>VDFB02109042.1:10506344-10670377 GCA_007258455.2 Sequoia sempervirens
ACTAATCCCCATGAAGGTCGAGATCTTTATTAAGTGTTAGCTTCACCAAACTCTCTGTGTTAGTCGCAAAATTCCCTGTTCTTTGAAACAACTTTCAACCCTCACAGTTAGAAGATTTAGCAAGTTAAAACAGAGACCGAAACTAATAATAATATTGCTCGCCATCTTGATCTCGAATTCCCTAATTGAAGCAATAGCATAAGGATTGAAATTACCTATCTTTCATTGAATCTTTACCTACTTTGGAAAGAAAGAAGTTTTATATAGTTTCATACATGTATATCATGCTTCCATTCCCATTGATTATGCTTTTGCATTCTACATGAGATCATAGCAATAGTTCAAAGCCTTCCATCAAAAATTTCACATGCCTGGGTTATGCTATGTTGTGCCATTGCTTGAAGGTTTCTAGATCCTTTTTAACAAATCCATTTGTGCCCACCCTTTCCTTTTGGTATTGGGTTGCTAAAGCTTGAATCTATACTATGCTACTCGTGGGTTTTTGAACTTCCTTCTGCAATCCTTCTCGTGAAGAAATGCAACTGATTTCTCCCTCTCCAATACTATGGAGCATAGCCACGAATATAGATGTCCCAAAACTGAAGCAAGAATGCATGAAAAAACAAAACTAACTAATTTCTCCTCTCTTTTTTTTCTTCCTCCCCCATTTCTTCCACTTTCACCAATATTTATGGTCTTTGTCACCATCTGTTTCCTTAATAACCCATGTATCTTAATGTTTCACAGTACCCAGAGTCAGTTACAAGAATCAAGGCAATACAAATTCTCACCTTTAGTAATCCATTGGTAATTCTCAAAAGACTATCTAAAACCAATTAGATTAAGGGAAATATTTTACAACATTAAATGTGATGAATAATAATATAACTAATAAAATATCATAATTAATAAATGAATTTCACGTATACCTTACAATAACAAATAAAATATCATAATTAATAGGATGAATAATAATATAACTAATAAAATATCATAATTAAAAAATAAATTTCACATATACCTTACAACTCTGCTAACCCGAGAATTAGATTTGGACTAATCGAGCAAGTTTCTAGAACTCAAACTGTACCTTGAACAACTCTCTACTAGAGGAAATCAATGTAGAAAAGGGATGACATTACGACACATTGGCGTCTATATGGACAAAAAGTGGAAAAGAACAGTCAAAGGTATTAAAAACCTACTAACAACTTAGGTATTGAGGTTTACTAATGATAACTAAAGCAATAAGTACCAAAATGACTGAAATAACCAGAGAGATGATAAGAACAATAAGAAAAAAGATGGTAAAGATTCAACTCATGAAAAGTCCAGTTCTCCTACAAGATCCACATGAACAAGTACCTACACATAGCAGAACGAGGAAAAATGTTGGGGTTGTTTCAAGGCTTGCCATAGTCAAACTCCCGTTTTGGTGTTTCCACCTCCATGGATAGCCAGATAGATAGAAGAGTAGAAATATGATAAATAAAGTATGTTAGAAAGGAAAATATCGAACACTACGAGAAAAAATATGCTACTCAAATCCAACAACAATGTAATAGTAAGAAAATGATACCACCCTCAACCAAAGGCACTCAAGGCCAATGAGAGAGGAATGCAAGTCTACAATTGTGGCAAAGTTGACATGGCCATATCAACACCGAAGGAAGTATCGTAAGACACCAAGTTGCAACTTCTATGGTAGATGTGAAGAATGTTGTGATGTTGGAATGAAGCCAATAGTGCAACAAGTAGCCAAATGCGTGAGAGAATGTGAGAATTTCCTTCAAGAATGTCCAAAGTGTGTAGAAGATGGAATGAATAGGAAACATAGGCATTTGAAGATGAGTTTGGGAGGGAAAAAGCCATTCAAATGTCAGCTAAAGGGCACAGGGGCATTACATTTCATAGCCAATGGAGAACATAACGCCTTTGCAGATTCTAGAGGTAGGAATCCTATTAGGATGGCAACACGCTGCACAAATTTTTGCACACCATGTTCGTGTCCCCAATAGAAATTCCCCCATTGACACTACAAAAAAGTTCCAAGTGGATGGGATATAGATAGAGGATGTGGAATTACATGGTCAAGTTTTATTTTTCTAAGGTGAAGGATGTAAAAGGGGAACTTGCAAGAGGGGTGAAAATTCACTCCTATACATTTTCCCCCCATTAGTGAACATGAGTATTTGGTAAAGTACCTGTTGAAAGAGTTCCAAGAAAATATACCTGAACTGTCGAGGAAGTAGACCACAATTTGGTGTGCTCGAAAGCGTAGGGCAGAAAAATGCCTCCACAGGTCTTCGGACCTAAGGAGAGTTGAAGAAAGTGCACCGGAGGCCCATAGACCAACAACGAATAGATCCTGCAGGATGAAAGCGCTTCACAGGTCCTCAGACTTGCAAAGAAGGTGCCCTGTAGGTGCTTGGTCCTGAAGGAAGCCTAATGTAAGCGACTCTGCAGAGTTGAATTGAAAAGTAGCTTCATAGGTGCATTTACAAAGCAACATGTTAACCCGTAGACAAAACACGTTAGATGAAAAAATGAAGCCACAAAGGAAAATAGGTAGACAATCAACAATTGAATGAAAATATTGCAAAGGGGTCCCTTGCGAATGCTTAAAAAAAAAGGGGGTCCACTCAAGGGACACTCTGTTTGAAAGCGATAACATCGATTCATCATCAAGGGATCCTTTTGAAAGATTTCACTTCATCAAGGAATTCGAAAGGAAGAATGACCCCTCGCAAGGGGAAAGTCAAGACTTCTCCTACAGGAAAAGGTGCTTCCTCCTTAGAGGAAAGTTTCTCAAATTCTTTCTTTATGAACTCATGATGAAGGAAATGTATTCCGCTAGGGGTCCTAGTTGAGGAATGCATTTTTTGAAAAATAAATATTTTTGAGAAGGGATTCATTGGTCACCAAATGCAACTTTTGAAAATAAAAGTAGTATGAGAGCCCCCCCTTAGGATGGTGCATGGAAAATACAAGGTCACGTGACATCCTAAGGAGAGAAAAGAAAGAATAAAAAGTGATGTTGTGGCCTGTGGAACATGATGAGATGTACCTATGGTAATGTTGTTGCACACGTGAGGAACAACACATGAGTAACACATCACAAAAAAGAAAAGAAGAGAGAAAGTTGCAAAGAAATGAAAGACACTAACATTACAAACAAGAAATAGGGGGATCTAATATTTTGGGGTTAGAGCTATTGATAAATATAGATAGATAGATATAATAATATATGAATGAACTGTCATCAACCCCCTACTATATCAGACCATGTGAGGAAGGTACATGAAGAAAAAATGAAAATAAAAAATTGGGTCAACATGGAAGGGAGGCCTAAATGCCCCCAACACTTTGCATCATCCCCAATTGTCGAAAAATCAATATATGACGAAGAGAAGAATTATGTGACAAATAAAAGAATTTTTATGACACAAAAAATTCTCCTGTTTCAAAGCACCTACAGGGGTGACAAGGGTCATCCAAGAACTTATAAAACAAGCATGAGGGAGAAAAATACACACACATAATCTAATCTACAGATAAAGAAGAGGCATCCCCTAGTCCTCATCAACCAGAGGTTGTGATTCTCCCAATCTAGATCACTGCAAGGGGAGGGAAGATGAGCTTGCAAGGGAAAAATATCAGGGGGGTACCTTCCGAACCTCCTGCAACAAGAGCCAAGGAAGAAGGCCCCTAAAGGTCTTCTCCACTCAGTTTCTATGAGGTGAGCATCAACAATTTTATAAATATCTTTGATAGAGTCGGGACATCGCCTACAAGGTTGAACATGCACTTTATAGGAGGTCCATGTGTTAGCTTCGAGGCTGGGCGGCATGCAGGATCCTTGTAGCTGGGGCTGCTAAAATGATTAGGGGTGGTGACAAACTTGAGGGGCATTCGAGGGCTTCCTCGTCATAGGATGACACAAGCCAGCAAACACCTTCAGAAATGAACGAACCCTTCTTTCAACCCCTAGTACAGCGGGTCATCCTCAACATTCACTTCGCTCGAGGGATCTGAGATCCACATATAGATGAAGTGCAGGGGCATAGAGGAGAGGGGAGAAACTGCGATTGGAGACACCAGCGGTTGTTGACATATCAGCAAATTGGAAAATGGCGGGGATCGAAATGGAAATTACCAGAGAGGAGGAGGGATCAACCGAACAATGAATACGGGTGAGAATCATTCATGCTCATTAGAGGGGAGATGGGAATTAAGGTGAAAGGAAACTAAAGAAAGAAAGGATAGAAGAGGAGGGACACAACAAAAGATACCAAAGGAGCGGACACAGCTACTTGGGCAGCTACTTGGTAGCCAGAATAAGCACCGCCACCGTGGCAGGGGGTTTCCTGGGCTTTGGGGCTGGGGCTGGCAAACGGAGGCTGTTGTTCCGGCCAGAAGTGTCCATCTGGCCATGGGAGGGACTCTGGGTGGGAAATGGGAGATGATGGAAGGGCGTGGAAAACAAGGGTCCTGTCAGAGGCTCAGAGGCTCGAGGCAGACCTCTCAGGTCAGATTCCTCAAGATCTCTTTCAGTGGGATAGTGGAAGAAGAAGAAGAGCCCTAGGAAAAATTCTCCTCTTCCCTTTTCTAAACGGCCACAACAACTTCATGTTCCACCTTTATGCAAGATCTATGTGAAATGGCATAGGGAGGAGGGTATCTCACCTTTGGAATTATGCCCCCACTCTTGTACCTTACATAAGTTTGGTATAATAGATCCATCCTAAGAGGAAGCAGACCAATAGGGGCAAGCCATAAGTGATCCAGTGAGTAGCCCCCACACGCAATCGTCGGTTTATATTTGGTTTCATGGACTGCATGCACCAAACCCTCATGGGAAAAATTCAAGAACTTAAGAATTACTGAGGGAACTACATTCATGGAAACCAGCTAGGGAATGCCTAGTTTCACTTTGAACAGTTCAGACCTCAGGATGATATCAAAGAGTGCCTTCATGGTTCTAGGCCCGACTAGGACTGACAAGGTGATACAATTGATGGGAGGGATGTAAATCCCATCGTGTGTATGTATAGTGATTTTAGACTTTTCATATCTATCCTTATGTAAAACTTTAATCAACATGATCTCCTCTATAATGAAATTCACTAGGAATGTAGGGTCAATGAGAACACCAATTACAGTATTACCATTGATACGTGCAAGGATGTATAAAGGGGATGGTTCTTTATTGGAGTTCATTGGAAAATTCTACGAGGTAAATTTTATAATGGGAGATTTGATTGTACGTAGCACATATGGTATGGGTAGATGTAAGAAGGAAGCCATCTCTATGTACACTAGACAAAACTTTCGCAGGATCCCCTAAGGGTTTCATAATTAGACGGTGACCCACTCAAAGTTTCATTCCACAATGCTCATGGAACCTCCCAGCCATGCCACTAGGGGTCATAGGTTGGGTTGCAAGGCTAGGTGCCTTGCAACACTCACACCCACAACACTACTAGAACAAGAGGGAAGGGTCTTTCAACACTACCAAATGAAACCAAAATGGTTCACGTCAGGTTGACCAAAATGTAGAGGAGGGGGACTGACCACTCAACGACTCTAGGTCATGGAGAGCCAAGATTTGACAGCTACCCTATCTACAATCACACAAATGTTTAGGGAATCAAAGGATAGAGAATGAAGAGAACTCTCAATGCTTTTGTCACTCTGCTAACCTGAGAATTAGATTTGGACTAGGCAAGTAGGTTTCTAGAACTCAAACTATACCTCAAACAACTCTTTGCCAAAGGACACCAACATAGAAAAGGGACAACAACGTGGTTGTTGGTAATAGGATTCCATTTAATTGAATTCAAATAATATTTTATTCTATCTCCTAACTCCTTGGAATGTGTTTCTCAACACTAGGCTTAGGGAGGAATTAATTTGGAATAAAATAAAAATTTAATTTGACAATTGTAGTTATTACTAATTGTTAGGAGAATGTGGGGACGCCTTGGGATATCTCCTACAATATAGGAGCATATGGGCACCTACATGGGAGGTGGGGATCCACCTTAGTTCAGTTAATTGGTTGGTGAATTGAGTATACTTTAGTATTGCATCAAAGGTTCCTACAAAAATAGGGTTTTTGATTTATGCATGTTGAGATCCTAGAAAATAGGGGTTGAAGTTCAATTCAGTTCAGTTTAGTTTCAGTTCAGTTCAGTTCAGTTTCAGTTGTCTTCAGTTACATGTTAGTTAATCTTAGTTAACTTGGTTTGCATGGATAGATAACAAGTGGCTACATTCAGTTAACAGATGGAGGATCAATCATACATGTTGATTTGCATGAGTTGGTGATAGATATGTTTCAGTTAGCAAATATTAACTTGGGCTCACTTTGGGCGCCTAAGTTGGGATCTTTGAGTTACAACTAATGCATGGAGAAGATATTTATGAAGCTTAGTTAAGTGGGACCTATTATGGATGCCTTCCTTGAGGATGAGATTGTTGAAGATATTTTGGATAACTCCAAGGTTGATACTTTAGTCTTGGGCACCAACTTTGAGGGAGACTCATGTTTGGCTATGTCATGCATAAGTTAACTCAACTTTGCATTCCTAGGTGTGGGTTTTCTCAAGAGGCTTTGTGATCAAATATTTTGATAACTCTTATGAATGTGTAAGCATTAATATTGTCTATTATTGCAGCAATTGTATGAGAGAATTTTTTGTGAGAAAATTACAAGTTGTGAAGAAGATGTGTTGAAGAACAAAGAAGCATATCAAAGGAAGAGTTGAATTAGTATTATTGTAACTATTCAAAGGTTGAATAATACAAGCAAAATCAAATTCTTGGTGGAGTTCTTTCCCGAAAGGGTTTCTCCACGTACATGAAGTTTTCTTTCTATTCTGTCTATATTTCTTCTATCAATCTTCTAGCTACTTTCTACAACATTAAAATTGATCTAATTCAAGATTAATCATTCACAAGGTTTTGTGGAAAAGAATACTAAAATTGAATCAATAGTCCCACATGATTTACAAATTTTAAGCTATTTTTACTATAGTTTTTACCTTCATTTTCAACATTTGGTATCAGAGCATATGGTTGGGTAGAGTTTGAGATGCCTTTCTCTTAAAAGTTCAAAGGTTTTTTGGCTATAGTGGGAGCTTTTAATATTGTGTTAATTGCTGATTTGGAAATTTAGTTTGTTGCAATGACTTCTAATTCTTGTTTAGATATTGAAAGGTTCAATGGATCTGGGTATGAGATGTGGAAACTAAAAATGGAAGATCTACTTGAAGAAAGAGATCAGTGGTTAGCTGTATGCAATGCAACAAAGAAACCTACAATAATGTCAGATGAGGATTGGCTTAAGCTTGATAGGAAGGAAAGAGGAACCATAAGATTATGTCTTGCAGATACTGTTCTCTTGAATGTTTCAGATGAAACTACTGCATTCAAATTGTGGAAGAGGATAGGTGATATTTATAAAACTAAAATCCTTACTGACAAGTTATATTTGAAAAGACAATTATATTCTTTAAAGATGAAAGATGGTGATTCTGTAGCACATCATTTAAATGATTTTAATTTTATTATGAGTTAGTTAGCTTCTGTATAAGTAAAGATAGAAGATGAAGATAAATGCATTTTGTTACTTTTTTCTTTACCAGAATCTTGAGAAAATCTAATTGTTGCTATCAATGGTAGTGGTGCAGATCTAAAGATGGATGATATAATTCCTACTCTCCTATCTGAGGAGATGAGGAGGAAGTCTAAAACGGGCTCCCAAGATGCCTTTTTTGTAAGAGGTAGGCATAAGGAAAAGGAATCTAAGGAAGACAAGAAAGGAAAGGGTAAGTCAAAAGGACGATCAAAAACCCCTGGTAAGAGTAAAGTGTTGGAATTGTGGGAAACCTGGACATATAAATAAGGATTGTAAGAAAAAAAAAAAGAGTTCTAATTCTTCTGTAGAGAAATCATTTGATGACAATAATGATGCATTGGTCATTTCATCTAATGTTGTTTGTAATAACTCTTGGCTTATTGATTCAGGTTGCTCCTATCATATGACTCCTAACAAGGAGTGGTTCACTAAATATACTAAATATAATAAATATGATGGAGGAAATGTCTTCTTTGGAGATAATAGCACAACAAAGATTGTGGGAAAAGGAGAGATAAAGTTGTGTTTTACTGATGGTAGGGTTAGTACCCTTAATGATGTTTTACATATTCCAGGACTTGCTAGAAATCTACTTTCTGTATCTAAGTTCAATGATTCTGGAATGCATGTAACATTTAATAAAGATGGTTGCAGATTGGTGAAAGGGAATATGGTGGTTGCTAAAGGATCTTTGATTGGGACTTTGTTCAGGCTTGATACCTCCAATTTGAATAAATCAGTCTACGTAACTGAAACTAAAAATACATGTATGTTGTGGCACCATAGATTGGGCCACATAGGTGAAAAAGGTCTTAGGACCATTCTTAATAAGAAATTGGTTTATGGTATTCCTAATTACAATATTGGAAAAAATGACTTTTGTGAGCATTGCGTGTTTGGAAAGCAATCTAGATCTTCATTTCCTAAAGCAACAAATAAAGCTAAAATATTATTAGAGATTATTCATTTAGATGTTCTAGGTCTTGTGGATATTGACTCTATTGGAAAATATAGATATTATGTCACTTTTATTGATGATGTCTCAAGATATACTTGGATCTATTTTATGCATAAAAAATCTGATGCGTTTAATAAGTTTAAAGAATTTAAGGATTTAGTTGAGAAACAATCATATCATAAGATAAAAGTGTTGAGATCAGATAATGGTGGTGAATATTATTCTACGGAATTTGATGATTATTGTAAGCATGCAGTAATTGTGAGACAAAAAACTACTCCATATACACCACAACAAAATGGAGTAGCAGATAGAATGAACCGAACCTTAATGGAAAGAGTTAGGAGCATGTTAAGTAGTGCTAAGCTAGATTGGTGTCTATGGGATGAGGCTGTATGCACTGCTTGTTATTTAATCAATAGATCTCCTAGTTCATCTATTGAAGATAAAACCCCTTATGAAATGTGGTTAGGTAGGAAGTCTAGTGTTTCAAATTTAAGGATCTTTGGTTGTGAGGTTTTTGTTCATGTGCCTAAAGAATAACGATCTAAATTGGATCCAAAAGCACATAAATGAATATTCATAGGTTATGGTGAAAATGTAAAAGGTTACAAGCTTTGGAATCCTTTTACCCATAAAATTACTTTGTCAAGAGATGTGATTTTTTAGGGAATTTAGAGCTTAGTCAAGAGAAGAGCAACCAAAGGAGAAGGAAACTTCTTGAATAGTGCATTTTGAGACAAATACTAAGAAGCAAGAAGATGCACATGTTGAAGAAAAATTGGATGGATTGCATGAGGAGAGTTCACAGAGTTCTTCTGAGATAGATGCTCTTGATGAGCATATTGAGGAACAAGAAGAAAATCCTTTGAGAAGATCCACATGACAACATAATCTCGTTGATAGGTATAGCCCACCTAATTTTTGTTGTATATTTGATTTAATGAGTACTAATGATGAACCCAATTCTTACAGGAAAGCTTTGTCTTCCGATGAGAATAAGCTTTGATCACAAGCTATGTGTGAGGAAATGGAATCCTTGGATACTTGTGACACTTGGGATCTAGAGAGTTTTCCCAAAGGAAGAAAGGCCATTGGTTGTAAATGGATCTTTAAAAAGAAAATTGGTGTAGATGGTAATCTTGAAAGGTACAAGGCTAGATTAGTAGCCAAGGGCTATTCCCAGAGAGAGGGAGTTGACTATAATGAAAATTTCTCTCTTGTTACTAAATTAACTTCTATTAGATTCCTTTTATCTATTGCCGTTGCTTTTTATTTTGAGATGGAGCAAATGGATGTGAAAACTATTTTTTTGCATGGGAATCTAGATGAGGAGATTTATATGAAGCAACTTGATGGTTTTGTTGTAAAAGGAAAAGAAGAATTGGTTTGCAGGTTAAAGAGATCTTTATATAGATTGAAACAGTCACTGAGAATGTGGTACTAGAGGTTTGATGCTTTTGCATTAAAAATTGGTTATGTTAGGAGTGAGGAAGATCATTGTGTTTACATGAAAAGTATTAATGATCATCTTTTAATTATTATCTTGTATGTAGATAACATGTTGTTTATTGGTAATAGCAACGTAATGAACACAGAATTGAAAGAACAACTCTCTAACACATTTGAGATGAAAGATCTAGGGGCTGCAAAATATATCCTTGGTATGGAGATCAACAAAGATAGAGGTAACAAAAAGATTTGCTTAAGTCAAAGCAATTATGTTGATACTATTTTGAAATGGTTTAACATGCATGATAGTAAACCAATTAATATTCCTTTACTAGTTGGCATGAATTTAAGTTTAGAAATGAGTACTAAATCTGATTTTGATCATCAGGAAATGTTTGAGATTCCTTATGCTAGTGCAATTGGTAGTTTAATGTATGCAATGGTCTGTACAAGACTAGATATAGCCCAAGCAGTGGGAGTTCTAAGTAGGTTTATGTTTAACCCTAGTAAAGAACATTGGACTTATGTTAAGAGGGTGTTTAGATATTTATGAGGTACTTCTAATTACTATTTGGTTTATCATGGTGCTAATGATATTGATATTATGCACATAAAATTGGGCATACATGGTTTTTTTGATTTAGATTAGGCAGGAGACCTGGATAGTTGGAGATCAACAAGTGGTTATGTGTTTACTTTGTTTGGAGCTGCGGTTAGTTGGATGAGTAAGAGACAGACCACAGTTGCTTTTTCCACCATAGAAGCATAGTACATGGCTGCTACACATGCCTCCAAAGAGGTAGTTTGGTTACAGAGACTTGGGAAAGGTATCGGTTTTAATTGCAAGAAAATTAAACTTGAATGCTTATAGTCAGAGTGCTATTTGTTTAGCAAAAAATCCTATGTATCATGCTCATACTGAGCATGTTGATGTGCATTATCACTTTTTGCGAGAAATGATTGAGAGTGGGAAGGTGTTGATTGAGAAATTTGAAACTTTGGTAAATGCTTCAAATTATCTTACGAAACTGGTTCCTACAAAAGTTCTCTTGGTGTAGGAAGGCCATTGGCCTTGAGTCCTGTACTTGATTTAATCTAATAATTCTTTGTTTAGAATAATTGGAATGTATAATGTCAAGTGGGAGAATGTTGGTAATAGGATGCCATTTAATTGCATTCTAATCATATTTTATTCTATCTCCTAACTCCTTGGAATGTGTTTCTCAACACTAGGCTTAGGGAGGAATTAATTTAGAATAAAATAAACATTTAATTTGACAATTGTAGTTATTACTAAGTGTTAGGAGCATGTGGGGCCACCTTGGGATATCTCCTACAATATAGGAGCATATGGGTACCTACATGGGAGGTGGGGATCCACCTTTGTTTAGTTAATTGGTTGGTGAATTGAGTATACTTCAGTAATGCATCAAAGGTTCTTACAAAATAGGGTTTTTGATTTATGCATGTTGAGATCCTAGAAAATAGGGGTTGAAGTTCAGTTCAGTTCAGTTTCAGTTTCAGTTCAGTTCAATTAAGTTTTAGTTGTCTTCAGTTACATGTTAGTTGATCTTAGTTAACTTGGTTTGCATGGACAAATAACAGGTGGCTACATTCAATTAATAGATGGAGGATTAATAATGCATGTTGATTTGCATGAGGTTGTGATAGATATGTTTCAGTTAGCAAATATTAACTTGGGATCTTTGAGCTACAATTAATGCATGGAGAAGATATTTTTGAAGCTTAGTTAAGTGGGACCTATTATGGATGTCTTCCTCGAGGATGAGCTTCTTGAAGATATTTTAGATAACTCCAAGGTTGACTCTTTAGTCTAGGGCGCCAACTTTGAGGGAGACTCATGTTTGGCTATGTCATGCATAAGTTAACTCAACTTTGCATTCCTAGGTGTGGGTTTTCTCAAGAGGCTTTGTGATCAAATATTTTGATAACTCTTATGAGTGTGTAAGAATTAATATTGTCTATTATTGCAGCAATTGTATGAGAGAGTTTTTTGTGAGAAAATTGCAGGTTGTGAAGAAGATGTGTTGAAGAACAAAGAAGCATATCAAAGGAAGAGTTGAATCAGTATTATTGTAACTATTCAACAGTTGAATAATACAAGCAAGATTAAATTCTTGGTGGATTTTTTACCCAAAAGGGTTTCTCCATGTACATGAAGTGTTCTTTCTATTCTATCTATATTTCTTCTATCAATCTTCTATCTACTTTCTACAACATTAAAATTGATCTAATTCAAGATTAATCATTCAAAAGGTTTTGTGACAAAGAATACTAAAATTGAATCAACAGTCACACAAGATTTACAAATTTTAAGCTACTTTTACTATAGTTTTTACCTTCATTTTCAACAGTGGTGTGTTTGTGTCTCATAGGGGCAATGGCATCTGTACAAACAAAAAGTGGAAAAGAACAGTCAAATTTATTAAAAACGTACTAACATCTTAGGTATTGAGATTTACTAATGATAACTAAAGCAATACGTACCATAATGATTGAAACAATGAGAGAGATGATATAAGAATGATAAGAACAAAGATGGTAAAGTTGCAACTCATGAAAATTCCAGTTCTCTCACAAGCTCCACACAAACAAGTACCTACACACAACAAAATGAGGAAAAATGTTGGGGTTGTTTTGCGACTTGCCACAATCAAACCCCCGTTTTTGCACGTTTCCACCTCCACGATAGCCAGATAGATAGAAGAGTAGAAATATGATAAAGAAAGTATTCTAGAAAGGAAAATATCAAACACTACGAGAAACACTATGCTACTCAAATCCAACAACAATGTAATATTGTAAGAAAATGATACCACCCTCAACCAGAGGCACTCAAGGCCAATGAGAGAGGAATGCAAGTATACAATCATGGAAAAGTCGATGTGGCCATAGTGACGTCGAAGGAAGTCTTGCAAGACACCAAGTTGCAGCTTCTATGATACATGTGAAGAAATTTTTGATGTTGGAATGAAGCCAATAGTGTAGCAAGTAGCCAAATGCATGAGAGAATATGAGAATTGCATTCAAGAATGTCCAAAGTGTGTAGAAGATGGAATGAATAAGAAAGATAGGTATTTGAATAATATTTTGGGAGGGAAAGAGTCATTAAAAGGTTGGTTGAAGGGAACAAAGGAATTACATTTTATCGCCAATGGAGAACGTAACACCTCTGTAGATTCTAGAGGCAAGAATCTTGTCAGGATGGCAGCATGCCATGTAGATGTCTGCACGTTGTGTGCACATCTTTGATAGAAATTCCCCCACCAAAACTACAAACAAGTGCCAAGTGGATGGGGTATGGATAGAGGATGTGGAATTACATGGTCAGGTTTGATTTTTCTAAGGTGAAGGATGTAAAAGGGGAACTTGCAACAGGTGTGCAAATTCACTCCTATACAAAAATATACTCAGTAATTGATACGATACAAATTTTCCTACATTCCTAGGATTTGTAAGCATGTGTCACAATCAAATGTAATCCATAATTGGTATAAATACTTAGCCCATATTTTGAAGATTTTAAAACCTAAAATATATACTCACATTCTTCAAACTTATAAACATGGTTTATAGTCAAATCTAATTGTATAATAGGCTGAATAAGAGAATACATTAAGCAAGATAAACAAAGAAAGGAAAAAATATTTTCTACTTTCCATAAGCATTGTTTACTTCTAGTCATTAGATGAAGGGGATTTAATAGGAAGAGGTTCTTTCAATTCTCAAGTGTTATTCCAATCTTTCTCGGGATAAAGAGAGATCTTTTTTATTCATTCTCAGTAATTCCGTGTTTAAAGATTCCATTATCTCTATTACTCCCTCTCCCTCTTCCTCCCTCCCTCTCTATCTCTATCTCCATATCTCTCTCACTCCTTGTTTCTACCTCTCTATTTCTATCTCTTTTTATTACTTGTCTCTATCACCTCCTTTATCTCTCACTCTCCCCCCCTCTATCTGTATCTTCCTATATTTACTTCTCTCTATGTATATTTCAGTATCTCTATCTCTCTCTTATTCATTACATCTCTCCTACTCTCTCTCTATATATACCTGTCTCTACCACTTTATATATCACTTCCTGTATCTTTCTCTCTCCCTCTCTCCCTCTCTCATTGTCTACCTCTTTCTATCTCTATTTCTCCTTCTCCCTCTTCCTTTCTCCTTCCATCTCTCCCTCTCTATATAATTATCTTCCTCACCCCTCTATCTTTCCTAAGTTATCTCTCTCTCTCTCTCTTCTATCCCTATCTATCCTTTCTATATCTATCTCTCCCTCTCTCTCCCTCTCTCTCCCTCTCTCCCTATCACTCCCTCTTTTTATCTCATTTGCTCTACCTCTCTCTTATTCACTCCATCTATCCTACTCTATATCTCTATCTCTTTATTTCTCTCTATCTCCTTCTCTCTATCTCTTTTTATTCATATCTCTCTCTTCCTCTTTCTCTCCATCTCTCTCTCTCTATCTCCCTATCCCACTCTATCTCTCAATATATCCATCTATCTATATCACTCTCTCTCTCCATTTCTATTTTTTGAGAATTATAACCCTATTGGTAATGGAGCTCAATTATCTTCCTAATTTAGAAGTTTTGTTTCAGTCATGTTTTGATTCATACATTTTGAAGCTATCAATTATAAATTGAGACCTTTGTTACAAAAATAACATCATTTTCCAAATTTCCTACCATTTTATCTCACTCCTATCTCTATCTCTTTCTTTCTCCCTCTCTCCTTGTCTATTTCCATCTTCCTCTATTTCCCTCTATCTGCCTGCCTCCTCTCCCCTCCCCTCTCCTATATATTAATTTATATCTCCCCTCTCTCCCCCTTTATTCTCTCTCTCTCTCCTATCTCTCTCCCTCTCTCCCTCTCTTCTCTCTCCCTCCTCCCATCTGTTCATCTTGTTCCTCCTCCTCTTCTCTCTCCCTCTATCTATCTCTCCCTCTTCTCCATCTTCTTCCTTGTCTATCTTCTCCATCTTTATATCTCCCTCTATCTCTCTATCCATTTCCTCTTCATCTCTATCTTCCCTCCCTCTCCTTCTCCCTCTCCATCCATCCATTTGTCCCTCTCTCTCTTCCCCTCTACATCTCTTTGTCCCTTTATCTCTCTCCATATTTATTCTTATATCTCCCCCTCTATCTCTATCTCATTATCTCTCCATATCTCTACCCCTATATCTCTCCATGTCTCTACCTCTCTCTATATATCATTTCCCATCTCTGCCATTATCTTTCTATCTCTCCCTCTCTCATTCCATCTCTCTCTCCCTCTCTATATACTTATATATTTCATCTCTATCTATCCCTCTCTCTTCTCCTCTCTCTTTATCTCTCCCTCTCCTCTCCATATCCATATCCATCTCTATCTCTATATTCCTCTCTACCTCTATCCCCTACATCACTTGACCATTTGCAACACCTAGAAGATTTATACTCAACAATCAAGATGCATGGAATATTTTTATTACCAAAAAAGATGGTAATTGGTAAAATCCAAATAGATTTTTAGGATTGCATCTTGCCAAGGGTAACACCAAATTATAGCTTCATATTCTACAAAGGATTCAAGAGTTTCCTAACATCTTACAAGATAAAAAACAAATAGAAAGATTTCTAGGCTATCTTAATTATGTTTCACCCTTTTATAGAGGTCTTGCAGAAGATAGGAAGGCAATCCAAGAGCACTTAAAAGAAAACAAGGAGGGATGGTCCTTGAAGGCAACATAAACTATTCAATGCATAAAAGCCAAATGTCAAAATTTTCCATCATTACAAATGCCGACTCCAAGTTTACCACTATATTTGTATACTAATGCTTCTGATACAACATGGTCTGTTGTGCTGATACAGGAGGAAGAAAATGGCAAAAGGAATATGTGTGGATACCGATCAGGAACATTTATAGATACTAAAATTAGATATCACATATTTGAGAAAGAGATATTGGTTGTCAAAAAAGGTATTGAGAAATTCAAGATATTTCTCAAGCCAGTAAGATTTACTATAAGAACTGATAGTCAGGCTATGAGAAGCCTCCTTAAGAAAAATACAAATAAAGATATAGCTCAAGGAAGAATTGTAAGATGGTATTTTGAATTTTTGGCTTATGATTTTGATATAGAATGGATTAAAGGGGAAAATAATCCATTGGAAAATGCATTGACCAACGAATTGGCGGCAACCATTTATAATGGAAGTATAAAATTAAAATATCTAGATTAGATTTGCTCAGATGGTACATATATGAACAATTTAGAAAATTTTGAGATGTCTCTTCCTCTTCTCCCAATCTAGAAAATTTAATTATTATTAGAAAATTAATTTTTGGATAAATGACTAACAATTCTAAGAGGATCTATTATAGAAAATCATGAAAAAGGAATTTTGGATCTTGATGTAGGATTAGTATTCCTTAAAAAAATTGGTTTAGAAGAAGTTCCATTAATTTGCTATATCAGAAGCCCATTATCCATTGATATCCATATCACAAAATTATTTGGGATGAGGTAGTCAAAGAAAAGTAAGATGAATTTGTTAAAGTGTATCAAATATGGGTTCATCAGAAGCATTACTTTCAATCAATTTTCTTTGGAGGAGTATACTGATCTAGTCGACATCTACATCCATCCTAACATGAAAGAGTTCTTACAGTTAATTAAAAGAAATATGCATTATGCCTTGGGAGAATGCATGGAGCAATATTTATCTCATTTCCCTAATAGTGGTTATGATTTCCCATGAGTCGAGTTCTATGTACTAAGTAGGGATTGGTTGCCTTAAGTCAAGATTGAAGAAATGGAAATACAAATTAAGACTTGCAATCCTTGTAGCTAGAATTGAATTTGACATTGCATATTCAGAAGAGGTTGAAAGGATAATATGTGTTCAATCCACAATCCAAATATTGGGATAATGTATATAAGGAACTAACAAAAATATTGAAAAGTACTATCCCATTTTAGCTAGCACATGGGCTTGTTTGTGCCGTGATGTCAACCACGTTAAGATCTGACAACAAGATGCAACCTTGTTTTAAAAAGAAAGATCCCTATAGCCACTTATGGGTGTTAAGTGGGCCATTCTCACTTTATGGTGTCATAAAAGTGAAAATGGATATTGTAAATAAATAATATGTCTAGGATAATGTAGTAGTAGATTCTAGAATAAATATTATGGAGAAAGTAAAAATGAAATGTGGACAAAAATCCAAAAAGGTGGGGATAATTTTAGACAAATCCCATGTGAAGCTAGAAAAAGTTTATTCACATGGTGGACCCTTGTACCAAAAATATTATCTTGTACAAAAGATTCCCACATGTAAAGTTTATTTTGTCCACTATCCAAAAAGTAAGGATAAACAATATCTATGAAAAATATTCTAGTAGATATTTCTACTCACTCCATAATATGGACAAATAAATAAAGGTTGTTGTGAAAATCAAGGACTGACAATGTCTGCCATGTGGAAAGATAATCCTCCTTGTATTTTCTAGAGAAATGACCTAGTATAATAGGTAAAAGGAGAAGGTGACCAGATCTCTAGGTCATTTGAAGCCTATAAATATGGCTCCAAGAGCTCGTTTGAGACATCACAAATTAGTATCGGGGAATTGAGTGATCAAATGTTGAAGCTTGGGCATAGAGTCTAAGAGTCTTCATATTGTATAGAGTCCGTAAGTCTAGAAGTTTGGTGGTTTTTGGTAATCAGAAATCTGACAATGTCAATGCATATATGTAATATCTTTTGAGTTAATGAAAGTATTTTCCCATTTCTGAAAATCTTTGTTCTATGTGATTGCCTTGCTATCAAAATTTTGCTAGTATTAAAGCATTAGTACTCATAGTGCTTATTGTGGTGGTTTTATTTTGAGTTGGTATAAATATATCTCCCTCTACCTACCTTTATATCTCTATCTATTTATCCCTCTTCCTCTCTCCTTTCATCTTCATCTCTACTTCTATCTTCTTCTCTCCCAATTTATCTCTAGAAATTTCTCCCTCTCTTTGTCCATTCAAAACTCTTTGTCTCTCCCTCTCCCTCTTCCTATACATTTATATATTTATCTATTTTCCTCTTTATCTCTCCACATTTCTTCTTAAATTGTCCCCTCTATCTCTATCTCATTATCTCTCCATCTTTCTATATTTATCTTTCTATCTCTCCCTCTCATTCTATCCCTCTCTCTCCCTCTATATATCTATCTCTTCCATATATATTTACCCTTCTCTCCTCTATCTCTTTATCTCTCCATCTCTATCTTCCTCTCCATCTCCATCTCCATCTCCATCTCCTTACCCCCCTCTCTCTCTCTCTCTCTTTCCCCTTCTATCTTTCCCTCTTTCTATACCTATCTCTCTCTCTCTCTCCATCTCTCCCTATTGCAAACATGACATGTTCCTATTGATAATGGATCCTAGTCATCTTCTTGGTTCAGAGGTCCTACTAATTGACGTCATGCAATATATGAATATATTAAAAAAATAGATTCCTAGTTGACCTTCCACACCTTTTTGGTGCACCCATTGCACACCAAGGTGTGATTGCTAGTTTTAGTTATTTAATTATTTATCTTCCTCTTCCACTATAATTAAATGATTGTTTAATTATTTAATTATTCATTAAATTTTTCTTCTATAGTTAAATAGTTATCTTTAATTATTTAATTAGTCATGCACACATCTCTAAATTAAGTGATTATTTTAGTTATTTAATTTACCTAACTTTAGCCATCTTCTAAATAAATAAAATTCATTATTTTATGTATTTATCCTCATTTGCACATGCACTAATAATTAATTATTATTTCCTCATGCAAAAAACTAACTCACCCTTCTTCCCTTAAATGATTAAATAATACATTATTATTTAATTATTATCATTTCTCATATTTTACTATTAATTAAGTAATTTAATATTATTTAATTAATTCATCCTCAATAATCATTTCTGACTAATTAAATAAATCATATTTATTTAATAAAGGGCTAATTTAACCTCATTCCTCTTGATTAATTAAATACACATTAATTATTTAATTATGTCGCTAACTTCATTTATTCCTCTATTCTAATTAAATAATTACCAATACTTGTTTAATTAAACATTCACCATCATGCATAAATTACATAATTATCTTTAATTATTAATTAATCTATTCTCCCACCTCTAGATTAAATAATTATTTTAATTATTTAATCCTTCACATTCATACTTATAAATTAAGCAATTACATTGATTATTTAATTCCCCTCTTTTATCTCAAACATCATCCAGTAATAATTTTTTTTATTATTTATTAATCAATCTTATCTTGCACATTCCTCCAATAATTAATTATATTATGCATTATTTCCTCAAAAATTAACTAACACTCTCTCTCAGTCAACTGATATTGATTGAACACTCTTCCGATCAATCAATTCTCTTAACTCCCACTCACTTGGAGTCTTCTGATCATTCAATTAACTTGACACTTCAATCAATATCTCATGTAACTAGTTAACTGGAATCCTGTAGCCAGTTGCATTTAGTTAGCTGTGCAATCAATTTTTCTCATTCATTCATAGTCGTTGATCTCAAATCAACACCTCTTAATCCAGATTGTTCATCTGAATCAATCAAATCTATAAAATAATCATTCATCATTCACATTAATCACCTAGAATTTTGATAGCTAAATCATATCCATTTGAATTTTGAGCATCTAGGTCATCTTTATATCATATTCAATCAAGATTTTTCTAGCAATCATGGAGGCCTCAAGTGTTTGAGCAATCCAACACCATACTACACCAAGCTCTCCAATAATGTGATGGTGAGGTTGTATTTCTTGTTTTGAATTCATTGTCTTTGATTTGATTTATCTAACCCTTATGTTTGAATTCATGACTTTTCATTGGTAAGTGGGTTTGATCTTCACGTTTTTAGGTTATTTGATTGATTCTTGTTGCTTAATCCATTCCACTTTTACCCCTTACAATGATAAGTGTCACAATCATATGATATGAGTAAGTATCCTATCTGTACCCTAAAAATTACCTAAGTAAACTTAAGAACTAGGTGTGAATAGGTACTAAAAGGAAACCAATTATGGAATAACCCCTTTCATACTAAAATAAATGACAAGAAAAAACTTCATGATTAATCTAATTTTTATCATCAATATTCACAAGTCTTGACATGCTCAAATTATTTTTTCCCAACATTAGGGGAAAATATAGGAAACCAATTACATGTATTTATGAGGATTTGGAGGAAACCCCCAACCATACACATTAGACTTGATATCGTGATAAATAATCCATACTTATATAAAATAATACAATAGAAAAAAATTATTAAATTTTGAGCATTTATTTGTGATTCTCTTTTTGTGTTTCAAAAAAATGTAATTAATATTTTTTGAAAATGATAAATTTCATAAATGAAAGAAGGGAAATTAAGCATTAAAATTTTTTTATCCTAACATTTAATCATTGGTCTTTCTTCTAGTTTCATTTCTATTTATGTGGCATTTGACACACCAACTTTTCTATCACGTAGGTTGTAATGGAAAATGTTCCCCTGCTTGAAAGGTGGCTAGTCTCAAGAGTATTAATGAATTTATTATGAGTTTTATTATAATATTATAGTTAGAGAGTGCTTTGAATCATATACTCAAGAGGCTACAATAAACATTAGGAATAATTCATGTGGATAAGAGGTTCACTTAGTGAAATTAATTCACTATTAGCTAGCATAAACCTTCTACTTGACTTTTAAATGTGTTAATGGTCTTCAGTTTATATTGTTTGACTTCTATCAACATAAAATTTATATTTAAAGCAACCAATATGTTTTTCAAAATTATATTTTTACAAGTTGGAATCTAAAAAGTCATCTACAAAATTCATGACAATTTTCTAGAATTAAAATTTTATTTTAAGACAAGTCATACATCAAAATTATTCAATATTTCATCATCTATAAGTCACAATATATTTCCAAGTTTATACCTTTTGTGATTGAAATTTTTCATTAAACCATAAACTATCATTCATATAGAAATAAAAAAAAAGAAAGGGGAAGAGAAAGGATTAAATAGAAAATAAAAACTATATCCAAATTTATCTTCAATCCTCCTACACATCATCCTACAAATGGATAGTTTCAATTAAAAACAAATATTTTCTAAATCCATTATCTTTAATCTATATATGAGATGGTCAAAACTACATATCATTACTTGATTATTATTAAAATTTAGCGCATATGAATGTGTTCATGTGACCACACAAAGCATCTTACCATCAACAAGGCATCAGTGGTATAAACACACGTTGAATCCAACAATATTTAGTGAAATAAATTTATAGAATTATGTTAAAATAAATTAAATTTAGAATTTGATGTGAAATAAATTTATAGAATTATGTTAAAATAAATTAAATTTAGAATTTGAAAACATCAAAACATGAAAGAAAAAAAAAGAGAGTATAATTGGTATATTTATATTCATAATAGAGTTTCCATGGTTTTCCAATATTTTCAATCCTTTACTATGAGTTTCACATGAGAATATAAAAGTACATTTGGATATGGAATCTCCAATAGTCATTCCTTCCAAAAATCAAAAATGACAAAACACATTAGAATGTGAAGAGTTAATTTGACCATCCTTTCACATTCTATTTCTCCATTAGGTTGTAGTTAAAATTTGACTTATAGATACATGTTGCAAAGCTAGTGCACATATTCTAAATTTTCTATAGTCATTGGAGATAATCTTCTATGAATTACTCTCCTTCTTCACAATCCTCTTTTTGACCCGTCAACATTTTCCATACTCCGCACTTAATAACAACAAAACATTAAATGCATTTAAATAAAATTATAAAGTAATTAAACAAAAAAATATCATAATATTAAAATAAATTTTGATTAAGGATTCTACATGTATTTCCAAGATAAAAACTCAATTTTTCATTTATTAAGTCCTTGTGAAATCATATGCACATATTCCAATGCTAAATTGGGCTAAATTTCCAATGTGCAAAGGAAAAATGATCAAAATGAATAATTTATTAATTTAGTGCAAATTGGGGTTTGGGCCTAGCTTGCACATTGTAAACCAGGATTTGAAGTTGGCATGTACTTTGTAATTGCATTACAAACTCTAGATTGCAATAGAGGTGTAAAATGTAGTTGTTGTTAAGGTTTGCTTGTGTTTTGTATTTATAGTACAAATTACATATTGCAAATGAAATATGACTTGAGGTTGGGAGTTGGGGTTCACTTGCATTTTATATTTGCAATTTAAACTGTGGATTGGATTGGATGTGCAAACTATAGGATAAAGTTAGGATTGGATTGTACAATGGCTTGGATTGGATGTGCAAATTGTAGGATAAAGTTAGGATTGGATTGTACAATGTAGTTTACATTACAATCTACAATGGGCAATGAAAATATAAGTTGCAATGAAAAACCCTAAGGAATGGAAAATAATGTTTGTAAAATATTTTGGGGGTTTTGACTAAGATTTTACAAGGATTAAACTAGATTTCAATCATTAATTACTATTAAAACTAAAATTTGAAGGTTAGGAGGCAAGCAAATCTAGGGCACAATAGGGTTTTAAGTCATGGATGACCTAAACAAGAAAAAATAGGCTATGACATAAAAAATGAATACAAAGCTATGAGTAAAGTGAGGATTTCATATAGTTTAAAGGAAAATTTCATCAATCATAAATGAAACAAGAAAGAAGATAATATTTTGGACATGTAACCCTAAAAAACAAGAGGAAAAATAAGGAAAACCTAGCAAAATATTATGAACTAGTTTTAAATATATTGAGAGTTTACAAATTATAGAATGCTAAAGATCACTAAGGAAGCCAAACTACCAAATTATAAAGGTAAGTTGAATAATGTCCACCCACTAGATGCTTTGAGGTTTTGAGAGAAACATACATAAAACACTATTTTGCATTTGAGGATTTTAAAGTGGTTTTTCATTAATGTGGGTCAAGGTTCAAAGTTCTTTAGCAACTTGCATATAACTATTAAAATCCAACTCTATAGCCTTTGAAGAATATAAAATAACTTCCATTTTTTAGTTATACAATTTTAATCAATGAGATACAACATAATACCCACTATAGACCATTTTAACAATAAGTTAGCATAATTATATTTTTTAAGATTCTAAAATTTATGGCAAAAAGGAACAAATTCAAAAAATATATTTTTTGGATAGTTTGGTAGAGAAAAGAAGGCCTACTCTTGTTAATTCAAAGACTATTTATAGGCCTAAACCTAATGATGTCTTGGGCCTAAGAAAGATTTAGATGATGAATAAAGCTCTCATTGGTAAGCAATGGTGGGAAATGATGAAAAATAGATATTGATCTAATATAATGAAGGAAAAATATCATCAAGGATATGACACCAATTTATATTTAAATATGGAAAACCTTTCTAAAAGCTCATTGATATGTAATGATATGTTAAAGATGGGTGATTTTGCAAAATTAAACAAGAAGGAAATTGGGAATAGGTAATACAATGAAATTATGAGATGACACTTGGTTCAATGTCCTCTCTCTTCTCATTAGATGTTTTGTCATGTTAAATTTCCCTTCATTAATTTGTTTGGTACTTGGTTAAAATATTATATTATTAATGATGGATGTATTATTTTTTATTAGGAGAAAAATAGGTTTTGATGGAACCTGAAACCCATTATAATCAGGTTTTGAAGGGACCTAAAACCCTATCAAAGAAAAGTTACAAATAGATAAAAACACAGACAATCAATAGCCCAACATTAGTAGCCACCCAAATGTTACACTAGACTACCCATGGTGCAAAGATCATGTTTTGAAGGGAACCTTAAACCCTCTACAACCAAGTTTTTACAAGGACCTTGAACCCTAACAACTAAAAAAAGCTACCTGAAACAACAAGGTAACAACATAGCCTGCAACAGCCAGACCACAACAAACCATCCACTCAGTATACATCACTGAGCCAATAAAAAGAGGGCATGAAGAACTCCCTTTTATAACCATAATTCCAACCCAAATCTCTACCTCAATAAGATAGTTACAAGGAAAAATTGAATATAAAGTAGTAGAAATCCCCTTGAAACACCTAACAACCCAACCAACCAACTCAATCTCCACCTATAAAGGAGAGAGCTCCTCTCTAATGGAGAGGATGACATGAGCACCTTGTCCACTTAAACCAAAAAGTTCCAATGACCTCAATCTCCACCTCAATAGGAGTGTCTCCCACCTCAAAAGGAATAAAAAATGAGGATACCAAAAAAGAGAGCTTACAACCTTGCCCACAACACCAAACTCAACCTCAATAGGATCGATCTTCACCTCAATAGAAGGAACTGACTATAAAACCAAAGAGAAATCCCACATTCAAGAGAAATACTTAGGCTTTCGTAGCTTAATCATCTAGGTCTCCAATAGGATCTTAAAATACATCCCAATCATTAGCCAAATGATAGTAACAGGGGCAATCACCGCTCCCAAAAGCCTCTCAAGTGAAGAAACCACAACATCCTTTGAGAAAAACCACCAAATGTAGAAATCCTTCTACCAATAGAAAATATTTTCCCTCTTTAAACTTAAAAGCTTAATATTCTAGAAGGGGGATAAAACAAATTTCTTACAAAATAGAAGATCTTGGGTTATTAGAGAAAAAAACCCAGCCACCAGGAGGAAACCCTCAACAAAACAAAAGGAATCAATGAGCAACAATAGGCAAGTCCCATCACCATTTTGAATAAAAACCACCACAATATTAGGGAGGGAAAAAATCCAAACCACCACAACCTCTTGAGTAAACTAACCATGAAGAACAACCTTCTTGAGGCAAACACAAATCATGATGATGCAGGGGCACCTAGTGAAATTGTGCAATTTTGGGTCTAATGGTAAGTTTTGAGTTGTTGAATATTTTTTGGATGTAATAAGGTCATAATAGACCATTTTCAATGTTTTGGGTCTCATTGGGGTTGGTTGAGTACATTTTGTTATGTTTTGTAAATGTTGTCAAAAAGTTGCTTTGCAACTTTACAAAATTGTCATTTTTGGTGGTGAACGGTCATGTAGTTCAAAAAAAGTTGTGAACCATTGTTTGGAGGTTTAACAAGTTTAAAAAGGCCTCTCAAACTTTAAAGCAAGGTTCTGTTGAAAGTTTTGATGCACAAACCATAAAAATACTCAATTTTCTGTGTGTTTTTCAGGTAAATCTACTACTATAGAAACTGGTACGGCTTCGTACAACTTCTAAATGCAATAAGGTGAATTGGAACTAATGATAGCATGAGTTAATAAAATTTTGGTTTTGTTTTGAAGGATTTTCATTAAGTTTGAAGCATTTGGAAAGCAAATTACTAAGGATGGGTTAGAAACCCTGAACTTTGAGGGTTTGTAGACAAATCATAGAATAAAAGCCCATTCCACCAGTGGAATTCTCTATAACTCAGTGGAATGGAACTAGATAAAGTTTATTTTCATGTTTAGTAGGATAGGAGTTGTGGGGGATGGAGTTAGGGCCTTGTTTGTGCAAGACCTAGCCTAATATCACCAAGTATTAGGTTAGTTTTGATAGGTAGAAGTAGGGTTTTGTGGTTAGGTGAGTTGGTGATCAAATCAAGTGATAAATTATATTATTGTAGACCCTATGTGATCTTTCAAAGGTTTGGGAATGAATATTTGTAATCTGGGAGAAGAATATCACACACTTTCTTTGTAAAAGAGGCCTAATTGGTCTTAAGGGGCAGCATAGCAATCCATTTTAGGAGGGTATGTTCTAACACAAGTATATGCACAAAGTTGATGTGTTCAAGAAGGGCATAAAGGGTATCCTAAAAGGTATTCCTTTCGTGGGTTTGAGGCCTTCTCTAAAAGATATGCCAAAATTTCATGGTTTGATGTGCTACAAGGAGATATGAGTGAATTGAGAGTTAGACACCAAGTTGGGGTTTTGAAGATTGAAAGATTGTTCCAAACTAATTGAATTGTGTCTAATAAGAGATCTCCACCCCTGATCTGCATCACATGATCTCAAACAACCACAAGTGTTGTATTTTCAAGAAAAACTTTGAATGCCTCTTAGGAAACAACACTAGAAGCAAATATCACAAGGTATTCAAGATATACATTAGGTGCAATCCAAACAATGTAAAATACTCTAAAAATTGGGTAGTAAATGCTCCCTTATTCACCTTTAGAGAGGAAAATAGAACATCCTCCAAGGAGATAACTACCTCCACCTGCAACAAGTTCTTCACAATCTAATCCAGGAATTCAAAACTACACAAAGCAAGTACATCTAGGTCTTTAAGATAGCCATTAGGTACAACCCAGTCTTCAAAAGAAGCCCAAAACCTAAGGCAGTGAAAGCTCCCTTAACCTCCTTCAAAGAGGAGATTAGAACATTGACATCCATCAGTAAGAGAACTAACCCCTTAAGAAACAAAAGCTTTTCATATCAGAAGGGGATCAAAACCACATGCCAAAGAAGGAGCATGGAGTAGAGCAAGTAGTCCTCCCAGACCGCAACCTCTTGAGCCAAAATCTCTAAATAAAGTGAGGGAGCTATATCCCCTGAAGCCAAAACATTCATGCACCACAACAGTTGAATCTACTCCTAGCTCTAGAATGAAAAAGGATTTTTCAAGAGAACAACTTTCCCCCAAAAGCATCTGACAACAAGAAGCTCGACAAAGTCCAAAATTAATTCACTCCCTCACAAAGCACCAAAAGAGGGTCGAGGATGGAGGGAACACAACCCACTAGAAATTAGCAGGTAGCCCAAAACATAAGCCACCATAGACTGCATTTCCAATAGTTCCAAACCTAAAGAAAACCCATTCACGATCAACCAAAGAAAGAACACCATATAGGATCTGAAGGAACCAACACAGGCATTGAAAGCCATGAAAAAGGGCATAAAAACCACCCACACAAGACAAATTAGCTTCAACAATCCCCGCGTAGGAAACCTGAATTGTAGACCCACAACCAACCACAAAATCTTGTTATCATTATCCGATTCTGATCCACCATCAACATCTTCACCATAAAATTTAAAACTCCTAGAGCTTCTCTTCTTCTCGCCCAGACACTCCATCTTCTATGTGTTATAATAATGCATCCTTGGATGTATTGTTAGATGGTATAATTTCAAGGATTATTTTGTTGCTAGAAGTGGTTAAGAATCTTTAATTTATAGTTTTCAAATTTATCTTAATCAATTTCATTTCACCTCTTCAATGAGGAATGATGAAATTATTTGGTCTCACACTTCTATTAGAAATTAAACAATATAAATAGTATATTATTTTATTCTTAAATTCCTAAAATTGAAAGAAATTGCAAGATTATTTGGAGTCATAACATGATTCGTAAAATAAAAAATTCTAGTGGATGAAAAATCATAAAAATATCCTCACTTAAGATAATTTGTGGAAGAGAGGATTTTAGTTCCCCCAATAGATGTTCTCTTTGTTATAATGAGGAGGAACATGTTAATCATACTTTATTTTATTGTGAGTTTGTTAGATCAATTTGGGAATATTATTTTTATTGTGAGTTTGTTCTCTTCTAAATTTGTTTGATAAATTGAAAAGAAAAGATATAGTATTTTATATTTTATTCTCATTTTAAAAAGGGAAAAAAAATTATTCTTCTAAATAATGATTTAGGTTAACTTTAGAGTAGTAATTCAAAAGAATCTACCATCATTACATTCATGTTTTTAGGAGAATTCTGAGTGTTCCCTTGCATAATAATAGATAACCTCTACATCTCTGGATAATTAGCCTTGTTATGATCAAAAGTTTCATGGAACCTACATCCATTGGCATTTGAGTTTACCACATTTGGACTATCTAAATGGTTTGAGACCCCTCCATTATTTGGCTTAGTATTCCAAGGTGTGTTTGGTCTTTGTGAGTTGAATATTCTACCTTGGAAACCTTGGCTATTTTGATTTTTTTTATTATAGGAAAAGAAGGTTTTGAAGGGGTGTCGAAACCCTATACAAAAAAGATCGTTGCTTTTAATAATAATCAAGACATAATAAGAAACCAACCATCAACAAAAAACTAGCAAAAAACCAACAAAAAATTAGTACAAAACCAATAGACAACTAAAGACTTTTTAGAATATTAGCCACTTCAAGATCATGAGCAATAATCTTCTTGTGCATTTCCACCACCTTAGAAATCTCATTATCAGGAACTCCCAAGTTATTTTTAGTCTTTCTACAAGTTTGGATGAAGGTTCCCTTAACATTCTCCCCACCCTTATTATCTTTAGATAATTCAACCATACCAGCCTCTTTATTCATCACCCTAGAATACTCACCTTTCCACATTTTGTCCTTTTCATTAAGAAATTGAAGACCCTCAATATTATTGTGGAGAGAATAATGGATAAATTTGAATACAGTATCAAGATTTTCATAGGCTTTGGTCATATTTTCTCCTAGGGCCAAAAATCTGTACTTAAAGTCCTTCATTTTCAGCATTTCATCAGTAACCATCTTTAAGATATCAAACAATTGATTATCCCAGGCTGGAGTAGAAGACTCATGTGGATTAGAGTTAACCTTAGCATTGTTAATCAAGGATCAAACCTTAAAATTGGTAAGGTTCAACTCACTGAACAACCATTTAAAGATTCTAAAAATAATAATCGAACCATCCTTCGCCATTCCCAGGACATTAGATAACTCTTCATGATTGCAATTAAAAGTTCCCTTTTCATCAACCAAGTTATCCTTAGGGTCAACCTAGGTCTCCTGCTCATCCTGAAAAACCACTTTACATTTTTTGGGAGCATAGTCACCATCAGGGACTTTGATTTTTTGCTTAGGATTCTCCTCCTCAACGGGAACAACATGAACATTGGAATTTCCCAACTCCTTTTCGACCTCCAAACCTTTATCAATAGAAAAATATTGCTCTCTACTTGGAATCTCCTCCAACCACAAACCATCCAAGTCACCACTACCATTATAATCCAAAGACTGATTCTTCTTTCCAAAAGACTAATCCTTACCCTTATCCTTCTTCAAACTTTTACCACAATTAAGATGAGTCTTCCTTTTCTGATCCAAAAAAAGGGATTCAAAATCATCACATGCTTCATCTTCAACAACCAGAGACAACTTCTTCTTAGTAGTATAATGGTCCTCACCCTTAGCCATCAAATTATTTTTCCTCTCCAGAATAGGGGCAAGGAATTTCCCCTTCTTCACCTTCTTCACCTTAGAAAAAATAGTAGGGAACTCATCCTCCTCACTACCAGTATGGTACCCCTTAGACCAAGTGGGTTGTTGAGTCTTTTGTACCTTTTTTTTGACTTAGGTTCAAAGAATCCAAGGGGATCTAAAAGCACCTTCATAGAACCATTATACCCCTCATCATCTCCTTCAACTTCATTAGGATCATTACCCATGTCATAACCTGACTGCTCATGCTTCCAACAACTTTTAGCAGTTTTCTTAGGTTCCTCTAAGATAGAAAAATATTTAGTATACTCAATTACCAGAAGGATTAAACCATCATGCATAATTGGATTCTTAGGGTTCCTCTTAAAATATTTAATCCCATTTTCTAAAGAAGCCAACAAATAATATGAAAAAGAAACCCTTTTTTTATGTCTGAAATGATTCAATAACACAAAATGATAACCATAGAGGGTTGATAATTTACCATCAAGGGTAGAATACCTCATAATCTCAATGACCAGGTCTGCCCAAATAGGTTTTATGGTATTTTGATTAAATCTGCCACATTTTAGTTTTTGCGACTTGTCCCTTTCCTTCCTCTTGAAGAATGTCACCATAACAACATTGTACTCCTTCTTATCCCTATAAACCTTTCTTCCATCAATGGAAAAGCTCATAATGCTACCAATAAGATCCTTAGTAATATTGAATTCTAAACCAAATAACCATAACACCCTATTCTGCTAGCCATTAATAAAAGCTTGAGACACCATAAGATCAAAGTTGTGAATCTTTTCTATGAAAGTAGTTATGCCACCCTCTACCAAAAGACCCCAAATATTTTTTTCTTCTTCTTGTGGAATCACAAGGAATAAGCTCAATTATGTTCCTTTTACTCCCCATATTGATCATAAACAAGAGCCAAAGAAAATGCAGAAGAGTAATGCAAAGAAGGAGAAGCCTTGAGAAGAAAGGGGCTATACAAACACCTAGAATCACCTTGATTATAGTTATAGTTTTGACTATTTCCCAAGTTTTGGTTGTTTCTCGTATGAGGAGGGTTAACTCTCAAATAGGTGAGCTCATTTGTGACCTGAGCTAACATCTTCTTTATGGTCTCAAACTCAAAGGCTAGTTGAGTACTTTTTCTTGAGTATGGAACTGTTGTTGGTTTCCCAAAGAATGGTCTCCCCGACTGTCTCATCTCATTAGCATTGGTAATGTTCACTTCTTTCTCATAACCTAGATATGTAAGCATGGGTGTATCATGGGCTTGATGGTAAGGTAAATGTGAATTTATTGTTGTTGGGATAGGATTCATTAGGGGTGTATGATTTCTTAAGGTGATGTTTATTTCAAGAATATGAATTATCATTCCTAGTGGACCTAATGACGATAAAGCTCCAAAAGGATTCCCTGCTTGGGGATCCATTTACTGAGAAAATATTATTGATTCATTGTAAATTTTATCCAAAGTATCTCTGCTAGCTTTGGGTAATCTTCTCATAAATAAGCTAGTTAAGGGATCTAAGGATTTTAAATATGTTTGAATTACAGCTAACTCAGGCATAAGATATGGATCAGTTAACCTTTTATATGTCTTGTGGAACCTCATATAGTAAACAATGATGGGTTCATTGGGTTATTTCTTGCAAGACACAAAATAGTGATACAAAAAGGTGGGATCTCTATAGATCTTGAATTGATTGATGAATTTGGTTTCCAAATATTACCATGTGGTAATTCATCCCCTAAGTAAATTAAGATACTGGTTATAAGAAAATTCTCTTAGGGAGTATGTGAATAATCTATAGATATGTCTTGGTGACCAATATGGCTCTATTGTAGATTTATTTAAATATATTTATATGATTTTTTGTTGTTTGAGATTCACCATATACATATTTGGGGTAGAATTTCTCTAGGTTTTTTGGGAAATTCATCAATAGGTCCTCCTATCAATAATAGAGAACTTTTGTTTGCTATGAAACAGTCCATTGTTACTAGTGGAGGTACAAAAATAACTATATTTTTTGGTGAGACCAGACTTACAAGAAAGGATTGCAGATTTGGGTTTAATGGTGATGATACTGTGTTAGAAGCTTCACCCTTACTTTTTCCTTTATCACTTCTTATCTACCTGTGTTGAGATAATTTAGTTAGACATCCTTTGTTGGGGGAAGAACTAAGGACTCTATAGTATTTATCTAGGGAGAAAGATACTATGTTTTCCATCTTTTCCAATGTTTAGGCCCTCTATCTAGTGCTAGTTCTATTGAGGGTGGTTTTAACACTTTCAACTCGCTATGTAATAATAGGTTATTACGTCTCTTGAAAAGTAGAGCTTGACTACTCCAAGTTTCCTTTATAGTTAGGTCTTGACCATGTGGGACAACACAATGGTCATTGTCAACATATTTCATAATGGATTTGGGTATTAGCTTTCTAAAAATAACATGTAATTAAAAATAATGATTCTAGTAAACACATTGCATGTTCAGATCCATAGCAAATTTATATCAGTTTAATGCTCTTTTAATAATTCCAAAATGATTTAAATAAAACTCAAAAGATAGAAAGAGTAATGAGAGAGATTGAAATAAATTCTAAATCTAATAGACAATGACAAAACCTATTTTAGTAATCAATTCTAAACATCTAAATGAAATCTCGCAAAATCATTATCAATGCAAATAGTCATTCACACATTTGTTGCTCAATACTGATGAGATCTTCAAAGGAAATGTAACCAAACACAAGATTTTCAGATTTCATGCAATCAAAACACCATCAAGTATGCCTAGATATGAGATGAAATATTACTTAGTTCTAGAATAATACTCAATATTTCACCAATTTATTTAATTTAGATAACACAAAACAATCATACCATGACCAGTGAGCTAGATTGAGATGCATGCAAAATAGGCATAATCCTTTGATTAATCAAAATGTAGACCTCCACAAAGTTAGTAGGAAAATCCACACTGAGAATGCATAAGTTTATTTTTTAACAATACATAAAAATTGGATCCTTAGAAATGATCCAGAGCCAAAGTTATATAGAAAAACGAGTTCCTATAATTGTGGATCTAAACAGAAAAGCTAACTAGAACCAAATTCAATGCTCCAATTCTAACTAAAAGAAAATTGAAAATGAAACTAAAGTAAAACTAGGCAGCCTAGTTTGAGTCTTAGTTCAACCAAACTAAACTAAAGAAAATAAAAAGTTAACTGGAAGTAACCAACAACTAACTAAATTTCCAACACCAAATTTTCTTTCACCAGCTGGGCATCTGAATTTATTACATCAGATTATTAAAAAATAAAAACCACAGCAACAACAACTCTTGTCTTCAATTACTTCAAGAAGCTATTGGCGAATGCTGATATCACCTTGTTCATTTTTTCTATTGGAGGTTCTTGGTGATATTGTAGCTTTATTTTTTGGTCAAAAGTTTACTTCTCCATTTGTTGTTGTTGGGTGCTGAAGGCGGACAACTCCTCTTATAGGGATTGGATCTTTTCCTTTTTATTCATTATCTTATCAACTGTCACCTATGTAACTTGTCCATGCATTTGATTCCTCAATTCTCTAAACATCCTACTAGGATCTCTTACCAACACAAGCATTTCCCACAATGTGCAATCCAAATATTCAATTGACTAGCAGATTTTATTCATTGTTTGTTCTACCAGGTTCCTGTCTTTGCTCAATTTGGACTTGCACTTACTCAAAATATTTACTCTAAATTCAGTTTCTCTTAGCCACTCAAGAGTTTATCCTGATGCTCTTCTTTGATGATAACAAATTTCAAAAGATCCTCCATTGATGTTTCCTTTATTCTTTGTAAAATTGGGATGTAATCCTCCCAAAATAATAACTCTTCATCAATGCTCAACTCAATTTGTTGAGTTGCACTATCCTCATCACTAATGGAAAAACCTCCAAATAATTGCAACAATCTCCCCTTTGTCATTGATGGAAAACCTACCAAACTCTCTCCTTTTCAAGCACAATTTCTCTCCCTTAGGTTCACATTTCTCTCCCCCTTTGACATTGAGGAAAAAGGGAAAAAAGGGCTCTCTCCCCCTTTGGTGCATAACCTCACATTCTCTCCCTCTTTTTACAATCTCTCCTTGAAACAAATTACAAGCTCCCCCTATCAACAACAACCACTACTTGATCCCCCTAAGAGGTAGCTCCCATCAATCCAGGAATAAAGATATGAGTTGAATTACTCCTCCTAGATAGATGCACCGACTATGCATCTATCAAGAAAAAGGAGGGGAAATCACCCCTAGATTTTTTCTAAGATACTCAAATGTATCCTTTGCAAGTGCCTTTGTGAAAATGTCTACAATTTGATCCTTTGTAGGTACATACTCTAACTTCACTTCTTTCTCTGCAACCTTCTCTCTCAAAAAGTGATACCTAACTAATGTGTGATTGGTTCAAGAATTCATCACTATATTCTTGAAAATATTGATAACAATTGTGTTATCATATATAATAGGAATGGGCTCATCATAGTTTTTCTTGATATCCTTCAAATTTTGCTTCATTCACAACACTTGAGTACAACAAGATGTTGTAGCAATATACTTTGCTTCAATTGTTGACAAAGTTACTAAGTCTTGTTCGTACTATGCCATGAAACCAATCTACTTCCTAAAAAGAAAGCACCACCACTGGTACTCTTTCTATCATCAACACAACCAACCCAATCAACATCAGTATATGCACTCAGATTTTTGTACACTACCTTTTGGATACCATAATCCATAATTAAGAGTGCTCTTCAAATATCTAAAGATTCTCTTGACTCCCTTCACATGAGTTTCTTTAGGATTAACTTTAAATATTACAACCGAACATACAACATGCATAATATCAGGTCTTGAAGTAGTTAAGTACAACAAGCTTCAAATCATAGATCTGTATAGAGTTTGATCAGCTAGGGGAGACTCATCATCTTTGCTCAAATGGAAACTAGTTACCATAGGAGTGTACACCAGTTTGCAATCTTCCTACCAAACTTCTTCAACATCTCTTTGAAATACTTTTCTTGAGAGATAAAGATATCATCATCTAGCTAGGCAATTTGAAGACCAAGAAAGGAGGAAAAATCAGGTATCATAGACATTTCAAACTCCTACATTTCTTCAGAAAATTTATTTCATATTTCATCATTTCCACCAAATATTATATCATGAACATATAAAAAAACTATTATAACTTTCATCCTTAATCTTGAAGTAAAGATTACTATTTGTGGTACCTTTCTTGAAACCTGACTGAAGCAAGTACTTATCCAACCTTGCATACGAAGCCCTAGGAGTTTGTTTGAGACCATATAATTCATTTTTGAGTCTACACACCATGTTTGGTTCTTCTCATAATCATAATCCATTAGGTTTCTCTATGTAGACCTCTTCTTCCAAATCTCCATTTAGGAAGGTTGATTTGACATCTATTTGATATACTTTGAAGTCCTTGTGACTAGAAAAAGCAAGAAACATTCTGTTTGCTTTCATTCTTGCTACTAGAGAAAATGTCTCCTCAAAGTCAATTCCTTCTACTTGTGAATAGCCTTTACATACCAGTCTTGCTTTTCTTTTGACAAATTCTCCTTCTTCATTTAATTTATTCCTAAAAACCCACTTTGTTCCTATCACATTTTTGTTTGCAAGCCTCAAAACCAATTCCAAAGTCTAATTCTTCTCAATCTGATTCAATTCTTCTTCCATTTATTGTATCCATCTTTCATCTTTTCTAGCTTCATCAAAATATTTTGGTTCTACCTTTGATAGTAGAAAAAAGTTTACTTGTTCATTTGTCTTTGCAAGTCTTCTTCTTGTCAACACTCCATTCTTATCACCAATGATATCTTCTTCTGAATGATTCCTTTGGACATACTTGGTAGGAGTCTTATTATGATTTTTTGTAGTTTCTTCTTTTTCAACTTCTTCCTCTTCTTCTTCTTCTAAGAAGGGAGGTGCATTAGATCCACAGTCCTCAATTTTATTCATATTCTGATGTAGTTTTTCATCAATCTTAACACTTATACTTTCAACAATCCTTCCTCGCCTTTTGTTGCAACACTTGTATGCTTTACTCTGAGATGAATATTTTGCACAAATAGTTGTCGTTGCACCAAAAGATGGACCTGTTAATGCTTGATACAACCACTAGAGTTAATGAATCCATAGGAGGTAGTTAATCCATGCCACAAACCCGAGTGCTACACCACACACCACAAGGAGACCAAGGGAACACACTTTGCAACAATCCCCCTAGTGCAAGTGAGGGGTTCAAACCCGTGACCTAGGCTCTAATACTAATTGTTGCACATGTGGTTGTTGTTGCACCAAAAGATTGACCTATTAATGCCCAATATAATTTCAAGAGTTAATGAATCCACAAGAGATGATTAAGCCATGTCACAAACTCGAGCGCTATGTTGCACAACACAAGGAGACCAAGGGTGCACACCTTGCAACAAAATATCTAAGAAAGATACCTTCATCATCTCTTGAATTAAACTTCCCCAACACATCTTCATCTCTTCTGATGTAGCATTTTATTCCAAAGACTCTAAAATACTTGATAGTTACCAATTTTTCATACCATAACTCATATGGGATCTTAGTGTTTTTCAACCTTAACAATCCTCTGTTAAGAATATAGACTACAATATGAATTGCTTCTCTCCAATAAACATTAAGAAAATTTTCTTCCATCAATATGGTCCTTGCCATCTCTTGAATATTCCTATTTTTTCTTTCCACAACCCCATTCTATTGAGGAGTTCTAGCAGCAATAGATGCCTCCTTATTCCATGTTTTTCACAAAAATCATTGAACTCATTTGAAGTGAACTTACCTCCTCTATCATACCTCAAACATTTTATTTTAGCATTCATCTCATTCTTTTCCATTGATTTGAAAATCTTGAATCTACTAAAAGCATCAAATTTATCTTTCAAGAATGTAACCCATTTCATCCTAGAGAAATCATCAATAAAAAGCATGAAATACCTTTCTCTCAAAATTTTTATTCTAACAGGTCTGCATAAATTAGTATGAATTAGCTCCAATGGTCTAGAGGAAGAATGCTCCTTAGACTTGAAACTTATCCTTGTCTATTTTACAAATTGACATTCCTTGCACACAATACTTGTCGACTTGATTATCTTGGGCATATCTCTTACCACATGTAATGAGTTGATCTTCACAAAATTGCCAAAGTTAATGTGTCCCATTCTTCTATGCCACAACTGACATTCACTTACATGTCCCAGAAGAAAAGTTATCCCATTGGCATCCCTTAGATTGTATATGTTACCACTTGTCCTAAATCCTTTTGTAACCAATTTTCTAGACTTTCCTTTTTTGATTTCACATCCTCTTTCATTGAATATGAGATTGTGAACCATTTCTGCACATTTGAATCACACTAAGAAGATTGTACCAAAGAACTTTGACATAAAGAGCATATTCCATCCTATGCTTTCCATAAATAATTATTGTACCTTTTCCACAGATATATATTGAAGTATCATCTCCAAGCTTGACTATGCCATCATTCCACTTCACAAGTTTGATAAACTTGCTTGTATCTCCTGTCATGTGGTTAGAACAACCATTGTCAATCACCCATGATTTTGCCTCATCTTTTATATGAGAAGAAGTACACACAAAACTTGAATATTTAGTTTTATCTTCAATCTTCTTAGCAGACAAAAACAAGACTTATCTTCATTATTTAGACCACTAGATTCATCATCTTTTGAAGAGAAAGAATATTCCTTGGAGTAGAGACTCTTCTTAACCTTATTTCTTCTAGGCTCTTTGTTTATTTTTTCATAATATTTTAAGGGAAATTTAGAAGAAAAATGACCAACCTCTCCACACTTAAAACATTTGAAAGGTATTTTACCTTTGTACTTGGCGGCACCCCTCTTCAATTTCCTTACAAAATTTGCTTCTACTTCATTAGCATCACTATTTGAATCAAATGCATCATGCATCTCCTTACTAGCTTTGAAAGTTGCTTCCTTGGATCTTCTTTTTCAAATTCTCACATTTCAAATGTAGTAAGAGCACCATATAATTGATCCATTGACAATTTGTCTAAATCTCTATCTTCCTAAATAGAAGATACTTTAGGACTATAAGCTTTGGGAAGAGATCTCAGTACATTTTTTACCACCACTGATTCTTCAAGATCTTCACCAAGTCCTCTGATTATATTGACCACTTCATCTACCTAGAGTGAATATCCTACAATATCGTCATCTTCTAACATTTTCAACTTCTGAAACTTGCCTCTGTAGATTTACAACTTGGCTTGTTTTACTTTGATGTATCCTTCATAGATTCCATCGAGCTTTTCCAAAACCTCCTTTACTGTTTTGCAGTGCATTAATTTTACAAGATCAAAATCTGTTAGCCCACTTAAGATAGCATTCTTAACTTTTCCATTTTTCTCATAGGCCCTAATCTTTGTCGGATCAGTTGGAGGAGTAGTAGGAATAACTTAACAATCCTGACTAATTTCCCAACACCATACCCTAAATAGGAAATATAAGATTCCATCCCAAATCACCAAAAAGAAAAATTTGTTCCATCAAAACTAGGCACCTTGTGAGATCCTTCTTGAGCCATCCCAAATCTTCCCCAAGTTGTTATAATTCTTCAAAGGAACCAGGATATGATATCAATTGTTGAACACACACTAAAATAATGAGAGGGAGGGTGTGAATTGGTGTTCTATCAAATCTCAATACTTCCAGAACAAAAGAAACTTCAAACTCTATAGCACAAGCAAGAATATGAAAGATAAAAACAATGCACAGTACAACATAACACTAGATGTATGTGGAAAACCCCAAAGGGGAAAAACCACAGTGAGAAATTCTGCTAGGAGCTATTGTCCTAATCCATCCTCACAAGTGAATAACTATTACAAGTATGTTTTAGGGCTACAACCCAAGGAAGCTACTACTCTAAGTATACAAGTTTTAGGGTCACTCCCAAGGAAGCTACAACTTCCTACTGAATTTTATTTTGGGCTACAACCCAAGGAAGCTAAAAATACCTGATCTGAGAAAAAGCTCAGAGATGATTATAGAATGATAGTCCTTCCACTATTTGAAACCGACAATTAGGTTCAATCCTTTTGATGATTGTAATTTTGCTTTTTACCTTCTCTTTTGATGATTGCAATTATGTTTGACACCTTTTTTGTGACTTCTTCAAATGTCTTCTTTGCAACTTATTGGATCACTACTTTCAACCTTCAAGAAGTTTTGACTTTGGATCATTTCCTCTAGCAAATAATTAAGCACCTACTTCACTTCCCTTCTGTCACAAAAATATGTTCAATAGATGAAACCAGATTGGAACTATCGCTTCTGCTCTTTCTCTTTTAGTCACATGCAATTTTCATCATGTCACATACTTCACATTCCTTCACCACCACCTAGGTCATCTAGGTTTGTAATTTATACATGATATTACATTTATTACATTTATTACATTCACATGTTAGCCTACAACAATAAGAATATTACATTTGTAAGTTAGCCAAAGATCAAATACACAATATGAAATGTGTAGAGGGAAAGACCTAAAAGACTACACACAACACTAGGAAGAGGAAAAAACCTTGTGGATTCCAACACATGCTTAACCCGGTCCTAAAAAAACTTCACAAATTTTTTCTTCAATGAAAATCATCCACATACTATGCAAATTCAAATTAGGTCGTCCATAAGCAATAAAACATGAAACTTGTAGCATGTTGGTCTTCACAACATTAGTGATAAACATGAACGATAAAGCATAACTTGTGATTCTCCTATATTAATTGGCATGACTCATGCAACACCTTCAAACATTCCTTGAACTCTATGTAACCTTGAACTTGTGGCACACACTCTTAACATATCTTAGTTGGCCAGGAAAAAGCATAACCTAGTAGACACCTTCATTTCAGACCACAACCTATTTCAGAGAAACTAGAAAAAACCTTGTAGAGAAACAAAAAAAATCATATGATATTCAGGAACACTCTCACACATCCCTTTCACAACATCATGTAACAACAAGTTGGTGCAAGCCAACATACATGAAACTAGTCACTAGACAGCATAGTCCTAAACACTATAACCTCAAACTTTCTCTACAGATGGATTAATGACTCAAAACTTTAGATATGTAACCTTCAAAACTCACTAAACTTATCTTTTGATTTGAATAACCATATCTACAACTGCAGAGAAAATATGAGCTAAACTTTGCACCACTATGAGCATCATCACATAAATGACATAGACTTCAATTTATCACATTCAAAACCACCTTTTTAGTAACTCAAAAGATCTGAAACTTGGATCACATATGCTTTGACACATCATAAAGATATCTATCAAACTGTAGGAGAAAGATATCACCAACAAAGAAATGTAGAGCATTTCTTAGAGACTCTAGCAACCAAACAAATAGACAACAACTCTATTTTGACATTAACAACGCTCTTTTGACATCAATGACAACCAAACTGCAACAGAAAGATGATGTGTGATGTATCTAAAGAATTCTCTTGTGCCTCCATGTCGACGCCAAAAGGTGTCACACTCCAAACATGCATTCTAGGCCACACTATTGAAGAAGACAATCCAAAATATCCTATAAATGATTGTACACCACAATCCAAAGACAAATATACCTCCTTTGAAGACAATAAAGCCTCCTTCAAATGTTTTATAAAATAATCCACACTCATGTAAAATTGCAAAGGATGATCATGTAGAGAATGAAAAAGAGTGTCAGAGTGTTCACTCACAACAACTAAAGAAGGATCATTTCCATCAAAGAGAAGATGAATGCAATCAAGGCCCAAGTCAGGTGCTTGGATTTTAGCAATTTGATAGTCCATATTGGGGTTTTTGGGCCTTTTGAATGTGACGACAAGGGAAATTTTTGTCCAAAGTGGTCCAAAAATTTATCTACCTCCTAGATTTGGTAACCCTTTCCCAACTTGAAACTCATGTAAATTAGATAATATATGATGAAATTTGACAAAATGAAAGGAAAACCTGACTTTCTCTAATGCCTTAGATTCAATGGTGAGGTCCTTGAAACCCCAAATCACACCCAACAAAAATTTCATGTGAAGATTGTTCCCTCAGATCTGGGACGAAGGTTGCAACATTGAAGCTTTGATACCATGTAGGAGTTTATGGTGAACTCCTCAACACTCTAGGATCACCTACAAGACAAAATAACTTCCACAAGAGAGAAATAAAAAAATATCATGCTATGATTATGGATGCAAGATTACCAGATTGAATTATTACAATGTACATACAATGCCTTGCTTCTATAGGATAGGTGTGATGAAGTACAAACATTAAATAACTGTTTCATAATTAAATCACATGATCCAACATTAAACACAAGTATTAAATGTCAAAAGATAAAATAAGATCTAATGACAACTAATGCTCACTAGAAAAATTCCATCCTAGGACCTAAGTGGACTTAACATGTAAATATGACCTAGATATGTAAAAAAAATATTTACATGAACAAAATATACCCATGTCCTACTAAAATTATTGATAAATAAGACACAATTATAGATTTTGAAATTAAAATTAACTTTAATAAGACCAAATATATCTGAATGGATTAAATCTAATGCCTTGGAAGATTTATGAGAACTATGGTAAAAATGAACATGATTTTGTTTTTCATATACTCAGTGTTCTCAAAAATCAAATTCAAGATTACAATCCTTTAACCCCTCAATAAGGTTATTAATTTTCAAGGTTATTAAACCCTTCCCACCTATGTGATCTATTCTTTGGTGTCATAACATTATTTTCTTTGCAGGTAACTTAGTCTCCAAGGAATGAGCACCCTTAGGTACCCAAAAAGTATGACCATCAAAATTAGACACAATGTACCACTTTATTGTTGGTTTCAATGGTGAATGTGAATATTCTATACATCTCTTCACCTTAGGAATTAATAAACTATTACATTGAATTGTGCATACAATATCTAGCTGAAACAAAATGCCAATCCGAACACCCTTGACAAGAACCATATCTCCTCTAACCATCTTACACCCTCCACTTGAAAAAACAACCTACACACCTACATCATTTAGTTTACTTATAGAAAAGTAGGTTTTATCTAAAACTTGTATATTTAGTACACTATTGATCCATTTTACTTATCCATCAATAAATTGAATCAAGACTCTACCATGACCAACAATGTTTAAATGAGAATCATCTTGTAGTTACACCTTCCCACCATCATATTCTTCATATTTTGTAAACAAACCTCGATGTGAGGTCATGTGGAAAGAGGCACTAGAGTTTATCCACCATGCACCTTTTGATGCGCAAGTAGTCAAGGTAGCAAAAAACATCACCTTCATCATGGAAGGATCTCTTAGACTCATCATAATAATCTACCTTTTTCCGCTTCTTTTTCTCCTCCTTACAATCTCTTCTTAGATGTCTAGTTTTATTGCAGTTCCAACATTTCACCTTAAAATTAGTAGGATATTTGAATCTCCCATGGGATTTGGATCTAGGAATTTTCTTATTATCCTTCTTTCCTTTTTATTTGGATCTTCCACAAACCATTAGGGCCTCCTAAATTAACTCATAACTTTTCCTTCTCATATCTTCTAAAAATTAAAGATGCAACCACTTCATCCATCTTGAACTTGGTGATAGTGCTCCCAATGGCCATATCAAGGTGGGCCCGTGAATCTAGCAAAGAACATAGAAAATCCATACACCGATCCTCCTCTATTTTGAATCCTACAAAGTACAACTAAGTAACTATCATATTGAATGCATTTAGATGTTTAGCCACAAACCCACCATCCTTCATCCTGAGGGTATATAAAATAAAATATTATTTACTATAGATTTAGCTTGATAAATTTCTCCAAGCTTTATCTAAAGATTCATTGTAGTAGTCTCTTCATGCACATTCAACAATACTAAATTAACAAAAATGGGTCTAATAATACCATTTTCTTTCCTATCCATCTTCTCTTAGTCTTCTTGTGATGTAGATGTAGGTTTGGATCTAGATACTACAACCCATAGATCTTGGTTTGTGAACACATCCTCCATATTGAGTTTCAACAACTCAAAGTTTGTGCCTAAGAACTTATCCATATCTACTTTTGATGTTCTTACCATCTTTTCTTGCAGTAAGATTAAAACACTCTTTGCACAAGCTCCCACTCAAATTAATATTGGTACAAAAATCCCTCTACCCAACACCTAGAATATGAGGTAATCAGGGTCTGATCCTAAATGAAAGGAAGCTTGATACATATAAATGCTTCCTATACTACTATTTTGAGGAGAGTTTTATGCAAATTTTAATATTTTAATAATAACATAAAGAAAACACACATTTAAATAAAAAATAATAATAAATACAACAACATAAGTGTACATGGGAAAAACCCTTTCAAGAGAAAAACCCCACAATTCAAAGTAGCTCAATGTATTATTTAGTAAACCATGATTTCAATACACTCACAGAGCAAGACTTCACATGAGTATTGACCAACTAAATATTTGGGGAAGTTCATATAGCTTAGCATTATCTACATAAATCTACACACAATCTCCATCTCAAGGACCTAATATATAGGAGGTACAAAACTTGAACCATCAAATAGTAATTAGAATCCCATGAGATGAAAAAACCAAAAAGTGGCACCCAAGTTATTCCCCAATCAAATATTCCTTATGATGTGTCATAATGTGTATCATAAGTTGGTCAACAAGTGTAACTCCCATTTACAACTTTTTTACATTTCCTATGCAAAATTCTAGGGGCCCTAACTTTTGATCCTATGGGTTGATTGAGCCCAATTTTTTTTAAGTTGAAGTACTAAAATATATCTATGCAACGTGCACCCTATAAGTAGTGTTGAGCAACCATTATTTTTGGCCAAAAAAATAACCCTATAACCCAAAAATTATGTTTTTCCATTTTTTATTAAAAAATAATATATTTTGTAATCTTAACATTAGGAGAAATGTTCATAATGATAAAATTTTATTCAAGATATGATAACAAGATGCGATGGAGAGATCCTCGGGTGGTGGCGATTGTGGTGGTGAAATTTCAAATTTTAAAAAGGCAGGATTTCTTGATGATGCTACTAGTGTTAATGGTGGACAATTTGCTAATGGGAAGGTGATGTCAGTTGGGTCCTTTGTGCCAGGTAAGTGTTGTGGGTCCCATTTTAATGATTTTTTTGGAGGGAAAGGTGATTTGAAGGTTGTATGTCCTACGCATCCCCTGGTGTCCTTCTTTGAAAGGGGAATCTCGATGATGAAAAGTCTGGGCTAGGCCTATCGTCTAGTGATTTAGATGGGACTCCTAAAGGTGTGGGTCTTGGGAATGATAAGACTAAGAATGATTTCTTGTCGAGTTCTTCTCTTAAGTGGATGAATCTATTCTGGGCGAGGCCTAAAGGTAAAAGTACTTCTCCTCCTGTGCCTTTTGTTGCTAATGTGAAGACTAGAGAATACTCTATCTTTGTCCCAGACTGTATTATTGATAAAAGAATACCTAATATGGATATGGCTTTGTTGGGTAAATTTTTTGGACCTCATCCTCATATTGAGATAGTTCGCAAGTTTTCTTTAAGTCGTTGGAAGCCTAAGGGACAAATTGATGTGGCTGCAATGGCCAAAGATTTCTTTTCTTTCACATTTAACTGTGAAGATGATCTTGTGACGGTGTTGACAGGTGGCCCATGGTTCATTGGGAAATCCTCTTTGATGGTGACAAGATGGGAATCAGATTTTAACCTGAACTTGTGCTCCTTTTCGGTTGCCTCGGTATGGGTTAGAATTCTTGGTCTCCCCATGGAATTCTGGGATGAGGAAGTGTTTAAAGGGATTGTAAGAAATTTGGGATGTTTATTGTCAATTGTCCAAATGATGACTTCCAGGAAGCGATTGGTTTATGTTAGATTATGTGTGAACGTGGAACAATCAGCTGATTTTCTTGCCATGATAAAGATCAACTCTAAGTTTGGAGTTTGGGAACAAGCGGTTGAATTTGAGTCAAATCCTTTTGCTTGTTTCCATTGCAAGAAAGATGGTCATTGGGAAAATAAATTCCCTCTTAAAGTACCGAAGCAGGTTACTAAATAGTGGAAAGAGGAGAAAGCTCCAGAAAAAGACTTGGAGCCTTTGGAGAAAGGGTGTCTGCTCTATTGCTTGAAGTTGCGTCTGAAAAACCTATGGAAATGGGCCTGGTTGAGGATGAGAAGGTTGTTAATCCTGAGGGCCAAGTGGACTTGGAGGAGTTGAATCGGGAATGAGAGTAAGGAGGTGAGGATATCTCCTCCCTTGTTCCAGATATAGTTGACTCTACGGATGAAATGAGGACTGAGGTTACAGAGGTTGATAAGGCTTCTATGAATGATGTTTTAGGATCTCCTCCTTTGGGATTGGTTCAGCTACAAGATGATGGCTTGAAGGTTGAGGGTTTGGAGTTTTTTTCTGAAGCTAAGGAAAATGGTGAACCTAAGGATCTAGATAATCCTCCTTACATTCCGGTTCAAGGGCGCAATAGAAAAAATCACTCCCCTTCACCAGGAGTTATGACTAGGAATAGACAAAGGTCAGATTGTGGGTCTGAGCTAAGAGGTAGAGGCTGCCCTCCTGTGAATGTTACCAGGGAGAAGGAGAGCCAAATGGACATTTTTGATGGTATGCAAAGAAATTTGTTGGAGATGTGCTCCAAGAGCACCTCCCATAAGCTCTTATGAAGATCATCTCCTGGAATATAAGATGGTTAAATCACCCTCATAAGCATGGCCTTCTTGCTAATCTGGTAAGAGATAATCATCCTGATATTGTGTTAATTCAAGAAACTAAAATGAGTTTGGAAAAATTATCTAGGCTGAAGAATAAGATTTTTAAGGATTTTGGTATGCATTGCTTTGATGCGGCGGGTGCATTGAGAGGGATTATGACTTTTTGAAATCTTAGGGTGATTTAGGGGGTTGAGGTGTTCAATGATTGTAATCATGTGGCTACGTCCTTTATTCATTTGCATGATAAGTTTTCTTGGACTTTGTCTAATATCTATGCTCCTAATTGTAAGAGTGCTAGAAAAAAGTTTTGGGAGAGCCTTGGCTCCTTCAAAGTGTTACATCTTGTTGGTAATTGACTAGTTATGGGGGACTTTGATATGCCTTTGCATGATGCTAATAATATGGGAAGCTCACAGATTATGGATGATAGTAGATATGATCTAATGAATCTTATTAATGATAATTCTCTTCCTAACCTAGACCTTAAAGGTTCTTCTTTCACTTGGTTGAACTGGCGAGTGGGAAATGCTCTTATTCAGGTTAAGCTTGACCAAGCTCTTATCACCCCTAATTGGATGGTTCACTATTCCTGTTCACTCTCAGCTTTGACTAGATTGGGGTTGGATCACTTCCCCTTGTCTTTTTCAGTGGATTTGTTGGGAGGAAAGAAAAAATTTCCATTTAGATTTGAGAAGATGTGGACTTGTCATCCTGATCTTAGTAATTTAATTCGTGATTGGTGGAACATTCAAGTGGATGGGTCGTCCATGTTCAGAGTTGCTAAAAAGCTTGCTAATGTGAAGGATAATGTTAGAAAATGGAATCAAACTTCTTTTGGTCACATTTTTATGGAGAAAGAGGGGGTATCTAAGGAACTTCAAGCTATGCAACAATCTATCCAAGTGTCTGGCTATGATCATTCCTTGGTTATGAAAGAAAATGTTCTCCTCTCCAAATTGCATAATATTGTGGCTAAGGAGGAGGAATTTTGGAAGCAATGTTCTAGAATTTTATGGTTGAAAAGTGGGGACAGGAATACAAAGTTTTTTCACCTCTCTACGCTTAAACATAGGGATTCTAACTGCATTAAAGTGTTCAATTTCAATAATCAAGTGTTGGAGAAGGATGTTGATTTGCAGTTTGTTGCTTCTTCCTACTTCTCTAATCTTCTTGCGGTGGAGGGGAAGCTTGATTTGGCTTGTCAGAAGGATAATATGAGGGATATCCCTCAGCTCATTAATGATGAGATTAATAGGTAGTTGTTGTGTATTCTGTCGGTGGAGGAGTTTAGAAGTGTTGTTTTCTCTTTTGAAGGTAATAAGGCACTAGTCTTGGATGACTTTCCTATGTTCTTTTTTCAGTCCTTCTGGGAAATTATTGCTAAGGATGTTGTTGCCACTACCAAGGAATTTTTAAGGTCTGGATCTCTTTTGAAGGAATTGAATTCCTCTTTTATCATCCTTGTGCCTAAGAAAACTTGTGTTGCTTCTTTTGATGAGTTCTGTCCTATTAGCTTATGCAATTTGATTTACAAGATCTTCTCTAAGGTGCTAGAAGTCATATTGAAAAGGATCCTACCTCTTATCATTTCGCCTCAGGAAAATGGGTTTGTGGTTGGTAGGAAAATTTTGGATTCTATCCTCTCTATTCATGAGAATATTCACTCTCACTGTTAATAAGCATTGTAGGTTTATTTTGAAGCTTGACATGATGAAAGCTTATGATTGTGTTGATTGGGGCTTTCTTTCTAATATCTTGGCCTCTTTTGGTTTTGGGGAGAAATTGGTGGCTCTTGTGCTTCAACTTATCTCCACCCCTTGGTTGTCTGTCCTTATCAATGGGTCTCCATCTCCTCTCTTTGATTGTTCCAGAGGTCTGAGGCAAGGAGATTTGATATCTTCTTTTCTGTTTATTATCATGGTGGAATCTTTGGGTCATCTCACCTAGAGATTTATTAACACTGGTGTTATGTCTAGGTTAGCCCCATCTTCTAGTAATCTTATTTTCTCCCATCAACAGTTTGTGGATGATTCTCTCATGCTTGGAGAATCGTCTCTCAAGGAGGCTAAGGCTATTAAACCTATTTTACAGAAGTATGAGGCTACTTCGGGGTAGAAGGTTAGCTTACCCAAGAGTGTTATCTTCTTTTTCAACACTCTGACACACAGGAAAATTAAAATTGCTAGAATCTTGCAATGCCAGATTGGTGAACTCCCCGCTTCTTATTTGGGTACACCTTTGTTCTCTAATGTTCCTGAGTCCTTTTGGTGTGGGTTGATTGATAAATTTAATTCTAAACTGGTTGGGTGGAAAGGAGCGCTACTGAGCCAAGCTGGGAAAGTGTCGTTGATTAAGTCCACTTTTCAGAATCTCCCTGTTTATGCTCTCAGTTTATTTTATATGCCTAGGAAATTTATGGATAAACTGGAAGGAATTCAAAAAAAAATCCTTTGTTTTGGTGTTGAGGATAAGAGAAGAATTCATTTGGTTGCATGAGATGATGTTTGTAAACCCAAAAAGGTTGGTGGTCTTGGAATTCACAAAATCAGGGAGTTTAATGCTTCCATTCTTGGAAAATAGTTATGGAACCTTATGTTGGCTAAAAGTGAATGGGAAAAGATTGCTTGGAGTAAATACTTATGTGGTGCTGATGGTATAAGGGATTTCTTATCTCCTGAATTCTCCCCTTGTCTAGTTCTACACTTTGGAATATTATGGTTAAGGCTCACAGGCTTGTGTCCAAGGGTCTTTTTTTGGAAGATGGGAAATGGAAAGAAAATTTTATTCTGGGAGGATAGTTGGTTCAATAATAGTCCTATGAAAGATGAGCCTTGGGCTCAACCTTTCATGGATCTTTGTGTGCAGAGGTTTGGAAGATTTTTTATTGATTACATTGAGGGTGGCTATTGGAAAAGGCTGCACGAGGTTGATCTGGGGTTGGAAGATCTCTTTAAGGTCCTTTCTATGTTTCATATACCCTCTCCTCCATACTCTAATAATTTTTTTTGGAAGCCTTCTTCTAATGGTATCTTCTCTATTTCCTTGGATTTTCATTTTAATAATTCCTTTGTTGGTCCTACTCCTTTTTGGGCCTCCATTTGGTCCTCTAGATTGATTCCTAAAATTAATATCTTCTTTTGGCTCTTTTCCAGAACAAGATATTAACTACTGAATATTTGGTCAAGAGAGTTTTTATGATGCCTAACAGGTGCTTTCTTTGTGAAGAGGAAGCCGAAAATGCTTTCCATTTGCTGATTGGGTGTAGATTTGTAAGAATTGTGTGGGCCCATGTACTCTCTCTTTGGACCCTAAGCTGGGTGTTTCTTGGTTCTATTAAGGACTTGTGGTCTCAATGGATTGGTCCCTCACCCAATCCTACTCTAATGGTTATGTGGCCTCTTTCTCTTCCTCACATTTCTTGGGACATTTGGCTTGAGAGAAATAACAATATTTTTTAGGAGCTCTGCCCTTCCTGCTATCTCTGTGGCCTATAATATCTGTGCGGCTATTAAAGAAAATCTTGTTTCAGGGATTAATTTTCATAGTGGGCCGAAGGTTAATCTCTACCCCTATGATATCTCTATAGCTCAGAATTGGAAGCTACCTTGTGATATTTCCCTCCCGGTTACTAAAGGGAAAGCCTTTAGAGAAGATGTTGATTGGAAAGCTCCTTCGGATGGTTGGGTGAAGGTTAACTTTGATGAAGTTGCTAAGGGTAATCTGGGACCTATAGGTTGTGGGGGAGTGATTATAAATTTTAATGGTAGGCTTGTTTCTATTGTGGTGCTCCCTTTGGGAACCTAGACAAACCATTATGCAGAAGCGGCTGTAGCCTATCATGGTTTAAAGTTGGAAAAAATTAAAGGCTATAAGAGAGTTTGGCTTGAGGGGGACTCCCTCAATATCATTGATAATTTGAAAAATTGTGTTTCCCCCTCATGGACTATTGAAACTTTGATTAGGGACTCTATTGGAATTCTTAAATCTTTTGATGAGTATTACATCTCTCATATTTTGAGAGAGGGAAACAGATTAGTAGATGTCTTCGCTAATCTAGGACTTAGAGGTGTTAGGGAATGGGGTGTCAATGACCCCCTTTCCATGGAAGCAATTGAATGTATTAATCATGATTGCCAAATTTAATTTGAATGATGTTTTTTTAAGGCTTCAGGCTTGCATGACTATCTTCACGTGGTTAGTGATTATGTGGAGGAGTGGTAACCCAAATTTGAATCGAGCTAATTGTACCTCAACTGATATCTGTAGGGATCAAAACTATAGGATAATTACTTCATCTTTCCTTAATTCTGTTCTCACATAGATTTTGGGTATTCTTTGTATTGTTGTCTCGAAGTTTCTCCTAATTGCATTTAGAGCTCTCAAGCTAATTGGCTATGCAAGTATGGGAGGAGATAGGAACTGCACAGAGCCCTTCTCTTGTGAGGTTGTCAAGAAGAAGTCAGAGGTTTGGTAGGTCCTAGAGAAAGGTGGGTTAACTCCTTACCTGTAGAGACTCCATGGAAACAATCCGTAGACTACATAATTGTTTGCAAAATCATGGAATAACAGGGTGTTAAAGTTGGATGGGATGGAGTTTGATGTCAATGAAGATTTTATAGCCAATATTATTGGGCTGTCTACAGATGGAATGAAGGTTTTTAGAGATAAAAAGGAGTCACAAATTGTCATGCAAATTTTCTTCAAAGGAAATGAAGCTTAAGACCTAAAGACTGCGATGAGTGGGGGTTACCAGAGGAGCTTTATTAAGGAATTGTGGGGGGATGTGGCCAAGGAACTCATGCGATATATCACTTTGGAGGGTTGCTTCTCAGCGGTAAATGTTTACCACTTCCTTATTCTTAATCATTTTTTCCACAAGAAAAGAATTTCCTTTCCTTACTATCTCCTGGTGTCGCTAGATTCTGGTCTCAAAGACCATAAGAGAAACCCCAAAAATCTTGTTTTTCACGTGGGGATTATACTGCTAATTTTTGAATATGCTAAATCTTTTGAAATAGCTAAGCCGATTGCTACCCTTAAGGGCAAGCAGGTTAAGCCAGTGGAGGAGTATGAAACAATATATGAAGAGAAGCCAGTTAGTAAAAAAGGGACGAAGAGGAAACTTGTTTTGGAAAAGGAGTCAAAATTTGAGGAGGATGTGGAATATGTTCCAGAATCTCTTGCTTCTATGGAGGTGGCCCCACATCCCTCTATAGTGGGAAAGTCTTAAAAAGGGGTGTCGAGCCCTAATAAGGGTTATGGGACTTGCAGTGAAGATGTGGTTTCCAATTTACCAAGCATTTACATGAAGGAGAAGAAAGAATTGGTTGGTGAGGTGTCATCACCGCCCCCTATGACAAGGCAAAAGAAGGAGCTGGAAGAGAGAAGCAAGAAGAAACTGGTTATAAGGTTTGCAGGTCAAGTGTTGGAGAGGAAATCTCACCTCAAGATGATGGGCGGACAGGATGATGATGTTTCCCAAGTTGTGAGCCCAAATTTGTAGATGAAAAGAAAGGCTGTGGTTGAGGGAGGTTCGGATGCTGACGTGACTCCAGCTGTGGACCTGGATCAGCTGAAGAAGAGAAAGGTTGTGGCTGAGGATATTGCGGATTCCATCCCTAAAATGAAAATGTCAGTTACTGCTGAGAAGGGCAAGGTCGAATCTACCAATCATGACAAGGTAAGCTCCTCACATGAGGAGGATGTTGTGGGTAAGGGGGTTTTCAACATTGATAGGGAAGAGATGTTTGATGTCTTGGGAACTGTTAGGGAGAGTTCCATTATTTTATTTAAATTGTTCAAATGGGTGTTCCATGAACTTAATATGGAAAATGTTAAAGTTAGGGGTGCTATGAGTAAAGCTGATGAGTCTTTAGTTCAAAACTAGTTAGATGTACTATTTAAATAATTAAATATCATGGTGGAGGAAACCCTTAAGATGAAGCAAAATATGGAAGGTAGAATTGTCACCTTGGAGGATCAACTGGAGAGAATTTGTGCTAATATGATTAGGGGTGGGGAGGGGATTAGATCTGGGGTTAATTTTGAGTCTGTTGGTGTTACCTCTCCTTTTGTTAGTGACAAGAATCATAAGGATTTTTTTCCTACTGAACAGATTGATGCTAGTGGCAAGCTGATGGAGGAGGATGTTTCTGATGAGAAGGGTGGGGATAAGAATAATGTTTTGTTTAATGAGGTGAATACAGATGGGCCTGGGGCTAAGACTAGAAATAAGACAAAAGCTTAGGCTGGGACTCATGGCAAGGATCTATCTAATGTTGTAGATGATGGGAAGAAGGATGTGGCATGCGATGTGGAGGCTACTGATATCTTGAAGAACATGTAGTTATGCTGTCTGGGGTCCTTCTTTTTTGGGTGATGTTTTGTTGCTGGTTTGCTATGTTTGGGCTGATATTTACTATATGTAGTTTTCTTTATTTTTAGCTGCTCTCTTTTCTTAAGGGTTCCAGACCCCTTCAAAACCCATTTTTAACCTTTAATCAAAAACATTAGGAGCAATGTTGAGACACCTTTCTCAACATTAATGAAAGAAAGTAGGGTACACAAAAAACACTTCCTATACTAATATTTCGAGGAGAGTGTTGTGTAAATTTTAATATTTTAACAATTATAAAAAGTAAAAAAATATTTAAATAAATAATAATAAATAGCATAACACAAGTGTAAATGGGGAAAACCCTTTTAGGAGAAAAAATCAACACTCCAAAGCATCTCAACGTATTATTTAGTAAACCATGATTAGAATAAACTTGCAAAGCAAGCCTTCATAGGACTAGCACCAACCAAAAATTAGGAGGAATTCATATAGCTTAATGTACAAAAATCTACACATAACCTCCATCTCAAGCATCTAATATATAGGAGATATGAAACTCGAAACCATCAAGTGGTAATTAGAAACCCATGAGCCAAAACCACCCAAAAGTGGCATGCAAATTATCCTCCAATTAAAGATACCTTATGATGTGTCATAATATGCATCATAAGTTGGTTAGTAGGTGTTACTCCCCTTCACAACTCTTTTATGTGTCCAACGTTTTTTTTATATTTTCTATGCAAACTTTCAGAGGCCATAACTTTTGATCCAGTGAGATGATTGGGCCCATTTTATAAAAATTGAAGTACTCAAATAAAATCTACACAAAAATTACCTCATAGGTAGTTTCGAGAAACCATAATTATTTTTTTTGACCAAAAAATTAACCTTATAGCCAAGAAATTAAAAAATTCTATTTTATATCTAAAAATTGCAACTTTTATAATCTTAGCATTTAGAGCAAGGTTGAGACACCTTCCCAAAATTCCCTCTCTTGTTGAACACCTTGCAAGAGAAAAGGGGGCATCAACACCATTTAACTAATTGTTAGGGGCTAAGGTGCCCATATAATCTTAGTGTAACCTAATTTTTTTGTGCTCACTACTTTTGTAAATGCATCTAAAATGTTATTTAAAATATAAAATTTCTAGCATCACCCTCCCATTCTATATTGTATCTCAAAAAAATGGGACTAGACATCAATATGCTTCATCCTCACACGAAAGGTTGGGTTCTTTGCTAGACATATGGCACTTTGACTGTCATAATGAACCACAATGGAACCTACCTCTAACCCAATATCTAAACATAATATCTTAAGACAAATAGATTCCTTACAAGCATGAGTTTCTTCCATGTACTTTGATTTTATAGTGCAAAAATAAACAACTTATTACTTACACATAAAAATGATTGCACCACCAAAAAGAGTGAAAAAATATCCACTAGTGGATCTTCTACTATCAAAATTTCTATCCCAATTTGAATCCAAAAATCCACAAATACAAATAGAATGTTTGTCATCTTTAGGATAACCATGATAACATAAGGAATAACCAGAGCCACTTTGAAAACACCTAAAGACCCTCTTCATTGCATCCTAGTGTACTCATCCAATATTAGCCATAAATCAATTGAGGAATCCCACTAATTGGAAAATTTTTGGTCATGCACATATCATAGTGTTGGAAGGGAATCAATTAGTAACCAAAGCAGTCACGTAAATCCTACTACAAACCTCTATAAAGAGGTTGTAGACTTTTAGCTGAAAGGACACATTTCATAATAATACTAGTGTAAGGGACACATCTTACCAAATATATTGTAGTGTTGAAAAATGTACACCTTTACATTTTCACACTATGTTTGCATCCCCTTAATTAAGTGGACTTAATTAAGCCTTTAATTGGACCAATTGTGCATTCACAATCCTAATTAATTTCATTTTTTGAAAGGGAATCAGCATTTAATCAATGCCTACACTTAATTACACATCTTGGAAAATGTGTATCCTAGGTTTAGGGACTAGGACCCATTCACCTAAGGGTGAATGGGTCCCTCTTAAGTCTTGGATCCCATTTTTTAACATATTTTTGGTAGTATTTTAATGATCTAAATTCAAATCGCAAAGGTCGGCTTGTGATGTTTAATTGTTGGATACTTAAGGAAATACCTATAAATACAAGGTCTTTTTATCAATTCAAATCTAACACACCTTATACAAGCATCACAAGAGAAAAGATTATTGTCAAGAGCATTGGAGAGTAGATTTATCAATCAATTATTGTAACATTCAAGATCCTATCATGATGTCAAGATTTATGTGTGTTCATGCATGTTTTTGAGCTAACATTGTGATCTAAGTTTCAAGTTTCAAGAAATCATTCAAGCATCAAATCAAGTGTCAAATAAAGCATCCAATCAGGCCATTTCATGCAAGATCCAATCCTTGGAGTGATGTGATAGAATTTAGTCCTCTAAGGGTAGGCATTAAAGGGTTTGGTCAAGTGTAACAAGCTTTGTTCATTCATCAATTCCTTCATTTGATCATTATTTCGTTATCAAGGTTTAATTACCAAACTAGGGTTTAAATAAGGAAAACCCTTATCCACAAAAAAAAAAAATTCTCCTCTCTTTGCATTTGCAAATTTGTAGGTGAAGAAGAATTGAAATTGGATCAAAAGTGAAATTTTATAACTTGTCATCAAAATTGTCAAGACACGGAAAATCACCTATAGGTTTTATTTTTGGATTTATGACAGTCAAACTTGGGGGAATTAGAAGCTTAGATCCAAGATCCAAGGACTAGAAAAAGAATTTTCAGACCCCTATACAGAGACCCATTCACCCCTAGCCAAATATTCCCTCAATAGAACTTGAAACCCACTTTTGGATCTAGGTAAACACCATCCTAATCTTCTCAGATCTACTAGTTAATGGTTATTTTTGTTAGTATTATCATAATACTTTGTGTTTCAAATGTTAGATCTCATAATTTTGATTGTTAATGCACTTTTATTCTTCTCCCAAAATTGTTCTTCAGTCACTTCTGTCATAAAGAAGTTAAGGCAACATAGTGTCCAAACCTAGGGTTGACTCACCTTGAGGGTTTAAAGTCAATTAGATATTAATTTGTGGCACTATCCCTCTTCCTAATGAACATGGAAAAGGTGGATTTGAGATTATATGGACACCCCCCTTTTCCTTTTTGGCACAGGTCCCTCATTTTTAGGCCTACCTATCCATCTCCCCCGCTTTCCCTATGTTTCATATATTTGTATAAGATAAGATATAATGTAATGGAGTAAGAGGGAGATAAGAAATATTTGATAAGATATAGGAGATAAGAAGTATGATTTATGTAAGTATTAGGAGAAAAGAGATAGTAAATGGATTGTAAAGAGGGTAATACTCTTAGCATATGTACATGATGAAAAATCATTAGTATATAGATATATCCAAACTTATATCTAATATGTGTTATGGTTTGTAGTAATCTATTTTCTATATATTCCATTTGGTTAACTATTTTTAAAAAAAAAAATTGAACTAACTCTCAACTCCTCTCATATGATTGAGTGTGGGGTATAAATATAACAAAAACATTAATTGGGGCTCAAAAATCCAGTTTGTCTCTGCCTATTTTTATTGCTAACATTGATTTCATTGTTGTGACCCTAGTTAGGATGTACAAAGGAAAACAAGAGAAAAATAAAAGATTAATCCAAAAAAAGAAGATAAAACAAGAAATGAAAATTTTATCATAAACTGTGGCAAGTTATATCCTTAGTGTTAGCCTTGTGAGAGGGGAATAGGAACCAAGGGGATGGGAAATGGAAAAGGGGGATCTTTGGAAAGGAAACTCTGAAAAGATGTGACTTGAAAAAGAATGTTACAAAATAAATACCATAGGAAAAGATAAAGGAGTAATATAACACCAAACCAAAAACACCCATGAAAAAAGGAGTCAAGAAAAAACTGAGAGATTAAGGAGGAAATTGAAATGACTAAGAAAGTTAACATGATAAACACAAATGGTGAGGAAATAAGGTAAAGACAAAACATTGAAATAAAAGAAAGATATTGTAAAAGAATTGAGAATATAGAAAAAAGGAAGGATGAAAACATCAATATGGTTGTTGATTTCTTTTCTAATTGGTTACTTGAAACCCTCTAAAGAATATCCAATTCTTATGCTTAAAGATTTCAAGCAGTTGGCCAATGAACATGAGATAATTATCATAATTATACTCCTTTTCACTTTAAGTTCTACAAGAACTAGGGGGCAACCCTTAATAATATCAACAGATTTTCACTTAATTCACATCAAGATATTGATTTAACATAGATGTTTTTATGAAACATACCAAGAATGCATTGAAACCTTTTAGAATAGGCTAAGTTCAAGATAATTATGTAATACTGGCTTTGAAAACACATATTAAAATTAAGAAGAAACTAAAAACATAATTCAAGTAAAACTAAAAACATAATTCAAGTAACTTTTTCACATTGAATGACCTTGGAATTTTGACTAGAATTCTCACTTAGATTGGTGCCTTAAATATTTGGTAACAGAGTCAAAGATGATACAAATTCTCTTTGAACAACAACCTAAAAACAAATTTAATGAAATCCTACCTATTATTTCCTTGTACAATAAAATTTTGTGTTGAGATTCATATTCAATTCTTCCTAACAATCCCTAAACATTTTAAGACTCAACATTTCAAATATATAAATTTACTCTATTACTTTAATAGATTAGTCATAAAAGAAATATTTGTTATACCATAATGCAAAGATGAACCTCAAAAGATTTTTGATTAGTTTTCTTCATAAGAGAAGCAAAATATACAGTGGAAACAATTGCATTTTAATCTTTTTAAAATGTATTTGTATCTTTGAAATTGTGTATTGCTATACATAGAGATGTATATTTGTATTCACTTTCTTTCCTAAAAAGACCTAGACAAGATCAAACCAGTCTAAGACAAAGCTCTCTACTTACAAAAAATATCCAAGATCCTTAAAAATGGCTTGAAAAATCCCCTTTTATAGAGACAAGGGAGCCAACAAGCTTAAATCCATGAACAAATGCCATATTTTCATTTAACAACTTGTCTAAAGGATAAAATAAAAAATCGATACAACTACCTTGCAAAAAGATAAAAAGGTATAATAGTAGAATACAAAATAGTTGTAGAAGCCATTGTTGAAGATACTCCTTTGATATGCATGATGAGACAAAATTGGGTGGATGCATGATTTTTTTCAGTTATACTTATCCACCCATGTTGCAAATGTACTTTCTGAATGCTATGTAAAGGCTAGAATTTTCTTCAAATAATTTAAATGAAAAGAATATTCTTCCTCTATCCATCTTTTTGTAGCCTCAATTTTTTTTCTAGATCTACTAATTTTATCAATTTTTCCATTGCAACATTACATTTGTCCTTTCCTATATTATCCTCTACAAAAATGGAACTCATTAGGGGAAATATAATACTGTTGAATTCAGTTCTCCATACTTTTTAATCCTTAACCTCCCCATCACTTGAATTTTTTTAAGGCATTATATCTCTCTCAAGCTCCTCAAAAAACTACAAAGACTACTCCATAACTAGCTGAAAATTCTCATGAATAATCAACTTATCTTCAAAAGTATTTGATTTTTAAAAAACGGCCAACAACTCAATTGGGGCATTGACATCAAGATTTTCTCTATCAGTCATCTTTCCAATTAATTGAGTTCTGGGACCCAAAACATTTGGAAGGTTCTTGAGTTTGGATTTTACTTGCACATGGATAACATGAATATTAGCTATTGTATTATATCCATTCCAGGTGTTCTCAAGATGACCTAAAATTTTGGATAACATGTGACCTAGAAGGCTATCCACAACCTCTAAAATATTTTCTTTCTTTTTCATTTTTTCCTTCCTCTTAGCATCCTTGCTCTCATCGAGATCCTTTAGATTATTCACCTCTACAGTTAGGGACATCTTCTCTTAATTTCACTTATCATCAATAGTAGCTTGAGGAGGTGGGAGTAATCTAATGACAACCTTGACCCACTCTTGAATCTTTAAATTCAAAACATTTAGCTTAGTAAGGTCTTCCTTCAATTTCTTCATAACTTCAATGAACATAGCAGTATTCATGGTCAATATTGTTGCTCATAAGGAAATGGTATTCCATAATCTTCTGATAGTCAAATTTCCAATTAATTTATTTATATCATTGATTGCTTGAGACCTATTAGTTTTAAGAAAAAATGACCAAATAGCCAAGGTTTCATGCCTTGGATTAAAACTTGATCCAAAATACAATGCATTTACTTGATCCTCAGATGAAAATACTAGGTCATCACCCTCTTGTCTCCTGATGGTATCAAATGCATTGGAAGATGATATATCCCACTCTTGAAGTAGCAAACAACTAATTTTTCTTATAATATCTCTTCTTGTTTCTAGGGTTATATCTCTAGGTTAGCATTGACCTCAACCCATATCTGGGATGCAATTTCATCCTTATTTTCTTTGGTCATCCTTATTTTTCTTCCTCCATCATGTTTCTAAAATCCACATCTTTATTTTTTAGGAGGAATTCTTTGAACTCTTTGGTGGTGATGAACTAATCATTTGACATGAATTAAGTACATTACAAAGCTCTAACATTGTCCACCACTTTCCCACCTATCTCAAAATTTACAAGCATTTTTTCATCAGTGGGCCTTTCAACTATAACCTTGATGGTGGGTGAACCATTTGCCTCATTTATGAATTATCTAGAAGAGTATCATCATCCAAAGGGTGATCCACCAAGGATTCTATTGTAGGAGATTTTTTTTACAGTGGAGTCACTTGTTGAGGACTCAATTTCTCCTCCATTTGTGAAGAGGGACCATGCCTTTCCACCTAAGGTACATATATAGGTACATTAGCTAATAATTTGGCTATATTATCTATCATTGTCATGATTTGAAGGACCAGGTTCTAAATATCTATTTGTGCACCCTTACAATAAGGAGCTAGCTTCTCTCTCCTTTCCTCCACAATTTGTATCTTGACCCATTGCTCTCTTCTTATTTCCTCTACTTCTAAAGATAAATCTCTAATTAAATCTTCAATTAGGTCATGTTCATGTATAGAATCTACTAATTTATATCTCATCTTGGCTTCATGAATGAAGAGCTCAGGATCACATATCCTTATTTTGTTTACCCTCATTATGTAGGGTATCAACTTATTTAACATTAAATCAAGACCCTCCCTAGGAGTAACTTGAAAGTCTAAAAATTTCATTGTAGAGGTGTAACATAAGAAAAGGGAACCCTAAGTTCAATGCATAAAACCTAGGATTGCTTTTTCTCCTTCTTTGAAGGTACATTAGGATACAAATCAACAAGGTGATTAGATTGACTTTCAACAATGAAGGTGAGTCAATCAAACCTGGATCTGATCCTTAGAAATGAACTAAAATTGATTTTCTATGATTGACCTAATTCCACAATGTACCCTAATATGAAAATTATAATATCCTGATGATTAACAGACTGAAACAACAACTCATAGGAAAATTTGGGAAGTGCAAAGAACTATGTACCTACCCAGAAAAGTTAGTTTTGATCATTGTAGAGGGAAAAAGTTTCCCTAGGGAGTATGGGTCCTTGTATGCTATATCTACTCTATTTTTGAGGTCCTCTAATGACATATCTGAGCTTTTTATTTCTACTTGCAAAGTTTTCAGAACATTGTTAGATAATTTTGTAGGCGAGTTTTTGTGAGTTGACAAGATGTAGGGATTCGATTACAACAATGAACAATTTTTCTTCAAGCTTCCTTCAATCCTCTTTAAACCTATGATGGGCACACTCACAAGGAGAAGAGATGTGCCATTTAGGGGCTTTCCTTAGTCAAACCCTATGTTAGTGTTTCCACTTCCAAAATGGCAATTCCCATGATAAAATGATGATGGATAGGAAGGAATGATGAAATAATTAAGTGTTACAACTCACCACCTTTCAATGGCTTCCTTAAAGGACTGAATTCATGCACATCACTTCAAGGTCTTGGATATTTATTGCATGATTTTCTTGAATACTTTGGAGACCTACAAAAGTGTTATCCTTCACAAAACAATGAACACACATAAACTCACATAGAATATGACATGATGTTAGGATCTTGAATTGCTGCACTAAAGCTCTAAAATGCTGCTCTTGACTTGCTTGATAGTGCTCTTGATCATAATAATTTCTCTAAATTCTCCTTAGTGCTTGTTAGATTTGAAATGATTCAATAACTAGGTATTTATAGGTATTTCTCTAATTTCTTGAGAATTAAATCTTGATAGCTGACATTTGTAACTTGAAATTTGAATGTTAAAATGACGACACCAACATATCCAAAATTGGTCTCCAACAAAATAAGGGGACCCATACACCCTAGGGAGAATGATTCTTGGCCCTATTTTCTAAGACATTAAGTGTTGGGGGAAAAATAATAACTGGATGCATTTGTTTAATGCTTGCATTTTCTTGAAAAGTGGTACAAGTGGGCTATAGAATGCATAATTTAGGAAATTAGGGACCTAATTAGGATCAATAATTTAGGAGGAGAAAAACCATAGTGTGAAATCATCAAAGGTGACAATTTACAATAATACATTTAGCCCCTACTTTAGTGAGATTGTGAACTTACACTCACACTCACACTAAAATATAAAATTTATGTCAAGTGGGGTTCGATTGTCCAAATGTTGAAAATATAGGATGACTAAGGATCTAGGGAGGTATCAAGCCCCTAGGATCCAAGATCCCATGGAAAACCAAAATAAACACAAAGGAACACACATATGTATGATATGCAACAAGACAACATACACAAACATATAACGCCAACATGAAATGCAAAAGGAGGGTATGGATACTCATGGGCTAGCAAGCTATGTTATGTTAAGATCCACAACAAAGGAATTCATGAATCACACAATAGAAAAGTCTTATATTTGATAGGTGAATCACAAAAATGGAAGGCACACAGGCTATTGAAGTCTAATATTCACTAGGTGAGCCCCAAGACAAGGTAGCAAAATGAGAAACACACTAGATGTAGTGAAGTTTTCTATTCACTAGGTGTACACCCATGTCAACCATACCAAGAGTTATACTCCCTAATAACTCTGATAAGGTGATACAAAATGATCAAAATTCTATGCCAATGCAATACTAAGTTCAAGCTTGTGAACAAAGTGAAGCAAAAATTCCAATGCCAATGTTAATGCATCACTAAGTCCAATTCTTGTGAAAAAGTGAAGCAAATAATGCCAATGTATACCCCTACCTTAAAGAAATTATAAAACACCATACTGTGAGAAATTTATTTAAGGTATAAAATGATAAATTTCATGCGATAAAAGGTCACAAGATCTTATTTGGAAAGCCCTATTCCAATGATATGTTTCCAAATGAAGCTACATCATGATAAGGGGTTGCCCCCATTTATGTAATGCAAAAAACAACATAGAATATGAACACATAAGGGATCTACATATTTGGGGTTAGTATACATCTTTTCTATAGTGATATAAGAGAGCTTGGAACTAACATCATTCCACAAACACCCATGGAATAACATACACAATGGAGGAATTACACATAGAGAGAGAAGACAAACACATTTTTGGGTCAACGTGGAAGAGACCTAAGTATCTCAACACCTTGCATTGTCCCCAAAAGGAAAAAAAAAGACAAAAAGAAAAGACAAAGTTTACGACATATAGAAGAATGGAGAAAAAAATAGAAGAATGTCATGATAGGTTTGTTTCCTTTGTATCCTTGCACCAATAGAGAAGCAAGGGCCATCCAAATAAATCTCCAAAAAAAGGCATGCCAAGAAGCATAACACAGGAGATCACAAAACATGCAAGAAAACAAAAAAAACAAATGAAATAAACATAAAGGAGTATCACACATGTGAGCTGACCTAAAGCGGATCATCTGCATCCCAATCTTTCTCATCATATAGGGAGGGAAGACAACTAGCTAAAGGGACTACAACAAGTGATGTACTAGGAGCATATCTAGGTTCAACATGTGGCGGGTCACTCTCATTAGGAGGATCATCACGATTTCCCCCATCTAAGTTCATTTTCTTTGAAAGAAAAATATTAAGCTCATTATAGAATTTTTCATCAATTTTAGCAATTTCATCCTCATCATCCAAGTTAATCACAATAAGATTCTTTATGATTTTTTTTGCTGTATGTTCTTGTTTCACCTCTTGTTTTGGTTGCATGTCTTGTTTTCGTGTAGGTTGTAATTTGTCTTGAGTTTTCTACATAGGTGTTGGATTATCATCCACTATTTTATTATTTTCTTCTAGTTGATGAGTGATAGCACGACACCTACACCTATGCTCTTTAGTATTTCAGTTTCTTCATACATAGTTTTCAATTTGTGATAGGGTAGGAGTGGGTTTCTCGACCATTGTTTTATCTTTGGAGGCACAACATGAATCATTCGATTGTCTCTTTTCCTTTTATATGATATGGGTGGAGGAAATGCAACATACTTACCTTGGTTACTTAGAATGGTATTTAATTGGGGAATGGGTTCATCCATAACTAGTGGAGGAGGAGGAACAACCATGGTCTTATAATTTTTAAGAAGTATTGGTAAGAGATAGATATGTTATGTGCTTTGCCTTAAACTTTTAGTATGACTTGCAAAAGAAGTCTTCATGAGGTTTTGTAGGTTCCATAGGTTGAGGCCAAAATAAATCTAATGAAAAGTTCACATGAGAGGATAAAGGATTAAACCCACTATGATGCATTGTGAATATCTCATTTTCAACTGGGAACTTTATCCACTTGTGAATAACCAATGGGATGAAATTCATTAAGTGTAGCCATGGGTAGCCTAGCTTCACACAGAATTGGTCTGACATCAGGATGATGGAGAATGATACATCTAATTTTTTTGGTCCAAATTTAAGAGGAAGAGTGATCAAACCTATTATAGGGTGAGTAAAACCATCATGGGTTTTCAACCATGATTTCAATTGTTTATAAGAATCTTGATAAGCTCATGCACAAACAAGAATTCCTTAGTGATCATATTCTCTACACAAACAGGAACAATGAGTATTCCTTGTACAAGTTTGTCATTGATATATTTGGAAATATAGAGAGGACCATCTGGTGCATGTATGGATGCATCACTATTGGTGAAAGCAATGCCAAGTAACACAATGGTTTTGCCCTTATGAGGGTGAATATATGTTTAAAAAATAATGCTATCTACTTCATTCTCATCATTATTATCATCATTATTCTTATAATCATTCATATCATCACTCATATCATTACAAGCTTTCTCAAAGTTGGATGAAAGGTTTGGCATTGGATTGGTAAAAAATTGTAAGTTTTATTTAGGCAGGGCAACATAATTATTCCCTTGATCATTAATACAGCCTGATTAGATGTGATTAGAATCAATGAGGTCTTGGACTTGATGTTTAAGACACATGCATTATTTTGTATCATATCCACTTGTGTGATGATATTGACAAAAAGAATTTGGATTGTAACTTGAAGGCAGGGGTTTTGTTGTGTCCACAGGTCTAATGAGAGGAAATTAGATTAAGTTCTTTCTCAAAAGTTACAACATGGTCGAATGGAGGGTGTCAAGTAACTGGGTAAATTGTCTATCTCTTGGTCTAAATTGGTATTGGGTTGAACTTATGGCAACAACTTGAGGTTCAATGTGGTTGGTTGTTTGAGGTGTATGTAACTTGATAACTTTTTTATTTTTCTTCTTGAATAGTTGATAGTTATTTTGCGGTATGAATTCAGATTTCCCAACAGAAGTAGATGAAGATGTATCTTCATACTGACTAACTGAGTTTTGATAATAATGAAGGGTCATACAAAAATGTGTAAAGGATGGATATTTCATCAACAAGATCTTATCCCTTATGTCAAGTTGTAAATTTTCAATGAACATTCGTTGAACTTCTGAATCAGGAAGAGTAAGATTAGTTTGTGAATAAAACAACTAATAGCACCCTATAAAGTCTATCACTTTTTCATGTTTTCCTTTTTTGCATTACACTAGATCATTAATTGTAATTTTAGGTCCAATGTTGACTTGGAAATATTGGAGGAATGCATCAACAAGTTCATTGAAGGAGTGGATTGAATTATTCGGTAATGAACAAAACCATTCTAAGTCCATGTCTTTCAATGACCTAGGAAAGAGATTAGCCAAGAGTTTATCTTCAAAAATGAAGTCACTACACAAGGCCATATATGCCGATATATAATTTCTAGAGTATCCTTTACCATTATACTTGTCAAATCAAGGTATCTCTATGTTTTGTGGTATTGGTGTTTTCAAAATTTTAAGTGACAATGAGCTCCTCTTAACATATTGCAATGGTTATCCATTTTGGTTTTGGTTCAAAGTTGAGATTTGTTGTTGGATGAGGTTACATTTTATAAAAGTTGGTTAATGACCAAATCATTGCATGATATGTTTTGGGAATGTGGTCAATATGGTGGGATTTTGTATATTCCTGGTTGACTAATATGTTGCAAATTTATGAGACGAGATAAAACTTGAGGCGTCAAATGTGAGGATATAAAACTATAAGAATTTCCAGTAGAAAGGCCTAATGTTAAGAGTTATACCAATGGTTTATTGTATTTTTGAAGTGACAGTTGGATTTGTGTATGTAGGGATAAAGTTTATAGTTGTAGGGAGGGAGACTTTATTTCCTCCTTGACTGTGTATCCAAAAGCTTAAGTCCAACTAGCCATTGTAGGTACAGTAGCATCAACTATATGGGCTAGGCTACACAAAACCTCTAATCCTTGATCATCATTAATCAATTTCCTCATGTTATCTATTATACAGACCACTGTACCAGCTAGTTATTCAGTGCTCACATAGTCTTGAAGTCTTTCTAAATCCTTGTCCAATTGTTCAATTTTCCTTCAGGAACATGGGAAACCATAGTCTTAACATCTATAAAAATGGGTGATTGTAAGGTTGTCATTGGTATGGTAGTGTTAGGGATAGAGTAAAAAATGGGTTGGGTATTGACAACATTATGCATGAAAAAGTTAGAAGACTCAAGATCCAAAATGGATGTAACAACAGTGTGAGATGCCATAAGTCTAGAACTACATCACAAGTATTGGCAATAGGACACCAAGTTTTGAAGCCCATGCAAGTTTCAAAATACTTAAGTGTACCCACTATGAACACTAAACTGACAAACAAAAACAATAGAATAGCCATAAATAGGATTCAAACAACAAAATAAGATAAAGGATACAACAAGAAATATCTATGTAAAAGTTGATTCAGTCAACAACAAGAGGAAAAAATCACCTAAGGGAATCTATATCCTAGGCTAGTTTTCCAAAAATTCAAAAGTTGATTATGTGTGATTTTGCTTAAGGATTTTGGTTTTGGTTGCAAACAGTTTTGACAATGAATTTTTTTCCAAAATTTGATTAATTTATGTGAATGCAAGTGTGTAGCAATATGTGAACAATAAATGATAATTTTGAATGCAATTTTTTGATCTAAAATACACAAATTGACTAATTGTAAGATGCCTAAGTTTGAAAATGATGATTTTGATGCAATTCTAAAACCAAACAATGTAATTTTTTTCACTTTTTTATTGAACTTTTTTAGCTACATGAAAGATGCCTAAATGAATGTAATTAAGAATGTCGAAACAAAGATCTGCAAGCACAAACAGATTGAAGACACAAAGGAAGAGATGTGTGAAATTTTTTTCTGATGCAAGTGTACAAGGACAAAGGCACCCAAGGGAATTTGAGTCCTTGATAGGGGTTCTAAAAATTTAAAATTTGAATGTTTATTATACTGTCTAAAGGTTTTGCTTCTATGTGCAAATAGGTCTACAACTAAGTATTTTTTTCAGAATTTTCTCAAATTAATACAAGGTGATGCAAATACAAATGTGCAACAATAAGTACTAATTGTGAATGCAATTTTGAATGTAGATATGATCTAAGTTACATAAATGAACCCTAATGCAACCTATTATTTAAAATGATATGCAATTTTTTGAATTTTTATGTCTTTTATGATGCAAAAGTGAAACCCTAAATGAGAAATGCAAAACCTAGATCTAGGGTTGAATTAATTTAGATTTCCAAAGGCTTATTATTTCAAAATGTTAGGTTCACCAAAATGTAACATAATAAAAAGGGAACCCTAAGTTCTTTGCATAAAACTTAGGATTACTTTTTTCTCCTTTGAAGGTATATTAAGATGTAAATCAATAAGGTTTTTAGAATGACTTTCAACCATGAAGGTGAGTCAATTAGACTTGGATCTGATCCTTTTGAGACTTAGAAATGAATTAAAATTTATTTTCTATGATTTACCTAATTCCATAATGTACCCTAATATGAAAATTGTAATATCTTGATGATTAACAGATTGAAACAACTTGCAGGAAAATTTGGAAGTGTAGAGAACTGTTTACCTGCCCAAAATAGTTTGTTCTGATCACTGTAGAGGAACATAGTCACCCTAGGGCATATGGGTCCTTGTATGCTACTTATGCTCTATTTTGAGTTCCTCTGATGACATATCTGAGCTTCTAATTTCTGGTTGTAAAGTTTTTATATCACTATTGAATAATTTTGTAGGTGAGTTTCCATGAGTTGATAAGTTGTAGGGCTTCAATTACAATAATGAACAATTTGTCTTCAAGCTTCCTTCAATCCTCTTTAAACCTAAGATTTTCACACTCACAAAGAGAAGAGATGTGCTATTTAAGAGCTTTCCTTATTCAAACCCCATGTTAGTGTTTCTACTTCCACAATGATAATGTTAATGATAAAATGGTAATAGATAGGAAGAAATGATGAAATCACAAAGTGTTGCAACTCACCACCCTTCAATGGATTCATTAAAGGAGTGAAGTCATGCACATTACTTCAAGGTCTTGGATCTTTCTTGCTTGATTTGATTGAATGATTTGGAGACCTAAAAAAGTGCTAGCCTTCACAAAACAATGAACACACATAAACTCACATAGAATTTGACATGATGTTAGGATCTTGAATTGCTACAATAAATCTCTAAAATGCTACTCTTGACTTGCTTGATAGTTCTCTTGATCATAATAATTGCTCATAAATTCTCCTTAGTGCTTTTTATATTTCAAATGATTGAATAACTAGGTATTTGTAGGCATTTCTCTAATTTCTTGAGAATTAAATCTTGATAGTCGATATTTGCAACTTGAATTTTGAATGTTAAAATGCCAAAATCGACATATCTAAAATTGGTCCTTAGAAAAATAGGGGGACCCATGGACCTAGAGTGAATGGGTTCTGGCCCTATTTTCTAGGACATTAAGTGTCAGGGGAAAAATAATAATTAGATGCATTTGTTCAATGCTTGTAATTTCTTGAAAAGTGGTGCAAATGGGCTATATAATGCATAATTTATAAAATTAGGGACCCAATTAGGCTCAATAATTTAGGGGGAGCAAAAACATAGTGTAAAATTTTCAAAGGTGATAATTTATGACAATGAAAGAGGGTAGAATGACATGCTTCTCATAGTTCTTGAAGTGAGTCTTATTTGACTCATTGAGGTACCATAGAATTTCTCGAAAGCTAATTCTATCTAAGACAGACCTTGGAAAAATGTGGAGGGAAATAGGGGCACCAGAAAATCTAATAACTATGGCATCAAGTAGAAGAAACAATCACCCCAATTATGGTCAAATCTAAGCTCTGGTTTTTGGTCCTTTTGGCCTAAGGAATATTCTAATTATATCTATAATCTCTAGTCCAATTTTTAGCCCATATTCTTTATTATTTCCTTAACAAAAAACTCCTCAAAAATATTGTAATTGGACTTGTCATAATTATTGTCCTAGATGTAGGTCCATTCTTGTAATGGAAATAACCTTTTATGAGCATTATGGGATCTTATTTACATGTAGAGAAAACATATTTTTATTTTGTTAAAAATCAAGATGTGGCATAGCAAGGAGTACCACTTGAAATGGACAATATCATCATTTTCTTTGATTCCACATAAGGATTTGTGGATTCCATAAAAAACAAGGCTACAAAATCATAAGGATTGTTCACATCTCAAATTTGAATGTCAACTGCTAATACCATCATGTTGATTAGTATTTGAGTCTTGTAGTCCATTCCTATAACTTGACATAGAGAAAAGTAGGTTTTCATAAAGTAGTCCTCAAAAATGTCATAATTAAATGGCTCTAACTCTCCACTGGAAACCCTTTTTAGTTATCTATTTTTCTCTTTAGGCCTAAAAATATGTAGCCATTTGAATCTATAGCTATCATTCAATCTTTGATACTCCCTTGTTAGTGCTTGAAAGGTCCACTAACAATTGAGCATTTCTGTCCAAATTAAAGACTTCACAAATGTAATTTTTGTCAAAGCTTGCTAGAAAAACTCATTTCCCACTGAAAATTTCCCTCTTTTTTAGGTTATAGGATTTGGCTACTATGATTTTCAAATTGAAATTGATGAAATTTTTTGGCATAGCTAACCTCCCAAACCCTAGTATCCATATATTACAAATTGGTTTGTCAGTCAGACATTTTCTAAAACCATATTTGAAAAATGTATAGCCATGGATTGGGATTATGGCGTCTTTGTAACAATTATTCTTATCAATTACCCTATCAACCAAAATTATAGATCCATGAGCAAGTCTAGGTCGCTTTGATGATCCAAGAAATTGAGCCATTATATCCTTGTCTAGCCTCCTCTTAACTCCTTTTGAAGTTCCAACCATGGTTTCTAGGTTTATGGTTTAATGGTTACAAAATTAGGGCTTAGGGTTTTTTCATGGTTATTTAGAAGATTCTCAAGTTTTATACCCAATTATATCAACCCAAGGACCTATGTATACTTAAATTCTCATATTCCTTCCTTAGCAGGCCATAATTAACCATTTTCAGAGGTAAGAAAGCAAAAAGAAGGAAAAACATTTCTTTATTGATGCAACAAATTCTAAAAACCTTTGACAATCAATAATTCAACACAATCTTTGCTCTGGAAATATTTTTACAATTTGGATGGAAAATGTGAACGTAATTATGCAAAGAATATTGAAAAGAATTGACAGGTAAAGGTCAAATCCACCATCAATGCTCACATGCACAAAGGTATGTCCTACAAGTAGACATTCCTCCATTTTGAATATGGGTCATTGATGTTTGAGATATCAATGGTTACTACAAACATTTGAATTTCCTTGCATGAAATGAGCAACATCTTTTCACTACTGCAACACAAGACGCATGTCACCAATTTGGGACTTCACATATATTGAATAAATAATCAACATGCTCTTGAAAATGTGCTAACTTATGTGAAATCATATCAATATGCAAGGAAAGACATGTGGCAATATTTTGGGAATTCATAGGATGAGAAATAAGATATAAATTCCTAGTGACATAAGAAGTTTGCAAAAAAAAAAAAATTTCTCATTCACAAGGATAACCTTTTAGAAATAAAAGGCTCTGCGAAACATAGATCCCATATGATTCAACAAAATGATGATATATGGTGTTGATTAGGAAAAAAGCAGGGACCATTTGGTGAACTCAGATCTCAACAACTTAAAGGGTTTAAAACACATGTGAGTTGATTGGAACAACTTGGGGTGCTAGGAAAAGGGGTTGGTAACACACGTACCAAAAGACTTCATAAAATAACTTAAGGAATTGAAAACCTAGAGGGAAAGTCAATGACCAAAAGGAATTGGGAGGGATAAACTTACTTAGCATTTAACAAGTGGAGGACCCATGCACGTTAACATCAATGGGACATGTGTTGTTTTGCATGATCATGGGGAAACATAACAAAAATGAAAAACACCTATGAAATGAGGAAATTTTGTGAAATAACACCATGTGTCAAGTGGGGCCTAGTGGGGTTGAGGGTTGAACAAACACTTATAAGAATATGAAGGGTAATGAGCCCAACCAGTGCTTAGGAAATGGGGTTGGTCGAAAGATGAAGCAAAGGCCTTGAGGAAACAACTTAAGGGGCCAAGTGACTGAGGAAAGTAGTCAGCAAAAGATTATAAATAAAGTGCAAGGATGATGATATTTTATAAATTTTAGAGGCTTGTGTGAGTAGAGAGCCAAAATTTTGGAATAATGCTATCAATGGATACTATTGAGTGCACCAAGGTGGGTGCTACCGAGAGAGAGAAAGGGAAAGAGATTGAGAAGGAAGGATGGAAAAATATAAAAAATCTAAATTCTCATTGGGAAAAATCAAAACAAATTTGGATAGATTTAGAGAAAATAATAAGAGAATATGGGAACTCTAAAAAGGAATTAGTAGAAGACTGTAGAATCATGGAGGTTCCATCCCTATCACATCTCCCTAAACATCTAACAATAGGACCAAATATGTTAAATATCACAATTGATTAGATGATAGATTCCTGGTATTTCTTAAAACTTTGGAAAGGATTCTATAGATCTCTCTTATGTCTAATGAATTAATTTAAATAGCATACATACAACTTAATGGACCTACAAAACTTGAATTAAGTATTTCATTATTCTAGAGGTGCTGCATTAAATTGTCAACCAGGGAATCGTAATCTTGAGATGATGCTAGCACTATATATGCAACTGAGAATCCTAAACCCTCCTAATTGATCGAGTATATACAAATGAACTAAAGAAAATTCATCTAAGGAATACTTTACTTGAAATAACTCTTATGTAGAAAATAGAGTAAGTGAATACTAATTGTTGTAAGTAACTGCAGTAATTGCTATAGATGACTATTCCTACATAGATTGCAACTTATAACTCTCTATGCTCTAGCATGACCTAATTCAACTAATTGTTTAATAGTATTCAACATAACTTAAATACAAAAGCACAATTCAAAACTACAATTTAGAATTAAAATTCACAATCTAACTAATAATCTAAACTAACATGGATTATGTAGTACCTCAAGTCATCCTTTCTTGAGCTACTACAACCCAAAATATCTTCTTTTAAATATTAACTCAAAGATTCAAGAAATTGAAGTATCCTTCTTTATTGTAATTTGAACATTCACATATTTAAAAAGAACATAGTAAAAATATTACATTAAATCTAATTCATACAAAAATATTGCTGCCTGATCTCTCACAAGATCATCCCTATATATAGGATTTGTGAGAGTTCTCTTATTCTAGAGCTAAAAATAAACTATCAACAACTATCAACTCTTCCAAAAACATAGGAAGAGGACTAGGTCTTTATCTTTAAAAAAACTAAAAGTAAGTGGAAGTAAGAGTGTAAGAGTCTAATAAGGACTCTACACCAATTAAGAAGATTGTTGTAGCTAAAATTGTGCCTTAACATGAAAAAATTTATTATAAGTCATTATCCAATGTTAGAGAAAGCTTCATTTTTCTTCAATAATTTATTAATAACATAAAGTAAAAAGATAGAATGATCCATGAATATTCATGTTCACATTCCTAGACCATTACCTACATCAACTTCGAGGTAAAAATACACATGTTGTGGTTGATTACTTTGACTTTGGTAGATCAACATCCTTCAAATGTGGGTTGAAATTATTTTTGCTATGAGTTGACAAGTTCTTCACTATAGGGGTTAGTCTTATTCTAACGACATTTTTTATTATTTAACTATAATTAATCATAAAAATCTACCAAATTCCATAGACATCCAAAGATAACACAATCATTCATCCACATAGTACATCATCTTCAATATTTTTAAATACTTAAAGTATATGAAAAGGTTCAGAAATGTCTTTGAAACTTAACAAAAATAAGATAAAAAGCATGAAACTGAAGCAAGAAAATTGGACATCTCTAGGGTTCACATCCCCCCAACTTGGTGTTTTTCTTTTCCTCAAGAAATTTAGGGTCTCTAGTTGTATTGCAATGCAACTTCTCTATAGTCAACTATGTTAGTGAGCCCTTCACCTTGCTTCATGTAGAACCCTTTTTCCTTTGTTATTCTCTTTCATCTAATCTACTCTGCTACCCCTATCTCCTCTCTTCTCCCTATCCAATGTGGAATTGGAAATAAGAGAAGAGGAGGATGAAACATTAGGGGGAACTAGGTAATATTATTTTCAAGGGAGGCTATGATATATTTGTGGGCTCTTTTAACTATTGCCAAGTAGTTGAAGACTGGATAAGGCTCCTTTTTGAGCTCCTGTGTTAATTCCTTCCATTTTTCTTGTGAGAAGTTAAGCATGCTTCTCTTTCCAGGTCCCTAGTGGGAGCTCTTAAAATCTTTTATAATCCTTCTTTCATTCTAAAATATTTTTCTACACCTGTCGTCTTTCTATCGGGTCAATCAATTCTTCTATTATCCCTCTAGGATCTTCTACCTCTAGTCTAATGAGAAGGGGAAATGAATTCTCCCTTTCATTGTAATCTCTTTGAAACTACCCTCTTTGATGTTCATTCTTGATGAATGAGGCCATTACCTTGATTTGAACATCTCCCACAAATATAAGTGGGTTTTAGGCAATGTCATAGGGAATGGCCAAATTATGCAAGTAAAATTCACACAATTGGTCATACATATCTAGTGTTACCTATTGGTGTGCTTCTAAAAATAATGTAGGTGAAGACATGGAAGCTGGAAGGTCATTGATTAGTTCACTAAATTTAAAACTTAGAAAATTTTCTTGCAAATATAGGGTGTAAACCCTAGCAGGCAGTCTACATCTCAAAAGCTGAACTTTTATATCAACCATCTCTTCCATTTTTAATTTTAGTTTTTTTATATTTGCATCATTATTTTTGGTTTCTATTGTGTGTTTTTCTATCAATTAATTTTTTTCTTTTTCCCAATTCTTTTGTGCTTGAGAGAATTCTTTTAGTTTGTTCCATAGCTCAATCCTGAGTTTAACAATAGAAGGAGTTCTAGGCCTTTTTTGGAGCTTCAAGTTGGTTCCCAGGTTGTGGAATTTTCTTATTAATCTCAAAAGTGGTCAAATGTGTCAATTTATCCAAGCTTGACCTTTATTGCTCAAAAACATGCAACCTTTTCTCTAATTCCTACATCCTACTATCTGATCCCTTCTCCCTTTGTTGGTATTCTTTTAGATGTTCCTCCAATTCTTTTATCCTTTGTAGGGCTTCTTGCATTTCCTTATTCACGTCTTTCGCTTTTAAAAATAATTCATCTTATTTTTCTAAAAATATCTCTTGATCAACCTCAGTAGGTGAAACAAACCCTTCTTCAGAATCTGGGCTATTATGAGGTCTATGCTTTTTTCTTTTTGTGAAAAAATACTCAGATTTAGAGTCTAAGTTGTTCAAATATTGAAATTGTAATCTCTTGAATTGTTCTCAGTCATTGGGCACATTTTTTTCTTATGATTTTTCTTCATATTCCATTACAACAACCCTTTATTCTTAGGGCTTGGTCTTTCCTATTGCAGGGCCCTTATTTTGAGATGGTGTGACCACCTTTTTGGATGCACTAACCTTCTCTACCTATTTTTGGGTGCATAGGTAGAGGCCATACTCTTTCTTTTATATTTCTTGGACTTAAAAGGGATTTTGGTAGAGGTGAGGGTTTCTAATTTTGTAGGTGCTATAGGTTGCTTCCCAGAAGCTATAGGTTGTGTTTCCTACACCTCTAGCTTTCTTTGTTTGCTAATGCTACGAGAAGGTGATGCAATGAGTGAGGAAGAGGGTACATGCTTCTCTTTAGTAGTCGTAGGATGCTCATTTTCTTCTTGAACCCTATTTATCTCCTTCAACTGAGCCTCTCAAGAATATCATTAATATTGTGGCAAGCTAAAAAGTTTCCCCAAGACCCATTAGGGAATTGAATTTTGAGACTCCTTTTGATCAATAAAGTGACTAAACAATAGTGTGACAAAGAAAATTGATTACTTTTCCTTTTATATTCTACTGAAATCCTTTTCAATAAATTATACAATAAGTTGGGTAATTTCACCAACCTTTGATGGTAGAGGTGACTCAAAAGTTTAAAATGTACTGTATATAAAAGAGACTACCTACAATCGCATGTTAAATACTTAACTATATATGAAGCAATAGAAGCCCATAACCATGGTTAAAAAAGTATTTTTGTACCTTGTACCGAGGAGTCCAATTCTTCTGCTGGTTGTGTAAATTTGTTCCTTGTTATGACTGTATCAACTCTCACTAGAAATTTTTATCGTACCCTGGGCAACCTAGAGACTTTTACCACTGCTACTTTTGAAGCATCTACTATCAAACCTCTAATTAGAGCCTCATAATTTTATAATGTGTTGGTGAATTACTGTGCCATGACTATTATATTCTGTTAGACAAAGAAAATAGTTTACCAATCCTTCTTGTTGAAAGATGGGAAAAAATTGTTGGTGTGTGTGAGAAATGTTAGTATCAAAATGAAACAAATAAGACACACCAATGAAACATTAAACTAAAGAAAACTAACTAAAATGAATTCAAAGAAAACAAACAAAGCTTCTTTAGAACTGTTCCATTGTTCTCTATCTCTAGTGATTCTCTTGAAGCTACTGCTCTCAGATTGTGTAAGCAAAGCTTCTTAGGATGGCAACCTGTAGAATGAGTATGCAAAAATGAGAGTACTTCTCTATCCTATATGTTGGTGGAGTGAAATGCTGATACGGATATGCACAGGGGATGCAAATTATGAATGCTTCTAAAACTATGAAATGAGGATGATAAGCCATGCTATGGATTGCTAATATGCTATAAAAACTGAAATGCTATGAATGCTTGAAAGCTATTTGACTATAGTTTTCCTGTATGAAAGCTTCTATGTTTTTCAGAGACCCGACAATCCCTTTTATAGATTTTTGCAAGCAAGAGCCTGGCTGGCAAAGATAAATGGCTGTGAGATTGTCTGGTAATTTTGAATGGTGAGAGATGGAGAGGTTGAGAGGAAGATGGAAGATGTTGGGAGGTTGGAGAGAAGAATGGAGGTTTGTCTTCAACCCACGGGAACAAGCTTGCACAGGAACAGAGAAATTAATTTTTTCTGCTTTGGAAGTTTGTTTCACGGTTGTTGAAGATAATCCAATATTAAATAAATAAATTTATTTAATTTCATGTGAGTTTGATTTTTGATTTTAGGACTATAGAAGATTTAATTAAATATTTGAGATATTTAATTGTGAATAGACTTTAGAAGAAATAATGAATTTTTAGAGGAATTAGAAATTAATTAAATATTGGAATATTTAATTGTGAATGGAATTTTGAGGATTTTTAGAAGACAAATATTTAATCTAATTTGAATAAAATATTCAAGCCAAGATTATATGATAATTAATATAAATAAATCATAATGTTTATTTAATTAATTAAGAAATGGATAAGAAAAGTGATTAAATAAACTTATTTATTTAATCGAAATGAAAGAATGAACAATATAAATAAATTATTTAAATTTATTTATACGCAGATTGAATTCAGAGATTTAATTAAATATTAAAAATATTTAATTAATTACCAGACTATTGTGATGTGACCATTTTTAGGTGTATACAATTGGTGTTCTAAAATTAAATTGTGTGATGTTGCTTCTCTCCTAACAATGTAGCCACCCATATTTTAGCTCTATATCCTCTACCAAGTGAATTCTACTTTAAAATATTCCACAATCTACTAATTTCTTATACTGCTCAATATGCTCATTATTTTATAATCACTTCCACTTCTATGTTTGTAAGTTCTTATGGCTTTTGCTATGGCTCTACGAATAGAATTGAAGTTGGTGTATATACAACTCTTTGAATTGTTAAAAAATGAAATTGGAAATGACAATTAAACCAGTTTTCTCCCCCAAATTCAAAGTTTCTATTTATCCTCAAATAGCAAGGTACAAAAGTGATGAAGGAATAGATTGCAAAGCATTGGATATATTTGATATAATAAAATGAGATGTTTGCATGATCGTGAATTCTTGATGAAATCAATAGAATTAAATGTTAATCATAGTTGATAATAAAAAATACCTAAAATGGCGTGGTAATGGAAAGTGGCTCATGTGATGTGAGTTGAGCATCTTCATGCAACTACTTAGTGGAAGAATTAAAATGATGGAAGTAAATGGAAGTTCTACAAGTAGATGTGTTGTATAAAGAGCTTATTGGAATGATGGCATGTGTCCAAAAATTCTAATATTAGAAAATAAAGCTATACCATGTACAATATTATTCATAATGGAATGATATTCTATATGGAAAGCGTGTTGATTTTGAGTTGTTACATGTTAGAATAATAATTGTGATGTGTAATTGCAAGTGATAGTGGCTGTAGGTGTAGTGATTGTTAGCTAGCATTAATTGTTGTAGATAGTAATAGAACACGTCCCTTTTGCAAACTCCTTGAGGTTGTTGCTACAGGTGACGTGAACTTGTTGTGCACATCTAAAACTAATTATTGTTGATGGTACATAGTGCATGTGTGTGTGCATGTGATATTTTTATTGTGAGAGTTTATACTTGTTATACATCGGTAGGTGAGCTGGTTGGCTCATCTATAGGTGTATCAATTGATGATTCAACCTTGTGTACATGTTTTTCATATAATGTTGAATCTGTATATGGTATAAATTATAATTACAGATCATGTAGAAATTCTTCCTTATGTAATGTCTTTTTATAAAACTTCAGTTTATGTCCATTGACCATTAAGGAGAATCAAATTGAATCTATGGTGGTTAGCTAGACTGCTCCATTATGTAAAATATGCTTAATTTCATAAGGACCAAGCCATCATGTTTGTAGTTTCCCTTTGTGGTCTTTATATCATGAATTATTAATTAATTCTCAGTCTCCATTGAATTTTTTGGTTTTAATAGACCGGCCATGCCATCTGATTCTCTATTGTTGCACAATCTTTGTATGATGTATTAATTCCATCCTTATTTCATCTAGAGCAGTGAGATTGTGTAATCTGTCCTTTTGAGCTTTTGATAGATCCAATCCAAGCTATACTATTGTTTGGAGTGTTTTATGCTTAAATTAAATTAGAAGGAAAACCTTTTTCCCATACGCCAATTCATATGGTGTGAACCCTATAGTGGTCTTCCAAGTTGTCTTATATTCCCAACCAACTTTAAGTAACTTTTCTGCCCAGTCCTTCTGATGTAATTGATCTTTTTTTGTTAGAATGGCCTCTATCTCCCTATTTGTGACTTCTACTTTCCCATTTTCTTATAGATGGTAAGGGGTTGAATTTCTATGTTTGACCTCACATTCCTTGACTAAATTGGAAATCAAATCAGAAGTAACAATTGGGGTCCTTGGTTTATGACTATCTACCTAGGCACACCATACTTGGTGAAGATTCCTCATAAAGGAATAAATGGCAACATTTCCATCTCTAGAAAACTCTAGTGCTCTAACCTGCATCCACTTTGTAAGATAGTCAATGCAGACTAGAATTCATTCCTTATTTTTAAATGTGGGATTTATTGGCCCAATAAAATTCAATCCCCATTAAATTGAATATGGTGTAATAATCAATTATGGTTGGATAGGCATTTCATCACTCCTAGTAGGTCTACCCATCATCTGGTATTTGTCACACCTCCTTGTACATTTGATTGCAACCTTATGAAGTGTAGGCTAGTAGTACCTATTGGTGAGAATATTTAGAGTTATTTACTTGGTTGTAAAGTGTCCTCCACAAGGCTCATCATGGAAAGTCTTAAGGATATCATATACTTAATTCTCCCTTATGTATCTTCTCATTATATTATCTATCCATGTGTAAAATAAATAATCATCCACCCAAGAATAGGGGAAGCTTCGTTTTACCAAATGACTCCTTTCTCTAGGTGAGAGATGTGGAGGTGTCCTTCCTGTAACCAAGTAATTAGCTATGTCTACATACCCAGGGGTTTTCACATAGAGGGAAAAAAGTGTCCATATAAAAAGGAATCATCAACTTCTTCCTCTGCTTTGATTTGTAGCCTAAAAATGAAATCAACCACTCTATTTTCTTTCCTTAGTTTATCCATAACGGTGATATCAAAATAGTGTAGTAACAATAACCATCTAACAATTCTTCCATCAACCATTAACTTGTTCATCAACTATATGATTTATGTGTGGTTTGTAAGAAAAAAATAGAATATATCTAGTGATATAATGTCAATTTTTTTTAATTAAATGTACCATTGCTAACATCTCCTTATTAGTAACAATGTAGTTGAGTTCAATAGCTTGAAGATTTTTACTAATAAAGTAAATGACATACTCCAATTTTTTTTTTCTATCCTAGAACAACACATATGGAAAATCAGAAGCATCAGTATTTATATGAAAATGATTTTCCAATTAGGGCCTCTTGAAATAGGTGTCCTTGTGAGAGCTATTTTGAAGCTGAAGATTTTGAGATTTCTGGATTTTGATTGTGATGAAAAAACTTAAACACAATCAAAATCCAGAAATCTCAAAATCTTCAGCATGACAGATTGTGGAAATCTCATAGCATTATTTTGAAGCTTTCAAAAGCTTCATGAAAGATAATTTTCCATTCAAATTCAATTTCTTTAGACAAAAGAACAAATAAGGGGTTGCTATTTTACTAAAATCTTTAATAAACCTTCTGTAATATCCCACATGGCCAAGATAACTCTTGCCATATTTTTTCTTTTGGGAAATAGGTAGAGTGGAGATCACCTCTACTTTTTTGAGATCCACCTGAATCCCTCTACTAGACATAAAGAATCTCAATACCACTCCTTTAGTCATCATCATGAAATATTTTCATGACTTAAAGAGAGGTTGTGATATTGGCACCTTTGAAGGAATTTCTCTAAAATTTCTAATGATTCTTCATAAGAGTTTCCATAAGTGGTGAAATCATTCATATAGATCTCTATGGAACTTCATGTGCAAAGTCTAAAAATATACTAAGGATTAATCTTTAGAATGTTTTAGGTGCATTACACAATTCAAATGGTAAAACTTGAATAAGTGTATGTACCCCATGGATATGTAAAAGTGGTTTTATCCTAGTCTTCTAGAACTAAAGGGGCTTTGTGATGAATGGTTCATAAGGAACAATACTTGCTAAAAGATTTGTAAATGGGATAGTAAGCTAAGTGGGATTGACCTTGGGGAAAAACCCATGATTAAGTGTGCTTGAGTCAAAGTAGTATTGGGATAGGTAACCTCCCAGGAAGTCCTAATGCTTCACCCCTATGAAGATCACATAGATGAAATGAGTGTTAATTTGACCATTTATTCTCACAATACATGGGTTCATGCAAATGACTACTCATAAAATATGTGTCAATGAATTTGAATAAAAAATTATATAGTTCAATCTTGATATTAATATCAAAATTTGACACACTACAAAAAATACCTACTTATTAATTGATGACCTAAAGGAGATCTATGATAAATGGTTCATAAGACACAACCCTTGATGAATGTTTTGTGAATGGGTATAAATATAAGTGTTCTTGACCTTAGGGGAAACTCCATAGTTAAGTGTGCTTGAGTCGAAGTAATACTAGGATGGGTGACCTCTCAAGAAGTCTCAATGTTTCACTTATGTTAGCATCACTTAGATTCAATGAGTGCTAAGTGGACCATTCATTATCATGAGAGATGGGTTCATCAGAACCACTACTCATGAAATATGTGCAAATGAGTTTGACTCAAATAATATGCAGTTCAATTTGATATTAATATCATAATTTGACACATTGTAGAAAATACCTCCTACTTATCAGTTGATGAACTAAAGGGGATCTACAATGAATGATTCATAAGGAACAATACTTGATGATATTTTAAAAAGGGGTATGAATATAAATGAGTTTGACCTTGGTGGAAAATCCATGGTCAAGGATGCTTGATTCAAAGTAGTACTAGGATGGGTGACCTCCCAATAAGTCTTGATGCTTCACCCTTATGAGCATCACTTAGATCTAATGAGTGCTAAGTGGAATATTCATTCTCATGAGAGATGGGTTCATAAAAACCACTAATAATTTATATGGGTGCTACACCCCATGTGCTATTACCTATTTAATATTACCTTGTTTGGTGAATTACTTCAATAAGTGTGAATGTGTTTATTTGTGAATATGGTTAATAAATGTTTGATTCAATTAAATACTTTATGATTCAATATATGAAATATATAATTTGAATATGACATGTATGAGAAGTATATGAATGCATTGATTCGGCTAACTACTGCTATGGTGAACTAAGTTGAAATGCAGGAACAGGTTCAAGCCTCTGGAAGAGAGGGGAAGTTTCACTCAGGAGAAGAACTTGGTCTGGTAACTTCCAATTCAATCTTATTGAGCATTCACACACTCATGTCCTACTTGGTCCTAGTTGATTCAAGCCAATTGGGTAGATGGTAAGTGATCTTTAGTCTAGTTGTGTATGTTTATATTGATTTATCATCTTGCTTTTGAATGTTTGAATGAGGGATGCAATGAAGTCTTGAAGTTGCGTTGAAGTTCTTCCTTGAATTTTTATTTGTATATTGATGAGATATATGCATTTAATGTATATATATATGTATATATGTGTTTTTGGTAAAATCATACATGTGAGTAAATATGTACATGAGTATATGTAGGTAGACGTACCTATGCATGCTCATGGACAGATTACCCATATGCATGAGAATACTGATTGGACTAAGTGATTATATATATATATATATATATGTCGATTGATGAGATTGTATGTATGAGTGTTTTATAAAGATATTGAAATGGAATTATGTATATGTATGTAATATATATACATAATACTATTCTTTATATTTATATATAATATAAATATGTTTGCTAATAAAATGTATTCGATAAGCTTATGGAATGAATATATATATTAATATATATTGATATATATACATATGTATATAAATATACTTCAATAGATAAATGTGTATATATATACATATACATATATATAATATATATGAATAAGCTATTGATATAATTTCCAAGTGCATTAATTAGCATTGATTATTATTGTTAACATTATAAAGCAAAGCATATATGGTAACATATGGCGCCTAAAGCATATGTAGCGCATAAAGTATATGGCACAAAATTTAGAGAAAGAAAACCATCACATAAGAGTCTTTAAAGACCAAGTCAAAGAGTGAGAAAGAGCACACATGAGATATATTGTTGTGTAAACATTTTTGAAGAGTTAATGTTGAAGAATATGTCAAAGCCCATGCCTATGAAGGTGGCACCAAGTAAAGAGTTGGTGCCATATTTGCTTGACGTTGAAATGTAAAAGAAGTCTTTGAATTCGTATAAACCTAGAAATAAGTGTTTAAACTTAGTTAAGTGCAAACTTGGCAATATTTTGTAATGGAATTTGAATTAGGAAACCTGTTTTGAGCTTGTTGTCCCAAATATCAAGTTGAATCGGCCATTTGCATGGTGATGATTGTCATGTGTTGCAAACCTGTGAGTGAGTCATTGCATGAGGATGAAAGGTGAAATAAATACGTACTTGTTTGTAGCCTTTGGTTGCTCACAAATTAGTATAAATAGAGGTGTTCATTCTTCCAAATGCATCACTTTTCTTTCTAATTTTTGGAGAGTTATTCTGTTGCAAATTTAGTGCAAAGTAAGTTGAGAATTTGTGAGATTAAGAGTTGTATTGTTGCTTTATAGTTGATTTGTTGAGAGATTTAGAGTGAAGCTAGTAGAGGCTCATTTGAGTAAGTTCGTTGTAGAAGTTGCAAGCGAGCTTGAGGAGAAGATTATTCTGTTGGAAACTTTTTAATAGGCATGTTCATTTCTACCTCTTTATTCATATATTGGAAAGATTTTTATTTTATTATCATGTTAAAAGATTGTCTTTTACTTGTGTGAGATGTTTGGATATGATTGCATATCACTTGATTGTTTCTTGTTTTGTGAAAACTTACTTTTGATATTTACTCATATAGATATGTATACAATGATTGTATTATTATATGGATATAAATACCATTTGTACTATACACAGATTGTTAGTGCTTTACGAAGTATAGTGATACTCTAGGTGTGTAGCATAAGATAGAGTTACTTTGAAATAATTGATTTCCATGTTAAATAATGTGATATAAAGGGAAGACTATTCCTGGGATTAGGATAATCCACGAGAAAGGGAATAACCCAGAATAGAACAAAATACTAATGGTAAAAATACAAATTGAGCAATTATAGTGGTGACTATAGATGACCCTCACTCAAAGTACTGAGTGTTGAATCTTTGGCCAAAGTAGTGTAGGTAGCCACTATCTACACTATCAATTCACTATGATCCAAATACATACTAGGCTAAGAATATCATAGAATTAGAGGTTGACTTTATGATAAGCTCTACAACTATAGGATACATCACTATGCGTATAAAAGGCTATTGAAAGATGAGGTTACCAAACCAATATTTTCATCGAAGGGTAGGGCCTTCTACCAATTTGGTAGATGTGTGGGGGACCGTAGTTAGTCCATGGTTGGCGTAAACACACTTGAGTGACGCTTCTCCTCATACAGTTGGTGGCCAAGATTTGGGAGGACATTCTGGACCATTTGTATTTCTAGTTCATGTGAGCTTGTTTAAGCTATGTATGTATCATATGTCCATGATCTTTATCGAAATTTTAATTTGAAACGTTATCTTGAATATATTTATGTAAATTTAAATCATACTTATATTATTGGAATGATTCTTTGATTATACAATGGAAAAGTTTGGATAAAGTTATATTTCAAATGATGCATTTATTATTGAATAGAAAAGAAATTTTTTATTGCTCTTCATTGGATGCATAGATAATTACATGTGGGTAAAACTTAGTAGATTTACTAGGGAGAACAATGGGCATGTTACAATGGGTCAATAAATCATGATATTGTTATCATAACTTGATCCACTACAAAAATATATTACTTATTGTTTGATGAGGTAAAGGGGCTCTATGATGAATGATTCATAAGGTACAACACTTGTTGAAGGTTTTAAAAATGGGGTAGAAAGAAAAGTGGGATTGAACTTGGGAATAAACAAAAAAAACACCAACAATATCAGATGAATCATTAGAAATTCTGGATAGAAAGGCACTAGGAAGTATTCAGTTGTGCTTGATACTTTTTGTTGAAATTCAGTATATCTAAAGCAAAAACAATAGATGAATTGATACAAATGTTGATAAAATTGTATGAAAAACCCTCAAATTCAAATAAGGTATTTTTAATGAAGTGGTTATTTAATATGAACATTATTGTTCAGGGGGTTTTGTAATAGATCATTTGATTGAATTTAATATAGTAACTAGTTAATTAAATTTTGTAAATGTTAGTTTTAATGAAGAATTTTGAGCTCTCTTAATTCTATGTTCTTTACTAGAAAGCTAGAATAGCTTGGTTATGGTTGTAAGTGAATCTATTTCTAGTTCAAATACATTAAAATTTGATGATGTTGTTGGTGTGATTATGAGCGAGGAGATTCAAAGGAAGAGCACATATGAGACTTCAACATCCGATAATGTTTTGAATGTAGAGGATAAGGGAATATCAAAGGAGAGAGGAAAAAGCCCTGGAGGTCATGGGAAGTCATGAGGGAGATCAAAGAACAAGAGGTATCAATCCAAAGGCAAGAAGGATTGTTGATATTGTGGAAAAATAGGCCACTTGAAGAAAGATTGTTGGTCCCAAAAAAGCAAAGAAGGAAACAAACAATAAGATAATAATAAAGAAGAAAATTTTGTAAGAAAATTAGATGATGATTCTTTAATTATTTCAATAGATAATGTTGATGATTTATGGGTAATAGATTTGGGGCTTCATTTCATGCTACACCCCATATAAATTATATTCTTGATTATATCCAAGGAGATCTTGGACTGGTATATTTGGGTGATAATGAATCTTGTTAGATTTTTGGAAAGGGAAGAATAAAAATTAAATTTCAAAAGGGAAATAAATGGATGCTACAAGAGGTAAGGCATGTTACAAAGTCGAGTAGGAATTTAATTTCACTAGGGTAGCTAGGAGATGAAGGCTACATAGTTACATTTACAACTAAAATTTGGAAGGTTACTAAAGGCGCTTTAGCAGTAGCCAAAGGTGTGAAAGTAGACACTTTATATTTGTGTACCGGTAATACTTTTCCTTCTATATTAGTTGCTATAGGAGAAACTATAATAGGAAAAGTTGTTGCAGAAACAACTATAATAGTTGCTATAGAAACTAAAATAATTGTTGTAGAAACTACAATAGTTGTTGTGGAAACAACAATAGTTACAATAAAAACTACTACAAATGCAAAAAAATCATTGTGGTATCATAGACTTGGGCATATGAGTGAGAAAGGTATGAAAGTTCTCCATTCGATAAGAAGTTATTGGTAGGTCTAAAATGTATTAGCATGGATTTATGTGGCATTTATGTTTATGGAAAACAAAAGAGAGTGAGATTTCTCAAATATGGGAAACAAAAGAAAGATGAAAAATTGGAGCTTATGCATACAGGCGTATGGGGACTAGGGATAACTTTAAGAACCCCCCCACCAAGGTGTAAAATCCTAGTGAATCTTGTATACTTCCCCATAAAAATATTAATTTTATTGGAAATTTTTTTCATTCTTCGGGGAAAAAAATTCCAATTGGCGAATCTTTTGTAATCGCTAGAAGTCTATGGAAAATCCTGGCGAATTGCATTTTTTTTTAAACCAATAAAATATTTTCATTGGTGATTAAAACCTATTTTCAAACCAATAAAATATTTCCATTGGCGAATTAAACATGTTTTCAAACCAACAAGATATTTCTATTGGAAAACTAAAGTTGTGCTCAAACAAATAAAATGTTTTTGTTGGCAATTCAAAAATATTTTCAAGCCAAAAACATTATTTTCATTGGAGAATTAAACTTTTTTTCAAATGAACGAAAAAAACCATTGGAAAATTAAACATAATCTCAAACCAATTGAAAAAATCATTGGAAAAATAAACTGGTATGCCAATAATAAATCATAGCATGGGTGGCGAAAATATCAAATGCTACATATTGTTCTATTTCGGGAAAAAATTTCCACACATCCAAATTCCTTCATAAAGTGTCTGGAATGTGGACAAATGTCAACATATTATGTCTGAAGCCAGATGTTAGTGCAAATAAATATGACCCACGATAGTTGGATGAATTTTTGATGAAGGGTTGTAGTTGCATTCCGAAAGGAAATGTCTAAAGCACTAGAATTATGAATTCAAACATTCAAAATAACACTAGAACTATTAGATTTCCAAAAGTCAATGGTTGACATTTTATTACTTATTAAATCACTTAAAGTCATGAAAATAAAAATAATATTTCATTGTTGACTGGCTAATGGTAGTTGAAGGTCGCTTAAGTTATGACTTAAGACTTTGGAGTCATCATGGTGATCGACCCCTTGACCTAGGCAAACGATGGGTTTGAGAAATGAATGAGTGAGATAGGGTGACATGGGTAAACCTTGACTGCTCCTTGCTAGCCCACGGGGGACCCACCTACATCTCCTATCCCTCAATAGGGAGGCGAGGAAGTGCCACATGGAACAATCAAAACTGTCAAAGGAACTACAACAAGGTGCAAAATATTAATGAAATATTTTGACATAAGGTTGAGTAGTGTTAAAGCTTGCGCTACTAAAGGAGCCTTTTAAGCACATGTTTTAAAGGTAAGCAAGAAATCTTAATCTAGGCCATCCATCTGGTTTGAGGGTTATGAACAAGAAAATGGTCTTAAGGTAAAGAGCACATAGATGTGAAGTTCGAGATTTAATCTAGGCCGCTCCAGTTGCTGAAAGTTGCACATGGGTTAAATCCAATGGGGAAGTGGGGAGGTCAACACGTGGATTTTCTCAGCATTCATGAAGATGGTGGAGCCCGTGGGTAACTTGGAATAATTTTGTCACAATTTTTTTGAAATAATATTGTCATATTCGTTAGTGTGGGTGAATGGTCTTAGGTGGTACATTTCTCGATACATGGTAAGGCAATTTCATTGAAATAAGGGAAGGTGGTTGCATTGTTTCACAAATTTTGCCACTTCATAACTTCTCACGAGTTTGAGAGAAATGCAATGGCACTCTCAAATTTTGCAAATTTGAAGTGCCCATTTTAAAATTTTTTCCTCTGCACTCTCAGAAGTGCACCTGAGAAATATGCCTAAGTGACCTACTTTAGAGGGTCATATTTCAGAGCTGGTTGATTTCCAAGCCAAACCCATTTGTGGACTCACTCATATGACATATGTGAATGTGCATGTCAATTTTTAGCTTCCCACGATGATTTTTGACAGGGTTTTGAAAAGTGAAGCTGGAGGGTTTTGGCACTTTTCTTTTGTTTGAAAACTTTGTCTTACAAAAAAGCCTCCTATTCGAGTTTTTATTTTGCAAATGGAAGATGGTCAAGTCAAAATAATTGTTGATCTCCATTCTCCATACCAAAATGTGCTCCCATGTCAGGTTTCAGAGTTTCATGAGTTGATTTTCTATTTTTATTAGGCCAAAATCAAATGCAATTTGTTCAATTTTGCACTTGCATTTTTAGAACCTTTTCAGAGAGCTCATCTTTGACCTTCAATATCTCGTGAAGGATGATGATTCAAGAAAATTCCTCTTGCACACGTGCTCACTATAGCAAAATGAACTACTGTGTCCAATGGTAGCCTCTCAGAAGTTGATTTGATATTTTTTCAAATCAGTGATTTGGTGAATTTTAATTTGTTCTGAACAACTACAATTGCAGAAAAGTTCAACTGAGCAAATTTGATAGTGAATAAATTTCACCTCGTGATTTTTTTCTCCAACCTGTCTTTTGCACTCCATTCTTGGACCAAATGTCTACATGCCTGTAAATTTTTATAGCTCCAGGAGGTCATTTGACTAGTTTCCTGGGGCAATTCCATAGCCAACTTGGCCAACTTTCACCATTCTGCAAAAAGGCCTGAAAGCAAGTTTTAAAGAAAACCCAATTCATGTTTTCACTTCAAATGCACTCAAAATTTGTGTCAATTCAATTTGAGGAGAAAAATTGTTTAAAAACAATTTTTTTTTTAAGCTAGGCCCACAGGGGACTCGACATGCTTTGCACAGTTGTGATCAAGGCTGTAAGAACAGTAAATGGTGGTGAATTGACAAGGTAGAAATTGTTATCAGTTGTTTACATTAATTCTTGTCAACCAATATCCCTATAGTTTGAAATTGTAGATGATTTGTGAATTCCTTCAAGCATGCTATCATTGCGAAGTTTAAACCAAAGTATAATGCTTTTGTTGTAAAGCATAAAGAATGAAGGTATTGCTTCACTTGAATTGCTATGGGATACCGTCACAATGCTATTTAATCTTGCTTGGATGCTTGAACAACTATAGGGTATTGCAAAGGAAACTCTTTTATCAAGCTAATGTTGCTCAAATTCCCTAATAGAATGAATAGAAATTCATATAGGATTTTATATGTGCGAAGCAACATGTAGTGAAGTTATGGAGTAAATCTTTGTGGTTTGTTTTCCTCTTTTTAAATGTGACACCCATACATTTTGAGTATTCTTTGGACTGCCCATTATGGCATAGAAGGAAAATCAATATCAAATTATCACAAGGGAGGGCCAACTAGCTTTCGAGATCAATATCCAATCTTTGGATAATGTTGCAAGAGGAAAATGTGACATAGTTTGAACGTGGTTTGGAGGGATCCCATGAATGACTCCATGCATTTAAGTGAGGGTAGCCATTGCACTATGCAAATTTTTTACATACAAAGGAAATGTAACAAATTGTTGAAGGAGGAACACTTCACACAATAGACTTGCTGATAAGACTTTAGAAATCTCCAAGCAAAGTCTGATTTCCAGCACTGCAAGAGAAGGAGGCATTTAAAATGAACAAAAATCATCTCACAACCACTGTCAATGGGGTCAATTTTTTGACAGAACAAAAGGCCGATAGAAGGAAAGACTCTATAGCTTGAGAAGGCCTGATATGAATGGGAAAGGCACATGAACCTGTTTGAAATTCAAACCCCAAACAAATGTGATTGAATGGAATGCCACGCCTAGAATATACATAAGATGTATTTGTTGAAAAGACCTCAGAGACTTGATAGCCCATGCCAGAGAAGGGAATAGATATCCATCAAAGCACGTAGGACAGAGAAAGATCTGTTTGGACTCTTGGATCACAACAAGGGTTCATTAAAGGTTGTTAAGGGAAAAATCACACAATAGGATTGAGTAGATCTTAGCATTTTCCACTGACAGATCACCTAAAGTTAAAAATATTCTGTGATAGGAAGAAATTGAGGCTAAGTACAAAGATGCTTGAGGAATGCAAGAGATTGGATGCAGGGGTTCGTGCTGGATAAACGAGGCTTGGCTATTGGATTGCAGTAAAGACAAATTGAAACTATTGAAGAAATTCAGTCTTGGTGCAGATTTGAGGCAGCCATGACATGGTTAAAAGGTCGATATAAGAAATCCATCAAAACATGGAATATTATAGGCGCCAACATAATGAGAAAATAGTTTTATGTGAATAAAGGAGTAGAAACATGGTGCCCATTCTAATTGCAAAAGGGCAGAGAAAACCATGGCATGAAATTGAGAGTTGCTTCACATTAGCATAAACAAATTTAGGTAACTAGTGAACCAGGGAATGTATAGTGTGAAGGCTACGAGCTATATGGGAAAATGGTGAAAGGTGATGAAGTCTTCAAAATATTACAATTTTTTGAGGAAATTTTCACACCTTTTCCAACACTTGTTGTGTGGATCGAGCTTTTCAAAGAAGACCCACAACCATGAGATGAAAGAAGTCAATTGATGGAAACATAGTTTGTGAGAGGCGCACTATGAATCAGTGAAGATTCCTTTAAAGGTGATTAAAAAGCTCATAAAAAATTTCATTGATTGTTTTGTGCATGAGTTCCGCCATGACAAAGGATTTCTATCATTGTTCAAGCTAGAAGTATAAATGTGCATGGGGAAAGGGTTTGAGTGGGCCTAGTGAGATTTTAAATGGAAAAACATTTTAAATGCAAACTGTGAAGAATATGGGTAAAGTTTGTTGTTTATGCAGGAATAATTTTTTATAATTTCACTTTTGAAAAGTGGAATCAAATAATTATGGGAACAGGTTTTAAATGAAACATTTAAAACATTATGAGCATGGGAAAAAACTTTGGTGCCCAGTGAAGGAAGTGAATATTTATATTATTTGAAGACAAGCTTCATATATGTGGTGAGATAACTAGTAGGTGAAATATTTTAAATATTTCAAATATTGTGGGCAAAAGAAAATGTTTTGAAGGTTCAAAAGGGAAATCTTAAAAGGCCTTTATTATAAGCTTGTTGCTGGAATAAAAAATAGGCAGAAATGAAGCTTTCACGGGAAAATTATTTTTCACACAGCTGGGTGAATGAGGATGATTTTCACAGAGGGTGAATTTACTATTGTAAAGCAAAGGAAGATTTTGGAGGCAAAAAATTGTTGTTGCAAAGGGAAGAAAGATGAGAGAAGCTTTTCTAGATTTGAGAAGGGAGCTGCCAAGTGGCATCATCTAATGGATTTTCTTGTTTCTTTTGTTTCCTTTTATACTCTTTCTCTTCTCATTTGTGGGGGTTCCAATTTTTGAAAGCTCTGCAAGAAAGGAAGAAGCTCTGGGTAGATTTGTAAAGCTAGGATGAATTGTAACCGAGTCATTAATCTGAAAGTGTCTATGTTCTAAATTATGCTTTCATGTTTGCATTTACTTGATAATTGTCTCCATTATTGGAATGTAATACTCTTTTGGATTCAATAATTAAATTATCTGATTCTTTTCATGCACATTTGTTGCATTTGAGTTGCAATAGTTGTTTCCTTTTGTTTTGTGAATGATGTAATTGATTTAATGAATGACAGTTGCATTTATTATTGCCTATTATTCAGGGGATAGTTTAATTGCTTCAACAAATGTGACAGGAGTGTTGTGTTTTAGGTGGATTTGTAAGAATAATTATTAGATAAAGCTTCAATGGTCTAGTTATCATAATATGTTAACAGTTGCAAAGATCTTTAGAACATGTTCAACATTATAAGATGAAATGTTGGTTATGTGACTCCATAACCCTCTTCTTGGAACTGGTCAAATTTTCATGCATCTACTATTTTCAGTTTGGTTCCAATTCTTAAAATTAAAAACCATTTCAATTTTATGTTGTGAGTACTAGCATCTGCCATGTTCTCCACGTTAGTTGATGAAATTCATTCAATGTCATAGCCAATATTGAGTGATATTTTATGTTTCTTAGCATAATTTGGTTAGAATATTATCTGTTAAGCAAATATCTTGTTAATTGTGTGTCTAAATCCTTAGGTATTGCTAAAGGGTCGCCCCTAGGTCCTACAGATCCTAAAGTGTAGAAGATCTCAGTCTTTGACTGAATCTTGTCAGTTGGCCAAATCCACCATTGAGTCTGATCATTAGAAAGTGGTTGGTCTATAGGATTCATTAGGTTGTTCAATTTGGAATACCAACAAAATGGCGAATCTACTGGGGAGAATTCTAAATCTCTAGTTATAGATGGTTATTTCATATAGTCATATTATTTGTCATTCTGAATTTGGTTCAAATATTGAAGGAATTGACACCTAGAGAAAGAATTTGTTGTAGCGAACCTGAAGATTTCAAGGTCTATGGTGCTTTGCTGGTGGAAGGAACTCAGAAATAAATTTACATGTGAAAGAGCTTCATACTGCTTGAAGTTCATTCCTCTAAGAAGAGAGGTGGTGACTTTGTTAAAAGAACCTGATGAAGAGGTGATTATAGTTCTAGATCTACAATATTTCCAAAAAAATTGTGGCAGTTGCAACGTTTCTAGGTATTCTTCAATATTGGTTTTCAAGAAAATTGTGTCTAAAAACCATATTTGAACATCTTAGGATAAAACTTTGGTTCCCTATTGAGTGATTAGCACTAACAAAGGGAAATGGCAGCCTAATTAAGTTTCCATACTTTTGAATTGTAAGTTGCAGCGTATGTATTATGTTGGAGAAGTATGCTAGCTTTTAAGTTTACCCACTAAATAGATCTTAGACTTAGATGCATTTGAATTATGCATTGTGGTATTCTAAGTTCATGTTGAAAGATAGAAATAGGGAAAATGAATGATCAATTGTAGAGTTGACATGTGAATTTGAAAGAGGCATGTTAAAATGCTTCAATATATGCATCCTGGTATGGTTCCTAGTGCAACCATGGTTTGTGATCAATCCCAGCCAGATTGTCAAAGAAGTTTCAACACTAGAAGGTACAGAGCCATCAATTTCAGTGGCATTAATGGTTACCCAAATGACATTTGAGCTAAATTCAAAAATAAATTACCAAGATTCATTGGTGATAAGTTTGAATCAATAAATGAACATCTCCAATAATTCAATAATTTGATGGATGATTATGAGATTGACCATGAAGATGTGATCATGAGACTATTTTTTCAATCTCTAAGAGGAGATGCAAGGGATTGGTTCTCTTATCTTCCAACATCTTCTATCTATTCCTAGGAGGAGTTCAAAATGGTGTTCATCGAGCAATTTGGAGAAAGGATTGACCCTGTTTTGATAAGGAAAAGTTCATGAACATGGAAAAAGGAAAAGACGAGTTACTCCCATCTTTTAATCTCAATATTTTCAAAGATAATAAGAGAGATCCCAAAGAACACAAGCACAAATGATGTTGAATTTTTGGTCGTGTACTTAGGATTATTTGACAAAAAGATGAGTTATCTATTAAGGGATAAAGAGGTTACAACCCTGCACCAAGCATATCAAATGGATATGGATATTGAGAATAATTTGAGATATTCAATGATGAAAGGAAATAGGGTTGTGAGTGTTGGTCATCCTAACACACCTCATGCAAATATAACTCATGGATCAGATAATAGAAGTGCTTGTCAAGATGGTAATGTTGCTACTTCAATTTCTCTATCATCACAATCTGCAAATCATAATGAGCTCCATGTTAAATGTCATCAATATTTGAGAAATGTTTATCCAACATCTGTTGTTCAAGGATTGTCTAAAATGAAGAGACACAAAGGAGAATCCCTACATGATTTTTTCTCAAGGTTTTTGGATGCCTTGTTGAAATTCCCCATAAATTTCAGACCTAAGGATTTAGTGTGCATTGATGTGTTTTTTGAAATCTATGATTCTAGGCCGAGTGCCTTACTGAGGAAATTAAAGCCTCATAGCCTTGACCAGGTGCTTGATTGGATAAAAATTGTTGAAGGAGCCCAAAGTAATTATACACAAAATTTGGTGTCTCAAAATAAGGATACCATATGTCTTGTTGAAGAAAATTAGAACATGATACACAAGAATGAAAAGAGTGTATCAGAAAATGAAGATATGTGTTGTATGATTGAGGGTGTTGAGTATAATCTGCTCACAATCAACACATGTGCAAATCCTTGTAGCAGTGATGAAGATGAAGATACATGGTATGATGAGAAAATAGATATGCATGAAATTTTTTCTTGCAATATCTTAGATGACGAAGGAGTAAAAGAGTTGCAAGATGTCATTCCATGTCATGTTTTGGTTAGTGAAGATAGTGTAGTTGTTGATGGTATCTCATAACAAATTAGTGATCAAGACATTGAAGATAGGAGTTCAAGCACTCCTTCCGAAGAATCTAAGCATGGTTTATGTAGTGATGAGACTTCTTGTGATGAGGATTATAATGACAGCCAAACCAATTGTTCTTCTTATGATTATGAATGCTCCTATAGAGATGAATTAGAGATACTTTCTTTACCTAAAGAATGTAATGACATGAATGCTCATGAAGTCACTTGTCCACAAGTGAATGATCTCATTGAATTTGATGCAAAATTGGAATGTAATTCGGGTTTGACATCAATGGAGCATGTCAATTCTGTGAGTGATGAAGAATGTGAAGATAAGAATGTGTATGTTCAATTTGTTGATCATGAACATAGTGTTGGAAGTGATGAAGATGTTGAAGAACCTATTTATGTCTTCGATGCTCATGAATGTTTGTATCAAGCAGAGATGGAAATGTCAACTCTACATGAAAAGGATGATGAGGTGCACATTGATGAAGGAAGAAGTTCATTTTTGAATGATCAAGTTATGCTTCATGATGGACACATGAATTTGGGATCAGCCTAATTACCCATTGATAGTGTGAAATAATTTGATAGACTTTCAGATTGTGTTGACATTGCAAAACCTTTTGATCAATGTGTAGGGAAGCCATATGATGCAAATGACAGTAGATATGATGTTTGTCAATATGAGATTGAATATGGGTCTTTCTTTGATGATCTCTCTCGTCTTCACGGTATGCAAGTGGATATGTTTTCTTTGAATAAGGAATACATTAATGTGAAAGAAAATGAAGATTCTAGGTCTATTGCTAGTAGGAAAGTTTTAGATAATAGTGAGTCTTTGACACATAGGTCAATATGCCTATCAACTGAAAGTGCGCATGAAGTTACTAGTGCACATGAAAGTCTTTTTGCTGACCTTGTTAGTCCTGAAAGTGATAGCATTCAAAATGATTTAGACACTGAACTTGTTATGAAGAATCAATGTGGAATTTTGGGCTCAGGCCTAAATTTGGAATTATCTGAATCTTTGTTTGAAACATTCCATATGGATTTGCATAGTGATTTGAAGGGTGAATTTGACATCATGTGTGAACTTGAGATTAGGGACACTGCTTATGCATTGGATGCTGACATTTTTACTGAATGCCATGATTTGAGTGAAGATGAAAGTACTTTTAGTGTTGACAAACCTGATTTTCAAAATCTTGAAACACATGACAATGTGTTTGGGTTGTGGTGTTTGGATGATGAAAAACTGACTTGTGATGTAATTCAATTGGAGGAGATACAAATGTTTGAGAAATATTTTCTCAACACACAAGAGGATTGCATATTATCTTCCATCCATGATATCTCCTCTGAACATGATCATCATGAGGGGTTCAAAGAATATAATAAGACTATGCTTTCAAGTGCTCTTGATAACTATCCTCATATGTTGCCACTTGATGCGAAATCAAAAAATGAAGAGTTTGAAAGTGATGTGGCCTATTTGATTTGGTTGCCACTTGATGAAAAAGCTAAACAGAGAGCAAGTTTCCACTTGCACAAAGGCAACCTGTACTTGTGTTTGCAGAAGTGCAGTTATCTATGTTGATGTGGTTTGAAAAAAGCAAGCATGAGTTGAGGGAGATCAGTTATTTTAAGAGATTGGTGTTTGAAAGAGGTAAATGTTGATCCCCTTTTTCATTTGGTGGCTTGGGGTTACCAGATGAAATTGAAAAGAAGAATGAATAAAAGAGCAGTTTGAGGACATCTAATGGACTCAGTATTTGGTCTACTCCCCAAAGATTTGAAATCTTGCTATGCCCACGAGGTGCATACATCCCCATTCGGAGCCACTGATGGAACTCTCAAATTTTGCAAATTTGAAGTGCCCATTTCAAAAAATTTGCCTCTGCACTCTTAGAAATGCACCTGAGAAATCTACCTAAGTGACCTACTTTGGAGGGTCATATTACATAGCTAGTTGATTTCCAAGCCAAACCCATTTGTGGACTCATTCATATGACATATGTGAATGTGCATGTCAATTTTAAGCTTCCCATGATGAGTTTTGACAGGGTTTTGAAAAGTGAAGCTGGAGGGTTTTGGAACTTTTTTGTTGTTTGCAAACTTTTAGTTTTGCAAAGTAGCCTCTTGTTCGAGTTTGTATTTTGCAAATGGAAGATGGTCAATTAAAAAGGATTGTTTCTCTTCATTATCCATACCAAAATGTGCTCCCATGTTAGGTTTCAGAGTTTCATGAGTTGATTTGCTATTTTTATCAGTTCAAAACCAAATGCAATTTGTTTAATTTTGCACTTGCATTTTCAGAAACCTTTCAGAGAGGTCAGCTTTGACCTTTAGTATCTCGTGAAGGATGATGATTCAAGAAAATTCCTCTTGCACACGTGCTCACTATAGCAAAATGAACTATTGTGTCCAATGGCAGCCTCTTAGAAGTTGATTTGATATTTTTTCAAATCAATGATTTGGTGAGTTTTAATTTGTTCTGAACAACTCCAATTGTAGAAAAGTTCAACTGAGCAAATTTGATAATGAATAATTTTCACCACGTGATATGTTTCTTTGAGTTTTCTGTTGCACTCCATTCTTGGATCGAGTGTCTATATGCCTACAAGTTTTTATAGCTCCAGGAGGTCGTTTGACCAATTTCCTAGGGCAATTCCAAAGCCAACTTGGCCAACTTTCACCATTCTGCAAAAAGGCCTGAAAGCAAGTTTTAATGAAAACCCAATTCATGTTTTTACTTCAAATGCACTTAGAAGTTATGTCAAGTCAATTTGAGGAGAAAATTTGTATAAAAATGATTTTTTTTTAGCTGGGCCCACATGGGACTCGACATGCTTTGCATAGTTGTGATCAAGGCTGTAAGAACAGTAAATGGTGGTGAATTGACAAGGTAGAAATTGTTATCAATTGTTTACATCAATGCTTGTCAACCAATATCCCTATAGTTTGAAATTATAGATGATTTGTGAATGCCTTCAAGCATGCTATCATTGCGAAGTTTAAACCAAAGTACAATTCTTTAGTTCTAAAGCATAAAGAATGAAGGTATTGCTTCACTTGAATTGCTATGGGATACAGTCACAATGCTATTTAATCTTGCTCGGATGCTTGAACAACCGCAGTGTATTGAAAAGGAAACTCTTTTATCGGGCTAATGTTGCTCAAATGCCCTAATAGAATGAATAGCAATTCATATAGGATTTTATATGTGCAAAGCAACATGTAGTGAAGTTATGGAGTAAATCTTTGTGGTTTGTTTTCCTCTTTGTAAATGTGATACCCTTACATTTTGAGTATTCTCCAGGCTTTCCATTATGGCGTAGAAGGAGAATCAATATCAAATTATCACAAGGGAGGGCCAACTAGATTTCAAGATTAGTATACAATCTTTGGATAATGTTGCAAGAGGCAAATGTTACATAGTTTGAACGCAGTTTGGAGGGATCCCATGAATGATTCCATGCATTTAAGTCATAGCAGCCACCACACTATGAAAATTTTTTACATACAGAGGAAATGTAACAAATTGCTGAAGGAGGCACACTTCACACAATAGACTTGCTGATAAGACTTTAGAAATCTCCAAGAAAAGTTTGATTTCCAGCGCTGCAAGAGAAGGAGGCATTTAAAATGAGAAAAACTCATCTCACAACCGTTGTCAATGGGGTTGATTTGTTGACAGAACAAAAGGCCAATAGAAGGCAAGACTCTATAGCTTGAGTAGGTCTGATATGAATGGACAAGGCACATGGACCTGTTTGAAATTCAAACCCCAAACAAATGTGATTGAATGGAATGCCACGCTTGGAATATACACAAGATGTAATTGTTGAAAAGACCTTAGAGACTTGATAGCCTGCGCCAAAGAAGGGAATGGACATCCATCAAAGCACATAGGATAGAGAAAGCTCTGTTTGGACTCTTAGAACGCAATAAGGGTTCATTAAAGGTTGTTAAGAGAAAAATCATACAATAGGATTGAGTAGACCTCAACATTTTCCACTGACAGATCACCCAAAGTTGAAAATATTCTGTGACAGGAAGAAATGGAGGCTAAGTTCAAAGATGCTTGAGGAATGCAGGAAATTGGACACAGGGGTTCATGTTGGATAAAGGATGCTTGGTTATTGGCCTGCAGTGAAGAAAAATAAAAATTGTTGAAGAAATTCAGTCTTGGCACAAATTTGAGGCAGCCATGGTGTGGTTAAAAGGTCGATATAAGAAATCCATCAAAACATGGAATATTATAGGTGCCAATATAATGAGAAAATAGTTTGATGTGAATAAAGGAGTAGAAACAGGGTGCCCATGCTAATTGCAAAAGGGCAGAGCAAACCATGGCATAACATTGAGAGCTACTTCACATTAGCATAAACAAATATAGGTAACCAGCGAACCAGGCAATGTACAGTGTGAAGGCTGCGAACTATATGGGAAAATGATGAAAGGTGATGAAGTCTTCAAAATATTACAATTGTTTGAGGAAATTTTCACACCTATTCCAACACTTGATACATGGATTGATCTTTTCAAACCAAACCTGTATCCATGAGATGAAAGAAATCAATTGATGGAAGCATAGTCTGTGAGAGGCGCACCGTGAACCAGTGAAGATGCCTTCAAAGGTGATTAAAAAACTCATCAAACATTTCATTAATTTTTTTGTGCATGAGTGCCACCATGAACAAGGATTCCTATCATCGTTCAAGCCAGAAGAGGAGCAACCAAGAGTTGCTGAAATGCAAAGAACAAATGAGGGCACAAAGGAGACCAAAGGAAAATCTATGGAGGAGAATGAAGCTAGAATGCAGCAAAATCCTAGCCTTTCCCTGCTAGTTCATGAATTAAAGTTGCATGCCTATTAACTCCGCTAGGTGGATGGGAAGAAGCCATGTGACATGTGGGTCCATGATTTTTTACGGGACTCGGGTAATGTTTTAATGTTAAAGGGGCTCGATGGCATTTTCAAATGCCAAAACATGAAGTTTTTAAAAAATTAATGTGCTCGACAGAAGCCTTAACCAGGGTAATCTTCATTTTTGTTAAAGGTGAAGTATAAATGCTTATAGGGAAGAGGTTTGAGTGGGCTCAGTGAGATTTTAAATGGAAAAACATTTTAAATGCAAACTATGAAGGATATGGGTAAAGTTTGTTGTTTACCTAGGGATAATTTTTTATAATTTCACTTTTGAAAAGTTGAATCAAATACTTATGGGCACATGTTTTAAATGAAACATTTAAAACATTATGAGCATGGGAAAAGAATTTGGTGCCCAGTGAAGGAAGTGAATATTTATATTATCTAAAGACAAGCTTCATATATGTGGTGAAATAATTAGTAGGTGGAATATTTTAAATATTTCAAATATTGTGGGAAAAAGCAAATGTTTTGAAGGTTCAAAAGGGAAATCTATAAAGGCCTCTATTATAAGCTTGCTGCTGGAATAAAAAAATAGGTGGAAATGAAGCTTTCACGGGAAAATTATTTTTCACATAGTTGGGTGAATGAGGATGATTTTCACGAAGGGTGAATTTTTTGTTGTAAAGCAAAGGCAAATTTTGGAGGCAAAAAATTTTTGTTGCAAAGGGAAGAAAGATGAGAGAAGATTTTCCAGATTTGAGAAGGGAGCTACCAAGTGGCATCATCTGATGGATTTTCTTGCTTCTTCTGTTTCCTTTTATTCTCTTTCTCTTCTCATTTTTGGGGGTTCAAATTTCTGAAAGCTCTGCAAGACAGGAAAAAGCTTTGGGTAGATTTGTAAAGCTAGAATGAATTGTAACCGAGTCATTAATCTGAAAGTGTCTGTATTTTGAATTATGCTTTCATGTTTACATTTACCTAATAAATGTCTCCATTGTTGAAATCTAATACTCTTTTGGATTCAATAATAAAATTATCCAAGTCTTTTCATGCACATTTGATGCATTTGAGTTGCAATAGTTGTTGCCTTCTGTTATGTGAATGATGTAATTGCTTTAATGAATGACAACTACATTTATTATTGCCTATTGTTCAGCGGATAGTGTAATTGCTTCAACAAATGTGACAGGAGTGTTGTGTTTCAGGTGGATTTGCAAGAAGAATTATCAAATAAAGCTTCAGTGGTCTGGTTATCATAATATGATAACAATTGCAAATATCTTTAGAACATGTTCAACATTGTAGGATGAAATGTTGATTATGTGACTCCATAGCCCTCTTCTTGGCACTGGTCAAATTTTCATGCATCTGTTGTTTTCATTTTGGTCCCAATTCTTAAAATTAAAAACCATTTCAATTCTGTGTTGTGAGTACTGGTATCTGCCATGTACTCCATGCTAGTTGATGAAATTCATTTAATATCATAGCCAATATTGAGTGATATTTTATGTTTCTTAGCATAATTTGGTGAGAACATTATCTATTAAGCAATAACCTATTAATTGTGTGTCTAAATCCTTAGGTATTGCTAAAGGGTCCCCCCTAGGTCCTACAGATCCTGAAGTGCAAAAGATCTCAGTCTTTGACTGAATCTTATCAGTTGGCCAAATCCACCATTGAGTCTGATCATTAGAAAGTGGCTGGTCTATAGGATTCATTGTGTTGTTCAATTTGGAACACAAATAGAATTTGATGTGCAAGAATTTATAGATGTGATGGGTGACTATGAGATATATTGTGAAGGTGTGGTTATGAAGTTATTTGTTCAGTCCTTGAGAGGAGATGCAAGAGATTGGTTCTCTTATTTACCAACATATTTTGTATATTGTTGAAGTGAATTGAAAACAACTTTCATGGGATAGTTTGGTGAGAGGATAAACCCAAGTGTTGCAAGGAAGAATTTCATGGAGATCCTTAGGGGTGAAGAAGAGTTGATCCCTACTTTTAACCTTAGAATTGCTAAAGTCATAAGAGAAATCCCTGAATACATAAGGCCAAATGATGCAAAATGTCTAGTGGTATACTTAGGGGCATTTGATAGTAAGATGGGTTTCTTGTTGAGGGACAAAGAGCTTGCTACTTTGCACCAAGCTTATCAAAGTTCCATGGATATTGAGAACAATTTGAAATTCTCAATTATGAGGGGATCTGCATTGACTAGCACAACTAGCTCTAGTAGAATTCAAGCAATTGAGCCAAGTCAAAAAATAAAAGTGTTTGTTAGGAAGAGGATATTTTAGACGTTGTATCTACATTACTTCCCAGAGATGCAGAACATGAGCGAGCATCAACCTCACATCAACCAAGGAGGGGAAAGAATAACTTGATTTCCTCTATCAAAAAGTTGTATGGAATGAAGAGGCATGCCAATGAGTCACCACATGACTTGTTTTCAAGATTCCTAGATGTTATGATGGAGATACCCAGATATTTTAGGCCTAATGATATGATGTGCATTAATTTTTTTTGTGAGGCTTACAAAGCAGGAACAAGCAAGTGGTCTGAGAATCAGAAGCCTTCCAACCTTGATCAAGTAGTGGATTGGATTAACACTATGGAGGAAAGTGAGCATGGTTATATGCCTTTAGTTGTTTCCCAGAATGTGGATGATAGTTGCCACAGTGAGGAGAATCAAAGATTGAAATTGACAGATCAAGGAGAAGCATCAAAGTTTGAGCAGTTGACTATTGAATGTTATTGTTTTACAATCAAAATAGAAGCAAGTGCATGTAGTAGTGATGAGGATGAAGAGATAGAGTGTGAAAATAAGGAGATGGTACTTAGTTTTTTTCCTTGGGATATCATAAGCTATGAGCAAACACAAGAGGCACATGGTGAAACTTCACAAATGATTCTTCTAGGACTAATCATACATCATTCTATGATGGGAGTACGCTCGGTTTCAATGATATGGCACAAATGATGAATCAAAGTGATGAGATCGATCCAGGATAGTCTTCTATTGAATATGATTCTTCTTATGAATTAGAGATAGAATCGCTTGCTTCTGGTAGGGGATATGTTAATAGCCTTGAGGGTGTGTGTTTCTTAGGCAGTGAGTAGTTCTCCTCATGTGAAGAATTCTCTAAATGTGGATCAATTGTTATGAGTGCAAATGATAAGGAGGATGTTGAGAATGCTTCCCTCTGCTCTTCAAGTCATTACACTGAATTTAAATGCACTGATGATCAGAGTTGTTGGGATCCTGATAATGAGAATGATGAGATACATCCAATTATCAAGGAGGTATGGAAAAATCCTTTATTTGATGAATTTGCATTGGATAGGGAGATTATAAATGATAGTTCCTATTGGTATATAAGCAATCCTCTTTTTGAAGATACCCCTAATGAGTATTTGGTAGGTACTATTGATGGGTGTGTCATGGATGATACAAGCAAAAATTAAGATGATATCAACCTTGGAAACTATGCCTTCGAAGATATCACCCTTAACTTGGTAATCTCCCAACTAAATGGAAGATGTGATAACACAAACACTAGCGAATTGGTTTCCCAACATGTGATTGAGCAAATTGTACTTGAAAAGCATTTAGAGGCCGACTTAGATTTGTTGATACCCAAGTGTGATAGTAGCTTGCATAATAAAGAAGCTCAAGATTGTTATGACAACTTTGAATTTGGAATTGCTACCAGGGGATATGTAGATGCTTATGATGACTCTTCTACAATAACTAGACATGTGCTTGAAAGGATGGCTGAAATATCACCCATCCATTTTTTACATGATGATATGGGCTATGGAATTAAAAAAGGTTCTCTCCTCAATGATCAAAAGGAAAATCAGGATGAATTCATGAATGATCAAGTAACATCATGTTATATTGAAGGAGAGAAATATATTGATATTGCATGGTTATTTGATCCATGTGATGACCAATGCAACAACGTATATAACCAATGGAATTTTTCTCATCAGTATAGAGCTGCAATCAAATTTTTTGCAGATGATCCCTACCTAATGGATCTAATTATGGAACTCCGTTCGCCCCTTAAGGACAATACTTGTTGCAAGAAAATCGAAGGTATACCTGATTCTATTTTCTTTTCCCTGATCTTGTGAAAGACTGGCCAAATATAATCCATAGTGCTTATGAGGTCTTCCAATTTGATGAACAATTGGAATATGATCTTACACCCCATGATGGTGTAGAGTATGAAGGTTTCACCTTCCCAGTTCAATTTGATGACCCTATGGTGGATAAGGTCAATGAATGGAATAACAGTGCATCAACAAATGGCCTTAATTATGGTGAGGCACCTGATTGTCATGAATTACACAAAGCTCATGTTCATCAACTGTTGACAGAACATGACAAAGTCTTTGATAGAGGAAATAATTTCCCATGAGTTTTGGGGGGCCATGAGGGCCTCCAATTTGTGGATCAGAGCCAAGTGTTAAAAGTGGCTTCTCTTGAAAATGAATTGCAATGCATATTTGTAAATAGTGTACATAGGTTGCTCTGGTTTGTTTGCTTTCTATTGTGTTTGCTCGCCTTGTTTGAGCAAGCCCTTGGTTTTTGGTATTCTACCCTGGTCTGCTTCAACCTAAGATTCAAATTCTCACTAGACCCACTGGGGTATACGTCCCCGAGCATGAGTCATTGATGGAGATTCTGAAATTCTGAGGAATTTTATATACCCCATGGATTTGGTCTGCATGTTAAACCCTTGTCCCCATATGTGAGTAGGGTTTTTCCTTTGAAAGAATTCAATCTTCTAATATTGTATTGACTTAACCTTCCAGTTTCTAGTTCATTAAGTCATCTCTTGAGCCATCATATGCATTTGCCTACTAGCTCCTTCAGTAAAGAGCGTTGGTCACCCAGTCGGCTCATCAACCTTAACTGTTTCCTAAGTCGGGTTTTAATTTTCCCCGATGACTTAAGCTTAAGTCATCAGCTTGTGAGGGTCATGTTGTTTTCGGCCTAACCAAGGCCCTTTATTAAATGCTAACCTTGTCATGTGTGCAGATTTCTGAGATTTGAGGTTGTGGGAAGAGATCTTGACTGTACCCCACCAGCTCGTGGGCAATAAATGTTGGTCGGTTATGCAATGCGCGAACACCGAGATGAAGATGCATGTGTTCATACAGACGTGCAGCCTAGTTCCCACTATCAAGCTCATGGCTCATGGTTCTAAGCTGACGGTCAAGATCAAATTACAAGGATAATCTTTGTTGTTCCCCGCTGGCTCATGAGGAGAAAGTGAATGCTCATTAAAATCCATGAGATTATTGAGATCTCAACATGTGGATCAAACCACTCAGTTTATGAAATGCATAGAGCTCGCTGACGAAGAAGTTGTCATCCAAGGTGGGTTAACACCATTGGCCGAGGATAAATCGGTGAAGTGCTGCTGGATTTCAAACTTGGTCAACCCAAACTTAGCTGCCCAATCTATCATCTTTTCATGAGATCAATGATCGATATTCAAAGTTGGCTAACGACACGTGATAGCCATTTAATTCTGCAACCACCAGGCATTAATGATCTACTCTCTGTAGGTGCAATCAAATTGATCCCCGTGCATGTGAAAACTTAAATGCTAGCAATCATGAAGTATGATCCTATGGATTTCCATGCATTTGGGAATTAAACAATGATAATATGCATGCCGACGAATTGCCCAGTTTGCGCATGTATTTTTTACTAAGCATTGATAATCAATATCATGTTGCTCAATAAATAGAAGTGGTAAGTTGTTATTCTCACCATAGCAATTAAGTTGTCAAGTCCTCAAGTTTGTGCAGAGAGCTAAAGTTCGAGTGTATACTTTCTTGTTGTAGAATGAGTAAGGCTGGCACCCCATCTCTCCCAATGCAGAGGTCTACAAGACTCAAGTTGTAGGAGTCCCATGAAGTAGACCCAGAGTTTACACAAAGTATTCACAAGAGCATCCATGGTGAGGAAGCTTCACCCGTGATTACCAGATGCAGGAGCTAACTGAAAGTCGAGGCCGTGAGCTTAAAGGTAATGGGATTGAAAGAGAAGGGAGTTGTTGGTCCATCCAGTAGAGTACAAAGGAGAATTAGGTATGGTCATGGCTCCTTCGGCCGGTAGAACTCTCCTATTGATCTTACTGATAGCTCATCTGATAGTGAAATGGAGACAGACTCTAGCTATCTTCTATATCTAGAGACCCTAGGTCAAGCTCTATCCTCTCAAACTGAAGTGTTGTCTGTCCCACCTTTAGAGGTCAAAACTCTGAGCTGGCGAGATGGAGCTATGCTGAAAAAAGATAAAGACGGTGAAGCTAAGATTGAGGTTTCATCCCCAACCCTTACTACAACATGGAGTGGCCGTGTGTACCGTGGGATGCATGTTGTTGGTGGTGCAAAGTTTTTTGGTTAATGAAAAGCTGGTGGTGGTGAGTAATTTTTTTGTGTTGATTAATGATTTTTGTGGTGGTCATTTTCTCTCTCTACATGCCTGGAATTTTTTTGGAGTGTTAGGTGTTGATTGTGTGCCCTCGTGGTGGTATGGGGGTCGATCTTCCCACTTACTTGGAAATTGAGGAATTTTGGTGGCACTTTGTTTGTTTCTCATGGCAGCTCCTGCAATGATGGTTTTCCTTGTCTCAACAGAATTATCATGTGGGGAGTTTTGAAATGCAATTGAAATTTGATGTGAAATGAAATTTTGTGATGTAACTACATTTCGAGCAAGAAGCTTGCCTGCTCCCTTACTCTATAAAAGGGAATTCAAGGCTCATTTTTAGGGGTTCTAATTTTCTCTAAGTCTTCAAGTCTGATAGAAAAAAGGGTATAAATAGAAGAATACCAGAAAATACGGTAGTAGAATTGTCTTGGGCTTTGAATTCTGCATATGAAAATCTTAACGAGTTTTGTAGAAATTACTAATATCGAAAGCAAATTTTATACATAGTTCATCTGCTCTTCTCTGTAAATCATTTTGCAAGTTTGAATATAATATCAATTATATCGTGTTCATCTTTGAATGTATCATTAGAATGCATGCCTTTATTTCTTCTTTGGTTCAATGAATTGATTAAATGATTAAATAAGGTCATGAATTTGTAATGGTTTGCTAAGAATTTGGTAAGAAGTGATGAATTATGTACATAGAGTTTCCATGATGCAAGTCCTTATGGAAATAGTCCACAATTATCAGATTTAAAGAACTTCTGCTTAACAGGTTGTAAGATGCATGACTCCATTGCCCAATTGATGAAGACACTAGTCTATTTGCCATGGTATTCGCCATTTGAGTGATAATGAAATATCTGACTGTAGATTCAGGGTTAAAATACACATTTCTTAAAACTTATTTACAATGAAGCATATGTGTGAATTATTTTCCCATTCTTGGTAGATTAATGGCTATTTGCATGGAGATTAGCCAATCTTTGAGTGAATTGTGTTATTTACCATTGATAAGAATTGATCTGTGATTTAATTTTTCATTCATTGAGACTATCAAGTTAAATATTTCTTAAGAACACCCTACTTGGTCTCACAAAGCCTAAAGTCTTGAAGATTCTTGTCTTCGACTAGATCTTGTCAGTTGGCCATTCACTTTAAGGGTCTTGAACATGGGAGTTGGCTACTCTTTAGAGATTCCTTAGGTGTATTGGAAAAAGCACCAACACAATGGAGATGCCACTCTTCTTGAAAACCACCAAGCAACAGTAGTCTTTCTAAGGAAAAATTATTGATAAGCGGCTAAAAGGGATAGTGGTGTCTTCACATCCATTAGTGCTCTGGGCGGTCAAGAAGATACTGGGTTCAGAATTCTTGCTGGTGCATCAAAAATTCAAGGCTAACATTAATATTGTGACCATGTTTTGGTGATGCTTCTTTACATGGGGGTTTCAAAAGTGAAGGGGAAGAAGCTCTGCCAAATGGTATTTTCTCACTTGTTGCTGTGAGAAATCGATGAGGCACTGGACAATGTAGATGGTAACTTGCTCATCTTACTCCCACAAAATTACTACATGTCTCTGGGGAATGGATTGGAGGTGCCAAAATTCCCCATGGTGTGAACAATGAAACCTATGAAGCTCAAAAAGTGTTGGGGGGATATTGATAGGAACATCACTTTCTTGATACGTGCTGTGAAAATTGCCAAGAATCGACCAACAGGTTGGGTGTAGGAATTTGTGAATGTAGAAGGTCTAGAAGGAAAAGTGTGGGTTGCAGATAATGAGGATTGAGAGCTAGGCGTGGGAGACGAGTGGAGTGAGAATGACTACAGGGACGTGGAGAAGCGGGCTAACCACCCTGCACACAGTGTGCCATGCGGAGTGCTCGGTTTTCTTGAATGCAATTGAAGCAAGGAAGATGCATGCAACTGATGACGGTGAAGAATAGAGCCACGAGTGCTGGTGGGGTTCCTTTGGTCTGTGTTTTTTGTAATGTTTAATTAAATATACTTAATGTATGAAAGTGTCTAGTAGTTGGGTTTACTGTAGTTTCTTGTTGTTTGTCTATGGCTAGTCAGGCCATTTTGGTAATGTTTTGGCTGCAAGTGGGCTTTAGTGGTAGACAATAGATGACTATAAATCAATAGGCGGTGGGTAGATAGGTAAGCTTGAAGAATGTTCAAACTCCAAGCATATGTACAAGCTCTTTTTTATCAATATAGGGTGTTGCCCCATATAGCAGCTATTTAACTATAAAAAAAAATTGTCATATCAAGTGGTGAATTAAATGTAACAGTTCTTGTAATATGTATTTTGTGACTAGTTTTTTGTCATAGTTAGTGGCTTTTTGGCTAGGTTGGCTATGTAGTATGTATAGTTGTACTTTAGTCTTTAGCTACTTAAATTAAAATACTTTTCGTGGCTCCATTCTTGTAAATCCTTTTTTCTTTGTTCAATATAAAAGTGTGGCTTTTAAAACTAATAGTAATTATCAACATATAGTTATGATCATAAGTGAGAAAAATTTATTGTGACTTATTAGTGGACATTGATAATGATTAAGGTATTATCAACATATAGTTCTAATCATAAGTGAGCAAAAATTATTGTGACTTATTAGGGGACATTGATAATGATTAAGGTACAACAAGCCATTTTATTCTCTCTTTTCAATGCCTTGAAGTACTCTACCTTTCATTTAAATATTTTTTATTTTTGAAGAAAGTGTGGTTGTGGTACCGTGGATAAATGTCATATGTACATCTGAAGCGATTGATTGGATAGCTTAATATTGAAAATTGCACGACGCACTGTAGATGATGATGTCATTAATCCAGTGATCAATTGAAACAATATTTATAATGATTTTATATCATTTGAGTAGCGATTTTTCCAGCTTGTCAACTCGAGGTACAATTTGCATGCAACCAGACATCAATCAAATTAAACATTTTAATTATAAATGTAAGGCTTAAGTTACATGAATCGATTAAGTTGGTTTTTTGGTTTACGTGATTATCATTATACCCAACATCACACGACTCACAAGTAAACAAGGATCTAGCTGGTAGTGGTACTAGTGGCCCATAAATAGGGATAGTAAGCACAAATGAAATCATTTGTTGAAGGCTAAAGGCTTTAATATTGAGTGAAATATTTTGAATTGTCATCAGGGTTTTCATTTTGTAAGGTTAATAAGGAAGAAGATGATGTGGTATTATTGGGGATACTCTAAATTCTTTTGCGTCCAGAATTATGTAGTTACAGAGTAAAAGACCAATTTCCTTCAAGTTCAAAATGGGTGGAATTGGAAAGAAGTTGATTTGGTTTACCTGACTTCTCAGATGGGTTTTGAACCAGGATGAAGAGCTCTAATGGAGATAACTGTTATCCCAGTGCATGGAAGTTGCCTGCAAAAGATGGGAGCAGATTTACTACCCCTCATCTTTTGCATGACTTTGATTCTCAAAGAGGAAAACTACATTTTGTATCTTCACAGCTCCCATTTCCCCAACATGGTTGGCCAAGCAAGCCCCCTTTGCATTTATTTTTAGGTCCACATTTGTATTGCGTTGTCACCAACAAAAGCTTGGAATCAATTTGTAATCCATTGTCATGAGTAGTAGCTTGGAATCAATTATGTCTATGTAAAGTGACATATGTCATTTATACAAAACATGAGCTTGCATTCTCTACTCATCTTTAAAAAGATATGTAATAATGTAACATTGTAATTCAGTTATAATAAAATAAATGGTTGTGTTATTCTTTGTTATTCATTTACAATAAATAATTATTTTTTGAGTTCAATGTCTATGACTCTATTCAAATCAACTTTTTTTCCTTTAATAAATTAAGTATTATCTATTTATGAAATATTTGCATGCAGATTTAAAACATAAAGCAATACAAATGAAAAAAGAATGTTGCCATCAAATTGACAAAAAATATTATGAACACTAAAAGTTGTCACTCTTGCTAGGGTTTACTGAAATTTTATTGATTTCTAATTTTTCGTGACCTTCTCCCTCGGTTCTCGGTATCATTATTCATTCTATTAAGTCCTTTGCAACATTAAGTTACTGGCCCTTTGGCCTTGATGTCAATCCTAGCACACTAAAGTTTAAAACAACTTTAAAACACATGTTTATTGTTTTTATCATAAATTATTCAACCATTCGATGAACATATGATGGATGGTTGTAGTTGCATTCGGGAATGAAATGCACAGAGCACTAGACTTGTGAACTCAAACCTCCAGAATCACCCTATAATCATTAGATTTACAAAGATCAACAGTTGAGAATTTGTTTGAGAATTTATTTATAAGTGTCATTACAGAAATGTAATGTACTAATTGTGTAGTCCAATGGAAAAAAATTGACATTTCATTCATTTTAATATTTGAAAAAAATAAGTGAACTTTCTACTGCTAATTGATTTTATTTTTAAGTGATAGAGTCAACACACAAGGAGATTTCAGATTGCTCATTGCAGTGCACTAGGGAGATTCTATGTTCTAAAAAAGCCAATCAATATTAATCTTTCCAAGAATCAAAATCCGAGTAAGTGAAAGACAAAATTCCTACAGCTATGTCTCATTGTTTCTTAAAATCTTATTTTGTCAAACTTTAAAGTTTGGGTTTAGGGTTGAGAGACTTAAGAAAAAATAAGGAGGACTAAGAGGGAATTCACAATTTCACATTGTATAAGCATGTCTACCACCAATACCACTAGCAAACCAAAGAAACTTGTTGGGAAAGGTAGAGAAAAATTGGATAAAAATATACATTATGCTAGATTCCTTAAAACCCTAGGTTTCACTAATGAATACCATGATATTTATGGATCTCCTAAAATCTTTGGTAGGCATACCTCAGAACTTAGATTTTCATCTAAGAATAAGACTGCAAACCAAATGCAAGTTAATAGTTTCAGTGCACCATGGGTAAGTGGATTAGGGCGCATGATGTTACATGAGGTTTTCCCTTGCCTAGAATTTATCATGGTATGTGCCTAAAATTATGATAATAACAAAAGAGCAATTGTTAATAAAGATAACAAAGAAGAATTGTAATCCATTAATGCAAAATAACTTGGAAAAGTGTTGGGGTTTACAACCAAAGAATTTGGAAATGTACACATTGACCTAGAAAAGCTTACTAGTGATTATGAAGCAGTTGATGAAAGGGAGACAGATTCTTTCATAAATAAAATAGTTCAGGATAGCATACAAGTTAGAAACAAGTTGAAAGGTAATCATAAGCCTCCTTATGATTTTGATATTTTAGACCATGGGTTTAGGATATTATTTCCATGCTAACATTTTTCCTCAGACTGGATAGTAATTGGGAAGTGGGTGCAAGCCTCCTTGAAATGGTATATAATATCTGTCATGGTGTTCCACATGTCAAATATAACTTTATTGAGCACATTGTGGAATCCATGCATGAACAATTTTTAATGATTAAAGGAGGTGCACATTCAAAGTCCACTAAGACATTTAGGTTCACAACCTACTTGTGCTATTTTTTTTAATTCAAATTTAGAGGAATGTTTCAGACCAACAAGCTTCAGATTCAACCCTATAGTAATGCCGAGGAAAAGAAAATGGCTCTAATATAGAATTGGATCACTGAGATAAGGATGCATGATTCTAGAAGGAATTACAATCATTTTGTAGACTACTTTTTGGCTCCATTGCATCAAGCAATTACAAATACTCTAATGCCTAGATTGCCTATGTCATGTAGAAATTGCATTCAACTAGGAAAGAAATAAAATTGGTTGATTGGTACTTAATGAAAGAATATACTATGCTAAAATTTTATGGATTGGGAGTAGAGCCATAAAAACTTCCAATACATGTGAAAGAAAGGGTTTTTGCATTGGAATATGTAAGGAAGATGTAGAGTACTGATGAGCTACACTTTGTCGGTCAACAAAAGAAGACCTTATTTTCTTCTTTACCTTTTTCATGTGGAGGGTTCACATTCAAGAGAAAAGCATTTAGTGTGGCACATGATATTTTGAATTTTTTAAAATTTGGATGTTGTCTGTCATTGGCAGTATGATCCATGTGACACCATTAAATCAATGATTGTGGCCAATAGGAATGTTGCAAGTAGAATTCAACATCAAAGTAAATCCTTGCTTGAAAACTTGAGAAACAAGGATTCTTGGGATGAGTTCAAAATAGCAATGGAGAAAAGTGTTGCTGAGAAAGGTATTTCTTTTGAACAATTGTCAATAAAAATTATGGCATTGCACCAAAAGACAATCAGGAGGTACAACAATTTTTATGAAAAATTTGATAAACCATCTAGTAGAGTAAAAATGCTAGATTCTCTAGATACGAAAGTTATAGATAAAAATTGGTCATGATCAAAAAATACTACCTTTTGGTCTATGAGGAAGGAGCTAGGTGAACCAAGAACTCTTGCAGACTTTGGAGATTACGAAGAAGATTGTGAGTTTAGAAAATTGTGGAATATAGAGCATCCCAATGATGGTGAAGATCAAGAAACTAATGATGAATCTAATGATGATAGGGAAGAACAAAGCTATGTCAATTTCAAACCTAGTTTAAGTGAGGCCACAAAAGAAGCATATAATTTAGGAGCAGCCATAGCTAAAAAAATGGGTTATAAAGGTGGTGGTTTGGGGTCCCAAGGACAAGGAATTTGTATGGTGATAGATGTAGACCATATAAAACTTGTTGATAAGTGAGGCCTTGGTGCTGATAAAGTAGAATACCAAGGGAATACAAGTATAGCTGAAACAATTCATTTTGTTAGAGCTTCAAATCCTAATAATTAAGGTCAGATACAATCACAACTTAGACATGCTCATGGTGGAGAACCTAGTGCAACTGCCACTACCACTGGTGGTGATGGTATGGGTAGTAGTACTAGTAGTGGTCAACATGTGCTACAACAAAAAATTACACACAAGAGGACAACAATACAAGATACCACACAAACACTAAGTGATTAAGGCACACATAAGAGGCAAAGGATTTTGACAGGTCCAAGTCCAACATCAACTACCATTTCCACCACAAAGGAGTTATTTCTAGGCACTCCCAGTCCCAAAGTTAGTGTGGCTGCAACATCATTAGCAACTGCAAGTACTCCTATTCATTTTCTATTCAAGCATTCCATTGTTCTTGTGTCCCCAAATTTTGATTACATTGAAGAATTTAAAAAGAAATCAGAATTGTATAAAAAAGAAAAGAAGCAATTGATGGAGAGTGTGTCTGCCGTAAATTTAGAGCCTTCAACAACCATGGTATTACCCACATTTGAAACAAATAAAGAAATCATGGAGTACACGATTGTTGTTCCCACAATTCAAAATAAACCAGCAAATCAGATGGATCAATCTGAATTTCAGGTGAACAGTTTACAATTGGATTTTTTTGGACTCAAAAGTACTGACAAAATTAATGTATCAAAGAAGAACAATGAATTGGTGTACACATCATTGCTAAAGAAAGATAGAAAAAAAGGTTGCAGAATCAAATAGAAAAGTTACAGGAAAACCTAGCAAATGAGAAAGCAAAGAGGAAAGCAACAGATAACAAGAGCAATGAATTAGAAAAAAGAATAAAAAAATATGCTCTACATCAACAAGCAAAGAGGATAAGCAAAATGAGAGAGAAGTGAATGAATTTAACCAAAGGTTAGATGAGAGCAAAAAGAAATATAATGAGGAAAAATACACTTCAAAAAAATTAAGACAAAGCATTGGGAAAGGAAATGCACGGTGGGAACAAAAATTGGAGAAAGAGAGAAAAATAAATGAAAGTTTGGCTGCAGAGTTGATGGAAGCAAAAAATGAAATTAACTCTTGTTAAAATAAGTTAACTGCATTTTGTAGAGAAACAATGAGGCATATGAAACAAAAGATCTAGGATGAAATAATGTAGAAGATTGATCATTTGTGTGAATTGTTTCAATTGATTGATGCTACCAGACTACATTATAAGAAGCTCAACAAATATTTAGTGGACAAGAAAAATGTGCTAGCATTAGAGAAATTTATAAATCAAGTTTAACAAACAGTCTACAAATCCAGTGACAATGATTTGAAATCAAAAGGGATTAATAATCGGCTTGCCTTCTCAATGATGTTGTCATCTATCATTCAAAAGTGTTTGAGAATGTGTGAAACAAAGGAATTTGTGCATCTTGTTGCAAACAAGATGAAGAAGCTAGATGAAAAGGTAAGAAACTTCACATAACTTGGTTTTCCAGAGGCTTTTGACATAAATGAGTGATTCATTGGAAATGATGATTTCAAGAAGAAGATGGAGGGTGCAAGGAAGATTGATTTGGACTAGTTTCCTTAGAACCCAGATGTGGTGAACTATTTGGATTCCATCAAAACATTCATGACCTTGAATGCAATTTTGACTGAAGAATTAAAGTCAGGTTCCAATTTCAATCATGAATTGTTAAAAAATCTTCAAGTCAAACAACATCAATTAAACAAATGACAATTCCACTACTTGAACAATGGAAGTTGCTAGAAAATTTGATACAGTGATTTGATATTTGATAATATGAGTTTCCAAGTTCCAACTCATCTCTTTGTAGAGTTGTCTTTGAGAAATATTTTGCATTGCCAATGCATCTATGTATTCCTGCATGTGAAAATCAATAAAAAACTCAAATTCAGTAATGTGTTGATGTTCAATTATCTGTATTATTTATTTTATCATTTGAAGAAAAAAGTCTAGTTTCAACTACTAGATACACATTAAACAATTGTTGATGTTCATTATTGTATATGCTACTATTTTTAATATGTTATTAAGCATTGAGTTGAGTGATGCATCACTAAGTATATGTTGAAGTTTTAACACAATTAAAATATGAAATTATTACTAATATGTTAATTTAGTCATACGAACCTATGATTCAATCAGAGCATTTTAATTAATTTTGTATTCAATTGCTAGTATTGTTTTTTTTATTAGGGGTAAAAATGGGTTTTGATGGGGCTCAGAAACTAGTACAAAATGGTAGCTGCTTAAAAAGAAAAAAACACATAGCAACAATAGCCCATCAGAAGCCTCTAAAAGATTAACATGACTACACAGGGTACATAAAACATACAAGCATGGGCCTAAAGCCCGATTACAACCTGGTTTTATCCAGGACTAGAAACCCCTTTGAAAAACTTAAACATCACCTGAAGTAGCCAAACGTCAGCAAACCAACCTCTTAGATCATTCAAGTCTAAGCCCAAAAGAACATAGATCATTGTTCCTTCCTGCATCATCTAGGCATTAGCAAACCAGACGCTCATGAAAGAAACCACTGGGCCAAGAAAGATAACCTACTTAATGGTATAAAACACCATTAAACCCCTAAGAAAAAAACTAGCAACTCCAACAACCCCACCTCAATAGGGGAGATGTTGAGCACAATGAACCACTGGGCACACAACCATTGATCAAACCAAGAAACCACCTCCAAGACAACAAGAAGGAGCTCCCTACGATTGGAGAGAATGTTATGGCCACCAAGTCCACTACCACCTGAAGAATCTAGCACCCTCAACCTCCACCTCCATAGGAGAAGCGTCCACCTCAACAAGATCAACAACTGAGGAAGCCAGAGAAAATCACCTTCCAACTCCACCTCCATAAGATTTGAGAAGAAGACCAGTGCAATAGTAGAGCAAGCAGCCAAACCACCCAATGGAAAAACCTAGTAAGAGGCCAACACCCATAAACAACAAGCTTCAATGGAAGACCATTGGGCTTGAAGGGGCTTATCCCAATGGGACAGAGTGATAAACTTAGAATACCACCCAACCTTAAGCAAAAAAGGAGAAACCGGAGACTCCAAAACATCCATGGATAACTCCATCAACAAAAACTCTTTCAAACCACTCTACTTCAACACAAAGGCAACATAAATATACTACAAAACCACACAAGAAAACAAAGGCTACGATCCACAGAGGAAACCAAAGAGAAGACCTAGGCACAGGAGCCCAAAAAGCAGAGAGAAGGGAAAGAGTGCAAAACCATGAAGCTCACCATCCGACCCACCAAGGTCTAAGAGAATGCAAACTCCCACCACAAACAACCCTATCACATTCCACCCATAAACCACACCTAGCACCAAGAAAACCATCAAAAAACCTAGAGCCAAAGCCTGGAGGCCATAGGGGCATCCAAAGAGCAGAGCCAGGTGAGGGAGACTGAACAACAAGGAGAGGGATAGGAGAGAAAAACCATGCAGAACACCATTTGACCCTACAAGGTCTAAGAGAATGTAAACTCCAACCCCAAAAAACCCTATCATAGTCCACCCACTAGCCACACCCAACACCAAGACAACCACATAGAAACCCAAAGAAAGAGCCTTAACAGAAGAAATCCCTAGAGAAAGAGACCCAATAGAGTAGGGCCTGAAAAGAAGAGTGCTCCACATAAGAAGAAGCTTGTAGCAGCCAAAACCCTTACCCAAAACTGCAGGAAGAGAGGGAAACAACACCACAACCAACAACAAGGAAATCCACCAACAGAGCCAACACCAAGCACACCCGAGAGAGGAACCATAGAAAAACCCACACCCCGAGCTATAGAAAGGAACACACCATAAGCAAAGAGACCACAACCCAGCATAGGAAGAAGGCCAACAAAGCCACCCTAGGCTGCAAGCATCAAAACTAGAAGCTCAAACCAACTCCACATAGAAGGAAATCACTTGAGTCGTAGCCCCAAGCACTTCAAAAGCCAAAATTCCTTCCATCAAAGCACCAAAAAGAAGCCAAACATTCAAAAGGACACCAAAAAATCCAAGGATGACTCCTTCAGAGCCAACCACAAGTAGCACAATAGAGAGGAACAATTGTAACCCTTAGGTGAATGCAGAGATCCCTCCAGCATACCAAGGACATGTTGAGAACACAAGATCTTTGCCCAGAACTATGCCATCATCTGCCTCAGCAGCTCCCTCAGCTACTCCCACCCCTGAGTTTGAATTCGCCCTCCCACTCGCTGATCCACTCTTCCTCATCTTTAAGCATCGCTCAATTGCTAGTATTTTTAAATCAAAATTACATATGCATATTGACAGACTCAAAACCAAAGACAAGACTCTAAAATGATCTTTTTATTCCTTTAAAAAATATCTATGATCAATTAACAAGCAACAAACCCGTACTTCTATCCTTGAATTCCTTCTTATAGAAATGAAGGAGCAAACAAGCTTTGGGCTAGATAGTACACATGTCCTTTTTCTATTGGATAGATACAAAATATTCCCTTTGCATTTATATTTTCATTTTCATATGGAGGGTAATATTACATGAGACAAAAACTATTTTCATTTTTCATTGAAGATCTCACCCCGCCTTCCAAAATGAATCTTTAAGCTGATATAGAAATATCCATGTGCTCAAATTTTATACCCACGTACTCAAGCATAAAGTGAAATAAAAGCATAAAGTGTAAAAGGCAGAAGAGACAAAAGACTTATCCATGTTTGCAACCTTGTCATCAAATTCAAATTGGGGAGAACACAATATTTTATTTATACTTCATCAAAATCCTAATTTGTATTGGTTCTAGTCTATGCATTGTATTTCTCCCATCTTTTACTCACCATATTTGCATAGTTAAGACCAAAATTGCTCACCATCCCACCACTGCAGCTCAATCCTCAAGAACATCCAAATATTTATCTTTCTAGGCTTGAAATTCTTCTTCTGTAGGGCAATCAAATGTAAAGATACCATGAGACTTTTTCCTATAAGGAGCATAGTTGGTTACAACTTGATTTTCCTCCTTATCAAACTTTTCTAAAGCAACCTCGGCTTGAGAAAGTATATCCATATTCTTATTTAATATGGCCATATTATTTTCCTTACAAATCTTGGTTGCTTGATTTGATATCACCTCATTCGCCTCCTATTTCCACTCTTGTAGGGACTTGATATTACCATCATTCTTTAGTATATCAGGTAATAGGCCATGATTCATCTCATGAAAACTCTTCACCAATTCCCTTATCTTAGCCTCTAAAGGCTAAATCTTTCCTTATAACTCTTGGATTCCAATTACATTTCTAAGGGTTGGTTTAATCTTCTCGGTTCCATTGACATCATGCTTACTCCCACAACCATTATTCTTAAGTCCTGTAGCCTAGGGATCCATGTCTCCATAAGTGGAATAGCTACCTCCTTGTCAATACCAAAATTGTTTATTGCATTCACCATTGAGGAGTAATTAGCATGAATGCTAATTAACCTTTTATCCACTCCTCTATTCAAATGTTCCAAAACTATAGTCACAATGTTCAGGTTGCTATCAAGAATTTCCTTATCATGCTAACTGACCTGTTATTCATACTCTTTCAACTTTTGGAGTAGTTCTTCTTTGTTGATGTCTTCTACTTGTGTTGTATTTGAAGTACTTGGTCCCTACACAACAATGGGCACATTTCCCATGTTGTAGGGAATAATTTCCCATGAAGAACTTATAGGGGGTGTAGTGGCAGTAGTTGTTGGCTCTTGAGAGACATAGGGAGAAGCAATATCAATTTACCTTGGCTCATTTGACTGCATATTTTATAGTTTCTCATTTAACAATGCCAATTCAATATGTAATTGCATTGTTTATTGTTGGTTCTTTCCATAATGAACCAATAAATCATTATACTTTTTCCTATAACTTTCTTTCTTAGCAGTTACCGACTCCCCTATTAATTTTTTGAATTGAGCAACATTGTATGACATTGTTGCAGCCTCAATTGCTAAAGTATCAGACACTTTTTATATAATTAATCCCCCTATAATCTATAGCAGGCTCTGCAATGTTTGGCTTCTTGGTATTGGGAGCTAGGGCCCAAATGGCCAATGTGTCCCACCACTCATTGAATATAGATCTTTGCAGTGCAATTGTAGCTTGTTCCTCTAAATTGTAGAGAGGCCTATCATATCTCTTTATTTTATCAAATGCAATGGTAGAAGACAAGTCCTATTCGGGCAATAAAATAATTCCACTTTTTCTTACAAATGTTCTGTCTTCCTTAGCAATTATTTCTTGATATTTATCTTTCATTTCTTTTATTACTTGGGCTTGGATGACTACATTAGGTAGCTCAGGATGGAGGCTCCTCTGTTCTGCAACCTTATTTACAAATTCATCCTTTTTTTTCCTCCAAACAAATTCCTTGAAGTCTTTGGACTTCACAAAAGAATCATCATCCATAAATTTTATGCATAATTCTTCTTTAACATCATTTTAGCTATTTAATCCAATGATTTCAACCTTGCTTAATCTCAAACTAAGCTGTTGTGGCACAATATCCATGGGTGGAGAAGGCATCCCTTGTTGCATTTCTTCTTGTGTTACCAAGATCTCTTCCTTAGAATCCTCTTCATAATCCACTAAGCCAACTGATTGAACCTTTTTCTTCTTCAAAGGTGGCTCTCTTGGTGGTGATGCTTGTCTTGGTGGAGAGTCAATATCAATAAATTCAGGTCCTGATGACCTAGGGGGAGATGGCAGTGGCATTTTTGGCACTAGCAAAGGACTTCTTTGCTTCTCTAGTTGAGAAGAGAGAGCATTTATATCCTTTCCCTTCACCTTATTATTCTTCCTTTTTGAAAATAATGACTTTATTTTCCTCAAGGGGTTGGTGAGTTGGCCATTCTTCCATTACAAGGGTTCCCCCCTCACCTTGTTCCTCTATAGCAATGGCCTTTCCCTTTTCTTGAATCAGTCTCTCACCTTGTAGGTGCCCAACCATTGTTTCAAAGTTTTTGAAAACATATTCTATCCTCTACATCTCATTTGGAATTTTAGCAAGAGCAATGAATTGTGGATCCTTTTCCCTTATTTTCTTTTTCAATTTATTAAAATCAATCCATTTTTCTTTTCTATCCTCCTTTTTTTGAAAATAAAAAATGTTTCTAATCACATCCTTAGGGAAATATAAAATATGAATAAATTTTGAGCTTCTAATTCTCATTTTCAATCATGCCATGAATCCCTCAAGATCATGGTTTCTTGTTGTTTCTCTTCCCATTCCTAGAGGCTTGAGTATGTCATTAATCTTGTCCCATCCTCCTTTGATCATTACAAAATAAAAAAAGCAAGTGTATGAAGGGAAGAATGTTCCCTTTCCTTGATCCTTCAAGTGATTATTCTCCACATTCCCAAGTTTCCATATCACCTATAAAAAGATAATTCTCTCTAGCACATCCTTGGGAAACAAGTGGGGTGAAACAACTATGCCATAAACTCTCAAAACAATATAGGTAGGATGAGGGATAATATCCCCCCAATCATGATCAACACCTAGATCTGACCTCCTTTCCTTAGGCCTCATAATATCATGCAAGGCTATAGGAATCCTTGGCATGTTCATGATCATCACTCTCCTCAACTTGGAGGAAAATAATTTCTCAAACATGACATAATCAAATTTTCTATCATCTTTGTTAAGGACTGTAGTCCATCATTAAACAGGAAGCTCCAAGTTACCTTTCTTCTACTCCAATGTCATATCCTAACCAAAATAGGGGGCTCCTTTGTACAATAACATGTGCATAAACAATGAGTACCAAAAGAATTTGACTCCATATTTACCCTTTTTCAATTCAACCAGGCCCTCATGAATCATTTCTGCCGAGTACCCTCCATAATAATATAGTGTGCAATATGTGGGATGTTGGATATGTGTTGCCATGTACATCCAGGCCATGGGCATGCTTGTAACTAGGTCATAACCAATTATTTGACATATAGAATAGAAAGTCCTTTGAAAGTAGGACACAAAATAGTTAATTGGGTAGGGCTCTTTATCTGATGGACCCAAGACTACCCTTCTACCATCCACATATGCCAAATAATTCAATAGATTGAAATTTTAAAAGTGTGTCTCACCATCTCATATTCTACCCTAAGAGACTTCTCATCAATAGGCACGATATCCTCACTCCATTCAATGAGCTTAAAGACTTCTACAATCTCTTCTCTTGTTATCTTGACCATGCCCATCCCATTAAATGTCCTCACAGTCCTTGCAATCGGATCATAATTTCTAGCCTCTGCCTTCAGTAATTCCACATCCATGTAGACATTTGGGACTATCAACTTCCCAAATCCAAGTTCCATGGGTTGCCCACAGGAATACCACAATTCCTACTCCCAAACCAACAACTAAAATTTTTCCACCTAGTGTAGAGAAATATGGCATCCTTGATAACACTTTACTTGTTTATTAGTCCTACAATTTATTTCCCTCAAAAAAATAATTGACCTTTAGGTTTTTCAAAATTTGAGGGTTTTAGCTAATTAATTAGATCCTTGACTATACGTCTGACAAGAGGTTTTGAACCAAAGGTTTTCTCCTTAGACGAAGAAAATTTTACTTTTGGGGCAATGATTCTAGGGTTTTTGTAAACTAGGTTTCCTTTTAGAAAACTAGAAACTTACAACTTAAGCAAGGGTTTGACTTAGAAAATAACAAGACCAGACAAGCTAATTTCTTTGAACTTATGTCAAACCTTAAAATAAATGCATAAACAAGAGAACCCTAATGACAAAATGATTGAGCGAGCGCAAATAGACAAGTTCTAAGAAATTTTAGAAGCAAGGAAGTGATTTTACTTATTGGTTTGAAAAATGCTCAAAAACCCTAATTTTGTCATCAAAAAAGCTTGAAAATTGCAACATAAAGTCCTTGAATGTGCAGAATGCCTTAAAAATATTCAATTATGCTTTAAAACCTTCCAATTCGGTAACTCTATGTCTTTTCCGCCATTATGGTTTGCTCACACGAACTAGAACGACTCATTCGCCTTCAGTCTCAACTTTGAATACTGGCAGTTAATTGCATAGTGAGATGGCTCGATGAATGGATTAGATCAAGTCAAAAGAGTTTGAAAAAGTTGACTGTAGACCTCTACTCCCATTGACTAATGAAAAACTGGTCATGTGGACCCATCCTCCAAGTCATTCACAGTCTCCACTACTTCTTAAGCGTTGAGGAAAAGTCCACGTGTTGACTTCCTTGCTTCCCCATTGGTCTTAACCTGTGTGCAACTTTGAGCAACGGGAAGGTGAGGAAGGGCTCATATTTGATCTAAAACCTTCAACATATGAGTGCTTTACCATAAGACTACTTTCCCATGCACATAACCTTCAAACACAATGGATGGGCAAGATTAAAAGATCTTGTTTACTTTTGTAACACATGCTTAAAAGTCCCTTTAGTAGCATAGACTTTACCATCCATACCCCTACATTGAAATATTTCATTAATATTTCATCCTTTATAATATTCTTTCAACCACTTCGATCTCTCCACATGGCACTCTCTCGCTTCCCCGTTGAGAGACAGGAGATAGAGGTGGGTCCCTCATAGGCTAGTGAGGAAGGGTTTAGATTCAACCACATCACCCTATATTGACTTTTGATCTCACTCAATGGAGTGTATACTACCTTTGTATCATGACATGTCTCATTGACAAAAGGACATGTGTCATCCACTTGCTAGCCCGTGGTATCATTTTAATGCATATTAAAATAGAGCGGGGGCACAAGGAATGGTCTAGATGCAACCACCTCAATTTCTATCCACCATTGATTTATTATAACTTGCCATCAAATGTCTTATGAAAGATGATGGGCCTTGTTGCTGCATAGGATGCGTGGTGCTCGCCCGCTAGCTCATGAGATTATTTTAATGGGAAATAAAACCTAACGGGGGCATGGGGAGCGGTCAGTATTTGATTATTTTAATCCCACGAGATGGAGGGGAACCAGTAGAAAGTAGTCAATGGGACTCGCCAAGCATAATAAAGTATTTTAATAAGCACGTGCACTTATTATATGACTTAAAAGGGGTTTCCTACCTAGGTTTATATCATGAATGATATTGAGTGAATATTAAAACCAAAACTTAGGGAAAGAACAAGAATTAAATAATTTAATGACCTGCATAAGACAAGGAAATATTTATAAGGATTCTATGGGTAGCAACTAGGAACACTAGGCTCAAGGGTCCGATGAGTAAATGGATGCAAAGGCATAAGATATGACTTAAGAGACTGAGAACGAGTAAAAACTGGTCAACTTCGAATTATAATGTAGGTAAAAGGAAAAGACACATAGGGTTTTTGAGAGGGTTTAGAACACACATAAACCATAGAACATAAGAATGATACCCTAAGCCTTATGACACATTCCAAATTAATAGAACACCTACATTAGAAAGACAACCAAATTTAAGCATCTTTTGGGATGCCTACTGTAAGTTATTTGATAGCACATATAAGAAATGCTATAATTTTTCTTTGTAATAACAAAAGATGACTCAAATGTTAGATATCCAAGATACTAAGAGGGGGGTGAATTGATATCTTCTTACTTTTGTAGAATAGCCATAGTCCAATTAAAATAATGCATAGAACAGTAAACACAATTAAGATCATTAACATAGCATGAAACCATTCAACACAAGAACACCAATATTTTTACATGGAAAACCCAAAATGGGAAAAAACCACTGTGAGTGTTAGCTCACAATATAGTATAATCATTATAGAGTATTACAAAAAGGGGTGACTCATTGTCAGGACCCACTGTCCAAATACAAAGGCTCATTGCCTAAAAAATTTACAAAACAAAATGGCTTACAACCTCAAAGTGAACCGATAGTATACACCTAACTAGTGATGATTCAGTCTAGTTATGCTCAATAGACTAATTTGAAACACTTCATTATATTCACACTTTTTACTTTCACATTCCCCACTCAATCATCTATCTCTCTCTGTTTGTTTGTCTTCAAAAACTTGTCCAATATATATACCCAATCTTCACCGCAAGCATCAATTAGGTCAAACTAATTAGATGCATTTCTCATTCACAAAAAATACCAACTATCGGCTACAATTATTCACAAAATCTTCCAAAAGGATAATTGAACATGCTACACCATGTCGGCATAGACTTCATATATCTGTAGACCAAAACTGATTCACCATTACATAATTTATTCATCGGGTCGGCCAAGGCTAGACCAAATATCAAAACAAAAAATAATGTCGATATGAGCATCTCGATACGTGAAATCTTGACTATACATGATTCAATCAGTCATAAACTATTTCCCAAAACCGCTTGTAGCCATAATCACCAACAACCAATTGCGGACCAAAACACCAAAGGATACACCAAAATACCGGTTCAGATACTGGACCAAAGTACCAGATCAAACTTAGACAAGATCTTGTAGTTGCAACTCATATATCATGATGACATCAATAACAACACAAAATAGAAAAATGAGATATTCTTCATTTTTCCAACAATCTCTCCCTTTGTCATTGATAGCAACATGTGCCAAAAAATTTTAAACCAAAAAACTACAAGAGCCTCAAAAATACTTTCAAAACTTTATTTACAACACACACTCCCCTTATCACCAACATTTTATCATTCTTCTCTCCCCCTTTGACATCAAGGACAAAGGGTGTCCCAAAAAAAAGAATTAAAAACATTAAAACAAAGAGAAAAAAGAAACATTCATCAACCGGAGGATGGAGGACCTTGAAGCTCTTTCAGAATACCTTCCCAAACTGATCTTCCATTCTCCCAACTATCCTTCACAACAATCATCATTTTGTTCAAGAAATCCAACTCACCCAGAGTTTCTTCTGCACTATCCAGAGAATCAGGAGTCAAATTTATCTTCTCAAGATTTTCTGTTTTTTCCAAGGCTTTTCCAACCAGAGTGTACTCCTCTCTTATAATATCACTTAATTGAGCAATTTTTTTGATAATTTCTTCTTTCTACTTGTCCAATGCAAATAAATTTTCTCTATGCAGTGATGGATTTCTTGGTTGACCTGTCTTTATCTTTAGATAAGTTGTAAGTTTTGGAGATAGTAGATAGTTGAGACTCAATGGATTTCATTACAACCTTAATATTTTGAGTGGCATCCAGCTACTTCAAGCAATAAGTGAGAATGGAATTTCATTTTGACTCACAAACCTTTATAGCTTCTAGATTTTTTTCAACAGAGGAGTGTGTAAGAGCACACTTGTCATGTAATGCTAATAATCTTTTCTCCACCAAATTCTCCTCTATCTCTTGTTTTGTCTTTTCATTAAGCCCAAAGGTATGCTCCTTGAAATAATCTAACAACAATCTCAAATTTTCAATGGGAGAGAGAGATGTATCAATGGATGCACTAGGTACGGCTTCCTACAATGCTTTAAGGATATCCTCTATGGGTTATGTACCTTTCTGATGTGTTTCAAGAATTTCCTTCCTTCTAGATGCTTGCATAGCATCTCCTAACGCCACTTTATGCACCTGAGACATCTTTTCCACATCAACATATCCTTCAATCATCAGAAGTTTCAAAATTTCTTGAGGAATAATTGGATGAAATCTAATTTTCTTGGACAACAAACCTTTCAGGATATCATTACCAAAGGAGGATTCTCTAGAAGTCTTCAAAGATTTTATAATCTGTTTTCCCTCTTCTTCATTTTTCCCGAAATATTCTTCATTTTTCTTTTCTTCTCCTTTTCCTTTTTCTTCTTCCTTCCTTTCTTCTTCACTTCCTCTTCTTCTTCCTTTTCATCTTCCTTTTCATCCTTCTCATCTTCATCTTCACCTTTGTCTTCATCCCTGCTATCTTCATCGTTATTTCCTTTGTCTTCACCTTTATCCTTTTCTTCCTCAGCATTATCTTTTTCTTCCTCTTCACTACCATTACTTTCTTTAGCATTACCTTGCTCATTACTGCCTTTTTCTCCTTCAGTGCACTCCAAAGGAGAATCACTGTGCTTTCAGGCTCAATTTCTCCTTCAATCTACTTTTCACCTTTCAGAGGATTATTTTCCCCACTGACATTAGCTTCAACATTAACATTTTTAGGGATACCAACATTGTCTATATCAGGAGAAATATTTTCCTCAACCTTTTTCAGTAGCAACATCTTCATCAACTTTGAACATGCCATATTTTTCAGCTGTCTCTCAGATCAATTTTTCTATTTCCTTTCTTATCTTCTTTGTTAGCTTTTTATTTCTTGTCATCAACATGTTTACTTTTTTCTTCATCTAAAGCATTTTAACACAAATCTTCTTCAAGGATTCCAAATTATTAGGGGTCAGGGAAGACCCAATCTTATCATATGAAAGATTCTTGATTTTCTCTTCAAAAGCAACAACTTCTGCTTTGCTTTCCATCAGAGCTGCCCACATGCTTCCAGGTACATCTTTCTTTATATCATCCCACTTAACATCTAGGATGATAGCATATTGAATAACAGTTAAAATACAAGTTTCCTAATCTTCTTTTCCAACATTATCATAATACTCTGTTGTAGGTTGTAGCATGTTCTCAAAATGTAGCAATGAATTGATAGTTGCTCCTAATTTAAAGCGGGGACTAGAACTTACCAGTTTGTCTTGTTCTTCTTTCTGATCCATAGAGGCGTCACCAAACACTTTAAATTTCTTTGATTCTGGTTTGGTGTGCACATGGACACCAAAATCTTGCACTTCATCATCATCAGAAGATGATATATCATGTACTCTCTTGGAACCAACAAATTTTGTAGAAGTACCTTCACCAGAGGGTAAGCCTCCTCTTCTTCTTTTCCTTACCAGCTTTGCATTAGGGTCTTCTTCTTCATCATCATCATCTGTAACACTGATATTTTTCACCCTTGTTGCTTTCCCTTTCCTTCCTCACTTTACAAGGGCTACCAGAGGAGTCTCTTTCTTTTTTCCAGATCTAGTGGTCAGTCCAAAAGAAACTGGACCTTTTCCTTTGTCAGTACTATTGGGTTCAACATTTTCTGTAGAAGCTGCAGAGAGGTTAGAAGAGGTAGTCCTTTTGGATCTCCTCGGTCCTGACGATTTTCCCTCTTTCTTCTCACTCTTAGCTCTGCTAAATGTAGTTTCTTCATCAGTAAAGCTTGCTTCCTTAAGTTTATTTTCAACGTTCTTCCTTATTTTAGGCTTCATATGTTCCATATGTACTTCCATAGTTTTCTCTACATAGGTACCAATTCTAGGTTCTTTGGCATCCTTTGGATTTTAAAGTAGTATCTATACATAACCTTCAACTTCTTCTTCTATAATTTCATAACCCAGAGGCTAAATCCATATGGTTCTTGGTTCTACAGCCTCAATCATCCATTCATTGGTGGAAACATGGAATATTATGTCATCCTTATACTTCTCAACAATTCTCCTTGGAATCCTTTCCCTTTCATTCATGATTCTTTTGAATACAACATAGAATGCAGTCATGGCATCTTCTTGAGCCTTCAAATCACCCAAATTATACAAGTAATCAAGAATTTGATGTGCCACCAGTTGAGGTGAATCCCAAAATACTTCTTCCTTCTTCCCAGGGAGTCTCTTTATGAAATAAAATAACAGACATACAATTAGAGAACCGGATTTAAATGCATACTTCCTTTCTTTTGTTGACTTCAAGTTCTCAACCAGTTGTTGCCGAAGGAGGTCACATAGGTCATAATATTTACCATTTACTACCATATCATAGCCAATATAGATTGTAATAGTCGAAACAAAATTCTCTCTATTTGTGAAGTATATCTTGTGACCAATCATGATAGCAGCATACCTTATAGCTGGATTGGTGATGTTTTTCCTCGTTAAATCTCTCTTGTCATAAGTGGCTCTTGTAAGTTCCATTACAACCTCATTTTCCACAAATTTTAACACAGGTATTGTGCCTTTATCCTAGAGCCCAGTAACAACCCTAATCGCCTCCTTCATTATCAAGTGAGGTCGATTAGTCCACAAAAAATTATCATGTATTCTACTCAAGACAGGTTTCACAAATTTTTCATCAACCTCAGCGTTGTAGTTAGGAAAGTTGTTCCACCTATATCTAATCTCTTCATAACCAGAATTGAATACTTGGGTTTCACCAAGAAACTATCTCCAGTAAGCTCATCTCCCCAAATGTCAACTAACTTGTTGTGATTGAACTCCTCATATTTTACTCGGATATATGTTCTTGTGTCTTCAGTTGGCATAACCCCATGAGGAATTGACAAGAAGGTGCCCATCAGGTCGTCTTTCTAAACTTTCAAAGAATATTTCTTGTATGATGGCCTAGGTCTTTCTAAAGTTTGAACAACTATAGGGGTTTCCATTTTCCAATTTAAAAAACAAATAGCTTCTAAAACATAGACTCACAATTGTGCAAAAAAGTAGAGTACCTTTTTCTTCAGAACAAGGGTTTACACGGCTCGAACTCCAAATTTCTTCAAGAATTCTCCAAAATTTCTTCAATCTCTTCAAATGCAAGGGTAATCAAAATGATTTCCTCATTGTCTTTATAAAATGACACTCTGCCCTAAATGCATTAAATGCAACAATTTTCAAAAAGCTGCTAAAAACTCTTCTTACGACAGAAAACCCTAATTCACTCCGCAAAACATCATGCTTGCATAAATTGTATTAGTTTCTTTTGAAAAAATTATTCCTTATTCTTCTGTACAACACATACATGTGCTAGAGGCTGACACACCAATCAACCAGGGGTTCATGTGATTTTCTATTAAAGCTCCCCCTACGACTGTGCTAGGTCTAATTTCCAAAGGAATTGTCTGTACCAGATGGGGGTACATACACATCTATTGTTTTAGGATCCTCTTTCTTTCTCCAAATTTTGTTCATCTCCTACTTCATTTCGTCTTTATCAATTTTTTTTACTGGTTCATTCTATTTTATCGAATCAGTCTTCTTTCCTATCTTACTCCAGCAAACTCTTGAAATATGTCCTGATTTGTTGCATTTGTAACAGACAACATTTCTCTAATTTTTTTGATTTTTTTGAAATATAATTAAGTGCATTTCTTTCATTTTGAATATAATATTGACCTATCTCTCTCTCTAGTATTGTATTCACTATCTTCTAACTCAAAATAATCAACAATTATTTATAAGTTATCATATCACATGATCATGTGTTTATGTTATGGATGTTGAACTGTTAGCTTCTGTTCAAGGAATGGATTAATACTCCTTTCAATTATTTATCAAAGTTTGTGTGAATGGAAATGCAATAGGAATTTATAAGTAGTGTGATAAGTGTTGTTCTTTAAAAATGATGCAGAATCACATATGAAATTCAATACCATGGAATACAATATAAAATATCATCAACTACAGTTTTGAATATGATTCATGAAATGCAATATAAAATAAAATATCATAAAGTGTAATGATTCACAATTTCATGGAATACAATATAAAATATCATCAATTATAGTTTGGAAAATGATGCATGAAGTGTAGTTTAAATACCTAAAAGCTACTAATTCACAGTTTCCATTTCCCAAATGGAGTCAAGGTCCTGAAACTAACGTTCAACTTAAGATAAAGTAAAAGAGTCATCTTGATTATGAGTTTGGTCTTCATTTTCTTCGTCCTACGTCTCAAATTTTCAACATTCATTGTGTCAATGTCATTTTTCCCACTTCTACTACTAGTGCCACCAGTACCAACATTTAGAATTGGAGAGTTGCACAACCCTCTTCTTTTGCATATGGACCTCTAGATTGTGAGTTCCCTTTCAAAAGGAATTTTTTTGACATTATACACAGTTCCTTTCATCCTCAAGCAATTTTCCAAATTCTTCTCTAGTTTGTTTCTTAACTTTGATTTCAAAAATTCCAATGAATTGAAAACTCTCTCATCCTCCACCAACCCCAATATCATTGTTTGACATAAATCAGTAAGTTCAAAATATTATGATATCAAACCATACAATATTTCACTCTGACCTAAGTTTTTCCAAGCCTTTTTTATATTGATCTCGGTTCAAAGGAATTCTCCATGCCCATGGAATCAAACTAGTCCATCAAACTTCTTGCAAAATTTTACATTGTTGTCTAAGTTTATCTGCATTTAGAATTCCTTCTATTGTCTACTCATTACATTTTACACTTTTCAAAAAGTGTTTGGTTAAGATATTTACTTTATCATGAAAATAGGTTGGAATATCTCGGTGACCGTGTACTCAAAATTGAGGATACATAATACCCATGGCTTCAAGTATTTCCCGTCAAGGGAATCTATCATAAATATCTTTGGAAAGACATTTTTCAATTTCCTTCAAATTATCACTAACAAATTTAACAATGTCATTAAAATCTTCCTTTCTAACATGTACTTCTCTGATAGAGCACCTGGATGTCGTACAATGGTACATTGGTATCTCAAATCCATGTACATAGATACATAAGTTCCTGCTTGTATTAAACTGTAAATAATTATTAGGCTTATTCAAATCAGTAATTTTCTACCAGATGAAATAATTGGGGCTTTCAGTTCAAGTTAGATCTAGATATAGATGATCAAGGGCCATGCATGCATGTCTACGAAGTTTGGTATATTCATAAATATACATAGTTATGTCTTGGGATTTCTTCACAAGATTATTCATTTCATCCAACATGGGGAGAATACTAGCTAAAGTGAAGAGTGTCTCTATATCACTTAACCTATGTAAGAGGTCAGGAGCTTTGTCTACTGTGTTGCGATGCTCATACATTACTCCAATCAAGGATTGATATTCTGAAATGACTCGTTGCATTGGTCCATGCAAAGAGATCCATTTGGTATCAACATCATTGAGAAGATTGTTTCCTATTATTATTCCCTTAGCAAAATTTTGAAATTCTGTGAAATGTTTTAGACTTTGAAAAAAGCATGTGTAGAGCTCATGGACTAGATTTTCAACTTTTGATACTATAGGAAACTTGCTTACAATTTTGAATGAAAAATTCATTATGTGGGCCATGTAGTGAATGCCATGCACATGTATGGTGCACAAGTAGTTTGTAACTTTGTGCAAACACCACTCTTGTGATGTTGCATCATTGCAGCTCCATCAACTCCTACACACACCGACTTTTTGGAAATTGTGAAGTCATCCATACCTACAATTTCATTCAAATATTTCTTGAATAGTTCAAATAGATTTTGCGATGTTGAACTGTCCTTCATTTTATGAACACAGAGAAGATGAGCTTGGCAGAGATGTTGTTTTATAGTATACACATGCATATAGACCCAATAATTATTATCTACCGCAATAACTTCTGCTAAAGATAATGCAATGAAGTTTGACTATTTTACTTTCTCCTTTAAATCTTGCTTTTCCACCCCAGCAAGATATGTTTCCCATTCCCATCCAAAGTTTATTGACCAATGTGAGCTAGGAAAGTGAGGAACACCCAAAAAAGATAATAAATTAAAATATTATGGGTAGTCTACCGTAGGACGTCCTTTGGACAAAATATGAAAAACAACACTCATCTGAACAATTTTTGACAAATGTGCTCCTATTTCTTTTCCAAATTGAGCCTCAATTGTACCTCGACATGCAACAAGCTTTGACATTATTTTCTTATGCTCTTCATATTCTATGACACACTTAACATGAATAAATTCTTCCTTTGATTTCCATCATACGACTGATTGTTCCTTTTCATCTATGATTTTTTTTTCATAAACTTCACCGATATTCTTTTCTATAGTGTCAAGCTTTAGCTACAAATTCTTGTATCTTTTACATTTCCAACTACAAATCGTACACATGCATTTTGTTGTAGTTTCACCTTTGTTTGCTTTCTCCACTGGTTTAATGAATGGGTACTTTGACAACCAACCAAGCTAAAAATTCCTTGTCATTTCCCACTCACACCCCACTTTTGATTTGCCTTTTCTTTTCTTGCTACCAACATCATCCAAGTCAATTATCTCATTTTGGCTAACCAGGGTACCCCTTGGAACATCTTCTGTGGTATTTCCATCCTCATTTGACTCATTTAACTCAATGACAATCTCACCTTGACCTTCCGGTGGCGGTGTGGTATTGTGAATGCCTTCTTCATGAATATCTGGTGGAAGAGTTGATGATGTAGATCCATTTTGATCTGATGGATTAGAAGCACTTCCAATTCCAAAGTAAGACTGTATGGTAACTCTACGTTTTGGGTGTTTTGATGACCTCCCAGTCCCTTCACCAACCTAAGGAGTCTTACCCTTGTTGCACTTGTTGCTTGAAATATTGATCTCTCACTTCGAATAAAAGCTAGAAAAAAATGTCTTGTTTAAGAAGGACAAAGAATATAGATCCCATTCCCTACTCAATATCATCTTTATTATTGAAGCAAGAATGGAAAAGAGATTATAACACTATGAATAAATGATCACTTGAACCTTTAAGTTTAGGTTTTCACTAACTTTCTATTCGTTAATTCAAGAATTCCTGTGTTGTAAGTTTGTAACTTGCCTACAATCAAATTCAAGGTTCCAAGTCCAACTTCTGAATCGAGAGCTCACAATTACAGAACTGAACAAAATGTGTAAAAGTAAATGACAACTCTTCAATTGTATTTATATCAATCCATATTTGGAGAATTTTGTGGGATTTTTAAATGGTATATTAAAAATTTGGTGAATCCCATGTGATTATACAACGATATGTTGTAATTTTCAAGGCTATTATGGCCCTACGATTAGCATGGAAGTGTCACAATAATTGGCAAATTTTTTCCTTAAATGTAATTATTTTTTAATGTTATTGGCGAAATGGGTCCTCGTAAGCAACTATTTGTAAATTTTAATTGGCGAAATGGGTCCTCACAAGCAACTATTTGTAAATTTTAATTGGTGAAATGGGTCCTGATACACAATGTTGTTTTAATAGTATTGGTGAATATGTAGGTGTTTTATTAAATGCTTCCGAGATTCCAGGTGAAAATATTATTCAGTCCATTTGAAATGCGTAGTTTGTTATGGTGAATTTATTATTTAAATATGCCTTATAAAAAGAATCGATGGTGAATGGACATGCATTGGACTGATAATTCATAAAATTTGGGCAATTTGGCCACCCTGTTGGGTGCGATTAATTTGTCAATCTTGATTTGGTCGATATCTAAAATTCACCAATTGGCAAAGATTCACCACTAAAATTTTCCTTGATGGAGACCGACTTATCTATCTTCTCTCGGTGGCTCTTGTTATAATGTAAATTTTACTGATGATGCAACTAGGAAAACATGAGTGTATTTCCTAAAGAAATAAGATGTATTTGAAACTTTTAAAAAATGGAAAAGCTTGGTTGAGAATGAGACAATAAAAAAGCTAAAACTTATCTCAGGTTTGATAATGGAGGTGAGTATTGCAGCAAATAAATTAAAGATTACTTTTCATACAATGGAATTCATAGGTATAAAACAATTCTAAGAAGTCTACAAGAAAATAGTGTGGTTGAGAGAATGAACAAAACAATAATGGAATGTGCAAGGAGCATGAGGTTGCATGTTGGGCTGCCTTTACATTTATGGGAAAAAGTTGTAAATACTATTGTTTATTTGATTAAAAAAGGGACTTCTCTTTCTTTGGGTTGTGGTATTCTAGAGGAGGCATGGATAGGTAAGAAGGTAATCTTTTTTCTAAAAACGTTCGGTTGTGAAGCTTTTGCATACATTGATATTGAGAACAGAACCAAGCTAGAAGCTAAATCTAAGAAATGTACCTTCGTTAGATATGAATAGATGATTTTGGTTATTGGTTATGAGATTTTGATAATAAAAAATTTATTATAACTAGGGATGTTATATTCAAAGATTCAATAATATGTGATTTATATATGAAAAGAAACAACTGCAGCTAGAAAATAATATGTGGTGCTAGATGAGATTCTAGAAAGCAATATTTCATTGGTATCTAATGATTAGCAACAATAAAAAATACCATAAACTCCTGCAAATATTCTAAGACGTTCTACAAAGATAAGTAGACCTCCCAAAATATTTTATCCTTGTTTATGTTTTGTTTTAATAACTGATGTTGGTGAACCAGAAGGATACAAAGAAGCTATGTAGGTGGATGCCAAAGAACAATGGGGGAAAGGAATGAAAGAGGAGATGGATTTCTTGCTGCAAAATTAGACTTGGGATTTAGTCAAATTGCCTACAGGAAAGAAAATGTTGCCAAACAAATGGGTTTATAGGTTGAAAGAAGGAGGTAAGAAAATATTTAAAGACAAACTTGTGGTAAAAGGTTTTGCACAGAAGAAAGGAGTTGACTTTGATGAAATATTTTATTTGGTTGTAAAAATGACTTCAATCAAAACTATTCTAAATATTGTGGCTATAGATGACTTGCATCTAGAACAACTAGATGTGAAAACAATATTTCTCCAAGAAGATTTGGAAGAAGAAATCTATATGCAACAACCATAGCAATATGAGGTCAAAGGTAAGGAGGATTTAGTGTGCAGATTAAAGAAGAGTTTGTATGGCCTAAAGCTAGCACCTTGATAATGGTATTTGAAATTTGATAGTTTTATGGATGAGCAAGGGTATAATAGGTGTCATTTCGACCATTGTGTGTATTTTAAGAGGTTGGATAATGGTAGTTATGTTATCCTATTATTATATGTTGATGACATGCTTGTTGTAGGGTCTAGCATGCAACATTTTAATGAACTTAAGAAAAAATTATCATTCTTTTGCTATGAAGGATTTGGGTGCAATCAAACAAATCCTTGGTATGAGGATTTCACGAGACAGGAAAAATAGAAAGCTAACTTTGTCTCAAAGTGAATATGTCAAGAAGGTGTTGAAATAGTTTAATATGGAAAATGCAAAAGTTGTTTAGTATGTACCTTTGCCTATTCATTTGAAATTGACTAAGGACATGTGTCTTAAGATAAAAGGGGAGGAAGAAAAAATGTCTAAGGTTCTATATTCTTCAACTATTGGTAGTTTAATGTATACCATGGTATGCACATGGCCAGATACTGTACATGTTGTTGGTGTGGTGGGCAGGTATATGAACAATCTTGAAATGTAACATCATAATGTTGTTAAATGGATTCTTAGGTATTTGAGAGGTTCAAAAACAAAATATTTATGTTTTGGAGGATCAAATATTATTTTACAAGGATATGTTGATTCTGATCTGGTGGGTGACGTAGAAACAAGGCATAGTACTACATGTTATGTTTTTACTATAGGAGGAACACTAGTTAGCTAGATTCTGAGGTTGTAAAAAGTTGTTGCTTTTTCAACCATAGAAGAAAAATATGTTGTTGCTACTAAAGCTAGCAAAGAGTGTTGGTGTAATTAATTATTTACACCATCATAAGCTTACTTAGCAGTTAATTTATCTAGTGGCTGTTCTTAGATGTGAGTTACACTAGGGTCAACTCTCATTGATTAGGCATGTCATTATGCATTTATGCTTGCATGTGATAGTTACATATCATTACCTTTTTAGGAATCATATATTTTCATTATAAAATATCTCATTTTGAATTCCCATGAATGCATTTTTCACTTAAGGTTTGCAGAGCTTTTTTGTTCTAAATATCTTTTGTATGTGACAGGTTATTGCATGCAGGTGATTCTTGGGGTATGTGAAGTTGGATTTCTCAACTTCTACATGGTATCAGAGCTCTAGACATGTGGCTTCATGTTCATCATTTGAAGATATTTCCTTACGGTGATTTTTTTTGTGCAAGGTTTCAAGCCAAGAATTTTTTTCTAGGATCTAGGGTTAGCCTTTTTTCTTGGGAATTTTTGGGAAAAACATACCTCATCATTGCATTTGCAGTGCCCAAAAACCCCTATTTTCATATAAAATTTGTCCATTTTGGACAAAGTCGATCCAGGAGGCAAAAAAAGTTTTCCCCAAGAGCGTACGGCCCTAGGGCACACAGTTTGAGGCAAAAAAATTCAAAAAAATTTGTGCAAAAATTTGTGCTCCCTGTTCAAATGAGCACTTCCACCCAATCTTCACCCGACAGCCACCAGTTCAGCACCCGCCACCGGCGGCTCCACTCCCACGCCGCTCGCTTGCACCCCTGCGCTTTCCAACTCATGGTCACGTTGAATTCCAAGGGCCCACGCTCAGCCCAACTGCCATGACACACCACCAAGATAACTGCTTCATGTGACCTGCACCCGCAAGCCACTAGTGGTCTTCCTTTCATCCACCATTTTTTGCACCGATTGAGCTTGTGGTCATGTGGGTGACCAATTGCTAGCCCCTAGGTGCCGAAGTTTTGCTCCTTCTTAGTGTTGAAAGCGCCTTTTATAGGCCTTTTTTTCAATTTTGCATAATTTTTCTCCACAGCGTCGGAATTTCATAAATGAGATATCGTTGGAAAGCTAGCTTCGAGCACTATCCAGTGGTGTAGGTGTTATTTTTTTATTTTTCTTTTTTGATGCTTTTTTTGGCCTCTAAAGTCATAAGTTGTTGTTTTCACTTCAGAGGGCATATCTTTTGCCTCAGTTATTTGTTTTTTGTGATTCAAGCGGCATTGGAAAGCTGATTCAGTCCTCTACACAGATATGAGGTCTTTTTTAATCATGGAGGCAGATGTGAACATTGGTTTTTTGCATGCACTCTTTTTTTTCAGCACTAGGTTTGCATTTTCTCTTTAATTTATGCATTTTTTGCATGTTCTCCTTGTACAATCATGGGGTATTGTAATAAATGAACTTCTATAAAGTTCTATCAGGGGGGATTCTTGCATAATAATTTGATTAGAGTGTAGTTGCATTGCATGTACTTTGATCTCATCTTCATATTGATGACAACTCGCATGAGTTGTATCTGGATTCTATTGTTTCTTTTGGCCACATCTTGCTCATAGCTTGACACATTTTGGTTTGCATCAGTTCACATCTCAGATTGAGAGCCTATGGTTAATGATCCTAAATCACATCAGATTCACATTGGGTCACATCTTAGTTTGAGGGCCATTCATTTTATGGTTAATTTTCTAGAATCTTTATGGTACTTGCTCCTATGGATTAGTTTTATTCACAGTTTGGTATCAACATCAAGATACACAAAAATTCTAGATTCTTTCATCATATCATTCCTCTTATGGGGGGCTTCATTTATTCATCTTTTGCTTCATAGATTCCAGGGTTGATCTAGTTTGTGAGTTTTCCAGTGTTCCTTGGCATCGGGTTTGTTGTTGCATTATTATGATTCCGCTTGAGTCCTTCAGTGACTCTCATATGGTTTCTTGTAAATAGAGGTATCTTTCCTTGCTTTCCAGATTCAGGATTCCAGTGTTACTCCACCAGTGTTCTTCCAGTGCTTCTTTACAACAGGTCATCTCATTCAGGGGAGGGGGTTTGTCCCACTGGGTTTTCTCCTCTTTCTCTTTCATTACATTTGTACATGGGTACCTGATCATCCCTTGTTGTCGGGACCCATCTTTTTCATTTTTTGCATCATTTGCATAATAATATGCTTCTCCCTAAGTTGCACTTATGGGGGGGTGTTGGTGTAATTAATTATTTACACCATCATAAGCTTACTTAGGAGTTAATTTATCTAGTGGCTATTCTTAGATGTCAGTTACACTAGGGTCAAATCTCATTGATTAGGAATGTCATTATGCATTTATGCTTGCATATGACAGTTACATATCATTTCCTTTTTAGGCATCATATATTCTCATTGTAAAATATCTCATTTTGAATTCCCGTGAATGCATTTTTTACTTAAGGCTTGCAGAGCTTTTTTGTTCTGAATATCTTTTGTATGTGACAGGTTATTGCATGCAAGTGATTCTTGGGGTCTGTGAAGTTGGGTTTTTCAACTTCTACAAAGAGATGATTTGGATGCAATATTTTCTAGAGGAATTGGGAAAGTAACATGATAATAACTTCTTATGCATGGACAACCAAAGTTCCATTCATCTTTCCAATAATTTTGCTTTGCATTCTAACAAAAACACATACATCTAAGGTACCACTTCATTCAATCAGTTTTGGAGGATGGTTAGTTGAAGTTGGAGAGAATTCATACAATTAAAAATTCTACAAATCTATGTTCATGAAGGCAGTAACATGAGAGAATTGATTTCCTCATCAATTTTTTTGGCCTTCAAGAATGATAATGGTGGATGTTGGTGTAATTAAAAGTGTTGTACCTTTTCCTAGGTCATTATTAAACCTTAGTTAAGTTTACTTAGGGACCACATAGGAGGTTGTCGGAGATTTTCCACTTTTGGTGGACTTGACATGTCATTACTTTATCACTTCCACCTTTTGTGGACACATCATGTGATTATCTCTCCACCTTTTGTGGGAGATCCACTTTAGGTGGAGTGATAGCTTTTCATAGTTGTCTCATGTCATAATATTATGACACTTGTCATAATCTTATGCCCTTCTATGATCTCACCTTGGCTATATAACCAAGGGTTCCTCTATGTACATTTGCTCATCATATCATATTTGCATTCATTGATAAGAATACAATCTATTCTTGCCACCTTGTTTCTATCTCTCTTATGCTTGTGATTTCTATTAGGCCTCTATATCTTGGGTGGCTACCTTCATAGCCAATTTTTACAGTGGAAATAAGAAAAAAATGATGTCCAAGCATGTCAATCTAGTGGGAGTTTTAGGTGTAGTGGTGCTATAGGATTAGTCTCCAAGTCGGAGATGGTTTGATGTGGAGCCTGATCAGTCTCTAAGTGGGATATTGTTGGTCTATGGAGCCTAATCATGCTCTAAATTAATATTTTATTTAATAAAAAATTTTAGTTAACAAACTTGGGTTGTTTGAAAAATAATTTTAAAAATGCCAAAAATTGGTTGTTTTATAACTGCCAAAAATAGGCTATTTTCTTGACTGGCTAGGAATATAGAAGGTCAAGAGTCAAGGCTTGAGAATGTGTAAGGACTCATAACAATAATTTTTATTATGGAAGTTCCATTCTCTCCCTGTATTAAGGTGATTGGTTTATTGGAGATTTTTTTTTTCAAAAGGTTGGTTGGAGAACCATGGGTGGTCTGAGGAAATTCTCAGAGTTGTTATCATGTATTTTGTTGTAGCAAGACATGGAGATGTGGTAAATATTTTAGGAGGCTAGCCTTACCCCTTTCTTTTATACAATGTAAGGTTATAATGATGTGCTTACCTCTAAGTTTTACAACTCATGGAAGAATGGTCAAGTCGCCATTGGTAGTCTTCACTTCTCGATAACCCCCCAACTCATTACGGTTGTGACAGGACTAAACTACAAGGGTATCAAGGTGGCCAAGATACTTGTAATGAAAATTATTAGATATTTATTGATAATCTCTTTGAAAAATGTGACAAACCAAAATGATCTCAAAATGACTTCAACAGAGAGAAGTTGCATGTTCCTTTCGGCTTGGTAAGTCTGCATGTTATGCTTAATAATTTACTTTAGAAGGTAGATTTAAAATAGTGCAATGATATCATTTCAAAATTTAAAACCATATTTATCATATGGAGAGGATAAATGTACCTTTTTTGTTGTCTTCCTTTCATCACTATATTGATAAGGGGGCTTCTCCCCCTTCATCAGGTCCTCGTTTTAACCCTCTAGAAGTATGTTGTCTCCTCCACCCCGCAACCTTTCCACACTTCTATTGTCAAATCATTGGAGATTAGGTTAATTGAAAATAAATCCCACTAGTCTCCAAAAAATCCCCCTCTTGGGTCTAAATCAAAACCTCAAAAGGGTATTCTAATTTTTTTTTAAGCCTTAGTTCCTTCCCTTGAATAAGAGCTATTGAAAGTTACCCTAGAGAAAAGAAAACCCTCTTCAAACCTTCATCTCTCCAAAAATATCAAGCTGGATAACAGTATGAGTCAAGGTTAAAAAGGAGAAATAATTCAAATAATTGATGATTTCCAACTTGGTCATAAGAATGATAAAAGTGGAGGGTGTTCTAGTCCTATTCAATTGAGAGGGCGTAGGTCTTCTCATTTGACTAGTGTTGGGTATCATAACAAAAGTAAAGAACATAAAGGTAAAAAACTTGTCTTCATGGAGGAGGAGAAGGATTCTTTCAATGAGGAGTTTTCTTCTCACTACGAGGAGGAAAGTCTGGAAAATAGTATGCATGATGAGGACAAGTAGGAGGATAAGGATAATGAGGAAGAATATGAAAATAATAGTAAGGAGGGGGTGAATTCTAAAGAGGTAAATGTGGGAGAAATGAATGAGATGGAGATGGGCTAGGATGTAGACAATATTGACAAAGAAGATGAGAGGGTGGAAATTGGGCAAGAGGATGAGAATGTCATAGAGTCTCTTGAAGGTCTTAAAGAGAGGATAAATGACCTGCGAGGCCATGTCCCTATAATGGAATCAAAGATTGATCTTGATAATTTTATGAACAAGCTTATGGTTATGGAAAATGCTCTTGGAAATATTATTTCCATAATGAATGGCATGATGTAGAGAGCTATTTTTGGAACTATCTTAGGCCAATCTAAGATAAAAAAACAATTTAGAGGAAGAATGGTAAGAACTAGGATGGTATTGCTTAGGATAAAGGTGTCAAGGACAAGACAAAGAAGGATTGGATTGAATCCCTTGAAATGTTAAAGGAGAATTAGGGCCTCATTAATGGTCCTAAAGAATGATGGCTGATTTGGCTTCTTGTTGTTTTCTTTTACTATTTTGTTTTAGATATCTCTATTTGGCATGCCTAGTTTAGTTTTTCTTGAGGGATTATTTTCATATGTTTTAAGTGATTTTAGTTTGGCCTGCATGTCTCCCTAGGTTGTAGGTGTTGGTCATGGCCTTTGTGCTAGTTTTATTTTTTGGTTATGTTGTTTTTGTTTTGTACTCTTGGGATTAGGGCCCTTTCCCTACTTTTTAATCAAAAATGCTAAAGGTTTTATATATGGGGTAGTAAGTTAAGTGGGGTTGACCTTGAGGGGTTAAACACACTTGAGTCAGAGTGGTATTGAGATGGGTGACCTCTGAAGAAGTCTCAATGCTTCACCCCTATGAGCATCACATGTCTAAATATAATTAGTGCTAAGTGGACCATTCATTTCTCTTGAGAGATGGGTTTGTGTGAATCACAATTCATGAAATATGGATCAATTTGTTCGACTAAAAAATTATGTAGTTAAATCTTGATATTAATATCATACTTAGCACACTACAAAAAATACCTCCTACTCATTAGTTTCTAAGATAAAGGGGATATATGATGAATGGATCATAAGGAAAAACAATTTTTAAAGGTTTCGCAAATGGGGTAGCAAGATAATTGGGCTTAAACTTGGAGGGAAATCCATTGTTAAGCACTTTAGTCAAAATAGTACTAGGATGGATGATCTTTGAAGTCTTCATGCTTCACCCTTGTTAGCATCACCTATATGCAATGAGTGCTAAGTGGACCACCCATTCCCATGAGAGATAGATTCATGAAAATCACTACTAATAAATTATGAGTCAATGAATTTGACTCAAAAACTACATAGTTGTTCAACCTTATATTAATAGCATAACTTGACATTATAAAAAAATACCTCCTACTTATCAATTGATTAGCTAAAGTGGATCTTTGGTTAATATTTCATAAGGAATAAAACTTCCTAAAGGTTTTGCAAATTGGGTAGCAAGCTAAGTGATCTTGAACTTGGGGGAAACTCCATGGTTAAGTGCACTTTCAAATCAAAGTAGTATTGTGATGCATGACTTTCTAGGAAGCCCTAATCCTTCACCCCTCTAAGCATCACCTATATGTAGTGAGTACTAAGTGGACCATTCATTCTCATGAGAGATGGGTTCATACCTCATAAAATATGGATCAATATTTTTGACTAAAAAATGATCAATTAAATCTTGATATTAATATCTTAACTTGAGATGCTACATAAAATACCTCATACTTATGTAAATAAACCATTTTGAGAAAAAAATACATTAGAGAAAGAGGATAAGTATGTATTAATACTTAATGTATAAGATATAATATCAATGCACTACACTCTGCACTCTAAAAGCATTTCAACAACACCTATGTACTTGTAAACAAAGATACAAAACCATTATCTTAAATATCCCCATTCTATAGGTAAGGAAAGGGGTGAAAACCACATATTGTTTTACCAAAATAATGGATATCAAAATCATGGTATCATGTAAACACCCCACACTTGGATATTAGAGAATGTCTTTTGAGAATAGTAAATATATCAATGACTTCATATGTGCATCACATGGGATCAAACAATGAGTCACCAAATAGTATTTGTGTGTATGAAATAATTTCAGCTTATTAAACTCAATAACACCTTAATGAAACATTAAATCAATAGATTCTTCAAATGCGTCTCATCGTCCTCTAGCTCCAAGGATTCATTGTAAGCTTCTTGCTCTCAGATTGTGCAAGCAAAAGCTCAGCAAAATGACAACCTAGAGAATGAGTAAATACGCAAAAGAAACAAAGCTTCTATGCTAAATGATGGTGGAATGACATTGTAAATGTGCAACTAATGGATATGAACATGCTTGATATATTGAAACTAAAATGCTTGTGCTAAGATGCTAAAATGATTGATTGCTGGAAGACTATAATTCTCATGCTATGCAAAAAAAATTCTTAAAACAAAGAGCCAAGAGGTCTTATTTATAGATTTTCAAAGGAAAAAGCTTAGTTGGAAAAGATCAATGGTTGAGATTGAGTCTAGATAAATCGATGGTGAGAGATAGAGAAGTTGGAGAAGATAATGGAGAAGGGATAAAGATTTCTTCCAAAAGACTAGGAAGAAGATTCCAAATTTGTTGAATAGATAAAGTACATTTAAATTAAAATTGAATTTTTCAATTTTGATTGAGAAGTAGCTGTAGACATGTGCTTAATTGATTTTTTCAATTTTGGAAAGAATTAGTATATTTCAAATTTGTAAAGAATTAAAATATTTCAATTTTGAGTTGGAGGAAAATGAAATATTAAATTAAAAAAATATTTGAAACTTGTTTATTTAATAAAAGAGGAAAATGAGAATTAAATAAAATTTTGATTTAATTTATTTAATTAAGAGGAATATGATAATTAAATAAAATTTTGTTATTTAATTAAGAAGAATGTGATAATTAAATAAACTTTGGGATTTATTTATTTAATTAAGAAGAAGATGGTAATTAAATAAACTTTGTAATTTATTTAATTAAGAGGAAAATGATCAATGGTTAAATAATACAAATTATTGTAATTGATTATTTAATTAAAATGATGGAATTGGAAGAATGTAATGACAATGAAAGAATTAGAATAATGAATTGTATAAATAAATATTTCTATTTATTTAATAGTAGATGAAAATAATTAATTAATTAAATAAAAGTATTTAATTAATCAGATTTATCTAGACCATTTTTAGGTGTATACAGTATTTACTTAACCACATAGACATATTTGACCAATAACTCCTTGATTGATCACATCCTTAAGCTAGCACTCTATTTTGGATTCCAATAATTCATGTGTGCCCCATCGGTTAGGACAAGATTCTCCACTTCTTCCTTTAGCACCTGAGGATAATTTATTTTTTGTTTAAGTAAGCTTTACATAATTTTTGTCATTCTTATAGGTATTCAATGTAATAAACAAACAATGGGGTACTACTTTAACATATTGGTATTAGAAATTATTATAGTAATTGTGATATCTTGAACAAGATGTGTCTTTGATAGATAGTGGGAAATACAATATTAAGATGTTAAGATTATATCTTGATGTGAATGATATTTACCAATTAATAGGAAAAGATGTATATGTGACATTTGGTATGATTCTTTGATGTATTTGAACATAGAATGAGTTAGGATAACATAACATAGATAATTTAAAACATATATAAACTTTTTAATGAATATTTTAATATTAAATAAATAAATTCTTTATAATAAATATCATTAAAATATTAAACAAATAAACTCTTTATAATAAATATTAATATTTTAAAACAAATATTATCAAAAAATATAAATATTAAATATTTCAAAAAATAGCTCTTAAATAATTAACTGTGAGAACTTGCATACATTAATTTGTCAAAGATTCTCTATAATTGATTTAACAAGTCAAACAAATATTAAAAATTATTTGCATCATTCACACCATGTCATTGAATAACTACACTTGAGCTATTAAAAATACTTTACAACATTCACATTACGACTAGTGTGTCAACCTACATTTGTCTAATTAAACTTGAAATATAAAAAATACTTTGTAGTCACGACATGGTTAATGCATCTGCACACCATACCATTGACTGGCTGCAATTGAAATATTAAAAGTACTATATGTCATCATGACATGATTGATGTGTCTACATCCACAATATTCACTGACCTCAAATTGAAATATTACAAATACTTTACAATCACGACATGGCTAGTGCATCTGCACACCACACATTGACTCACTACATTTGAAATATTAAAATACTATGTCATCACGATATGATTGATGTATCTACACCCACAATATTCACAGACTGCAAATTGAAATATTAAAAATACTTTGCAAGCATTCACACCAAGCCATTGATTGATTACACTTTGAAATATTCAAAGTACTTTTCAACATTTATACTAGACTATGGATTGAGTGCACTTGAAAAATACTTTATAGTCACGACATGGTTAATGCATTTGTACACTATACCATTGACTAACGACAATTGAAATATTATAAGTACCATGTCATCATGACATGATTGATGTCTCTACACCCACAATATTCATAGACTGCAAATTGAAATATTAAAAATACTTTGCAAGCATTCGCACCAAGCCATTGACTAATTACACTTTGAAATATTAAAAGTATTTTCAGCATTTATATCAGGCTGTGGACTGAGTGCACTTGAAAAATACTTTGTAGTCACGACATGGTTAATGTATTTGCACGCTATATTATTGACTGACTGCAATTGAAATATTAAAAATACTATCATAATATGATTGATATCTCTACACCCACAATATTCACTTACTGCAAATTGAAATATTAAAGACACTTTGTAAAGCATTCACACCAAATCATTGACTATTACACTCTGAAATATTAAAAATACTTTTCAGCATTTATACCCCATCCTAGATTGAGTGCACTTGAAAAATGCTTCACTAACTGCAAATTGAAATATTAAAAATACTTCGGAAAGCATTCACACCAAGCCATTGACTATTACACTTTGAAATATTAAAAGTACTTCTCAGCATTTATACCGGGCCGCGGACTGAGTGCACTTGAAAAATACTTTGCAGCATTCACGGCACGAATAGGTAGCATACATGTGACTGACTGCGCTTGAAATCAACCTACAACTAATAAATTTTCTTGCGTGATGAATACGATATTTGGTCTACAAAATGGACAGTTTCCATCGATTTGATTAACTTCCCTCATTTCAGCAATGGCTGCTCCGGCAATGCTTCCTCTCATTATTGTTATTCTGAAGCTCATCTGCGCATCGGCCCAAAAGCAGAATATCTCGCTCGGCTCCACTCTTATTCCTCCTCAAAATTTAAAATGGGTTTCACCAAATGGACAGTTTGCTTTTGGATTCTATGAGCTAACCGCAGCTGTGTACGTATTAGGTGTTTGGTTTGACAACATCCCTTCTAAAACTCTGGTCTGGACGGTCATAAAGGATCAGAGGGACCTTCCTGTCGAAAAATCGTCTACTCTGCAGCTCACTAACACCGGTCTCAGCTTGTACGATGCCAGAAAAAATCTCAAATGGTCGGCTGCTCCCTCTGAAAAGGTTGCGGCGGCTGCATTAATGCTCGACAGTGGCAACTTTGTGCTGTTAAACGCCTTATTTGAGCCCATCTGGCAGACATTCGACTATCCTACGGATACCCTCTTGCCCGGTCAAGAGCTCAAGTGGAAATCTACCATGTATTCCAAGGCTTCAAATACAAATCTGTCATCACGCCGATTCGAGCTTGCCTTGCAGGAAGACGGCAAATTGGTGCTTTACCCTGTGGAACGAGTGGAGGAGAATCAAGGTGATTACTGGGCTATTACAAGATTGTCCGGGGAAGTAAGCTTGAAATTTGACATGAGTGGGCTCTTGTATTTGGTAGATACCACGAACATAACCGTTTCGCTCACAGAAGGCAAGGCCGGAAAGGGGCAATTTCTTCGCAGAGTGACGCTCGAGAGCGACGGAATCCTTGCACAGTATGTGTGGAACATGGACGGCAGTGATTCTTCTTGGAGATCTGTATGGAAGCCTGTGAATGACCCATGCAAAGACGTGAAGGGTCAGTGCGGACGCAATGGCATTTGTCACGTCAAGAACCAGAACGAGCCCGACTGTTATTGTCCTCCTCAGTTTACTTTTATAGACAGCCAAGACCATTTTAAGGGTTGCGTGAGAACACGGAGGCAGAGCTGCAGTGCAAGTAGCACCATGTCGCGGCTGGACAACACGGACTGGTTGAACGGCAAGGATTATTCGGTTTTGGCGGATCTTAGTGAAAGTGCATGCCAGCAGGCCTGCATAAACGATTGCATGTGTACTGTGGTCACATATGGCAACACAGTTTATTGGAAGAAACGGATGCCTTTGATAAAACGGCCGTATAGGTACGGACATTACTAACATAGCTTTTGTAAAAGTATTGACGACTTCAATGCAGAGTCTCCCTTCTCCGCTCCTCTAGAGCGAAGAAAGGAAAGGGAGGGAAAGGGCGCGGCTTAAACATCACACATTAAGGAATTGACTTCTTACGTGGCTCTGGGTCCCACTCTTACACTGTTCGGTCGGATTCTCGTCTTCCGTTTCCCGTTTTGTTTTCTACTGCACTCCTCTGACTTGACAGTCACGGTCACTGCAACTTCCGCCAAATCCAGCTGTCACACTCATTGATAATGAAACTGCAGTTAAGTTTGAGTTGAAATTTCAAATCTGCCTCTCCCGCTCAAGCAACAACAGGAGTATTTCTAGTGCAGGATATTCCTTTCGAAATAGAAAGCTGGTTTGATGTCGTTTTTTTCCCTGCTGCTACTTCTTACTTCTTATGGAAACCTAGCTTGCTGCTGCTTCTTATTTTTTTATTTTTTTCTTCCATCTGTAGAGCATGTAGACGGTTAAGTTGGGAATCCTCTGGTAGACATGTATGCAAAATTCGAAAGCATAGACAGGGCACGTGAATTGTTTGAGCGGATGCCTCAAATAAATGCAGTCTCACGAAATGCTATATGCAAAATGCGTTTGTTGAGAAGGATTTATAAACTTTCGACTAAATGCAATTGGCAGTTGTAAAGCTAGACTCCACCACCTTTGCCAGCATTCCTTGCGCCTCTGCCTAAATGGGAGCTTTGGAACAGGGCATGGACATCCATCGCAGGACAATGGATAGCGGGATTTTGTCAGAGGTTGTAGTCGCAACTACCCTGGTAGACATGTATGCAAAAACTTTGGAATCATAGACAAGGCACGAGAACTGTTTGACAGAATGCCTCAAAGAAATGTTTTCTCATGGAATGCCATGGTTGCAGGACATTAAAAAAATGCATCCGAGGACGTCAAAATTATTAAGGTTCTTATTATTCTTTATTACATGTCTTGATGATCGAAAGCATCACTTATTAGGTAGTGATGAGTTGTATGGGTTCTTTGATATATTACATGGGCACATAGTATATGTATTTGAATATGGGTTCTTAGTGGGAATGTTTCTAAGAAAATTATTCTTGAGAGAAACATATGACGAATCTAAAAGTAAGTGTACTTCATAGGGGTAGTCCCTCAAATACTCGTAATCAAGGAAGCATTGTTTGTTTCTATCAATAACAATTCTAAATATAGAAGAAATTTACAAGATTAAGCAAGGTATTTTTTAATTAAATGTTTTGTATTTTCACCTATAATTATATAGAGTTCATCATGAAAAGCTACTCTTTCTTGCTAAGATAAATAAAAAAATTAAGTTCAATGGAATATCTAAATATATAAATTCAATACCTAATACATTCAAAAATTAATTGTCCTTATTTGATGGGAGTGATTTACATTACGTAGTGTGCATCTTCATGTCTTAGTTAGTCTAATGAATTATTTCAAGATATTCATAAGGATGTATTGTTGAAACTATTTGTTCACTATTAGAAGGGTAATGTAAAATATAATTATATTAGCTTTTAGATAATTATATTTCATATTACAAAAAAATTCAAAATACTATTATTGAGTAGTTTAGAGATGAAGTTGATCTTAGTAGGTTAATTGCATAACTTTCTAATATTTAGAAAATAACAATTAATCAATTTATCCGTTTACTATTAGATAATCTCACTTTGAGTTGTGATAAATATCCCTAAGCATGTAAGATATATTATATAAGAATGTTTGAGATTTTATCATGGAGTCTTTGATCCTAAGTATAATATTTTTTCAAAAGAGATGAATCTCATAAGTCTCTCATAGGCTTATTATTGAGGTAAACTTCGATGAAACCATTAGGGTATCAATGATGTTACATCTTACATCCAAAATTGTTTGATATCCCTTAGATTTGGATGTTTAGTCTAATAAGTTAGCTATAAATATTTGTGATACTAATGACCAAGTTATAGTATATAGTGATTTATTCCTTTGGTTTGAAGCATTACAAAAATTAGATACAAAATATGCTAAAAGAGAAGTTCTAACAAAAGAAGATGAATAAACTACTAATGAAGTCAATTTAGCATTATTTCTTAATAAATTTTCTAGTAGATTTATTAATGAATTTGGTTATAGTAATGAGTCTCATGTAGCATGTTACAATGAATGTGATAGAAAATAAAAGAGCCTATAATATGAAAAACTAGGTCCTTCACATGTGGTGCCTCAACTAAGTTCCATATTTAACTTCAATTATCTAAATGATGGTTTGGGTTACCTATAAGGCTCAAGTGTATATGATTTTTTCTATTTTGATTATAGCATTAGTTTTTCATGTTCCAATAATATTTTACAAACATTAATAAAGTTAACCAAATTGATAGTAGAAGTAATATTTGGATCTTTGTGCAAATGAAGAAGAAGATGAGCTACACATTTTAGGTGACCTATATATTTAACCCAATATAGTTTACTTAAGAGAATTTTCCTATATTTGAGAGTTTTGTTTGGGATTTCCTAATAAAAAGTTTTCTTTATAAAAATCATGTAGCCTAGTATGTCATTTTGCAACATTTGAATATGAGGCATTTAAGTTTGATATTAATATATGTAAAGTGGTTTGCATTTAGGACAATGTTAAGACATTAGATTATGAAGAATTTTTTTTTCCTACGTGTTGGGATAGATCCACTTTCCAATAATGATGAACCATGTAATATTAGCATAAATACTTGATGCAACTATGGTAATATTAATATGCAAGATTTCTATGTGTTCCTTAGTGAGCTATTTGATTCATATAAGGGCCCAAAAGTTAATTTTTATTCTTGATCTTCAACCAAAATATGCACGTGTACATTCTTGAATGTATGAGAATAATTATATTTAGCTAGATAGTAATAACATTATAATAAAAAGAATGGAATAACTAATCTAAAATGTTGTTTTTGATTTAGGGAGGTACTAGTTTTATGTTTTCCTATAACCTTTGCGTACAAGATGTCCTTTTAGATGATAGTGTATCACATTTTTTGTATAGACCATTGTAACTTCATATGTATGCTATCTATATTCCTAGTTGTAATTGCATGTCTCTAATATGCGGGAAATTTTATTCATTGTGAGCCTTTAAGTTTTAGGTTTCTCTTTCTTTTATGTTTAATTTATATTTGTACATTGTTCTTGTGCATTTTAGTTTGTGGCTTTATTTTATTCTTCTCCATATCTTCTTGGTTTGGTATGCTCTACTACAGACTTCTAGATTCTTGTTTGTACCTTTTGGACATTTAAGTCCCTAATAAGAGGTGTTGTTGACATCCATTCTTGGAATAACCTATTTCTATCTCTTTATAGTTTTTTAGAATGCTTAACATTGACAATCAATCTAAGAAATTCAAATTAGGGTTTCATCCTTGTTCCTTTACCTAGTTATATGATTGATGCCTTTTTTTATTTGTTTCTCCTACACATGTTTATTAAATATTTATGATTTTGATAATCTTTTGTGTTATAGTGATGGTGGAATATTATAACAATGTCTAAGTCCCTACTTTTCCCCAAATAGTTTATTTCTAATTGGTCATTGGCTTATGATAGGTAAAAAAACTTTTTGTGTTTGTTCAACAACAAGACATTCTCACTTTTGTGTTGGCAAGAGAGACATCCAAGTTCACCAAGTCAATATCCACCCTATTCACATTAACAACAACTTTAGGATCCTCCAACTTCTGAAGCTTACCAATCTCACCCACAACATCACCTTGGACTTTCACCTTACCATTCATCACCTCTACCACAAAGACAGTCTCCCTCTCCTTACCCAACTAGGGATTTCTTCCCCGTCGAGATCTTTCCCTCAACCCCTTTCTCACCTTCCACTACTATAATTCTTCTTTTCACACTTGAAGGAAGAGATGACTCATTTTTACAACTATGGCTCCCTTTCTTAACCTTAGTCGAACCTTTACTCTTGAGCCTAACTAAGGGAGACTCCTCAATGTCCAAATCTATATGCGAACCACCAAACCAAGAGGGGCTAGCCTCTTTCTTCCCCCTTTTCTTGGGTTGATTGTCAAAATCTTCTAGAGAAATAGAGTCCTCTTCAAACAAACTTGAATCTTCACCCCCTTCATCCTTTCCTTCAAAGTCATTACCCATTTCATAACTAGAGAGGACCTCCTTAAGCTTACGAGCTTTGTTTAATTTAGGTACTTCTAGTACATACTTGAATTTTATATATTCCATAATCAGAAGCATTAGACCCTCATGTAGAAAGGAGTTATTGGGTTATTTTCTAAATTCCATAATTCCATTTTCCAATGAGAGGAGAAAATAGAAAGGGAAAGATGCCAGTTTATTATTCCTAAAGTGGTTAAGCAACAAGAAATGATAACCATAAATAGCAAAGAATTTGTCATCCAAAGTGAAGTATCTCATAATGGCCATGGCAACTTCCCTCCAAATGGGCTTAATGGAATGTTAATCATAACCTCCACAAGCTAATCTCTTAAGCTTCACCCTTTCCTTCCCTTTAAATAAATTGACCAAAATTGACTTAGAAGTTGACCAAACCCTATAAAATTTCTTACCCTCAAAAGATAACTCAATAATCTCCGCAATTAGGTTCTTTGTTTAATATTGATCCTTACCTCGAAGACTCTCAACACCCTATTGTTCCAACCATTAACAAACTCATTGGAAACATGTGAGTCAAACCCATGAAGCTTCAACATAAAATGGGTAACCCAAGTTCCCTTCTCTGAGATTTCCCAAACAATGCCATTCACTTGAAATTCTCCACAGGTAATAGGTTCCAGTCTACACCTATCACCCCCCATGGTCAGCAAAACATGACTGAACACAACTTTCTCCATTAAAAGAAATACCAACAAATGAAAATGAAAGTTCTAGACACAAGGAGGAGGAAGAACCAAACACCCATAATCCATGTAAAATTAGTAACACAAGGACTAGAAGTCATCATGGCCATTACATTCAGAATCCTTACATTTAAGCTTTTCCATACTTATCTAGACATTCGTGGAGCTTCACATGTCTTTTCATATTAATGAGGAAATTATGAAGCCAAACTCTTCTAACTCCCAAAGCACTGTCCATCATGTGATGTTTGATCATATTTAACAAGATTTTGAATCTCAATAGGGGTGATATCTTGAGAGTCTCAACGATTAGTAGAGGACACCCCTAAATTGGCAAGGCAATCAGCGAAGTAATTAGCTTCATGATAAACATGGGATACATAAAATTCTTCAAAAGAGTTCAATATGAAAATAGCATCCTCAATAATATGCTCAATTGACCAAGAAGAAGGATGCACCCTCTTAAGACAATTGACAATATTTAAAGAATCTATTTCCAACAAAAATTTTCTAATTGACTTATTACAATTAATTCAAGAAAACATCTTCAATACTTAAATTATTTAAACTTTAGATCATTGAATCTTGCAAAGAGCCATAGGATAATGGATTTAGTCTAGGATATAAGAATTTTCCTCAAAGAGTTATGGTAATACTTCCTTTTATGATTTATCCATAGGGTTTATACAATTATCTCTTAAAAATCTTGACCATCTATAAGACTTGATTTATATCTAGGGTATATGCTCGATTTATGACATAAGATAATTACTTACCAAATTTAGGAAGTACATAAATACTGCATGTTAGCCTCTAACCATCCATGGCTCCAATTGTCTAGATCATTCCCTCTAGGTCAAGTACACTTAAGTAGCTAGGTTCACTAACTAGAACATTATAGAATCATGTCACATGTCTTATAAATTAAAACCCAAATAATAATATAAAGTAATGTACTTAAATAGGAAGGTATTAATCCTTAAAGGTTTCATAATTAGCTTTAGCAAATGACAATAAAACACTATAATATCCCAATAAAAATGAACTTGTAGTAATTAAGCCTTCTAGGAAGTTCATACAAGCCTTAAATAATTTATATCACACAATAGAATCATGGTATTCAAAAACTAACTCTATCTTTGAGGTGATGGGCCAAATTTTACACAACTAGTTTACACAAAGTATTATAATATTTAACTATTAACATATCCTTTACAATTCTCTAGATTGTACAACTTAATGCCTTAAGAAAAAAAATTAATAACATGCCTCTTGATCCTTAACCAATAATTTGATGATTGTCAACTTTCACCCAACAGTCCTTAATGCTTCTTACTACATATCTTTGATGGAGTCCTTAAGCAAATCTACCCCTTTCTCCTATAAACATATTGGGTGAACAAATATCACAAATTTCATTACAATAGTCAAATATAATTGTAGTTAGATTCATGAATTTAGAGATAATATGCATTCTCTTTATTGTAACAAAAGTTATTCATTGATTCATCTAATGTAGGAACACGTGTTACCAATTTACTATTAGAGTGTAGAGTACTTTGCTTGGATGTCAATCCAAGTATCATGCCTACTTTTCCTCCTATACATCATTACAATGATCAATTCAACTTCATAAGGATGTTATTGCGGTGTGTGGCCTTTTAGAGGTCTTCAACCCATTTGATTGGTATAGTGATTCTAGAATCTAAGCAATTTTGTAGCTAATTTCTAGAACCAATCCAAGATAACTATGAAATTCACCACTTAACCAATCTAGGAAAAATATGACATCCACCCATCAGCCAATCTAGAACTCAATATCACTATATTGACCAATTGACACATGCACACACATGCATACGTATAGACACAAACATGTCTCTAAACATTTGAGTCACAATTACATTCAACATAATTTGGGGGGCTACAACCACACCATGAGCCCTAACACATATTAACAAGGAAATATCTTGATTACAATGTAACACCTTGCTATACCAAATCAACAGTATCCAACTTTAAACTAACATAGCAATCATCCTAAGAATACCTTGATAATCAAAGGCAACACCTCACTATGGAAAGACATGCTATTCAACTTGTAATAGAGATATAAAATATCCCACCTGTACTAGATGACCATCATTGGATTTTTTATTCACCAAAATGACCACTATGTTACTTTATGCATGAATGACCATGGAGCTATTGTCTCTATAAATTGGTGACTATACAACTCCATTGAGGCCTGAAGGATGATCAACAATTTAGTCCATAGAGTCTTCCTTGTGGTTAGATCAAATGCATATTGTGCTACAATAGATCAAACTCATACACGATTATTCCAACATAGACTTGAAACCCATGAATTCACAAACATAGAATGACATATTCACACAACCACATTGAGAACTCTAGCTTGAACATATATCGTCATGATTTAATAACATCACTAATCACACACACATAAAGCATATCCACAATATTATTTCACCAATTTCAACCTAAACATGTATACCTCATCTAAACCTTCCTCAACTCTCCTAATCTCATATACTCTTCATTAATTTGTATGATGAATTGTAATCTCATATACTCTTCGCTAATTTGTATGATGAATTGTAATCTCATATACACTTCATTAATTTATGTGATGAAATATAACTACAATTATGGTATCGAAATTACTCCAAAAGTTGAATGTGTAGGTTTTATGAATATATAGCTACATTTTGCATACACGTCTACCAGAGCAGTTCCAAAGCTCTCATTAGGTACAAGTTGGGAGGATGCTGGCAAAGGTTGTAGAGTTCGGCTTTAAACCAGCCAATCATATTTGGTTGAAAGTTTCTAAAGCCTTTTCAACAAATACATTTTTTTAATGTCCTGCAACCAGGGCATTCCATGAGAAAATATTTCTTTGAGGCATTCTGTCGAACAGTTCTCGTGCCTTGTCTATGATTCCAAAATTTTTGCATACATGTCTACCAGGGTAGTTGCGACTACAACATCTGACAAAATCCCTCTATCCATTGTCCTGCGATGGATGTCCATGCCCTGTTCCAAAGCTCCCATTTAGGCAGAGGCGCAAGGAATGCTGGCAAAGGTGGCGGAGTCTGGCTTTACAGCTGCCAATTGCATTTAGTTGAAAGTTTCTAAATCCTTCTCAACAAACGCATTTTGCATATAGCATTCCATGAGACTGCATTTATTTGAGGCATCCGCTCAAACAGTTCGCGTGCCCTGTCTATGCTTTCACATTTTGCATACATGTCTACCAGAGGATTTCCAACTTAACCGTCATGGAAGAAAAAAACAAAACAACAAGAAGCAGCAGCAAGCTAGGCTTCTATAAGAAGTAAGAAGTAGCGGTAGGGAAAAAAAGACATCAAACCAGCTTTATGTTTTGGAAGGAATATCCTGCACTAGAAATACTCCTGTTGCTGCTTGAGCGGAAGAGGCAGATTCGAAATTTCAACTCAAACTTAACCGCAGTTTCATTATCAATGAGTGTGACAGCTGGATTTGGCGGAAGTTGCAGTGACCGTGACTGTCAGAGTCAGTGGAGTGCAGTAGAAAACCAAACGGGAAACGGAAGACGAGAATCCGACCGAACAGTGTAAGAGTGGGACCCAGAGCCACGTAAGAAGTCAAATCCTTAGTGTGTGATGTTTAAGCCGCGCCGAGGGAAAGACGGTTGTAGCCATTGGCATAATTCTCCTGTCTTGCTCCTTTTCTCTACTCGCCATGACCCTCTTAGTGGCGTGCTTGTGTGGCCGCAAGCTCCACAAGATGAGAAACATTACACCGCAGCTTGTAGTTTTGGAGGGGTTGAAGGGCTTTTCTTATAAAGAGATAGAGGCTGCTACGGGAGGTTTTAGAGAAGAAGTAGGAAGGGGTGCGTTCGGTAAAGTTTGCAAGGGAAGCTTAGCCGATGGAAGAGCAATTGCTGTGAAGATTCTCGATGATAAAGCGGTGCAGGAAAAGCATGGGGAGCGGGAGTTCAGAACAGAGATGGGCGTGATTGGTACGAGCCATCATAAGAACCTGGTTCAGTTGTATGGTTTCTGTGACGAGGGCTCCCACCGGCTTCTGGTGTACGAGTACATGAGCAATGGATCTTTGGACACCGTTCTATTCGTAGATAGGAGCTTTCTTGATTGGAGGACCCGTGTTAAGATTGCAATGGGTATAGCAAGAGGGCTTCTCTACTTGCATGAAGAGTGCAGGACCCCGACCCTCCACTGTGACATAAAGCCCCAAAACATTCTGCTGGATCAAAACTACAATCCTAAAATATCTGACTTTGGCTTGGCAAAATTGTTGAGGGCAGAACAAACGGCAACTCGCACGATAGCTCGGGGCACGAGGGGTTACATTGCGCCTGAGTGGATGAATAATATGCCAATTACTGTGAAAGTAGATATTTATAGCTTTGGAGTGATGCTGCTGGAAATTATTTGTTGCAGGAAAACAATGGAACTTGATGCCCCGGAAAATGAACTCCTTTTGGACGAGTGGGTCTATGAATGCTTGAAGCGTGGTACACTTGCTAAGCTGGTGGAGCAGCAATATGTAGAAGGTGAAGGTGTCGGAATTGAGTCGAGGCAATTGGAGAGAATGGTATTGGTGGGTCTGTGGTGCATTCAAGAGGATCCAGCTCTAAGGCCATCTACCAAGAAGGTAGTCCAGATGATGGAAGGAACAGTTGAGATTGCAGTGCCTCCACCTCCAGGATCTTTTGTTGGTTCATTGTGTGTCTAAAAAATAAGATTCACTGGTTTTGGTCACTCACCAATATCATCCTGTCACCCAATGCCTTGCAAATATATGTAATTATCTTACTCCAATGGTCATTATTTTGCCTCAAGCAAGTAAGGGCACTGGCTTTAGGAACATATCATAGAACCACTATTTGCGCTTTAGGAACATATCATAGAACCACTATTTGCCTCCTTATTATTGTAATAGAAGAAGTATCCAGTAGTATAGTTTTGATGCTTAATTTGTTTGTTAGATTAGAATAAAAAATAGTCACAATTATGTTCCTATTTGGCATTAAATATTTGAATCTATATTTATAAAATATAGTATGAAATTGTATTTTCATTTCTGATAAATAGAAGTAAATCTAATAGTATGTGTATCTCAATTGCAATGTCAATAATTAAACATGATTTTTTTTCTTGATATATTAAGTTGGGGAAAAGGTCATAGGCTCTTAAATCTTAAAAAAGGTAAGAAAGAGGTTTTTGAAAGGGCCTCAATTCTTTTACAAATTTACCAGCAAGCAACAATTGATCAGGAGTATAATTGCAGCAAAGTTGCCAAGAACAAGTCATGAAAAAGAATTATACGATACCATAACCATACCTAGTAGGTCGCATACCCCTAATTTAGACATGGGACATAGATACATGTTTTGAAAGACATTTCTTCCCCTTTTGAATTACAACCCATGAAAAAACATCATCCAAATATACTAAGTCAAGAGAGGGAGGAGGGGAAACCCTCTCTGAGGATGCAACTAGGCATGAATCATGAGGAGAGGAGTGCCTAACTAGGGAGACCGAATTCCAAGTGGAAGTCACAACCCCGATAGGAGGAGGTACATTGACACCACTTGCTAAAATAGGGGAAGAAGCCACAATAGGATCTTCAAGCAACTCAAGTGGAGGAGGGAACACCACCCCATCAACAACATGAGGTTCAAGAGCCTTTGAATCATAATCATCCTCAACCACATTCATTGTAAGATGTTCATGAAGAGCATTCTTCTTCCAAATGGAGTATCAAGCAATCTTAAGGCACAGGGAATTAGATGCCAAATGTCCTGTGGCAAAGCATTGCCTATAATGAAAAGTGATACCTTCATAAACCAAAGGTTGACTCCAAGAACCAACACTTACAAATCAACTTGCACTAGGAGAGGCTTGGATAGATCCACTTTCACCAAAATACAAGTGAAGGTGGTGTGAGAAAAAATTGTAGTAGTATGATCTACCTTGATGAAATGACCCACAGAGTTACCAATATCCTCATAGCAAGGTTCACACCAAAATGAAGAGGTAGATTAGGGAGGTAAATCCAAATAGGAAGAAAATTGATAGATTCAAAGAAATTATCACAAGGCCTCATCAAGAGGGTGTGATGGCCCTAAAACCATGAACAATAATCTATAACAAAATTTCAATCTAAAACTAAGTTGAAAGCAACTACAAAGAATACCTCGACATAAGGGTAAATTTTAATTTTTACTTCTGTAATAGGCTCCCACTACTTAGAAATCCAAATAATAAGATTGTAGAGTTGAGGCCACAATCTATCAAACCTATAAATCAAACTCTTTTGAGAGTAATATTCCTTGTGTTAAATTAAAACCTCCCTCCCAAAACCACAACTAGGAGGACCAAGCACAAGGAAGCAAATATTGCCTAGCAAAACCAATAGCATGTTTAGGAGGAGATCCTCCACTATAAATATTCGTATAAGTGCTCTTGACAATATCAATAGGGGAAGCATCATTAGAAGTTGCAATGTAACATGCACATCACCAACAAAAGGTGACACACTAGCAATAATCGAGACATGAGGTCCATGTAAGTAAATGACACACTTGTAGCAATAATAGACAAACCATTGCAACTGGTGACACACCAAAAGTAGAAGAAATAGTAACAACATACAACACAGTGATATACGATGCATCAAAAATAATGTGTACACTAGCAACAAATGAGATTGTATTAATAAATCTTGAGGAACCATGGATCCTTGCAACAAATAGAAAATGGGTAGGAATAGGAGCATGATACATTTTTGAAAAATAAAATGAATTCAAAAATTAAGCATGGTTGTTTCTATAGTTAAAGGAATTTTATTATTATTTTAAAAAATAAATAAACAATAAAAGTATTGAATAACATAGTTAAGATTTAGCTTGTTAGTTATGCCTATATTGTTGTTTGTTTGTAAATATATCTATTTATATATTTTTTAAATTGATAGAAAGTTATTTTCTTGTCAACAAATAAAAATAACTTTAATATAATGACTATCTCAATCATAATAAATACTAGATTATCATATAAACAATAAAATAAATAGTAATATTAATAGTATTAGACAACAAATTTAACACTTGTTAACACATTAAAAGTAGGTAGACACTTTTTTCTAAGAAATTAAAAATAAATTAAATATGAAAAATAGTTATATAATTAATTTTATGACTTGTCTTAAAATAAAATTATGTTAAATATATATATATATATATATATATACATACATACATGTATATGTGTATATATACATGTATATATCTATATATCCATATATAAATATATGTATGTGCTGCAAGTATGAAGGTGGTGTCATTGACGTCAACTATGTGCTAAAGAAGTTTGTTGCATGTCGAGGATATTGAGAAAATTGAGAAAAAGAGGAAATCAAGTTGTTGCATGTTGTTCATGTGTGTAGTTGAGATATTGAGGAAGTGTTGTGAGTACATGGAGCTATATTTTTGTTGCAGTGTCTGGAGATGAGTTGAATGAAGTAATGAGTTGAAATGATGTCTCTGGTACTTGGTTTCCAAGTGCTTTTGATAAAATTTGATAGATAGAGTACATAGTGTTGTGCAAGTGTTCAAAATGTGCTCCGGTATTGTGCTTCACGTTTCTTCTGTGTTGAGGCTATGCCTATGTGGATTTGATATGTTGTTCATGGTTGTCAAAAGTTGCTATATTTAGAATTTGGCTTTCTAGATTGTTGTATAGTGCGAGATATTTTCACCAGTGTGTGAACCAGTCTTTCAGTGATTTTATTTATGGCTTGGGAGAAATGTATTTGCTCCACATTTCCCCGTTGTTTGGATTTAGGTTGTGAAAACTTGGGAAGTTTCTTATAATGTTTGTGTCTTTCATATTTCTAGGTTTCATTTGATTTGGTGCAGTATAGAGTGAGTTTCATTTGTCAATGTGTGAATAAGGTTTACCGGTTGTTTTGAGTTGAAGTATTTGTATGATATGAGTTTAGTTGAAGTGTTTGATGAATCTTAAGTAGTTTGTGAATTATTCTAGATCGTGTTCAAGTGAATTTTGTTGTCTAGAAGTTTTGGATTTAGTTAAGGAAGCATGTACTTAATGTTTATGGTGTTTAACACGGGTATTGATCAACCTTTTGTTAGCACTACATGCAAGGCTTGATAAATCATGTTGAAGTCTATTGGGATCTATTTGGGTCCTAATTAAGGATTTATATGGGTTGCCTTCATTCTTATCCATCGCGGGAATATTTTGGTACCGACCTATTTTGAATTTGTAAGTGTAACCGATAGTTGTCAACATTGGATAAGGTTTTCAAGGTTGAGGTTAATATAAATAAGAGTGATGATGTTGTGAGATGCAAGAGAGAAGCAAGATAGATGCAAGATCGATGTGAGTGATGTGTGTGATGTGAATTTGAGAGCAGTGTGAACTTCAAGTGTTTGGATTCTTGAAAGCAGTGAGCTGAAGGTATCTGAAATCATTCGAGCAAGGCTGTGAGATTGTTGGAGCATTGTGGTGGATTCCTTGTTACATTGAGAAAGTGTTTTATGTGTAACATTTCGCTTCTATCTTCTTGTATTTCTTTCTGGAGCCTTTTTGGATAATGTGTCCTATTTTGGCAGTGATCCCTTGTACCGGTTTTGTAATTACTTATATTATGAGCTAATCCTCACAGTAGTTTTTCCCTCATTGGGTTTTCCACGTAAATTTGGTGTTCTCTTGTTTATGGTGTTGTTATTTTAGTTTATGTTATCTGCATTTCATGTTTAATCACATTAATAGAATAGGGGCTTAATGAATGCATGTGGATTTGATTACTATTGATGGTTTTGAAGCTTTAATTTGCTACAAATGATTCACCCCCCCTCTCAGTTGTCTTGTTCATTCAAAAATTGGTATTAGAGCAAGGTTCCTTGGAGAAGAGCTTAACCACTTAAGGCAGATCCGAGACTGCAAAGAAAATTGATTACCCTAGATTTAATGGAACAGATTATGCATTCTGGAAGACAAAGATGGAAAGATTTATGGAATGTTAGGGATATGAGATTGAAAAGAATGATAAGGTCCTACATATACTCCAACTACAAATATTCCAAGCACAAGTGATGAGATCAAGGCACATGAGGTAAATGCTAAGGCAAAATTTATTATTACAAATAGTCTTTCAAATTCTAAAGTGGTTAAAGTTATGAATCTTAAGACTACTAAAGAATTTTGGGATAAGCTTGAAAGTATTTTTATTTGTTGACATTCAAAAATATCTTTCTATCAATTTAAAAAAATTTAAATAGACATATTTTCAAACAAACAACAATATAGGTATAGCTAACAAACCAAATTTTAACTATGCTAGTCAATACTTCTATTGTTTATTTTTATTTTTTAAAATAATAATAAAATTCCTTTAACTATGGAAACAACCATGCTTAAATTTTTGAATTCCTTTAATTTTTTGATAATGTCTCATGCTCCTATTCCCACCCATTTTCTTTTTTGCAAGGATCCATGGTTCCTTGGCATCTACTAATGCAATCTCATCTGTTGTTGGTGTGCATATTGTTTTTGGTGCATCATCTATCACTGGGTTGTATGCTGTTACTATTTCTTCTACTTTTGGTGTGTCATCAGTTGCAATGGTTTGTCTATTATTGCAAAAAGTATGTCATTTACTTACATGGATCTCATGTCTCAATTATTGCTAGTGTATTGCCTTTTGTTGGTGATGTGCATGATGTTGTAACTGTAACTTCTAATGATGTTACCCCTATTGATATTGTTAAGAGCACTTATACAAATATTTATAATGGAGGATCTCCTCTTAAATATGTTATTGGTTTTGCTAGGAAATGTGTGCCTCCTTGTGCTTGGTCCTCCCAGTTTTGGTTTTGAGAGGGAGGTTTTAAAACATGAGCAATATTACTCTCAAAAGAGTTTGATTCGTAGATTTGATAGATTGTGGCCTTGACTCTACAATCTTAATCTTTAATTTCTAAGTAGTGGCAACCTATTATAGAAGGAAAAAAATAAATTTATCCTTGTGCCAAGGGTTTCTTCGTAGTTGTTTTTGACTTAGTTTTAGATTGAAATGTTGTTATAGATTATTGTTTATGGTTTTAAGGCCATCACACCCTCTTGATGAAGCCTTGTCATAATTTATTTGAATCTTTCAATTTTCTTCCTATTTGGATTCACCTCCCTAATCTACCTTTTCATTTTTGGCGTGAACCTTGCTATGAGGGTATTGGTAACTTTGTGGGTCATTTCATCAAGGTGGATCATGCTACTAAAAAAAATTCTCACACCTCCTTCACTTGTATTTTGGTGGAAGTGGATCTGTCCAAGCCTCCCCCAATGGAGGTTATTTTGCAAGTGTTGGTTCTTGGAGTCAACCTTTGGATTATGAAGGTATCACTTTTCACTATACGCAATGCTTTGTCACAGGATATTTGGCATCTAATTCCCCATGCTCTAAGGTTGCTTGATACTCCACTTGGAAGAAGATGATTAATAATTAGAGGCTCTTGAACCTTATGTTGTTGATGGCATGGTGGTCCCTCCTCCACATGAGTTGCTTGAAGATCCTATTGTGGCTTCTTCCACTATTTTGGAAAGTGGTGTCAATGTACCTCCTCCTATTGGTGTTGTGACTTCCACTTGGCATTCAGTTTCCCTAGTTAGGCATTCCTCTCCTCATGCTTCATGCCCAGTTGCATCCTCAGAGAGGGTTTCCCCTCCTCTCAATCTCTTGACAATATATTTGGATGATGATTTTTCATGGGTTGTAGTTCAAAGGAGGAAGAAAGGTCTTTCAAAACATGTATTTATGTCCCATGCCTAAATTAGGGGTATGTGACCTACTGGGTATGGTTATGATATCTTATAGTTCTTTTTCATGGCTTGTTCTTGACAATTTTGTTGTAGTTGTACTCTCGATTGATTGTTCTTGTTGGTAAAGTTGTAAAAGAATTGAGACCCTTTCAAAAACCTTTCTTCTTACCTTTTTTAAGCTTTAAAAGTTTGTGACCTTTTTTCCAACATAATATATCAAAAAAAAATCATACTTAATTATTAACATTACAATCGAAATACACATATTATTAAGTTTACTTTTATTTATTAAAAGTGAAATACAATTACATACTAAATTTTCTAAATACAAATTCAAATATTTACTACCAAATAACAATATAATTGTGATCATTTTTATTCTAATATAACAAACAAATTAAACATCTAACTATACTACACGTACTTCTATTGCTATACTAAGAAGGCAAATACTGACTTGTTAAGAAATAGTACAAATCGATGCTATGATATGCTCCTAAAGCCATTGCCCTTCCTTGCTTGAGGCAAAATAACGACCATTGGAATGAGATAACTACATATATTTGCAAGGCATTGGGTGACATGATGATAATGGTGACTGATCAAAACCAGCGAATCTTAAGTTTTAGACAAACAATGAACCAACAAAAGATCCTGGAGGTGGAGGCACTGCAATTTCAACTGTTCCTTCCATCATCTGAACTACCTTCTTGGTAGATGGCCTTAGAGCTGGATCCTCTTGAATGCACCACAGACCCACCAATATCATTCTCTCCAATTGCCTCGACTCGATTCCGACACCTTCACCTTCTACATGTTGCTTCTCCACCAGCTTAGCAAGTGTACCACGCTTCAAGCATTCATAGACCCACTCGTCCAAAAGGAGTTCATTTTCCGGGGCATCTAGTTCCATGGTTTTCCTGCAACAAATAATTTCCAGCAGCATCACTCCAAAGCTGTAAATATCTACTTTCACAGTAATTGGCATATTATTCATCCACTCAGGCGCAATGTAACCCCTAGTGCCTCGAGCTGCCGTGCGGGTTGCCGTTTGTTCTGCCCTCAACAATTTTGCCAAGCCAAAGTCAGATATTTTAGGAATGTAGTTTTGATCCAGCAGAATGTTTTGGGGCTTTATGTCACAGTGAAGGGTCGGGGTTCTGCACTCTTCATGCAAATAGAGAAGCCCTCTTGCTATACCCATTGCAATCTTAACACGGGTCCTCCAATCAAGAAAGCTCCTATCTACGAACAGAGCGGTGTCCAAAGATCCATTGCTCATATACTCGTACACCAGAAGCCGGTGGGAGCCCTCGTCACAGAAACCATACAACTGAACCAGGTTCTTATGATGGCTTGTACCAATCACGCTCATCTCTGTTCTGAACTCCCGCTCCCCATGTTTTTCCTGCACCGCTTTATCATCGAGAATCTTCACAGCAATTGCTCTTCCATCCGCTAAGCTTCCCTTGCAAACTTTACCGAAGCCACCCCTTCCTAATTCTTCTTTAAAACCTCCCGTAGCAGCCTCCACCTCTTTATAAGAAAAGCTCTTCAACCCCTCCAAAACTACAAGCTGCGGTGTAAATTTTCTCATCTTGTGAAGCTTGCGGCCACACAAGCAGGCCACTAAGAGGGTCACTACGAGTAGAGAAAAGGAGCAAGCCAGGAGAATTATGCCAACGGCTACAACCGTCTTTCCCTCCCTTTTCTTTCTTCGCTCTGGAGGAGCAGAGAAGGGAGACTCTGCATTGAAGCCGTCAGTTACTTTTACAAAAGCAATGTTAGTAATGTCCGTACCTGTACGGCCGTCTATCAAAGGCATCCGTTTCTTCCAACAAAGTGTGTTGCCATAGGTGACCACAGTACACATACAATCGTTTATGCAGGCCTGCTGGCATGCACTTTCACTAAGATCCGCCAAAACCGAATAATCCTTGCCGTTCAACCAGTCCGTGTTCTCAAGCCGCGACATGGTGCTACTCGCAGTGCAGCTCTGCCCCCGTGTTCTCACGCATCCCTTAAAATGGTCTTGGCTGTCAATAAAAGTAAACTGAGGAGGACAATAGCAGTCCGGCTCGTTCTGGTTCTTGATCTGACAAATGCCGTTGCGTCCGCACTGACCCTTGACGTCTTTGCATGGGTCATCCACAGGCTTCCATACAGATCTCCAGGAAGAATCACTGCCGTCCATATTCCACACATACTGTGCAAGGATTCCGTCGCTCTCGAGCGTCACTCTGCGAAGAAATTGCCCCTTTCCGGCCTTGCCTTCTGTGAGCGTGGAAACCGTTATGTTGGTGGTATTTACCAAATACAAGAGCCCACTTTTGTCAAATTTCAAGGTTACTTCCCCGGAAAATGTATTATTGGCCCAGTAAGCACCTTGAGGCTCGCTCACTCGTTCCACAGGGTAAAGCACCAAATTGCCGTCTTCTTGCAAGGCAAGCTCGAATCGGCCTGATGACAGGTTTGTATTCGAAGCCTTGGAATACATGGTAGATTTCCACTTGAGGTCTTGACCGGGCAAGAGGGTATCCGTAGGATAGTCGAAGGTCTGCCAGATGGGCTCAAGTGAGGCGTTTAACAGCACGAAGTTGCCACTGTCGAGCATTGCAGCCGCGGCAACCTTTTCGGAGGGAGCAGCCGACCATTTCAGATTTTTTCTGGCATCGTACAAGCTGAGACCGGTGTTAGTGAGCTGCAGAATAGACGACTTTTCGACAGGAAGGTCCCTCTGATCCTTCATGACCGTCCAGACCAAAGTTTTAGAAGGGATATTGTCAAACCAAACACCTAATACGTACACAGTTGCGGTTAGCTCATAGAATCCAAAAGCAAACTGTCCATTTGGTGAAACCCATTTGGAATTTTGAGGAGGAATAAGAGTGGAGCCAGGCGTGATATTCTGCTTCTGCGCCGATGCGCAGATGAGCTTCAGAATAACAATAATAAGAGGAAGCATTGCAGGAGCAGCCATTGCTGAAGTGAGGGAAGTTAATCAAATCGATGGAAACTGTCCATTATGTAGACCAAATATCGTATTCATCACGCAAGAAAATTAATTAGTCTTTGGTTGATTTCAAGTGCAGTCAGTCACATGTATACGATTCGTGCCGTGAAAAAAGGTTTTGTGGGCACTTTTAATATCTGAATTGTACTCAGTCAATGGTGTGGGGTGCAGATGCATTAACCATGCCGTGACTGCTAAGGATTTTTAATATTTCAAATGTAATTAGTCAATAGTAAATTGACACACTAATTATAATGTGATTATAATGTGAATGTTGTAAAGTATTTTTAATATTTCAAATGTAATTAGTTAATAATATATTGACACACTAATCTTAATGTGAATATTGTAAGGTATTTTTAATATCTTTAGTTAGTCAATGAAATGGTGTGAATGATGCAAAGTACTTTTAATATTTATTCGACTTATTAAATCAATTATAGATAATCTTTGACAAATTAACATATGTAAGTTATGAAATGGTGTGAATGATGCAAAGTACTTTTCATATTTATTTGACTTGTTAAATCAACTATAGAGAATCTTTGACAAATTAACATATGTAAGTTTTCATAGTTAATTATTTGAGAGCTATTTTTTGAAAAGTTCTATTTATGTGTTTTAAAATATTAATGTTTATTATAAAGAATTTATTTGTTTAATAATTTAATGATATTTATTATAAAGAATTTATTTTATTTAATATTAAAATATTTGTTAAAAAGATTATATATGTTTAAAATTATATACATTGTATTATCCTAATGTGTGAAAGTGTAAAATGATATATGTTCGTTCTATGTTCAAATATATAAAAAATTAATACTAAATGTTACATATACATCTTCTCCTATTAATTGTTAAATACAATTCACATCAACATATAATCCTAACATCTTAATATTGTATTTCAAGCTATCTATTAAAGACACATAATCACCATTACTATAATAATTTCTAATACCAATATGTTCAAGTAGTATCCCATTCTTCATTTATTATGTTGAATACCTACAAGAATAACAAAAATTATGTAAAGCTTACTTAAACAACAAATACATTATTCTCAAGTGTTGAAGGAATAAGTAGAGAATCTTGTCCTAACGGATGCGGCCCACATGAATTATTGGAATCCAAATTGGAGCGTTGAACTCGAGGATGTGAGA
>VDFB02109042.1:10670477-10752650 GCA_007258455.2 Sequoia sempervirens
TAGTCATATTTTCAATTTGTTGATGATACCACTCTAATGGGTGTGACTAAGGTCAAAGAAGCTACTAATTTTTGCAAGGTGTTGGACATTTATCTCATAACTTCAAGACAACAAATCAATGAAGGTAAAAATATTCTATTTTGTTTTTTAACACTCTTGTGCTTATTCAACAGTGGATTGCCTATATCCCAAGATTTGAGATTGGTCATTTTCCTTTGACCTATCTTGGAATTCCTCTCTCCACTGTTACCCTACCCGAGGGTTCTTGGCAAAGTATTTTAGACAAGTTTCATGTGAGAGTAAATCACTGGACCCATAGGTGGCTATCTTTTGCAGGTCAAGTGCTACTTCTAAAGTCGGTGGTGCAGGCTCTTCCCATTTATACGTGTATGCTTCAGGTGGCTCCTCCAAGATTTATTAAGGATATAGACTCTCTCACTAGGTAATTTTTATGGGCTGGTAGCTTAGCATCCTCGAAGTGGAGTCTTGTGAAGTGGGAGACTATTTGTAGACCGAAACAGTTTGGGGGCCTTGGGCTGTGGTAGGCCAGTCTTACTGGTTTGGCTTTATTGACCAAGCTATATTGGATATGGTGCATTGATAAAGACCATGCCTATGCCAAGATTATTTCTAATAAATAACTAAAGGGGGTGGTGAAGGAGGAGGTTCCTCATTTTTTCGTTGTTGTGTAAAGGCTCAGTTATTTGGGAAACACTTAAAAAAGGAGCTAAGTTATCAAAGATGGTTTGTTCTGGACTTGCAATAGGGGGTTTGGTGCTCTCTTTTGGTATGACTCTTGAGATGGATTTTCCTCAATCATGACTAGGCATCCTAATTTGTAGGATCTTTGTCACCACTTCCTAGAGGTTGGTTGGTCCTAGGTTAATCTACTCAATTTTGTGGACATGTGGAAGTGTCTAGATGGAAGGACCCTAGTGAGTGGCCTATTAGGGGATTAGAAGAGGATCACGCTAAGCTAAGAAATATTTTAGTTAGTAGAGAGTGCAACTCAATAAGGAAGAGGGATATTTTAGCTCGGAGCCTCGATCTTAAGGGGGTCTACATAGTGGCTAGTGGTTATTGAGAGTTGATTTTTTGGAAGTACGGGGGGATGGAAGTTTCATGGTGGAAAAACATATGGAATAAGTTTTCTTGGCCTAAGTGTAATTGCTTCTTGTGGAATTTAGCCTGGAATAGATGCTTGAATTGGGATAATCTTCAAAAGTGAGGCTTTTAGTGTTAGTGTGAAAGGGGTACTTTATCTAACTAGTTCATTCTTAGCTAGTTCTTCACTAAAGTCCTCCTGTACTGGCTTAACATAGGGACAGGTGGTTTGAGTACTAGTGGTGGATTCCATTCATTCCATTCCATAGGAGAGGAGGAGGGAGGAGGAGGAGGGAGGGAGGAGGGAGAGGAGGCCTTGTGCCGAACACATGAGTTGTCACACCTATGGGATGCCAACACTTGTCTTATCTGGGATACATCTATATCGCCCTTTATGGCTTTATATAACCAAGGCATTTCTTTTATAAATTCTCAATTCTCAAAGGATCGAGATATAGCTTTGCATTCTTAGAAGAAGAATCTTACGGTTATTCCTCCTCCTCATTTTTGGTTTCTTTCCTTGATCATTTAGATTCCCTAAGGTGAGCTGGTTAATAAAATCTTACATTTGTTAAAATATATTTATTAATTTTTTGCTTTTAAGTTAAAAATATTTTTTATTTAATAAACATATGTGATTTTTGTTTTAATTTAAAAATATATTTTATTTCAAAAGATAAAAAATCTATATTTTTAGTTACAAAAGTATTTTTTATTTAAAAAAAATAAAAAATTGAGATTTTAATTACAAATTGTTAAAAAAAAACAATAAAAATCTTAAAAAGGTGGCTCAATGCATTTTATAAATGCTAAACACTTTTTAAATGCATTTATGCATTTTTATATGCAAAATCCCCACGTACTTCAAGCTGCGCGCTCTCCAAGATAGCTGCGAAATAAAAAGGCTTTAGCGTTCCTTTAAATCTTCACCTAAAAATCCATGCCTGCATTTTATCTAGATTTCTTGCCAAAATTTTTGGCCTCTGTATTGCGTGCGCTCTTGGCCTTCGTGATATGTTGTTCGGCCTTTGGTTCTTTATAGGATTTTTTTTCTATTTTTAAATATCTTTTTCATTTAATAAAAAAAAAAAATATATTTTTTGGATTCCATCGATAGTTTTTTTTAAAAATATTTTCTAATGCCAAGTCCCGAGACGTTTCATAAATGTGCCGACATTTTAAACATTTTTTAATACTTTTTAGTGTTAAAAAAATATAAGCATCTTAAATTCAGTTTGACTTTTTACTATTCTTTTAATATTTTTTAATATTAAAAATTATAAATTTTTTAAGTCTGCCGACACTTTAAAAAATCTGTCAACACACATAATAATTTTTGATATTTTTTAATTCAAAAATATAAAAATCTCAAAGTCATCAAATTTGGAGGCAATTTTTGGCGGATAGCTAAACTGGCAGATTGCTAAATTTATCTAGCGGAGTGTTACTTTTGGCGGAAATTTAAACTAGTTGGTGGATATCTATATTTGGTAGATTGCTAACTTTGGTGGCATTTCCGCTAAATTTGGCGGATTTTTTGTTGAAAAGTTTCTACCCCCTCTTTGTTGATGCATTGTTTTTTGAAGGCCAACTTTCACAGCTCATAACTTGGGCTCCTGACCTCCAAATTTAGTGCAATTTTTTTTTTATTTAGGCTAATTTTCCATGCTCTACGCATTGGTGAAGACGGTTTCAGATTTTGGTACATGGATTTTTCAAAAAATTCTTATTCTCAAGGACGACTCCTCATCATTCTCGTTTTGCAAACTTCAAAGCTGCATAACTTTTGCATACGACCTCAGATCGAGTTGATTCTTTTTTTGAAAGTGCATTATTTTCGTGTACTTCACATTGGTGCTACTTATTTTGTATGAAATTGTACCAATTGTATATTTTCAACACATGCTCATTTCTTGAGGAATTGTAAAAGCATTGAAATCCAAATAACTGCACTAAATATAAAGTGCCAAATCATTTTTCTCTGGGGGGGTTCTTTGATTGAGTAAAGAAAAGGGGTTCTCTTGTTGTCTTTGTGCTTAAACATCTCATACTTTGTGCTTTGTTTTTCCTTCACTATGGGTACATTTAAGTTTTCATTGCTCACGCCCTACAACTACAACACATGGCATCAAAATGCATGGAATGCCTTAATGCAACTAGGATATACACCTTATGTTGAGAAGAAGGTAACTGAACCCACAAATGATAAGGAAAAACTACTCTGGATGTTTGAACATACAAAAGCTCTTGGTTGTCTAAGGAGTTTAGTTTCTCTTGATATAATGTTTCAAATTGAAGCATGTAAAGATTCAGATGGTGCATGGGAAAAATTAAAAACTCTCTATGGTACAACTGATGAAGTTTGTGGTTATCAAATTGATAACAAACTAATGGGTTTTGATCCGAAGTCTTTTGATAACATCTAAGATTATGTAACAAAGGTCAATGACCTTGGAGCACAATGTAAATCATGTGGCTTAGAGAAGAAAGACATTCAACTTGTCTATAACACTCTAAACAAACTTGGACTTGAATTTGCAGTATTTGTTTCTAACTTTCATACTCAGGTTGAAAATGAGATCTACATTCACTACACCTTCTTTTGCATCATTTTCTGAAATGTTGATGCAAGAACAACATAAACTTCTTTCAATGGGTCTTCTCAAGCCTTCACATTCACAAGCTTTGATGGCTAGTCAACCAAAGGGTTAGAAAGAATCAAGAAAACCTGACAAAAAACAAAAGTAGTTCAAGAAGAAGTCACAAAGAGATCAAGCAAAATCATCTTCGACAACCAAAGAATACTCCAACTCCTCCTCTTCAAAGGGGAATTTTCAAAAGAAGGAAAGGCTAATTTGTAGTTACTACATGAAACTTGGTCATGAGGAACATTCTTGTCATAAGAAGTAGATCGATGAGTTAAAGAATCTTCTTAAAATGAACACATTAATCTGCCTTCTTTTGTTGCTCAACAATCCTCTACTTCCAAATCAGGTAAAGGGAAAACACATGCACTTGTTTCTATTATTGATTCTTCAAAAGAGTGGATTCTTGACTCGGGCACATCACATCACATGGGTTCTATGAAAGAACAATTTTATTTGTTGGAGCCTTGTTCTGTGCCCCACATTCTCATTGAGGATGATTCTCTAGTGGATGTAATTGGGAAAGGTTCAATTGATACTGGAAATGGTACATTTGAGGATGTCCTCTGCATGCCTGATTTGTCAGCCAACCTTCTCTCCGTCTACCAAATCACTCATAATGGTAGAAAAGTCGAATTCACTCCAGATTTTGTCAGCATCAGGAATCTTGAAGATAATGCACTCCTTGCAGTTGGTAAGGCCAATCATGAGTCTCACCTGTATGCTTTCTCTCATTTTGTACCTGATTCACATTCAACTGCATTGCTCACCCATTCAAATGATATGAGTAAACTATGGCATGAGTGGTTTAGCCATCTCAACTACCACTATCTTCAACAACTCAACAAACAAAATATGGTCACGAGTCTTCTTCAAATCAATTTTTTAGATGGTGTATATTTAGGTTGTGCCTTGGGCAAACATCCTAAGGAGAAGTTTGACAAAGGGAAGGTTGGAGGGCTTCAAAAATCCTTGAATTGGTTCATAGTGACTTGGCAGGTCCTTTTCCATCATTATCTTTCAGTAAGGCTTGTTATTTGCTCACCTTCATTGATGACTATTCCAGATATACATGGGTCTACTTTCTTCGACACAAATGAGAAGTCTTTGATAGATTTCAAGAGTTTAAGGCTCATGCTAAGAAGCAATCTAGAAAGTGTGTCAAAATTCTTCACACTGATAATGGCAGAGAATATGTGAACCACCGATTTGAGCAATTTTGTAATCTTGAAGGGATTGATCTTCAACATACTATTGCCTACACACCACAACAAAATGGTGTAGCTGAGAGGAAAAATAGGTCCCTGAAAGAGATGGCTGGTTGCATGATCCACGCCCGCTCCCTTGTACCTGCATATTAGGCAGAAGCTATCAACTGTGCTACTCGCATCCAAAATAGAGTTCCACATAAGGAATTAAAGGGCATCACTCCCTTCGAAGCTTGGTGTGGTTGAAAACCTGTTGTCAGGCACTTTAGATTTTTTGGATCCCCAACATGGGCACATATTCCTTTAGAGAAGCGCAAGGCCTTGGAACCTCATAGTCGATCTTGTATCTTTGTTGGTTACCTGATGGTGTCAAAGGATATCGGTTGATGGATCCTACAACACATGAGCTCTTCATTGAGTGTAGTGTGCATTTTGAGGAAATCTCTTGTAGCTCATCCTCTACTCTTCCTCCCTCCACAGTGGATTTAAAGCATTCTGACATTGAGGATTTTCCTCAAGTTTCCTCTAGTTGTCGAGTTGATCATGAGATTTCATCTTCCTCTTCAGAGAGTTTAAAATCTCCTCCTCCATCCCCTACCATGCCTTGTTGGGCTTGCCAAACACTTGAGTCTATAGGAGATCTTGTTGGGGATCCTTCAAATACAAGGAGGACTCGATCACAACATCAAGACATTCCACATTCCTACATCACCACAACTTTAGATCCATAATCATTTCGTGAAGCATCTGGTATTGCTGAGTGGGATTTCGCAATGGAGGAAGAGTATAAATCTTTAATGCAAAATAAAGCATGGGATCTTGTTCCACTCCTTAGGGAAGAAAATTGGTTCAATGTAAGTGGATCTATCAAACCAAATTTGCAATGGATGGCTCAGTTGACAAGTATAAAGCATGACTTGTGGCCAAAAGTTTCTCTCAAGTACCAGGTATTGACTACACTGATACCTTTGCACTTGTTTCCAAAATGAACTCCATTTGCTTGCTACTTGCTATTTCTACAACTCATGGTTGGGTTGTACATCAAATGGATGTGAAGAGTGCATTTCTTCACAGGGATCTACATGAAGAAATTTACATGGAGCAGCCACAAGGATTCATTCAAGATTCTTCATTGGTTTGTAAACTAAGGAAGTATCTCTATGGCCTCAAATAGGCTCCATGAGCTTGGTATGCCAAAATGGACTCCTTTCTTCTCTCCATTGGGTTCTCCAGATGCCACTCAAATTCGAATGTCTACATCTTGTGGAAGGAGGATGCTCTTCTCTTCTTGGCTCTCTATGTTGATGACTAGATTGTCACTGGGAGCACTTCATCCATCATCTCGACTGTCAAGATTGCTTTGCATGAAATTTTTTCCATGATTGACTTGGGTCTCTTGCACTACTTTCTTAGGATCAAGATCACACAAACCTCTTCTGGGATCTCACTTGCACAACCCAAGTATGCTCTTGATCTTTTGTCACATTTTCATATGGCTAATTGTAAGCCTGCATCAACTCCCTTTTTGTCTGGAGTTAAGCTTGAGGCGAAGTGTTCCACACCACTACTTCATGCTACCTTATAACATCAACTTGTTGGTAGCCTAATTTAGTTGACTCATACTCACCCTAACATTTCCTTTGCAGTTGGCATTATTTTGTGCTTCATGATAGAACCACATGAACTTCATTGGAAAGCTGCCAAACACATCTTGCACTACATCCAGGGCACTTATCGATATGGGATTCACTATGTAGTAGGCACAAGTTCAGACTTGCTTGGATACCTAGATTTTGATTGGGCTCATGATATTGATGATCACAAGTCCACATTTGGCTACAACTTTCACTATGGTTCTAGCCCCATTTGTTGGCAAAGCAAGAAGAGCATGCCATTGCTCTTTCTTCAACTGAGGCTGAGTATCGGGGAGCTGTCAATGCTGCCACTAAGGCTATTTGAATTTAGAATATCCTCATTGAACTTGGCATCACCTTTCAAAAGCCATCAGTCATCTATTGTGACAACCAGAGTGCCATCCAAATCTCGAAGAACCTGGTCCATCATCAATGAACCAAACACAACGAGATCCATATGCATTTTCTCTGGGATTTGATTCAAGAGCAGGTCATTGATTTGCGATACTTTCCTACAACAGATCAAGTTGTAGATATATTCATCAAACCCTTCACTGAGAGCAAGTATGTTCATCTTCAATTTCTCTTAGGGGTGAGGCACATCTCTTTTGGGGGGGTCACTTAGACCTTCTTCATTCACCCTCTCATGGGAAGGAGTTTTTTCCCATCGAGTTTTCTCCTTCTTTATCATTGAGAGGTTATTATGTACATGGGTACCTCATCAGGCCTAGCAGTCTGGACCCATTATGCATCTTTTCATTATATACTTCTCCCTAAGTTGCACTTAAGGGGGGGTGTTAGTATGAAAGGGGTATTTTATCTAACTAGTTTATTCTTAGCTAGTTCTCCACTAAAGTCCTCTTCACACTAGCTTAACTTTACATAGGGATAAGGTGGTTGAGCCTTTAATGACATGAGTTGTCACACCTTATAGGATGCCAACACTTGTCATAATTTGGTTGCATCTATCTCTCCCCTTGGCCTATATAACCAAGGCATTTCCTTTGTAATTCTCAATTCTCAAGTTGAATATAACTTTGCATTCTTGAGAGTAATGTAGTTTATTCCTCCTCATATTTTTGGTTTTGCTTTCCTTCAGTAATTAGATTCTTGGGTAGGTTAGTTAGCAAATCTTACATTTAGGGTCCTCTGGTATGTGTTCTTTGTGGCTATTGTGAAGAGGATTCGTCCCGTTTGTTCTTTCGTTGCCATTTTTCTATGCTTATTTAGCACCTTTGGTGGGGTATCTGGAGACATTCATGTGTTCATGCATCTTCACTGATCAAATTGTGGAGTAGTCTAGGGAGGCCTCCAACATAGGCTTCTTTCCTCCAGATTGTATGGAATATTGGTCCCACTTTCATCCTTCGGAAGATTTGGATTAAGAGGAATCACATGAATTTTTGTGGAAGCAATTTGATGATTCAACAGGTTTGGCAGAGAGTTGTTGGTATGATTTAGGAGATTGTGGTAGCTAAATGCTAAGTGTCTTTTCCTTTGGAAAGGGGAGATGAAGAGATCATGAATAGCTTGGGTTTGCATGGTTTGGTGTTTGACTCTTTTTATGTTAGAAGGGGTCACCATGCCAAAAAGAAGGTTCAGAGAGATGGTAGGTGGTCCCCTCACTCGATGGGTGTTTTAAAGATCAATATTGATGGCTCTTCAAGGGGTAATCTTGGGCTTGCTAGGGTTGGTGGAAGTTGAACATATAGCTCTAGAAAGGACATTATCTTCTTTTTCATTCATAAGGTGCAACAAACCAATAACTTCATGGAAGGTTTGATGATCCTCTTTGCTATTGAGTGAGCTTGTGCTCTTGGCTAGCACAAGATCATATGTGAATCAGACTCTCAAATCATTGTTAATTTTTTCACTGAGTGGAAGTTGCATGGGGTTAATTGGAAACTTGCCTGTATTTTTAGGCATATTTTGCGTCTGAGCTCCGTGCTTGAATCTGTTTCTTTTACTCACATTTCACATGAGTGAAACAAGGCTGCTAATTGTTTGGCTAAATGGGCTTCTGAGCACGCTAGTGGCTAACAAGTTGAAGGTTGGGAGTAGTTATCCCAGGATTTTTCCAAGATTTATAGAGGCTAATCTTGGATGACATGGTTGGATGATATTTTTTTGGGTGGTCTTGTTGAGTATTCCACTCTCTAGTGGTTGTTTGCTTGTTTCAGGCTTCCTATTATTTCTCTAGGTGTCTATTTTGGACCATGACTACTTTGTATTAGTGATTTTCTAGATGCAATAAATTTTTACCCTCTTTATTCAAAAATAAATAAAAAATAATATTATAGTTGTTAGGTTTGACCTAAACTCTAAGTATGATTTGTACTAGGCACAATTAATTGAAATTGAGTATATTCAAAGTAAAATAACTCTTAAAGATAAAAAATAAAATAATGCTTAAATAATTTTAAAGTAAAATAAGATAACTATTAAATAAATATAAAGATTTGCACAATTAGTTGAAATTTAGTATTTTCAAGATAAAATAATTCTTAAGTATATAAAATAAAATAAGTTAAATATTAAATAAATAAAAAATTTCAAGAATTATATCTTTAGAAATAATAAATATTTACTATTTATCTAGATTTTGTATGAAGAGTTATTTTTATTTGATTTTGACTTCAACTCTAATCCTTATTCTAACTTAATTCTATCCCTAACCCTAACCCTAAGTCTAGCTTTCACTTTAATCCTAATCCTAACTCTTAACAATAATTGTAACCCTAATTGTTATTTGAACCCAAACTGTAACTTTGATTGTAACCCTAACAATAGTTCTAATTCTAATCATAATTTTAATTGTAACACTAACCCTAATAATATTGTAAACATAGTCATAACCCTAATTCTAACGCTAATTACAAGCCTGACCCTAAGCCTAATCCTAAACATAATTATAACCCTAACACAAACCCTAACCTTGATTCTAATTCTAAACTTAACTTTAAACCTAACTCTAATTTTAACCTTAATATTGAGACAATTTTTGAAGTGTGATCAAGGGGAGCATTGTTTACATTTTTCTAACCCAATTATATAACATTTATTCTAACCCTGATTCAAAATCTAATCCTAACTCTAACCCTTATTCTAATTCTACCTAACATTGTTTCTGTGAGAGATGGGAAATGTCGGTGAGGGTCGGTTACACTTGACTCATGATGAATCGAAGCATAACTTCGCCAAAAATTCTTGCATCTACAAACAAGATCATTCGAAATGGAAATATAAACAAAGCATTTAATTGAAAATGAAAGCTAAAAACTACACAAAAATAGATAAATTCCTAGCCTATCCCATCTGAAACTTATCCTATTTTTGAATTGGTGTCGTGTTGATGTGAAACGATGACCCTTTCCCAATCCCGTGATTAGTGAACCTGTTTCAGTTGATTCAATGGAAGATAATCAATGAAACCATTGTGATTGATGTATGAAAACCTAGATTATGCTAAAAATGAACATGATGCAAGCTAAATTACCATGATTTTATGCTACAAATGATCTAATTATGCTATTGCTAAGCTAATCTAAGCTAAAATTATGCTAAAAGATGAAAACCCTAATTCATATACAAACTAAGATGGATGATCTAAACTATTATGTAATGAAAATGAACTAAAATAAGCTAACAAGTGAGTAAAATGAGAGTATGGATGCAAGTGAATTCAACAGAATAAGTTTGCAATTGAAAGATGGATCCATTTGTCTCCAAATAGTGATCTATTTATAGGAGAGCAAATGAGGAATGAATGGTTGAGATCAAAAATCTTAATCGATAGTTCAAGATGAAAGGGATGAGAGGCATGGATCATAAATTATCATCAACGGATGATAATGCATGATAAAAGTTAATCAAGGGCTCACACTTGCCTCAAACAAACACACTTTTGATTTGCTCACACAGGTCAAAGGTAACTCACTCAAGAGGTTGAAGGTTTAGCTTGTTCAAGAAGCCAAGTGAGTTGATTGGAGTAGAGAGAATATTCCTTTGGGTGAGCAAAAAGGTAATTTACAAATTAAAACAAAGTTTTAATTGTGCAAAAAGGGGATAAATAATATTCCATGAGAATATTCCCTTTGCTTAGAGGAAAATTAATTTAATTGCTAATTAAACAAGGTTTAATATATGCAATTAGGGAGTTAGAAGAATTAAAGAGATATTTATTAAATTAGATGATTTAATAAATAGGGGAGGGGTGGAAGTGATATTTAATTAAATAACTTTGGGATATTTAATTAAATAAGATGACTTAGGGAATTAAATTAAATATTTTGATTTATTTAATTTAATTATATGAAGTGTTAGTGTGAATAGAGATGAATTAACCCGATTAAATTAATTAGGCCATTAGATGAAAATGATGCAATTAATTAATTAGCTAGGCTAATTAAATCAATTAAGCGAAAAGAGAATGGGTTAAAGAGGAAATGATGTTAGTAAATTTGTTTCAAGTGTATGATATTGATTAGGATATTTTTTAGTGTCTACATTTTGCCCCTCTTTGAAGCGAGGAACCTGCTACTTTGATTCAAAGAATAACACTTTTCAAATCAGATCTATTGCCTAAATCAAAAAATAAAAAATTCCTAATTTTTTAGATGCCTCAATAGAAGGATAAAGTTGACTCCCTGCCCCCTCTAGAAATCAGGCAAAATTTTCAAATTTTGGGTTGATTTCTCGATAAAGGTTCAAAAGGTGCCCCAAGGGTTCAAAAAGGCTTCAGATGCAAGAATAATTCCAAAAATGAAAAAAATGATGCAAAATTAGGTCCAGATTGGAAAAGTTGGTGAAAATGATAATAAACCCCATCTTTAAGGCTAAATTAGGGAAAGAAACCCTAATTTTCTAGCTTAAATAGGCTAAGAAGGATCATTTTCAATTCATTTGTGCATTCACACCTTAAGGAATTCTTGTGATTTGAGCTTTGACCCTTCGATGAAATGGTGTGTTGAGAGCTTCCTAGGCACATGTTCGATCGAGTTCAAGAGTTCCAACGACTTCCTGGCGTAGGACCAGTGATATGTGATTCAAAACCTGATTTGAAATTTGAATTTTTGATGCATTTATGACGCTATAAAATTTAGAATTTGGTGGCATCGCTATATAGTGACGCCCAAACTAAAATGGACGATGCCCAAATCATTTATAGCGATGCATATTTATATTGCAACACACTTCTCGATTTAAAATTAGGGTTCCTAATTTTAAATGGTGACACAGGCTTATTTGGTGACACATTTGTTGATTTAGAAATTAGGGTTAGGTTAGACCAGAAGCTAAATTGCGATGCTAGCTTATCTAGCGACACACTTTTAGATTTGAAAATTTAAATGCATTGAGCATCGCTATTTGAAATTTGAATATAGTGACACTATTGTAAATAGCAATGCTATTATGATTTCTGAGCCAAAAACTTCAAACAACTTCAAATTTTGATGATTTCTTGACACTGTGCGCTTTGTGGATGCACGAGGTCTTCCCACCATTGATGTTGAGGGAGCACAGGCCCACGATATTGGAGAGATTAGGTGATCTTTCAAAGTTACGCTAGGAGCACCTCAGAGAGATTGGTCTCTAGTATGTTGCATACACACTTGTGATTAGGACATATCTGGTGATGATGACAACTCTGTACGAGAGATGGAACAACGAGACCTCGTCCTTCCACCTTCCTATGGGGGAGGTGATAGTTACTTTGGAGGACATGTGGAAAATATTATGTTTTCCTATTCACAGTGATCGCATGATTTACAACACCGATGCTGGGTTTGACGCTTGCCTTGAGGTGATGGAGATGGATTAGATTTCCTTGGTCACATCTTAGATTGATTTGGAGACATACAAAGGTCACATGCCGACCTTTAGATTGATCCTTACAACCATTATTTTTGGTTTGGTGGCTCTAGACAGATGTAGCAGAGGATTTAGCCCAGGATCGGGCTTGGCATGGCATTAGATGCTGTTCAAGAGGACTCTGTGTGGGGGCCTATGATGCTAGCTTCCTTATACCATGATTTTGTCTATTGTGATGGGAGAGCCATCAGAGCAGGGGTGACTCTACTACACATTTGAGCATGGGAGCACATTGTCGTGCTTCGACCAATTGTTCAGATGGCATACATGGAGCTGGATGATACTATCATTTGGAGATATAGAGGTTCCATTACACTTAGGCACACTGAAAAGATTGGGCTCTCGTACTGGAGATGAGTTATAGATGATATGACAGTTTTTCGCTGGCGCCCATGGCTACAGATGGCACCATGGTTTGATGATATTCATAAACTATATTTTTCCAGAAAAACCCGTTACATGCAAGGTCAAGAGCACACTATGATTAAGAGATATCTTCTTGATAGGATAGCATGGTAGTTCGGGGATGTACAGGATAGGATTGACGATGCATACAGGGCCATTTTTATGAGATCGACCAAAGAGGTTCCCACATGGGGACCGACCATTCCAGCTCTAGAGACTGTTAAGAGTTTTAGACGGTTGGTGGCCCAGCCTTGGGAATATGATTAGGGTTAGCCAGTAGTTCAAACCACTCTGGCCTATGATGCATGGTTTGTCCCACCCTGATGATTGATAGATCCAGGAGGTGCTCCTCCTAGAGGGAGACTGCGAGGCAGGGGAGCTAGAGGTAGGGGATAGGGAGGCTAGGATGGCGAAGATGAACAAGTTTCAGGGGCTCCTCTGGTTGCACAACAACATGGGCCACAATAGCAACCTCTAGTTCAACAACAAGGACCACAACAGTAGGTAGTACCACCACTGCCACCAGATGCATGAGATGATATGATACAACAGTTGTAGCAATAGGTGCAGATACTGACTGGTGAGTGGGATTAGGCTCGCTAGTAGATTTTGGCTATTACTATTGAGCGAGACCAGGCTTGAAAACATGTGGTTGTAGTGATAACAAAGAGAGATTAGGCACTGCAGAGGGTATAGGCTGTTATAGGGGAGAGAGACCAAGAGGTGGCTCAGAGATAGAAGATTGAGGCTATGATGGTAGCCACACATGGTCGGACCATGTCAGTGTGGTTATATATAGAATCCATTACAATGACTGCATATTACATGTAGCATTATCATCGAGATGTTCTAGCGGCTCTCTGATAGCCAAATTTTTCACAGCACAATGATGCGTGCCCCTGAGTAGAGGATCAACTTGAGAGGTAGACTGGAGAGGGTAGTAGCCATCAGGGCTAGCTTTTTGATGTATGGACACTTTTTTATTTTTCCCCATTCTTTATCACTAATATACATTCATGAGCTCCTTTTTGATAGCCTCATGGATATTTGTATTTATGATCGATGTAAATACATTGATCTAGATTTTGTACCATGACACATTTTTTGATATATATATGATACGGATATAGATGATTCATGCTATGATGTGTTTACTTTATTTCATGTATGGATGGTATGATATAAATGTATTTACTTTAATCATGTATGGATGCACTTTACTTATGCCTATCTGACATGTGATGATCATGATATGGATGGATGCAATGTTATGTTCTTTTTCATTATCTTTTCATGATATGATATGGATGGATGATTACTATATGCAAATGTTATGAATGCAAATGATGTGGATGCATTTCTTTTTGTATATTTTCTATGCATGTTTTATGATGATGATGTATGCATATGGATGTATGGATGCAAATGCTTATGATATGAAACAATTTAAGATGCTTAGAATAACAAATCTATATTATTCATCACAACTCAAATGATAATGTAGAATGTATGATGTGATATGCAAATGATTATGCTAATGATTTGTGGATGTAGGGTGGATGCATTTGATGATGTTTTTGTTGATTGTAATGATACTAGGTTAGCACAGAGAGAAGTTAGAAGAATAAAGAATAAATGGCTGTTGGTGATGATGATTGCTTCAAAAGATCCAACAAGTCCTTGATCCATCAAGACTTTATTAGAGAAGGTGACAAGACAATGCAAAAAATGTAGGGTGAAATGTAGGATGAGATGTTCACACTTCGGGATTGGGATTTTCTGTCGTTCCTTATTGTTTGATATAACACATAGATACGATGCATCAAGGTATTGACAACCAGGATGGCGTTGTATTTAGTGTAATGGATTTTGACTTGACAAGCATATAGGATAGTTCTTGTTCACACCTTGACATACAGAAACGTCGTTGGAATGCAAATTAGAAGTTTAGAACATATTGGACCAAAGCATACACAATAGTCAATGACATACTCCAAACGACCTTCCTACACACAACTAAGCAAGTATGCACCAAGATTATTTTACAAGAGTATCCACAAGCACAACAAATAGAAGATAATGATCGATGCCCCATTCCTTTCTCTCTAAATTTTTTTGTTTAGACATCATCGAGAGGTCCTTGGAATGGGCCATTAAGATAAATCATAAGAAAAGATCAAAGATAAACAATCAGTGTTATCTATAGCTCTTGCCTAGTTTTAAGTTTAGCTTAAAGTGATATATGATACTAATGTCCATTGCAGGAAGGATACATTCTAGAACATGTTGATTAGAGGGTTGTTTGATGTTAGGACGATGATGCTAAGATGAGCCATTGCTATAAACTTCACTAACACATTTATCTATGATTTAGACGTTAGATTTTGACTTTTAGGTTCACACTTTACAAGTTGCTATACTTTCTTTCTACTTGTTTCACCAAAGGGTGAAGGTGACGATTGATTATTATGGGTGAAAGCGAGATGGAATGGATGGGTTTTGGATTTTCTAGAATATCTCAATGTTTTTGGTATTTTTGAAATGTTTTGAGGCTATTTTTGGTCCTCTTGGATGTTTATACAAATGTTTAGGATTTTTAGATTTTTTGAGGCTGTTTAGGATTTTTTGAATATTCGAGGATTTTTAGGTTTTTTGAACGTTTTCTATTGTTTTTGTGTTTTTTGAATATTTGGATTTTCACAATATTTGGATGTTTAGGGTTTTTTGATTTTTTGAGTTTCGACCAAGGACCTAACCTAAAGACCTATCCTAGGGGCCTTGGGGGCTAATCATAGATTAGCCTTGCCTACGTTATACACACAAAGACCACATAGTTTGAATGACTCGACCTATTTACAAGATGAAGATATGAACAAATGAGAGACAACAGTTTATTATGATGGACTACTAAAGGAATGACCTAGGGTGTCTCAGGGGCACATCAATGATGTCCTTGCCTACGTTCAAGCTCAGAGACGATGTAGTTCGACAAGAGGACTCATGTTTTTGGTTTTTCGATGTTTGACCTTTTTAGGGATTTTGATGTTTTCTAGATGTTTTGGATTTTTCCTATACAATTTTCTGAATGTTTTTTTGGATTTTCGATGTACAATATTTTGCAAATGTTTTTGGATTTTCTGGATAAGATTTTATGAATGTTTTTGGTGTTTTTTGATAAGATGTCCCATGACCTCAAGATATACAAGAACCCAATTGTGACACATAATAAAATGTCCCTAGTGTGACATGTTAGCCTACTTCGATAAAGGCAAGATAGATTGACCTTGGAAATATGCCAAGTAGTGCTAAAGAGTTCACGATACCTTACAGTGACAAGCCATGATAAGGATGCAGATGAGGGATGAATGGCAATGCAAAGAATGATGGGCCAAAAGAGCCAAAGAATAGATGGAGATGCTTTATTTATGCAAGGTGCCTGTTTTCCAGGTTTTCACCAAGGTACTTGCCAAAAGTGCCACCGAAGTGGTTTTCACTAGAGGACAATTTTTTTTCTTTACTTTTTCAATCCTTTTTCTCATTTTTTTTTGGATTTTGATCATTTTTTGATTTTTTTTATATTTTTGATTTACTCCCTTCATGATTAGGCATAAAACTTTTTGAGATGCAAGCTATTAGTTGGTTCCTGCAAGGGTTCACCTTCAGGGGTTGATAGTTGGTATGCTTCTGATCTATAGCTTGCTATGATAACAAAGGGACCCAACCAGTTAAGGTCAAACTTTCCTTTGTTGTCTTGATCTAGAAGGTTCTTCTGATTTTGCTTTAAGACAAGATCACCTACCTAGAACAACCAACATTTTATTCTCTTGTTATAGCTATGTTTCAGTCAGTTTTGATATACTTGCAAGTGATTAAGGGCGTTAAAATGACGTTCATCCAAAAATTCTAGCTCATTTAGTTGAGACACTCTATATTGTTCCTCAATTATCAAATTATTTAGTAACACTCACAATGATGGGAGCTCAAACTCAATAGGAAAGATGGCTTCTAGTCCATAAGCCAAGGAGAAAGGGGTTGCACCTATAGGTGTGCAGATACTGGTTTGATAAGCCCAAAGAGTAGGATTTAGCTGCATATGCCAGTCACGAATAGCTTCATTAACTGTTTTCTTTAGGATTTTTAGGATAGTTTTATTCGTTGCTTCTGCTTGGCCATTGCCTTGGGGATAGTACGGGGTAGAGAATCGATGTTGGATATTGAATTTTTGGAACAACTCTACATCCTAATTCTTGAATGGCGTTCCATTGTCTGAGATGAGGGTTTATGGAACACCATAACAACAAATTAAGTAATTCAGGATAAACTTGGCTATCTGCTTCCTCATTATGTAGGTCATAGGAATGGATTCAACCCACTTAGTAAAGTACTTAGTGGAAGTTATGATAAACTTATGGCCATTGGATGAGGTTGGAGTGATTTTTTCGATGAGGTCAAGTCCCCATTGTGAAAAAGGCCATGGTGTGATCATTGGTTGCAATTCTTGAGTTGGAGCATGAATCAGATCCCCATCCTGTTGGCACTGGATACATTTTCGCACATACTAATGAGCTTCTTTTTCCATGGTTGGCCAATAGTACCCCGTCCTCAATAGTTTCTTAGCTAATACTAGAATGGGACCCACATATACCATCGTGTAGTTTTGTTAAAGTATTTAAGGCTTCCTCTTGGTTATGTCATCATAGTAATGTCCCTTCGATGCTTCAACGGTAAAGGGTATCACCTAGGATCACGAATCGAGATGCCTTTTTCACAAAGGTCTTTTTAAGGTTCAAGCTGATATTAGATGGAAGGGTTCCTCTATTAAGGTAAGTAAAGATGTCATGGTACCACAGTGATCCAGGACCAACAATGACACACAAATTCAAAATCAAGGATTTTGAAAGTTGGTACGAGAAGCTATTCTACCAAGAATTCACATTGGAGAATGTTGTTCGACATGTCTAGTAATGATCTGATTGTTGCCATGGCATCTGCTGCTCTATTGTTCATGCAAGGAATCTAATCAAAAGTTATGTCTATAAAAATATCTTTGAGATTCTCCACCATCTTCTTGTAAGGAGTGAGCTTGTCATCTTTAGTTTGATAGTTGTCATTGACTTGGTTGATAACCAACTGCGAGTCTCCATAGACTTTCATCTCTTGAATCTACCACTGAACTACTATCTTAAGACCTGTGATCAGGGTTCATACTCAACAATGTTATTGGTACATAGAAATGATAGCCTGTATAACTTTTGGATGCAATCACCTTAAGGGGTGATGAAAATACTGCTTGCTCCTGATCCATGTTGGGTGAACAATCCATTTTAGTACATCTTCCAATGAGCCGTGAGATTAATAAGGAAGACCGATTCGTCAGGGAGTTCATATATTAAAGGGTTCTCATCATAGATGGGTTCTACTAGTTGGTCTGCAATCACTTGTCCTTTGATTTCCTTATGCTTCACATACTCTATGTCAAACTTTGTCAAGATCATTACCCATTTAGCCATTCGTCCTGTGAGAGTTTCTTTAGATAACAAATATTTTAATGGATCAATATTTGCGATGAGCTTGATTTGGTGTGACAACATGTAGTGCCTAAAATTTTGTGAAGTGAAAATTACTACTAGGAACACTTTCTCAATGGGTGAATAGTTCATCTCATAGCCTACCAAGGTTCTGCTGATGTAGTATATGGCTCTTTTCTTTTCGTTTTCATCATGTTGTGCTAAAAGAGCTCCTAGTGCTATTGGTGTTGCTGAGATGTACATGATTAGTGGCTTGTTTGGTATCAGTGGCATGAGCACCAAAGGTGTTAGTAGATAATCCTTGATCTGTTGGAAAACTTTATCACATTTGTCATCCCAGTTGTAGGTTATCCCTTTATGAAGAAGATGTGAAAAGGGATGAATTTTATCTGATAGCTAGGCTATGAATCTTTTGATGGATTGCAATCTTCATTGTAATCCCCTCATCTACTTCAATGTCAGTGGTGGTTCCATGTCTAGGATAGCTTTTACCTTTGCTAGATCAATTTCTATCCCTCTTTGTGAAATGATAAAGCCAAGAAGTTTCCTTGGTGTGACCCTGAACACACACTTTTTTGGATTTAGTCATACCTTGTATTCTTCAAGCCTCTCAAAGATAGGTCCTAGGACTTGTATGTGCTCACTTCTCTTCTTTGATTTTTCCAAAATATCATCCACATAGTCCTCAACTGTTTTATGGATCATGTTGTGAAATATGAGGGTCATTGCTCTTTGATAGGTTGCTCTTGCATTCTTTAACCCAAATGGCATTACATTCCAGTAGTAGGTTCTATTGATGATGTTTTCTACACAGCAACAACTCAGAAATAATATAATATCCTATCTCTCTTGAAAGGTAAATCTCTATCAACAAACCTCAAGAGATAACCCCAAGGTCTCTAATGTCAGGTCTTGACAATGCATAAACAACTCAGTGATAAATGTGAAAATGCTGGTAATCACAAAGGGACCTTACCACAAGCAAATACTGAATCTTGAACTTATCAGATCTAGCAATGTAATGATACTTCAATACTAAATCTAACTCAAATGATAAAGAAATAACAAAAGATTAGGGTTTCAAAGAGATACTAAATTTAACTACTCCTAAGATTAACAATGCAAATGATGAAATACTTGAAATGGACCAATCCCCCATAAACTAATTCCTGCTTGACCAAGATAAATCTACAATCTTATAGAAATAATGCAATCTTCTAAGGCATTAAAGATTTTCAGATCATGAACATTCATCCAAGACAACCCAATTGCAATTGAAATGAATAAACTTCACAATTGAACTAAGCATGATGAATATAAAGGTCTAGGCTAACTTTGCAAAGCAACTAACAATCAGCTAGTTGCAAAAAGTATGGACAAGGGATTGCTGCAACACTTCAAGCATTAAATCATGAACATCATTGAATCATATCTAAATCTAAATCTAACGACCTTGAGCAACTTGAAAGATAGAATCATAAGAACCATGCAAGATAAATCAACACAAAAGAGATCACCAAAAAATCACAATGTATTCAATTGTATTGAATCATCAAATTTTAGCAACAATTCCAATGTTTTGTTACAACATTTGCTCAGAAATTGACTAACTGCTACCTCTGCTTTACTGCTAAATTCGCTTGTATCTGTCTATGTATTCTATTCTATCTATCTTCTATATCCTATGTCCTACAAATGAGGTGAAGTTCCCAATTTATAGAGAACCCCAAAGCATGTCGGCCCAATAAGGGTTTTTACAATCATAAAACAACCACAAACAAGTCAACCCAATTGATGTTTACAATAATAAATGGCCATAAAATAGGTCGGCCCAAGGAGAATTCAAAATTAAATAAAATGGCATTAAATACATGAACTCAATCCAAGGTCGGCCTGGGATCTTCAACATAATTCGAACCAAGGCACAAGTTTCAATGCAGCCCCAAATTAACTGCCCTCTCCAAGTTGGCCAAGGGGTGGAGGAACTTGAATTTCTTCATTAAATTTCATCACCAGAATTTCCTTGACTACGCAGCAAAATTCAGCCTGCACTCAACAAAAACCACCATTAATATCCATTATAACACTATCAAAACATGAAGATCAAGATTAATCCAACATTAGCAATGTATTCGTAATCCAAATAAGCTCAAACACAAATTGAAATCAACTCAGAAACACTGCGCAATAAAAAACAACACGATCCGGGATTTCGAGCTAGCTGCAAAATCTGGGCCAGAAGGGAAATTCTGAAAAAATCTGGCCTAGGCGGATTCTGACGAAGAAGGCACAAAATCCACCAAAGATCATCACAAAATGCAGAAAAAATGCAAAAAATAGTGTAATTCATCAATCTAGAACATGGAATGACAAGAATTTAATATTAAGATCATCCAATTCAACTAATTTTGAAGTTTCACATCGCATCCTTGAAAACCAGGAAAAATCCGGCTGGACCGGATTTCTGCGAAAATGACAATCACTGCATGAAATTCGGGAAAACGAGGGGAAGTAGGAGAAACCGGGAAAATCCGACCGGATAGGAAAATCTCGAACCTGATAGAAAACCCGAACAACGGAAATCCAACATGAATTCGCACAAATTGACCGAAGGTCACAAATTTGAGGACTCTGGGCACGAAATCAGCTTAACATGAACCTCCTATATATCTTCTTTGAATCCTAGGCTCAATTGAAAGCAAATAAAAAAGAAATGGCAACGCCCTAGGCATGAAACCCTAGATTTTAACCATGAACACATAGGGAAAGCCATGAAATTCCCAAACACATAGGAATTCAAACTCCAAGCAAGACTATAACGTTTTAAAGCACAACAAGATCGAACTTCTCAACTCAGGAGAATGCAAATGACAAAGCATAGAAGCAAGAATCCTAAAAAACCAGCTAAACTCAGAAACCCGACGGCCAGACAGAAGTTTGAAAAAATCTGGCCCAGGCGGAATTCTGCGAAGGCTAGAAATCTTTGAAACACGATGCAAAGCAAATAGAGTTGGACTCTGAACGCAATTCGGGAAAATCCGGACGGGGCAGAAAATCCCGAACTAGCTCAAAAACCCATACGACAGCATCAAAACCAGAGTTTGAATGAAATTCGGGAAAATCTGAATGAACAGGAAAATCCCGAACCAGGGCAAAAACCCAAACTTCACCCAAAACATAAGATTTTCAATATGCAACTTGGGAAAAACACTTGGGAAAGCAAGATAAACATAGTAAGCACATGCCAAGGCAATGCAAATCAACAAAATCCAAGGGGGAAAAGCACAAAAGTGAAAGCAAAAGAGGGTCCCTGCTTTCAGCGGGGCGTGTGTGCAAAAACTGCACAACAAATGGCGACTCTGCTGGGAAAATGCTCCAAAGCATTTCGATGACGAACAAGAATCATGAACCCAAAATCTCTGGTTTCTATCCCACTATCAAAAAACAAATCAAAATGAAAGATCAAAGAATCAGAACTAAAGGAAGACTAAACCTTCCATAGACTGAAAATCCAAGTGTGTGCACATGAGTTCATTTCACTCCTTGAGCTACCGTAGAAACCAAGTTTAGTTAGGACAAACTACGTAAAGATTCTAACTTCAAAAGTGACCTGGATAGAGCCTCGCTACCAGTCAGGCGTCTATAGCCCCGATGAGGTTATCGTTGTGATTCTCCCGAACATAGCTCTACTGCTAGCCAGGTGTCCATAGCCCCGGTAGAGATATTTGGATACCCCTGATAAGTTGAATTCATTCTTTTGATTTTCAATATTTTACTTTCTTTTTTTTTTGATATTCTTTTCTTTTCACTTTTTCTTTTCAACCTATGAACAACGAAGTTCACACTTAGGGATGAGAACCACAGTGGCACTGAAGTAGAAATTATATTTTTCACCTAACAAGACCTCGCAAGGATCCTACCGCAACCTCATGATTTTTAAGATGTATAAAAGATATAAGATTTTAGAATATTTCAAATTCAAATCAAACCAGTGACCCATCCTCTTTAAATCAAACATTTAGACTGCATGACGATAACAAAGACCTCAACCATCCTTTCAAGACACACAATCAAAGTTCATCAAGGAAATACTCAGAACAGTCCCAAACAAAAGAATATTTTCTATGCAGGTGCAACACATCCAGAAGAAAACAAGAAGATCTCCAAAGCAGGAGCATAGCAAAAACAAACCAAACCGAAAGCAAACCTAAACTAACCAAAGCAAAGCAAAGCAAAATAGAAAGGAAACCTAACCTAAAGAAAGCAAGAGCATAAAAGAAAACTTAAAGAGAGCAGAGCAATCTGCATTTCAACAGTATGTACAAAGAGACTCATAACAACTCATTATCAGACAGGGTGAACTAAGACCCACCCCCATATGGTTCATCAATGCATGAACAAGCAACAAGGTAATGGTAACAGTCCTAAAAAATGCAAACTTATCTTTATATTCAACAAAATAAGGCTCAATAATGTAGCATTCAAACTTAACCTTATTGATAGGAATAATCAACAATTGGGGCAACTCATTGAAACCATGATTAATCCATATGCAAGCTATCTTTCCTAAACTTCCATAATTGAATTGATAAGCTTCATAATTTATAGCGAGGAGAGAAACAACCTAATTTTGTACTGCAGTAGACCAGATGTGGTGTTCATTATTCTTCAATTGTAAGGAGCTAATATCTATGTCATCAGGAGGTCTCCACTGATGGTACAACAATCCCTTTGTGTTGGAAACATGCAATACATAACTGGAGGCATCACTATGTAATGGAAAGTGAAATTTAGATTGAACAAGTCCAAAATTATCAACATGGAACTCTTCGCCTTTAAGCACATTTTCACTTGTAGCCGTGTGATCATGCCCATCAATTATGACTGTAATATCAATGTTTTCAGCATCATTCAAATCTTCTTGCATATCAATATGAGCCACATTAGTTATCTCATCATTGATGCATAAAGTCTGCGAATTTTCAATGTTCAGTTCATCAATAGATAGAGGAAAAACAAAATTTGATAAATGAATAGACTCCCTAAATTATTCCTCTGTTGGCATTGGTTCAAGCTCTTGATCACAGTCATCAGGAATGTTAACCACTCCATTGAGTGCTTCCTCATGTTTTTCAAGACATTCATCAACAACTTATTGAAATTATCCCATTGAAGCCTTTTGTGTATCCCTCACATGTTGTGGCAGTTGCATTTGTTCTTCCACCTCCTTTATGGCTACCTAGCACTGGAAGCATGTGAATTCTGAATGCTCTTCCTCATGTATCCTACACCAAGCTGGTAACAACAAGTCCTCTAGGTCGATTCTATAACTCAAGCTTGACCAATATTTTATAATCCTGGCAACAAATTCTTCATATCTATTATGTATTGGGTCCTTATTCTAAATGAATTCCTAGAAATTATCCAGTAAACTGAGCTAACTGTCTTCAAGATCATCATCATTTTCAACTAGTTCTACCAAGGCTTCAGTACCATTGGATTCTACTGTGAGATCAACAGGTGCTATGTGGAACATAAGGACTTCCTCTACATCTGAATCCTCAAAAGGGGCTGCAAGCACATAATTACCCATACTTACCTCTGTTATAAGAATTTCATTAGAGGTGTTCTGATATTCTCTAATCATGTATTTCATTCTAGGTTCTCTTTCAATTCTAATATGGTTTGGAACTCCCTTCCAAGGAAGCCACATGTGAGAGTTATCAGTTGATACATATCCATTCAAGGCCATGGTAAAGTCTCTTCCTAGAATCAGGCCATAAGCATCAGGTATATCTGCCACCTGTATATTAATAACTTGTTGAATCCTAGGATCAGAAGCAACCTGCATATGAATCATATTTAATTCCTTGACAACATTAACTTCATTCCTATCCAATTGTGTAACTTTCTTTTGAGAATCAGTAGGAGTAATACCCAAAGCTCGATAAACACCAGAAGGCATTACATTGTTGGAAGCACCAGAATCCAACAAGCAATTGTGCAAATGCTTACCAAATATGCAGACATAAATCAGGAATGGAGGAGTCTCTATTTTCCCTTGAAATAGAGTTAAGGGAGTATCTACTTGAGCAACCTGAGTTCTATCTTTCTCTTTTCCCTTATTTCCAGGAGGCACATGAACTTGATTATGAGTCTGATTTTGCCTTCCTACTGTTTGAGAGTTAATTACCTTGTTGATACTTTCACTAACTGATATATCTTGTGATATGGAATTTGCATTATAAGCTCCTAGGACTGCATTCCTAATGGTTGGAACTCTCAATAACTCAAATGCAGAGAGGCTTACCTTTAGCTTCTTGAGCTCTTCTGCAACATATATAGCCAATTGTTCTTCACTTAGATCAGCAGGGGCCTCTTTTGGATAGTCCACCATCCTATCTTTGCTTGCTTCAATACTCCTTCCTTTTGACATGTCCATATGTGCTTGTCCTTCCTTTGAAAGATACTGCTTAGACACATGAGGATATGATGGATTATTGCTGGCATTAGGATCTGGAGGAGTGGTGAAGTTGTTTAGTGGAATGGAGGTGGTGAAGGGACCTCCAGCCGGTGTATGTCTATGTGGCATGTCTCTCAAATCATATTTCTTAACAGGCCTCTAGAAAGTTTGTACTTCTTCAACATAAGCTTCTCCTTCATCCAAGGGGCCATTATCATCTACTGGATTTTCATCAAACAACTGTGAAATCTCATCTCCATTACATACCTGATCTGCCTCTTCCTTGAGTTGGTCTGATTCTTCTTCAGGCACATTGTCTTTGCTCTGTGGAAAAGGAGCATGGTTCAGTACTAACACTGGAAAATCATAGGGAGTGGATGGAACCATATCTTGACTACTCGAATTGTTCTCCACTTCATAATGAAAGATTGAAGTTGCTGTATGGAATTCTTGACAATCTAACTTAGAATGCTGACTCATTTTATGGAGTCTACACCATCCTGATAAAGCAACTTCAGCTAAATATACACCACTAGGAGGTTTCTCTTGACTGATTGGCTGATTGACTGGTTGATCCAATGGAGTAGGGACTCCTCCATTATTAGGCCTTGTATTCCAAGTCCCATTCTATCTAGGTGGTTGTCTCCTGTCAAAACCTTGTCCACCACCTTGACCTCTATCAAAGTTCTAGCCTGCGGATTGTCCTTTATCATAATTCTGTCCTCTGTCATTGTATCCTTTATCATTGTTGTATCCTCTGTCATGACGTTTCCCTCTATCAAAGTGCTATCCTTGTTGATTTTCTCGACTTTCTCTGTTTTGATTGGACTACATATTTCTCTGAGCAGCTTGCAACTGACTATTCTGGTTCCTCAAGTAAGTTACCTCCATATTTAGCTTCTTCACTTGTTCAGATAATTCATCTAGTCTCTCCTGATCAAGACTTCTATATGGAGGTTGGCTCACATTATTTTGGGAATATCCTACTGCAGTGCTAGTACTTAATGACTGGTTCAAAACTTTAGAATTCTGCAGATATGGGGGATAACTAGCATGAGATTGTGGATGAAGAGGCTGATTCACACTTTGATGGGGATAGCTGACTGCAGGTGGCATTTGACTCATTGGAGGCCCTGGGTGAGGAACCATAGGCAACTAAGGAACCAGATTCATGATTGGAGTATGATTGGTGAAAGCCTAGTTGAGAGATAGGACTTGTCCAGGGTGAGCAGTGAGTCCTAATGATGGTAAAGGTCCAGACAAATGCTATCTTAAGGCAGTGCTAACCTTTACAGCCTCTGCATATGCATCAAGTAGGGTATTAGGAGGATTGTTTCTCCATTTCATGAAAGTTTATGTCAGACTATCAAGACCTTCATAATAGACTTCTAAAGTAGTGGCATCATCAATAGCATAGGGGGCCTGCAGTCGGGTATAGGCATGATGAAACCTATTGTTAAAGGATGCTCATTGACTTCTCTCTTAACATTAGTGAACTGATGATAGAGCTCATTGGAACTAATGGGAATCCTAAACTTTTGTAGGAATGCAGTCTTAAGCTCAGTCCAATGCTAGATAGACCCGACAGGTAAGTGATTATACCAATAGAATGCATCTTCTCATAAGGAATAAGGAAAGAGCCTACATGCTACATCCTCATGATTGATTCCTCTATCCTTAAGGCTAGTCTGAAAGATCTTTATGTGTTCCTCAACAGTTCTATTGGGATCATTAACATGGAACTTTGAACATAAGTGCTCAGGGTTCTTGGGCATAACATTGTAATTGGCGAAACTCAATGGAGATGGGTTATTGGCAAGGAAAGCCATTGGTGGAGGTGGGGGTGGTAATGGCTGATTTATGGCTTGATGAGGTTGTGGAATGGGAATGTCCTCAGACTCAGATGAAGGTGAACTTGGGAATGGTGGAGATGATGGAGGTGGTTGGGTGGATGATGATTCTCCCCTTGTATTGGTCCTTCTTGACCTGGTAGGGACTGGAAATTCTTGAAATTCCTCTTCTCCTGGAGCAGATCTAGTTCTTCTTAATCTTTCAGGAGAGATAGCATACAAAAACTGATCCAGCTTAGCTTATTCAGGCCCTCCTTCTAGCACCAATCTGTTGATGATGTTTTCTGCACATCAACAACTCAGACAAAATAATAATATCCTATCTCTCTTGAAAGGTAAATCTCTATCAGCAAGCCTCAAGAGATAACCCCAAGGTTTCTAATGTTAGGTCTTGACAATGCATAAACAACTCAGTGATAAATGTGAAAATGTTGGTAATCATAAAAGGACCTTACTACAAGAAAATACTGAATCTTGAACTTATCAGATCTAGTAATGTAATGATACTTCAATCCTAAATCTAACTCAAATGATAAAGAAATAACAAAATATTAGGGTTTCAAAGAGATTAGTAAATTTAACTACTCCTAAGATTAACAATGCAAATGATGAAATACTTGAAATGGACCAATCCTCATAAACTAATTCCTGCTTGACCAAGATAAATCTACAATCTTACAGAAACAGTGCAATCTTCTAAGGCATTAAAGATTTTTAGATCATGAACATTCATCCAAGACAACCCAATTGCAATTGAAATGAATAAACTTCACAATTGAACTAAGCACGATGAATATAAAGGTCTAGGCTAACTTTGCAAAGCAACTAACAATCGGCTAGTTGCAAAAAGTATGGACCAAGTATTGTTGCAACACTTCAAGCATTAAATCATGAACATCATTCAATCATATCTAAATCTAAATCTAACGACCTTGAGCAACTTGAAAGATAGAATCATAAGAACCATGCAAGATAAATCAACACAAAAGAGATCACCAAAAAATCACAATGTATTCAATTGTATTGAATCACCAAATTTTAGCAACAATTCCAATGTTTTGTTACAACATTTGCTCAGAAATTGACTAACTGCTACCTCTGCTCTACTGCTAAATTTGCTTGTATCTTTCTATGTATTCTATTCTATCTATCTTCTATATCCTATGTCCTACAAATGAGGTGAAGTTCCCAATTTATAGAGAACCCCAAAGCATGTCAGCCCAATAAGGGTTTTTACAATCATAAAACAACCACAAACAAGTCAACCCAATTGATGTTTACAATAATAAATGGCCATAAAATAGGTCGGCCCAAGGAGAATTCAAAATTAAATAAAATGGCATTAAATACATGAACTCAATCCAAGGTCGGCCTGGGATCTTCAACATAATTCGAACCAAGGCACAAGTTTCAATGCAGCCCCAAATTAACTACCCTCTCCAAGTCGGCCAAGGGGTGGAGGAACTTGAATTTCTTCATTAAATTTCATCTCTAGAATTTCCTTGACTACTCAACAAAATTCAGCCTACACTCAGCAAAAACCACCATTAATATCCATTATAGCACTATCAAAACATGAAGATCAAGATTAATCCAACATTAGCAATGTATTCATAATCCAAATAAGCTCAAACACAAATCGGAATCGACTCAGAAATGGTGCACAATCGCAAATAACACTATCCGGGATTTTGAGCCAGCCGCGGAATTCGGGCCAGAAGGGAAATTCTGAAAAAATCTGGCCCAGGCGGATTCTAGCGAAGAAGGCACAAAATCCACCAAAGATCATCACAAAATGCAGAAAAAATGCAAAACATAGTGTAATTCATCAATCTAGAACATGGAATGACAAGAATTTATCATTAAGATCATCCAATTCAACCAATTTTGAAGTTTCACATTGCATCCCAGAAAACCCGAAAAAATCCGGCCGAACTGGATTTCCACGAAAATGACAATCACTGCATGAAATTCGGGAAAATGAGGGGAAGCAAGAGAAACTGGGAAAATCTGACCAGACAGGAAAATCCCGAACTCGACAGAAAACTTGAACAACGACAATCCAACACGAATTCACACAAATTGATCGAAGATCACAAATTTGAGGACCTTGGGCACATAATCAACTTAACATGAACCTCCTACAGATCTTCTTTGAATCCTCGGCTCAATCAAAAGAAAATAAAAAAGAAATGGCAACGCCCTAGGCATGAAACCCTAGATTTTAACCATGAATGCACAGGGCAAGCCACAAAATTCCCAAACACACAGGAATTCAAACTCCAAGCAAGACTATAACGTTTTAAAGCACAACAAGATCGAACATCTCAACTTAGGAGAACGCAAATGACAAAGCATAGAGGCAATAATCCTCAAAAACCAACTAAACTCGGAAACCCGACGGCTAGACAGAAATTCAGAAAAATTCGGCCCAAGCGAAATTCCACAAAGGCCAGAATTCTCTGAAACACGGTGCAAAGCAAACAGAGCCGGACTTCGAGCACAATCCGAGAAAATCTGAACCAGGCGGAAAATATCGAACTAGCTCAAAAACCCGGACAATAACATCAAAACCAGAGTTTGAATGAAATCTGGGAAAATTCGAACGGACAGGATAATCCCGAACCAGGGTAAAAACCCAAACTTCGCCCAAAACATAAGATTTTCAATATGCAACTTGGGAAAAACACTTGGGAAAGACACTTGGGAAAGCAAGATAAACATATTAAGCACATGCCAAAGCAATGCAAATCCACAAAATCCAAGGGGGCAAAGCACAAAAGTGAAAGCAAAAGAGGGTCCCTGCTTTCAGCGGGGCGTGTGTGCAAAAACTGCACAACAGGTTCCCCACGGACAAGTAAAGGTAGTTTTTATGTTGATCCTCTTTGGCGATTATGATTTGATTGTAGCTTGAAAATCCATCCATGAGTGACAACATTTCATGCCCAACTGTTAAATCCACAATGAGATCGATGTTGGGAAGAGGGAAATCATCCTTTGGGCATGCCTTGTTTAGACCTCTAAAATTAGTACAAATTCTAGTGCCCCTAGTGGGTTTTGAGACTGGTACCAAGTTTGAAACCAACTCAAGCTAATCTATTGGTCAGATGAATCCAATGTCAAGAAGCTTTTGTAGTCCCAGTTTAACTAAGAGTGCTATTTGAGGGTGCATCTTCCTTAATTTCTGCTTGACTAGTTTGGCATCAGGATAAATTGCTAAGTGATGTACAACCACTTTTGGATCAAGGCCTAGAATATCTATGTATGACCATGAAAATTTATCTCTTCTCTCTTTAAGGAATGTTGCTAGGTTCTTCTATTCTTCGTCCAACAAGGATTCAACATAAAAAAGTAATCGTAGGTGCTTCTGTTCCCACATTGATTAGAGTAGCCTTTTCTACCAGTACTGCTGACTTCTCTAGATGCATTGCACTAAGGGGGAGATTGAATCCCTCATCCTTGGGCACCTCAAAGATGTTTTCATTTTTGGATGCATCTTTTGTTTTTATTATTTTGGGACCAGAGAGTGCCACTAGGTGGTTTTCACTCAAGGATCTACATGTTAGTTTCATTTCATTTATTTTGCGACTAAAGGATTCAATCGTCTCCCCATAGTATGCCCCTGTATCAATCTGTATGTCAAAGCCTGCTTTGTGATCTACCCATGATAAGTTGTCCTGAAGTCCCATGAATTATGAGATCGCTTCATCATTTTCGAATAAATCTAGAATCGGTGGTCCTTGTTGGTCCATGTCAATGAGTTGTGGGTATACTAGATGTATTTCAATTGGTTGGTTGTTTGAGACAAATGATGTTACAAATATCATAAAGAGGGTGTTGTTCTCAAATAGGTTAGCAACATCAAGGGGAAAGTCATCTAAGGTTGTATCATGCGATGCAGGTGACCAATAGGAAGTCTTAACTCGTTTAGCAGAAATACCTTTGCCAATAGGTGTGACCTTGCTAGTAGTACAACCTAAGCCAAGATTTTTTATTTGTTTCTCAGGAATGATGGGTTCTAGTAAACCATTGTAATTTTTTCCTAGCTTCCCATTCTTGCTATATGCCATGCTCTACATTAGTTGTAGGCCTTTGTTGTCATCTTCCATGGGAAGAAAAAGAATGTGTTGTTCATCTTGATAGAGGAGTTTAGAGACATCTTTCTCATTGACTTCTTCTTGATTCAGGTCTCCCCACTTGGTGAAGGCAGTAGCTTCCATCTTGATTGTTTTTGGTTCTTTGGTGCTAGATGTAGGTTTCTCGTGAGATTGAGACAAATGATGTTACAAATATCATAAAGAGGGTGTTGTTCTCAAATAGGTTAGCAACATCAAGGGGAAAGTCATCTAAGGTTGTATCATGCGATGCAGGTGACCAATAGGAAGTCTTAACTCGTTTAGCAGAAATACCTTTGCCAATAGGTGTGACCTTGCTAGTAGTACAACCTAAGCCAAGATTTTTTATTTGTTTCTCAGGAATGATGGGTTCTAGTAAACCATTGTAATTTTTTCCTAGCTTCCCATTCTTGCTATATGCCATGCTCTGCATTAGTTGTAGGCCTTTGTTGTCATCTTCCATGGGAAGAAAAATAATGTGTTGTTCATCTTGATAGAGGAGTTTAGAGACATCTTTCTCATTGACGTCTTCTTGATTCAGGTCTCCCCACTTGGTGAAGGCAGTAGCTCCCATCTTGATTTTTTTTGGTTCTTTGGTGCTAGATGTAGGTTTCTCGTGAGATTGAGGAGAAATAGGTAATTATCCTAAGACAGAGGTGTCTTTCAATAGTTTTTAGCTTCCACAACCATCATCTTGGATCATTGCTTTGACGTCAGGTATGATTTTCACGATGGGTGTTTTTGATGCTGAGGTAGAGGCTAGGGATGATGAGTCAATAAATGAGCTTGATGGTATAGGTCCTTCATCTTTTTTGGGTATTTGTGGGATTTTATAAAACTTGGCCTCAAGAATTTTGCAGTAGTAGAAAGGATCAGGATCTCCATGGATAGTGATTTCTTTTCCTTCAAAAGGAAACTTCACACACTGATGATAGGTTGAGGCTACAACTTTCGAAGCATGGATCTAGGGTCGGCCAAGTAGTATGTTATAGAGAAGATCAGGATCAAGTACTTGGCATGTAGTTTCTGTAATAAGAGGTCCCACTTGGATTGGAAGTGCAATGATTCCTTGTGATACCCGTTCTTGGTTGTCATATGCTTTGATGGTAGTACTCTTTGTCTTCTCAATAGTATCTTCTGAATAGCCTAGATTTTTGATCAACTACAGGGTATAAATGTTTAGACTAGCAACTCCATCTACCAACACTCTTTTGACCTTGTTTTTATGAATGACAACCTTAAGGTGTAAAGAACGGTTATGAGATGGTTGTGGCGATAAATCTTGCTTGGAGAAGGTGAGAAGATGGTTGGCGATATGCCCTACCATAGCTTGAAACTGATCTATATCAATGTTCTAGGGAACAAATGACTCAAACAAGGCTTTTTCTAGTATTTCCCTATGTGTAGGGGATAACCTTAACAGTTATAAGATTGATATTTGTGTGGGTGTCTGTTTAAGCTAATCTAGAAGATTGTACTTGCTAAGATTAGATATGGGAAAAGTAGGCTGTATCCTAGATTAAGATGGGACAACTCCTTGAACGGTTATTTTGCCACATTGTGTGGTGACTCCACATTCCGTACTAGCTCCATTGATGGTGACAATAGTGATAATGCTATCGTAGGAGGCCACTACATTGGAATAAGTATGATGTACATCAGTGTAATCCTTAGCTTTTTTGTTGTTTGATTTGTTATGATCTGACATAGGTGTCTTATATATCTCGAGATCTTGGTTCCTAGCTGGTACCTCAATAGATGTGGTATCGTTCAGTTTCATGCAATTTTCTATTTTATGTCCTTTGATTTTATGAAAGTCACAGAGATCACACTCGTTGTACTAGAATGGCTTCTCTTGCGGTTCTTGGTAGTTTTCAAAGTTAGGAATGTTATTAGATTTGAATCTACCAGTTTCTTCATGATTGTCTCTATGGGTTCTGATAATTGTGTCAACTTGCATTTGGGATAGTTGTTCCTATTACCGGTTTGCCTTTGTTGCATGTTGGTGTTACTAATTTGATTGTTCTAAGGTGGTACTATTTTTTTGCATAGTTGGTTGGATGTTAGCAACTTGATTGTTATTGGGCCTAGGAGTACTTAGTATAACCTTAGCATCTACCACACCATCGTTTGTTACATTTTTGTTCTTAGACCATACACAAGGTTTCTCATTTGAACTGGTTGAAGGACGATTGTCTTTGTAATCCTAAGTATTTCCTTATGAGATTAGGGCTCTTTCAATGTTGAGGGATCTCATAACAAGTTCATCATATGATGTGATGCATTACATTTTCAAGTGGAATGATAGATTTGGATCTAGGTTGGCTATAATGATTCCCACTTGTTGTTCATCAGGAAGAGGCCACTTGCTTTTACTAGCTCTTTGCATCCATTGTTGTAAGAAATTAGTGAAGGTTTCTCCTTGATTTTGTTTAAGAGTGTACAAATCTTCTAGACTAACGTCCATGTCAAGATTGAAGGAGAAGTGATCGATGAATTTATCAGTGATTTCTTGAAAATTTTTGATATCAGGAGGCAAATGAGAAAACCAATCGATAGCATTACCTATTAAACTTCGAGGGAAGAGGCATATTAGATATGAATCATTGTAAGCCACTTCCATGCACATGACGTTAAATTCTTTGATATGGTCAACATGACTTCCACTGCCTCTATATTTTTCAAACTTGGGGATTTCAAAACTAGGAGGGAATGGTATCATTACTATGTTTCAATCAAATGGGTAAGGAAACAAGTTCTGTGTATGAGGTTTCTTTGTCTTGCCCATGCGAAGGTCTTGCATTTCTTGTGAGAGTGTTTTTAATTGTGATGCTAGATCGTCTTGTAGATTAGGTGGAGGAACATATGGTGGGATGACAGATGAGTTATACGGGGTGTATGAAGGTGTGAGATTTTGTGAAAGTGATGAATATGTTTTTGATGCATTTGGATTGACGATGTTGAAATGAGGATAATAGGAACCTTGTTGCTATTGTTGGGCTTATTGTTGAGCTAGTAAGGCTTGCTGTTGTTGTTGCACCACTAGGGCTTGTTGTTGTTGTGCTAATAAAGCCACTTTTTGTGCTTGATGTTGCTGTTGCATGACTTGTTGTGCTGGTAAGGCTACTTGTTGTTGTTGTGTTAAGGCTGCTTGCTCTTGTTGCTATTGTTGTGCTAAGGCTACTTGCTATTGTTGCTGTTGTTGTACAACTTGTTGATAGGCTTGTTGTGGTTGCTATAGAGCTAAGGCATGTGTTTACAATGTGGGATTAGGTGGTTGTTGAGACATCTATGAAGGATTATGGATATTGATGTTTTGAGTGGGTAGCAAATTGTTGGTGAGGGGTGGAGGGTTCCCTTGGTTTAACATTCCTTGTAATATGGTAGAATGAGGTGGATGAATGTATGTTTGAGGTTCTAATTGATTTGGCATAGTAAAGGGGACTGTGGGAAAAGATGATGTCATTAAATTTTGCAATGGAAATGTGACACACTAGGACCCTAAGTCCATTGATTGAAAATATTCCCTTGTCCTATGTTTTGAGGATTGCCTTGTGCAAAAGATGTGAACAAAGGATTTGTGATCAAGGTACTCTCGGGATTGATAGAACTCGTAACCAAGGGATTGTTTTGAGGTGGATTAATAGTGGATGATGTGGAAATGGTAGATGGAATGGGTGAACCCATGAGAGGGTTGGATAAAGATGTCGCTACTTGCGTTGAGGGTTGATTATGTGATATAGTATTGACATGCCCTTGTGTGTTGTTTTGAGATACTTGGTCTATATTGATTTGTGTGATGGTAGGCACACATGTGGTACTCATAGGTGTGAATGGAGACTTGGGTGTCCTCAAAATGTCAAAGTGGTGGTGGAATAATGAAGTTCAAGCAGAGTGTGTAGCTGTTTTGGAGCTTCGAGAACAGGAGGAGCACCAAAGGTAGGTGTCCAAGTGGTGGTGAGAGGTGGAGGATTAGTTTCAAGGGTACCCACAAGTGTACTATTTTCAAATGGTGAGGTGTGACCAAAATCTTTAGCAAGGCTGGTTGCAAGACTAGGTATGTAAGTTTGAATTAGCCCTTGTGATGGAGTTGTGAAATCTTGTGTTAAACTTTGTGCTACAAACGTTGGAGAGATAGGAGCTACACTTTCAAAGGCTGGATGTTCTAGAAGTTCTTCCCTAGTAAGCTCAAATGGGTTGTTTGTGATGTCTTCGATCTCATATGGTCCTGCAGGAGATGATGGTTGTTGCGATGGGGTAACATGACTTCTAGGATCAAATTCTAAAGGATTTGGATCACTTGAGGTAAATGTAACTTTGGTTTTCTCCATGATTCTCTTGTGTTGTGATCTCATCTTTACCATAAATTTTGTGTCAGCTATGGGAGAGTTTTGTAATGTTTGAACTCTCTAGTTGACTCAAACTTAGGTAAAAGGGATTCTCTAGGTCTTTTGGGAGCAATGATGATAATGTGGGATGAAAAGATGGGTGATACTGGAAGTGATCTTTGTAAACATTTTAGGACAACACTTTTGGCTTGAGTTTTATGTTTTGATGTTGGGATAAAGTATGCTAATGAACCTAGAAATATTTAGGGTAGACTTGTGACCTTCAAGATAATCTAGTTAAAATATGATAACTATCTTAACTAAGTACATAGAAAAGGATACATTTCACATACAAAGTAGCTAAGCTAGCAGTTGGTTTGAAAGTGTTGGTGTATTTGAAATTTTGCAAAGATAAATGAAGTGAAGAATGAAATTTGATGAAGGGGTGAGTGAAATGTTTGACCCAATGTTGACCCAAAGTGAACATTTTATTTTGATAAGACCAAGGTAGTGAGAATGATGCTATACCTCTAAAATGTTCAAATCCCAAAGACTCAATGATTTAGAAAAGTTATTGATCTTCAAAAAGGTGAGGGTTTTGGCTCATAAAGAACATGTACATGTCAGGATATTTCCTCAGTGTGCATTCATAAAAGTTTATCAACAACTTGTTTTTGTTTTCGTAGAGTGCCTCAATGCAGTTGTTGATTGCTTTTGCACTACGATGTCTAAGTTTAAAGTGATGACTAGTTGACCTTTGTTTAGGGATCCTTACTTTGCCTGAGATCATCTAGTAAAGTGAACCTTTGTTTCAACAAGATCAAGATAACTAGGATGATGCTAGACTTCCAAAAAATGTTCAAGTCCTATAAAATGAGAGGATGGATGGGAATGTTCAAACCTATTTGGGCTATCCTAGCTCAGGCATAAAATTTTCTCATCAAAGTGTATCGGTTGTGGTAAAATATTGAAGCCCACTTTTGACCATACCTTGTTCTACGATTCCTATGTTTGAAATGATGGGCTAGAGATTTTCCCTTACGGATTTTGACTGTTTGATGAATCATTTATGGGAGTTTGGTATCATGTGAAAAGATCAAGATGTTGAATCCAAAAGAATGCATACAATTACGTACTATACCATAAAGTGCATCTATAAAAGTTTGCTACCAATCTGTCTCTATTTTTGTGAAGTGCAAAAAGGTGTTTCTTGAGAGCTTTTGGAGTGAGATGTCTAAGTCTAAAATGAGGACCTATAGATCTTGGTTTAGGGATCTTTATTTTTCATGAGATCATGTGAAAACAGTTTAAGTTTATGGAAGAAAGGAAGATATTTATTGCCACACAAGTGGTGGTAATGTGGGCCTTCTAGCCTCAATATCGATGTGTTCCTCTTCTTCATCTAAAATGGTTGTTGCATTTCTCCATTGTGTGTTTGTTTCCTTCTTTTCAAAAGTGAAGGTTCTCAAACTTCTAATGAGATAGGTTTGTTCACCATTTATAAGTTCAAAGCTTGGCTGAATTATAACACCTAGAAGATCATGTTGTTCAATGGGAGCAATTGGTCTCCAAATAGTCATGTGGGGTTCATTTGTCAATTATCTTTGCTTAAGTGAATTGATTTTACCACAAACACTTATATTTGATTATGTTTTCAAACTAGATGTTTATGTCAAAAACATCATAACTAAATCACAATGTCCATTTTGTGAAATTCATGAGGTTTAAGCCATAATTGCCTATGTTGTCTTTGGGAAAATATGGGTTTGAGATTAATGTCAAGATATTTAGAAATCGCTAAGGATAAATCCTTAGGACAAGCAGTAATATCAAGGCTAACTCAAGAAGTCCATATTTGAGCCAAAGTGTTTGAAATTTTTAGGATGATAGTGAATGTTTGTTTTTGGATCATTTTGAAACCAAGCAAAGTGTTAAATTGACTCATAATCATTTACAACCCTAGGATAGAAATGGCTATATTTGTTGAGTCCCCACTAGGGTTTCTCCAAACACTAGACAATGTGAACAGTTAGAGATTTGGCGACACTGGATCCCCTCCATGACACACACTTCTTGAGACCACCAAATCTCAAAATCCTTAAAATCTGAAGATTAAAAATACTTTTTTTGTTTCTACAATTGAATAGTACAGATGTGGGGTGGCTTTAGAATGACCATTCTTGCACCAACAAATATTTTGAAAAATTGGTTGGAGTCACCTTCGAATTGGTCTTAGGCAGGTCCCTCTAAAGATAACAAAAGTGAGGGAGTACACTTGTAGTTCGACCACCCAGTTCGCGTAAAGCACAAGGAGGGAGTACACACAATGTCTCTTTCTCACACTAGCATGGTTGTTCAATTTTAAATCCAATTGAAAGATGTGGGTGATTTTGAAAAGTGTTAGAGAATGTTTCTATTTCTCAATGTCACCAAACGGCGTGAGATAATTGCATACGCATTCACCAACAATGTTGAAAATCACAAAACATAGCAAACATTTGTCAATTTTAACCTTTCAAAGCAATGATGAGTTCATTTTAAGCACCAATTGAAAGATGAAATTTTCCTTGTTCAATTTTAAGCCCAATTGAAAAATGTGATGTGAGGGTTCAATTTTATCCAACTTTGAGCATTCATTTTAAACCAAATTGAACTCTAGTGCGTTTCCTAAAGCAGAAAGTAGAAAGCATGAAATTGGGTTATAATTGCCCCAAAGCATCAAACACTTGTTACAATTATAGAATTTTTAGATATAAGACTTTCTTCACTTTCGCTCCATGTCCTTAAATCCTGCAAAACCCTATTAGAATAACAACCAAAACATAGTCAGGCATGTATCAGTGATTAGATAAACTAAATAAATTAAGTCACATGTCAAAAAAACATAAAATTTCTTACCTTGGCAAGGCGTTGTTGAACATGATAGCATTGCAGTTTGAGATTTGGGTGTCAGTATGGTGAAAATGGGCGTCACTCTGGTAAAAATGGGCGTCGCTCTGCAACAAGACCAGTGAGCATGATAGCATTAGTATTTTGATGGGCGTTACTGATAATGGTAGCATTGTTGTTTGGAATTTGAAAGCATCAGACTGGTGAGTTTGAGCATCACTGTTTAAAATTTTCAATACCTCTAGATTAAATATGCATCGCCATATTTAAATCAATGTCAACATATTAAACACATGTCGGTGTTTTAAATTGACAGGGTGTCACTATATGGTAGCGTCGCTGTTTGTGATTTGAGCGTTGCTGCAACCTACAAAATAACATAAAATGAAATTCGAGCTAAAAATGATTAGATTATTAGTTTTCCCTCCTTCTAGCACCAAAATGTGAGATGTGGGAAATGTCGGTGAGGGTCGGTTACACTTGACTCATGATGAATCGAAGCATAACTTCACCAAACATACCTACATCTACAAACAAGATAATTCAAAATGGAAATATAAAATAAGCATCTAATTGAAAATGAAAGCTACAAACTACACAAAAATAGTTAAATTCCTAACCTAGCCCATCTGAAACTTATCCTATTTTGGAATTGGTGTCATGTTTATGTGAAATGATGACCCTTTCCCAATCCTGTGACTAGTGAGCCTGTTTCAGTCGATTCTATGGAAGATAATCGATGGAACCATTACGATTGATGTATGAAAACCTAGATTATGCTAAAAATGAACATGATGCAAGCTAAGTTACCATGATTTTATGCTACAAATGATCTAATTATACTATTGCTAAGCTAATCTAAGCTAAAATTATGCTAAAAGATGAAAACCCTAATTCATATGCAAACTAAGATGGATGCATGGAAGCCATTAATGAATGCTTTAAGCTATTATGCAATGAAAATAAACTAAAATGAGCTAAAAAGTGAGTAAAATGAGATGATGGATGCAATTGAATTCAACATAAGTTTGCAATTGAAATATGGATCCATTTGTCTCCAAATAGTGATCTATTTATAGGAGAGCAAATGAGGAATGAATGGTTGAGATCAAAAAACTTAATCAATGGTTCAAGATGGAAGGGATGTGACACATGGATCATGGATTCTCATTAATGAATGAGAATGCATGATACAAGTTAATCAAGGGCTCACACTTGCCTCAAACAAACACACTTTTGACTTGCTCACACAGGTCAAAGGTAACTTGCTCAAGAGGTTGAAGGTTTAGCTTGTTCAAGAAGCCAAGTGAGTTGATTGGAGGAGAGAGAATATTCCTTTGGGTGAGGAAAAAGGTAATTTACAAATTAAAACAAAGTTTTAATTGTGCAAAAAGGGGATAAAGAATATTCCATGGGAATATTTCCTTTGCTTAGAGGAAAATTAGTTTAATTGTTAATTAAATAAGGTTTAATTCATGCAATTAGGGAGTTAGAAGAATTAAAGAGATATTTATTAAATTAGATGATTTAATAAATAGGGGAGGGGTGGAAGTGATATTTAATTAAATAACTTTGAGTTATTTAATTAAATAAGATGACTTAGGGAATTAAATTAAATATTTTGATTTATTTAATTTAATTAGATGAAGTGTTAGTGTGAAAAGAGATGAATTAACCTGATTAAATTAATTAGGCCAATAGATGAAAATGATGCAATTAATTAATTAGCTAGGCTAATTAAATCAATTAAGCGAAAAGATTGATGGGTTAAAGAGGAAATGATGTTAGTAAATCTGTTTCAAGTCTATGATATCAATTAGGACATTTTTCAATGTCTATAGTTTCTAACTTTAATTCTAAGCCTAACCTTAGTTCTGACATTAACCATAACTATAATGATTTTAGAATTATAGTAATCACAATTAATGATTATAAAATTAGGGTTGTAATTAATTAAGTTAATTATAATAACCCTAATTAATAATTATTTAATTAGGACTAATTGATTAAAATATTTATATTTATTTTATAATTATTTTAAATTTTTAAATATTAATTAATAAGTTAGAATTATATTTTGTATACATTCTAACCGTAAAATTAAATAATTACAATAATCTATATAATTTTAGTTATAATAAATCACATTTTACTTAAATTAATTAAAAATATTCTAATTAATTATAACCCTAATCCTAATTTAATTAAAAAATATATATAATTATAATTATAATAATAAACTTAACCCTCACCTAACTCTTCATCATTATTATTTTTAAATGAAATTATTTTAATTATATTTACATAATATTAATCATTTAAAAAAAAGGGGTGAAATTTTTTTATTCAATAAAGAGCAACCAAGTACAACAAGAGACCAATATGACCAGAGTCATCAAAATACATACTGCCCCCAAACTCCAAAACAAAATCATACAAAGATGCATGAGAGACCAACCAACGCCAAAAGATATCATTCGACCATAACACAAGGCTACACCTGTTGATGCTCTTAAAGATATCTAGACAAAGTGTTGCTTTTATCCAGGTCCAACTATCTCCATTCAGCCACATTCCATGTCCTCAGACCTTCAGAGGCCCATTTAACAAGGAAATCCACAACCTTGTTCCATTCTTTGAGAATGTGAATAAACAAGATGGTTTTAAAATTCAAAGCAAGATGAATTTTTTTCTTCACAATTAAAACCCCTCTCCACGAAGAATTCTGAAAATTTCTCTTATTAAGAAGAGAGACAAAAATCATAGAATTAGTCTCACAAATCACATCCCTCCAACTAAACTCATATGCTCTCTTTAAAGCCTTAAGAACACAAGCTTCCATTCGATTGTTAGACTGCACACCCATGTGAATGGAGAAGAACTGCATGGTCCCGCTAATATCACTACCCACTCCTCTGATCCTAGTTTCTTTGGGATTTCCCTGAGCAAAACCATCAGTGTTAATTTTGAGAATCCCTGCAGGAGGGGGACACCACCTCCCCTCTCTATTCACTTTCTTAGAAGGTTTTGGATTGCTTCCCCTATTCCCCTAGGGGATTAGGGAAGAAGAAATCTTAAGGCTAGAAGCTATCTATATGTCTAATGAAGACATAAACTCTCCTAAGTCAAATTTAGATGAGATAGTTTATTTCAAAATACTCTACACCTTGTACCAAACCTGCAAAACCCTCAGATGACACTCATATAAAATGCATTGATTCCTCTCTAATCAAATCTACTAGAAAATAATAGAAGGTCCCAACTCCCAAGCAACCCAAGATGCAAATGCTGGAGGATGACCCAAATTCTCCCAAAAGCCTAGCAAAGATAAAGCAAACCTAAATAGTCTTCTCCAAGTTTTCCACCAAAGTCTCCAAATTTCTAGAGAAAAAGTACATTGGAAAAATAGGTGAGTAGTACTTTCTTTACTGCATCTGCATATAAAATAGAGAGAAGACCCATATAAACCTCATTTCCTGATATTCTCCCTTGTGAGGCACTTGTTATGAATCAACAACCATAAGAACATATTACACTTGGGACAACCATCCTTGTTCCAAATGTGTTTTCACCAAGGATAAGGTCTCACCTCAGCCTAGTGGGACACCAAAGCAACATACCCTTGAGAAATAGAGTAGATACCGTTCGATTCATGACCCCAAGCCAACAAATCACTATCCTTTAAAGAAAAACAAGGCCTCTCAACCAGAATAGATGCCAAAAAAATTTGTTCCTCATGAGAACCACCATTCGACCAACTATTAGGATTTCACCACTGATAAACTCTAGTGCCTCCCAAATAAGAAAAGCATTTGAAATTGCTCACCTTGGACCACCCTGCAACCACAAAAATCTCACTTAAAGGTCAGAGATGAGGGAAATATGATAGAATTATAGGATGACCATCCCAAGAATCAATCCAAAAAATAGCTTGCTCCCCTTTCTGAATGATCCAGAAAAGACCCTCCTTAATGAGAGTCAAGCCCCTCTTAATAGTGCTCCAAATCATAAAACCTTTACCAGATAAATCCATTCATGGAATATCCTCACTAGCCATCCCTCCCAAGTATTTATAGTTTAGAATATGTTCCCATGGCTGCTTTGGAAATTTACACCACCTCCAATATAGTTTAGCAAAAAAAGCAAGACTATTTTGCTTCGACTGCCTAAGTCCAAGGCCACCATTCTCCTTTGGTCTAAAAACTTGATTCCAACTCACCAAACTCCATTTCCTAATGTAAGGAGTTTCTAACCATAAAATTTTCCTAGTAAGGGAATCAAGCTCCTTGAGCACACTCTTAGGAGTAAATAACACCATGAACCTTACAAAGGGAGAGCTTGGAGAACATAAAACACAAGAGTCACCCTACTAGCCAAAGATAACCATCTAAAGGTCTAGTGGTTGACCTTAGACCAATATTTATCCAATACTTTCTGCCAATCATTCTTCTTCAAATTGTCAACACAAAAGGGAATCCCCAAATACTCCAAGTGAAGTTTACCAATATGAAAATGGAGAATGTTGGCTATTTTGCGCTAGATCAATTCAAGAGTATTGAAGAAAAGAATCTAAGACTTACCCTCATTTATACATTGGACAAACGTAGCTAAATAAACATCCAGAGCTTTCTTGAAGTTAATTACCTCCTCAATCCTAACAACGCTCATGAGAGTGATGTCACCAACAAAATGGATATGAGTCTGTGCCTCCAAACCCTGCGCCCAATGCTAGCCACAAATGAATCCTCTATCTCTGTGTTGTTTCAACAACCTCCTAAAACCTCCAGCCATCAAAATAAATAGATAAGAGGAAAGAGGATCCCATTGCTTGAGTTCTCAGCCTATAGAGAAGGTAGGCGAGGGGGAGTCATTAACAAGAATGGAGAAGGAAGACATTGTTGCAAGTATGAAGGTGTTTTCATTGATGTTAATAGGATGTATACTGGTTGGTGTTGTCATTGATGTCAACTATATGTTGAGGAAGTTTGTTGCATGATGAAGTTGTCGAGGATGTTGAGAAAATTGTGAAAAGAGGAAAATAGGGTGTTATAGAGGTTTTCTAGTTTTTCTTTGCATTTCTTCTAGGTTGAAGATCTATTTTTGTAGTCTGGATATGTTGGTTAGAGTTGTTTAGAGTTTCTATATCCAGAATTTGGGCTTCTGGATCGCTGGTCAAAGAAAGTTGTGTTCACCAGTATGTGAACTAGTTTTGCAGTGTTGTACAGAGGTATCTAGGAGAAATGTATTTGCTCCACATTTCTCTGTAGTTGCTTTTCAGGACTTGTGGATTTGAAGGAGAGTTAATGGTGTTGTTCTCTTGTCTATGTCAAGAGGATTCCTAGTTAGGCACATCAGAAGAAGATATTTTTGAATTATAGAGTGTTGCAGTATTTGGTAGTGTTTTCTGGATAAACAGTATGATTATAATATTCAGATGAGATTTTTTGCAAAGTTGTTGGTTCTCAGGATGTTCTTGGATCATGTTCAAGTGAATTTTGTTGTTCGAAAGGTTTAGATTGATTTAAGGAAGTGTCTACTTAATGTTTAATGTGTTTTCACGGGTACCGACCAACCTGGTGTTTACATTACATTTGAAGATGTTTAGTATTAATGAAGGTGTAGCATGGCATGTGAGATTTAATTTGGGTCCTAGTTAAGTGTTTCTTTTGTCCACTTTCACTCCTATCCACTACGAGAATGTTTAGTTCTGACCTAATTTGAAATTGCAAAAGTGAAGCGTGTGTTTCTGACCATGGAGAAGGTTTTCAAGGTTGAGATTGATATAAATAAGAGGGGAGTTGTTGTGAGATGTAAGAGAGAAGCAAGATAGATGCAAGATCAATTTGAGTGATGTGTGTGATGCAAATTTAAGCAGAGTAGTGCAAACTTCAAAGTGTTGGACTTCTGAATGTAGTGAGATGGTGTCTGCATTCTTTCAAACAAGGCTACAAAGGTGTTGGAGCATTTATGGTGGATTCCTTGTTCCATTGAGAAGTTGTTCTTTGTGTAACATTTCTTTTCTATCTTCTTATATTTCTTTCTGTGGCAGTGAGCCCTGGCTGTGAGCCTTTTTGGACAGTGTGTCCTATTATGGCAGTGAGCTCTTGCACTAGTTTTGCAATTACTTATATTGTGAGCTAATCCTTACCCTGGTTTTCCCTCATTTGGTTTTCCACATAAATCTGGTGTTCTCTTATGCATGGTGTTGTTATTTTAGTTTTGTTATCTACATTTCATGATTAAACACTTTAACAAAATAAGGGCTTAATGAATGTTTGTGGATCTGTTTATTGTTGAGGGTTTTGATGTTTTAATTTGCTACATTTGATTCACCCCCCTCTCAATTGTCTTGTTCATTCAAAAATTGGTATTAGAGGGAGGTTCCTTGAAAAATATTTTAACTGTGTGAGGTAGATTTGAGATGGTGAAACATATTGATTTCCCTAGATTTGATGGAACTAATTATGCATTCTGGAAGAAAAAGATGGAAGTATATCTAGCATCTCATGGATTTGAAATTGAAAAGGAAATAAATAATCAATATGTTGCACCTCCGAATGGTCCAAGCACAAGTGATGAGATCAAGGCACATGAAATAAATGGTAAGGCAAGATTTATTCTTATGAGCAGTCTTTCAAATTCTAAATTGGTTAAAGTTATGAATCTTAAGACTACTAAAAAAGTTTGGGATAAGCTTGAGAGTATTTATGAAGGATATGAAAAGGTTAAACAAGCAAAGTTACAGAATCTGAAGGCACAATGTGAGACCTTGTGAATGTCTGAAGATGAAACAATTACAACCTACATGCAAAGAGTTGATGAGTTGGTAAGTGCTATGAGAGGTCTTGGTGTACAAGTCAAAGAACCTAGGATGGTAAAGAAAGTTCTTTGAAATATTCCTAACTGATACAATGAAAAGGTATCTACTATTGAGGAAGTTGCAAATTTTAATACTTATTCTAGAGATCAGTTGATTAGTACACTAACTTCATTTGAAATGAGAAAACTTGGTTTGAAAAATGGTACAAAAGTAGAGATTGCTTTCAAGGTTGGAAAATCAGAAAATATTGAAGATTCAGATGGAGAAGATCTTGATGATCTAGAAGCTAACTTCGTAAGAAGAATGAAAAATGGCACCAATAAGTACAAAGGTAAACTACCTTTCAAATGTTTTAGCTATGGAAATGTAGGTCATTACGCTTCAAGATGTTCAAATAGAGTTGTGAACAACAAGAATAAGGAGAATAAAGGAAAGATGATTAAAATAAGTTACTATGTCAAAGAAGATGCTGTTATTTCTGATGATGAATCTAATTATGGAGATATTGATGAAAATGAATGCTTGTTCTTGGCTATAAAAGATGAATCTAGTTTTGCTAAATTTGAAAGTTGTGTGAAGGAAAGTGTTCTAGAGAAGAAGGATAAGCTTGAAGGTACTTTGGTTTCTACTTTTCATGTTACATAGGATAAGAATTACTAGTTTATTGATAGTGGCCGCTTTAATCACATGACCAGAGAGAATAGTAAGTTTGCTAAACTTGAAAAGTATGATGGAGGATTAATTAAATTTGGAGATGATTCAGGAGCTAAGATTTGTGGAATAGGTTCAATCAGTTTTGATGGAAAGCATAATACTAAAGATGTTTACTATGTTAAGGGCTTAAGGCATAATCTTTTGAGTGTTGCAAAAATGTGTGGCAAAGGATATAATCTTGTGTTTAAGGATGAAAGTTATGAGATCATGAAAAAAGGGTTCAAAACTATGATTGCTGCTAGTAAGAGGACTAATGGGAATATCTATTAGCTTAAGGGCGCTGATGGTAATTGCTTTTATGTCTTACATTAATGATAGTTGGTTATGGCACCAAAGGATGTGTCACATGAATTTTGATAATTTGGTGAGAATCAATTCAATTCATGTAGTGAGAGATTTACCAAGAATCACAAAGCCTATCAATGTTGTTTCCCAAAATTTTCAGTTTGGAAAACAAGTAAGGAATAGCTTCAAAGGAAAGGAACAATCTACTATCAATCTATTGGAATTAATACATATAGATCTTTGTGGTCCTACAAGAGTGAGAATTCTTCAAGGTGATAGGTATTTCATGCTTTTGGTTGATGATTACTCTGGAATGACATGGGTTACTTTTCTTAGAGAGAAATATGATGCACTAGATAGATTCAAAGCATTTAAATCTATGGTAGAGAATGAAATGGATCTTAAAATCAAATGTTTAAGGTCTAACAGAGGTGGATAATTCACCTCCAATTAGTTTAACATGTTTTGTGAAGTTCATGGAATAAAGAGGCACTTGTCTACCTCTATAACTCCTTAGTAGAATGGAGTGGTTGAGAGGAAAAATCGAATGGTTCAAGAAGTTGCTAGGAATACGATGAAAGATGTAAATATACCATAAGTCTACTAGAGAGAAGCAATTCATATTGTTGTTTACATACTTAATAGAGTTCAAGCTAAAGCTAACAACACAAAGACTCCCTATGAGTTATGGTATGGAAGAATTCCTATTGTGAAGTACTTTAGAGTATTTGGAAGTAAATACTATATCAAAAGAGATGAAGAAAACTTAGGAAATTTTAATGCAAGGTCCGATGAAGGTATCTTGGATATTCTACTAAAAGCAAAGCTCACAAATGTTACAACAAAAGGCTAAGAAAGATAGTTGAAAGTACAAATGTTAAGGTTAAAAACTTGCAGAGTTCAATTGCAGTAGATGGTTATGTGTCAGATGAACCTGATAGAAGAGAAGAAGAAGAAAAAGCTGAAGAAAAGGAAGTGCAAAATGAAGAGGGAGAAGCCCTAGAGAAGACCCCTAAAACCCCTAAGTATGTGCAAAAAAATCATTCCAAAGAATAGATCACTAGAGATAAGAGGAAAGGAGTATTGACAAGAAGTAGAGTTGTTGAAGTTGAGGTAAATTTGTGTTTACTTTCTAAAGTTGATCCTAAAATAGTGAGTGAGGCATGCAAAGATGAACATTGGGTGAAGGAAATGGAAGAACTTATGTAGATTGAGAAAAATCAGACTTGAGAATTGGTTCTTAGACTAGAAAACAAAAATATAATTGGAATTAAGTGGGTATTCAGAAATAAATTGAATGAGAATAGAGAAGTGGTAAGAAATAAGGCAAGGATCATGTGTAAGGGTTACTCATGAGTCGAAGGAATCGACTTTGAGGAGACATTTTCTCTTGTGGCTAGGATGGAAGCTATCATAATGTTTTTGGAATTTTGAGCATACAAGGACTTTAAAGTTTATTAGATGGATGTGAAGTCTACTTTTCTAAATGGTGAATTGGAAGAAGAGGTTTATGTGGAACAACCAAAAGGATTTCAGTTGTTAGATCAACTAGATATGGTGTGTAAATTGAAAAAGGCATTGTATGGATTGAAGCAAGCTCCCAGAGCTTGGTATGCAAGATGGGATAGATATTTAACATAGCAAGGATTCAGTGAAGGCACTACAAATAGTAATCTTTGCTTTAAAATTGAGGAAGACAAAATATTGATAGTGGTTGTGTATGTGGATGATATTATATTTGGTGGAAATGAAGCTATGTGTAAGAAATTTTCTAAAGAGATGTAAAAAGAGTTTGAGGTGTCAATGTTTGGGGAGATGAATTTCTTCCTTGGGTTACAAATCAATCAAATAGATAAAGGAATTTTCATTTCATACTCAAAGTATGTCAAAAATATGTTGAAGAAGTTTGGAATGGAAGACTCCAAACTGGTATGCACTTCTTGGTGATTGGTTCTAAATTGAGCAAAGATGATGATTCGCCTAAGGTTGATCAAAGAAAATATAGATCTATGATTGGTGTTCTGTTGCATCTAACTACACTATTAAATCGGATATCATGCATGCAGTTTGTATTGTGGCTAGATTTAAAGAAGATCCTAAAGAAACACATGTTGCAATTGTTAAGAGGATATTCAAATATTTAAAAGGCACTCTGGATTATGGCTTATGATATCCTAAGGATATTGATTTCATATTAAGTGCTTATATAGATGTAGATTGGGTTGGTTGTGTTGATGATAGAAAAAGTACAATTGGTGGTGCATTCTTTCTTGGAGGTAGATTGGTGTCATGGTTAAGTAAGAAGCAAGATTTAGTTTCCTTATCTACTATAGAGGCTGAGTATATTGCAACAACATCTTGCTACACACAAGTTTTGTGGATGAGACATACATTGAAGTGTATCAGAGTAGTGTATGATGAGCCTATATCTATCTTTTGTGATAATACAAGTGCAATTAACATTTCAAAGAATCCAATGATGCATTCAAGGACAAAGCATATATCAATTAGGTATCAATTTTTAAGAGAGAAGGTTATGGATAATGAGGTAAAGCTTAAATATGTACCTACAAAGGGTTAGATTGCTGACATATTTACTAAGGCTCTTCCTAAGGATACTTTTGAGTATCTTTGAGAGAATTTTGGGGTTATTGCACCTCCTTCTTTGAACTAGATGCATATGGAGATGCATCATTCCAATGGATCTATGGATTCATCTCTTTTCTGGACTGATGTTGGTGGCTACCTCTCAAGGGGAGTAGGTAGTGTCATGTGTTATTGTATATAATTATTGATTTGGTTAGGTATAATCCTAAAGGGGAGTATTCAGAGTGAGTATCTTGGTTCAGTGTCAAAGGGGAAGAACATAGCAAAAAGTTTTATCCTTTTCCATTAATGTTAAAGGGGGAGAAAGGATCATGTGAAAAAGTTTATCTACTCAGGGGGAGAAGAAAGGAAATCATGAGAAAGTGTGTTCAGAGCTATTGTGTTGTGTTTGATGGTTTTTCACATCTTGTGTTACCATCAATGAAAAAGGGGGAGATTGTTGCAAGTATGAAGGTGTTGTCATTGATGTTAGCAGGATGTCTAATAGCTAGTGTTGTCATTGATGTTTGTTGGTTATTTTTTTAAGAACCAAGCTGATCTTCAAGGAAGCCTATGGAATTTCCAATTCCAATCCTTAGCAACCTGAAGGGATTGGCCAACGAATGAGTGAAAGAAACAATGCTTTCCTCCCGCACTTCGAGCTCTACAAGACCTAGGAGGGTGATCCTACAATGTACCTAAAAAATTATACACTCAATGACTAGATACATTGCAAATAACATATACATTCTCATATAAATGGAATATTTCTAGAAGTTGTCCACTCCTTTACAACACTCAACATTTAGAGCATGAGAATGAAAGAACTTAACATAAGACAATCATAATTGAAATTCATTTGAATGTTTGTTTATAAATTTGATTTGCTATTGAATGACCAAGAAGATGTATCATGAATACACAACATAGATCAGTGCTTTAACCTAGGAATGGAGTCAATCTCAACACATACATAATTGGATAACAAAATAATTCAAAGCATCATAAAGCTTTGACAACACTACATTATAGTGTCTCAACATCATATCCTAAACCATAAATTCTTATAAAAATCTTGATACTTGAAATACATGAACCTATAGCTTCACTTGAGCAATCTAATTAATTCTTTGAATTAAAACAAAGATGAAAGCCATACATCATTGAAACACAATGAGACAAATAAAACAACCCTTGATCATTTTATTCATAGCTCAAATAATAAATACACCAAGAGAGAAATGGTCTTGAATTTGCACGATTTCCTATTCAATTGCTAGTACTATTATTAAAAATTACATATGCATATCGAAAAGACTCAAAACCCTAAAATTTTCTCTGTATTCTCATTACAAAAATTCTTTCTGACATCAATCAATAACCAACCCGTACATCTGGCCTTGAATTCTTTCTTATAGAATTGAAGGGGAAAACAAGCTTCAGGATAGAGTGTACACATGTCAAATTCCCATTTGACCAATACATTAGATATTCCATAATGCAATTATATTTGTATTTCAGATGGAGGGAAATATCACACGGGACAAAAAAATATTAATATTTGTTGATGAATATCTTGTCCCACCTTCCAAAAGGCACCTTTTGTTGTTGTAGCATTTCACTCACATGCTTTCAAAATTTTATCCATATACACCTAGATTGAATGAAAGAAAAGCATAAAGTGAAGAAAGAGAAATAGGAAAAAGTTACCTCCACATCTGCACCCTTGTCAACAATTTCAAATTGGGGAGAAAATAATATTTTATCCATACTTTATCAGAGACCTAATCTGTATTGGTTCTAGGCCATGTACTATTTTTCTCCCAACTGCTATTCACCATTGTTGAGACCAAAAGACTACAATTGTAGTGACCATCCCATAGTAGCAACTCAATCCTCCAGGAAATCAAGGTAATTATCTTTCCATGATTGGAATTCCTCTTCTGAGGGCCAATTGAATGTAATAACAGTATCAACCTTTAACCTGTATGGATCATATTTGGTGACAACTTGATTTTCTTCTTTATCAAAATCCTCCAGGGAAATTCTTGCTTGATCTTGAGCATGTCCATGTTTTTATTTAGCATGCTCATGTTAGTCCCCTCACAAATTAGGGTTTCTTGCTTTGAAATTACCTCATTTTCCTACTTTCTCCAATCTTGTAGAGATTTGATTTCACCATTATCCTTCAATATATCAGGAAGGAGAGCATGATTCATTTCATCAAAATTCTTAACCAACTCCCTTATTTAATCCTCCAAAGGCTTAATCTTTCCCTGGAATTCTTGAAGTCCATTCATAGTTCTAAGGGTGGGTTGGATGTTGTCAGGCTTATTCACATCATGCTTGGATCCCACAACCATTAGCCTCAAATCTTGGAGTCTTGGGATCTATTTCTCCATAAGTGGAATTTCCACTTCCTTATCTCTATCAAAATTCCTCACAACATCAATCATGGAAGAATAATTAGCATGGGTGATAATTAATCTATTATCAACTACTCTATTCAAATGCTCCAGCACTGTAGTTACAATCTTTAAATTACTGACAAAAATCATCCTGTCATGCCGGTCACACCTATCCTCATAAGTCTTCAATTTATCTAGCAACTCTTCCTTACTAATTTCCTTTGTCTGTTGAGCCTTTGATGTACTAGGTACCTCCACTGAGATGGGCACATTTCCCATGTTGTAAGGCACAATTTCCCATGAACTTGTGGGAGAGATGGGGGAAGATGGTGTTAGCTCTTGTGATGCAGAAGGAGAAGTAGTATTTATTTGCATTGGCTTACTAGTTTGCATATTCTGCATTTTTTCCTTCAATAGTACCATTTCAGTTTGTAGCTCCATCATTTGTTGTTGGCCCTTGCCATATTGAATCAATAAATCATTGTACATTTTTCTATTTTTTTCCTTTTCTACTGTCACTGATTCAATTGTTGCTTTTGTAAATTGTGCAACATTCACTAACATAGTGGAAGCTTCAATAGTAGAGGTATCATATACTCTCTTTATAATCAAACCCCCTCTATAGTTTACAAATGGTTTTGCAACTTTTGGCTGTTTAGTGTTGGAAGTTGGGGCCCAGATAGCTAATGTATCCCATTGCTCACTAAATTTAGATCCTTGTAGTGCAATTGTTACTTCCTCCTTAGAATTGTATAGGGGCCTAACATACCTCTTTACTATGTCAAAGGCTATTGCAGAGGCTAGTTCCCATTTTGGTAGCAGGAGAATACCACTTTTTCTCACCAATTCTCTTCCCTCCTATGCAATTATGCCCTAGAAATTTTATTTCATTTCCTTTATTACTTGATCCTGAATTACCCTATCAGGAAATTCTAGGTGGAGGCTCCTCTTCTTTGCAATGTTATCAACATATTCATCTTTTTTTTTCTCTCCAAGAAAATTCTAAGAAAGCTGAGGACTTGAAAAATGATTCATCATCCATGAATTGTTTACAAGCCTCCTCTCGGACATCATCTCTATTATTCATGCTAGTGAGGTCTGCCTTGCTCAATCTTAGGCCCAATTTTTGAGGTACCATCTCCCTAGGGGTGAAGGCATTCCTTGTTGCATCTCTTCTTTAGTGACCAAAATCTCATCATCAAAATCATCATCATAATCCTCTAGGCCACTTGATTCAACCTTTTGTCTCTTAGGAGGTGGCTGCCTAGGTGGTGATGATTGCCTAGGTGGTGAATCAATATAAATAATTGCAGGACCATTTGAACTAGGAGGAGATGGTGGTTGCATTTGATGTACTAGTGAAGCGACTCTTTGTTCCTCTTATTAAGAAGAGGTAGTCACTTTCTCCTTTTCCTTCACCCTGTCCTTCCTCCTTTTGAAGACAATTACTTTCTTTGGGGGCTGAGAGGCTGGTTTGTCTTCCATCATAGGGATTTCACCCTCACCTTGTTCCTCTACTACAATAGCCTTCCCCTTTTCCTGAATTAATCTTTCTCCCTTCAGATGCCCAACTAATGTCTCAAAATTATAGAAAACATACTCAATTCTTTTCATTTCATCTTTAATCTCTTCATGAGTTCTAAATTGTGGATCTTTTGCTCTTATTTCCTTCTCCAATTTTTTGAAGGCAATCCACTTCATCTTTCTATCATCTTGTAATTGAAAGTCAAAAACATTTCTTATCACATCTTTTGGGAAGTAGAAGTTATTGATGAACTTTGAACTTCTAATTCTTGCTTTCATCCATGCCATAAATCCTTCAGAATCATGGTTTCTTGATCTCACCCTCTTCATTTCCAAAAGTTTGAGTACATTATTTATTTTTCTCCATCCCCCTTTTATCATGGAAAAATTGAAGAAGCAAGTGTACTCAAGGAAAAAGGTTCCCTTACCCCAATCCTTCAAATAGTTGTTCTCCACATCACCTAATTGTCACATTACTTCTAGAAAACTAACTCTTTCTGGCACATCCCTCGACAATATATGAGGTGAGACACTTGTGCCATACACCCTCAAGATTGTGTAACTTGGGTAAGGTATTACATCCCCCAATTGTGATCAATATTTAAATATGGCCTTTTGTCCTTAGGCCTCAAAAAGTCATGTAGAGTAGCAGGAATTCTTGGCATGTTCATAATCAATACCCTTCTCATCTTGGAGGAAAAAACATTTTCAAACACCACATAACTAGATTTGCTGCAATTCCTGTCAAGGAGTGTGGTCCAACACTAAATAGGCAGATCCATATTACCTTCATTTTTCTCCAATTTCATATCCTTACCAAAATATGTAGCTCCCTTGAAAAGAAACATGTGCATGAACAAAGAGTACTAATAAAATATGACCCCATAGTCACCTTTCTTTAGTTTAACCATGCCCTCATGAATCTTCTTAGCTAAATATGACCCATAGTCATAAAGTGTGCAACACGTAGGGTGTTGGATGTGTGTAGCCATATACATCTCATCCATGGGCATACTTGTAGTTGTGTCATAACCTATGATTTGACAAAAAGAATAGAATGTTCTTTGGAAGTAGGACACATAATAATTAATGGGGAAGGGCTCCCTATCTAATGGGCCCAATATGATCTTTCCTTGTCCTTTTAAAATTGCCAAATAGTGTTGTAATACTAAAATTTTAAAGGTATGTCTCACCTTCTCATATTCTACCCTGAGTGCCTTCTCATCAATTTTCACCATATCCTCACTCCACTCAGTCAATTTGAAGACCTCAAAAATCTCATCCCTAGTGACTTTTACCATTTCTATGCCATCATATGTTCTTACAGTTCTTGTAACTAGATCATAATTTGTAGCCACTACCTTTAATAGGTCAACATCCATATATATATTTGGCACTATCAGCTTCCCCATATCCAAATTCCAGGAGTTACCAACAAGGATGCCACAATTTTGATTGCGAAACCAGTAGCTAAACTATACCTACCCAATGTATGGTAGTGTGGCATCTTTGATGGTACATTGTTTTTCTATAAGCCCCTCTACTATTTGTGTACCTCAAAATAACAATTGACCCTTAGGTTTCTTAGAGGTAGATGGTTTTAATTGGTTGGTCAAATCTTGAACAAGAGGTCTAATTGGAGTTTTAGACCTAGAGGGTTGATCTTTTGATGGAGACACTTTGACCTTGGGAGCCATAGTTATAGGGTTTTGCAAACTAGGGTTTATTTCTCAGCAAGTTATAGGCTCACAACTAGGGTATGGTTTTGATACATAGAAAACAAGATTGGACAAGCTAGTCATTCGAATTGAATGTCAAACCTTAAAAGAAATGCATGCAAACCTGAATCCCTACTAATAGAATGAAAGGGCAAGTGAAATTTAGCAAGTTTTAAGCAATTGAGAAGCAAGCTATTGGTTTCACTTATTGGTTTATAGTTGCTTTGAAAACCCTAATTTTGGTTGCCAAACGATCTTGAAAATAGGAGCAAAAACTCCTTAGACATGTTGAATGCTTTAACAATATGTAGTTATGCTTTAAAGCAAGCTTTTATGGCTTTATGGTAGATAAATTTAGTAGTGCAATGCCATATCCACCATTACTGTTTGATCGTGTGAACTAGAACGACTCATTTTCCCTCAAACCCAAATTTGAATGTTAGCCGTTGATTGTGCAGTGAGATGGCTTGAGAAACGGTCTAGATTCAGTAAAAGAAGTTTGAAAAAAATGACTATAAACTTCCATTTCCATTGACCAACTAGAATATACCATGTGAAATTTTCCTTCAAGTCACCCATGGGCTCTACCATCTTTACGAGCATTGAAAATATCCATGTGTCGACCTCCCCGCTCCCCCGTTGGGTTTAACCTGCGTGCATCTTTCACCAATGGGGAGGTGGGAGAGGCCCAAATTAAATTTAGCACCCTCAACCTATGTGCACTTTACATCTCGAGCCTTTTCCTATGTGCATAACTCTTGTACTTGACGAATGTCTCAGATTAAAAGATCTCATCCACTTTTAAAACATGTGCTTAAAATATCCCTTTAGTAACTTGTTCATTAATGTCTTCCATCATTACGCCAAAATATTAAGAAAATATTTCAGTCTTCACTATATTTCTATTAATGCTCTAGATCATGCTAGGTGGTGCTTCCCCACTTCCCCTTTCAGGGACTAGAGATGAAGGTGGGTCCCCTGCGGGCTAGCGGGGAACGGTCAGGATCAACCCAAACTGTTGCATCTCAATAGTCAATTTGTTGATACTGAATGTTCATTGCCTTTGAAAGATAATGGGCTTCACTGATAGATGAGACACATGGTGCTCACCTACCAGACTGCTTGAATATTTTAATGAATATTAAAATCAAATGGGTGCATAGAGAGTGGTCAAGATTAAAACATATAGATCTAACAACCTACATAAAGACTTAAATTTGCACGTGTTGAGAGTTAGGAACTTAGAAGGGGACCCAACTAGGTTGATGAGAGGTGGGGACATAAATTTATGACCAAAACATTAGACCAATGTCGAAATATTAAAACCCCTTTTAGACTTAGGAGCATGGTAAATATTAAAAAAAGACGTACAACCCATATAGTATGAAGCAACATTCAAAATAATTCGACGGGAAATAATCAAGAACTTTAGGTTCAAGGGGCCAGTGAAGAGGACGATTTGAATGACATAAGTCATAACTAATGTGACTGGGAACGAGCGACAACAAGTCAACTACAAATTAGAACTCATGCAAAGGGATTTACACTTAGAGTCTTTTAGAGGGTTTAAAGCACATATAAACCCTAGAATAGAAGAACGATTGAAACCCTAAGCCCTAAGCCATGTACAAATCAAGAAAACAACCAAATTTTGCAACAATTTTTAGTGGAACATGATTTTTTTGGGGGGTTCCACCAATGTCAACTACGTGTTGAGGAAGTTTGTTGCATGATGAAGATGTTGAGGATTTTGAGAAAATTGTGAAAGGAGGAAAATAGGGTATTGTAGAGGTGTTATGGTTTTGCTTCGCATTTCTTCTAGGTTGAATATTTGATTTTGTAGTTTGGTTATGTTGGTTAGAGTTGTTCAAAATTTCTATATCCAAAATTTGGGCTTTTGGATCATTGGTCAAAGAAAGTTGTGTTCACCAGTATGTGAACTGGTTTTACAATGTTGTACAGAGGTGTCTGGGAGAAATGTATTTGCTCCACATTTCTATGAAGTTTCTTTTTAGGACTTGTGGTTCTGAAGGAGTTAATGGTGTTTTCTCTTATCTATGTCAAGAGGATTCCTAGTTAGGTGCATCAAAATAAGATATTTTTGAATTACAGTGTGTTGCAGTATCTGGTAGTGTTGTTTGGATAAATAGTATGATTATAATCTTTAGGTGAGATTTATTTTGAAGGAATTTGTTGGTTCTCAGGATGTTCTTGGATCATGTTATGATTTTTGTTGTCTAGAAGGTTCAGATTGATTTAAGGAAATGTGTACTTAATGTTTAATATGTTTTCATGAGTAATGAATGACTTGGTGTTTACACTACATTCAAAGATGTTTAGTATTAATGAATGCGTAGTGTGGTGTTTGATATTTAATTTGGGTCCTATTTAAGTGTTGCTTTGGTCCACATACATTCCTATCCATTGTGGGAATGTTTAGTTCTGAAATAATTTGAAATTACAAAAAATGAAGCGTGTGTTGTTGACCTTGGAGAAGGTTTTCAAGGTTGAGGTTGATATAAATAAGAGTGGAGTTGTGAGATGTAAGAGAGAAACAAGATAGATGTGAGATTGATGTGAGTGATGTGTGTGATGTGAATTTGAGTAGATTAGTGCGAACTTCAAAGTGTTGGACTTTTGAATGTAGTGAGCTAAAAGTGTCCACAATCTTTCAAATAAGGTTGCAAAGGTGTTGGAGCATTTGTGGTGGATTCCTTGTTGCATTGAGAAATTTTTCTCTGTCTAACATTTCTCTTCTATCTTCTTGTATTTCTTTCTATGGCAATGAGCCCTGGTTGTGAGCCTTTTTGGATAGTGTGTCCTATTATGATAGTGACCCCTTGTCCCAGTTTTGCAATTACTTATATTATGAGCTAATCCTCACCGTGGTTTTTCCCTCATTTTGTTTTTCACATAAATCTAGTGTTCTCTTGTGCATGGTGTTGTTATTTCAGTTTTTGTTGTCTACATTTCATGATTAAACACTTTAACATAATCAGGGCTTAATGAATTTTTGTGGATCTATTTACTGTTGAGGGTTTTGATGTTTTAATTTGCTACAACTAATTCACCCCCCCTCTCAGTTATCTTTTTCATTCAAAAAACTTGGTCATGCAGCTCATAACCCATGAGACCCACTCTGAGTGGAAACCAAAAGCCAAAATCAGATGGTAAAGGAAAGACCACCTGACTTTGTCATAAGCTTTAGACATATCCAATTTGATGAACATGAATTTTTCTTTGGAAGAGGACATGGAATGAATAGCTTCAACCACCACCACTATACTATCCATAATTTTCCTACCCTTGACAAAACCACCTTGCTCCAAGGAAATCAAGGGATTCAAACACCTCTTCAATCTTTCAACAATCAACTTAGTCATAATCTTGTAGGTCACATTGCACAATGTAATAGGCCAAATGGAGTTTAAGGAATTAACACCCTCTTTCTTTGGAATCAAAGCTAAGAAGGTAGAATTTATAGCCTTGAGCGTCTGCTTGTTAGTATAAGACTCTTGAACCACCTCCAACATATCTACTTTGATGGTATCCCAAAATTCATGAAATAACTCAATGGGAAAATCATCAGGGCCAGGGGCCCTACCTTTCTTCATCTAGAAGACAATTTCCTCAAGTTCCACCAAAGAGATGGGTGCCATAAGAGAATTATTCATCTCTACAGAGACCAAATGGGGTATATAGGCCAAAACTAAATTCTCCTCCTCCAAGGAAAGATGAAAATCCTCAAAGAAGAGAGAAGAAAAGAATAAATCACCTCCTCTGTGATAGCTTGATGTGAGTTTAACTATTCCCCCCGAGTTGTAATGAGAGAGGAAATAATGTTCCCACCTCTATGTGCCTTAACCAAATTATGAAAAAAGTAGTATTCCTATCATCTTCCTTGAGCTAGTCAACTCAAGATTTTTGTTTCCAAAAAATATCCTCATGTAGCTCCCATTCAGTAAGCTCTCTAAAGCATTTGGTTTCTTCCTAAACCAATCCCACAGTCATCCCCTCTTCCTTGATTTTGAATGTGATGCTATCAAGCTGATCCTAAATCTGTTTTCGCTTATGAAAGAGGTTACCAAAAATTGTTTTATTCCATTTATTAAGCTTGAATTTGAAAAATTGGAGCCTCTTGAAGAAAGAGAACATTGTAGTGCAAAGACATGCCTCCCTTAAAACCACCACTAATATACAAGTTGGTATAGGCTATGATCCTTGAGCCACATCAGTTGAAATTTAAAGTAGGATTTCTTAACCAGAGAACCGAGATGAGGAGAACTTAATCAACCAATGATTTGACCCCTTCCACCTAAGGATCTTAGAAGAAGAAGTCCAATCATTACCAATCCCATTCAAAAGACACAATAAACTTATCCAACCTCTAAAAAATAGAGCCCTCCCCACATCTTTGATTATGCTAGGTAAAGGTTCCATTAATGGGTTGAACATCCACTAAATTAAGAAACTTGATATTGTCCTAAAGTAGGGAAGAAGAAGGGCCCAAACGGCTAACTCCCCCCAATTTTTCCCCCAAGGTACATATAGAATTAAATTCTCTTGCCAAAATCCAAGGGTAAGGAGCAAGAGATCAAATAAATCTAATACGAGACCAGAGAAAATTCTTACTAGGAAAATCATTAGGCGCATACACATTGGTGAAAAAAACCACAATGCTTGAATTAGAACAAGATTTTAGCAAAGAAAGGGAGTTCCTTCCAACCATCCACCACAAAGGTGAGATCCTGAAAGGGTCCCAAATACATGCCACACCTCCAACAAAACCATGAGATCCAACACAATGGAAATAACCTCTCCTCCAAATTTTGGGTGCAGTCTTCATCATATCCTCAATAGGAAGCTTGGTCTCTTGAATGAAGAGAATATTTGGTTTATGATCATGAACTAAATTTCACAAGTAGCCTTTTGTCTAGGGATGCTACCCAAACCCCTAGCATTTTGAGATATCACAATCATTTATGAGAGGAAGAAAAGTGGGAGTTCGATGTATTTACAACACTAGATTCCACCAAAGATTCTCCCATAATCTTCATCTTCTCCAAGTCCTTCTTCCTTCCTACTTTAGCCCCCTTATCACCAGTCACTTTCTTTAGGCTTTTCTAGTGGATTCCTAAGAGAGGCCCATTCTTCTTCTTACCATTGTCCTTGAGCCCATAATCAATTTCCAACTCATTTAGCCCAACCATACCTGTGTGCTCCAGAGGATGCTCCTCCAAGGGATTAAGAGTCAAATAATTTAGTAGAGAACACATTCTCTTGCCCAAAAGTCCGTAGCTCAACTGGGGATGAAGAGGGAACTATTCCTCCTTTGAAGCCTCATGCATGTTAGTTGTTGGTGCAAGGAACTGAGGGTATTGACCTATAAGTTCTAAACCTTGAAAATCATGAGTCCCAAAGCTGAGATTGTGTTCCATTGAGTCCAACTCTTCAAAATTTTCAAGAATTTCAATTTTTTTATCCAAGGCCTCTTTGAGCATGGTTTTGTTCTAGTAGTTTGGTACCTTTAGTTTCGATTGGGATTTCATAGGTATAAACCCACTTGAATTAGGTTCCTCATTTTGAATTAAAGCTTTTACTTTTGCATTGAAATTATTTGTATGCAAACTAGGTGGAGGCTAATGGGTTTTAGCTCACAACTTGGGGCGGTTCCTTTGCAAATTCCCATATTCATGGCAAGTATGACAACAAAAAGGAAGGGCTTCGTAATGCACCTGTTGAATCCAACACATTCTTTTAAGCCTAATCTCAAAAATGAGAAAAAGAAGTTACCCTTGAATCCAGAGTCTAATGGGAGGGCTCCAAGGGATTCCCTAAAATAGCTACAATAGAGTGAAAGATATCCTTGTGCTAAAACTCCATCAAAAGGAGAGGAAGGAAAATCCAAATAGGAATCCTTGATGGAAGCTCTTCCGTCAAGTCAAAACATAGATGTCATGGTTTGATAAAAAGTCCCACCTAATTATGAAAATAAAAACCTGCTTTGAAAACTGCACTATGCTCTACAATCCGAGAGAAGACCACAAAGAAATAACCATTATCTCCCAAAATGATTTCTATGTCTCCTTTAGGGTTCTAGTTGTTGCAAACCCAATTCTCTAGAAAAGGAAGGGAAATGCGGATCCTCATAAATTTACAAATTAGTGCATGCTTAGACAAATACAATACATCCTCAACAACTGCATCTAGGTTGATCACCACCATCAGACGATCCTTGCATCTCTCCAAACACCCATTAGGTTTTGGCCAAAAACTCTAAGATTGATTGTTCTTCGGCTCCTTTGCCGCATGCAAGAGGAAATTTATAACATCCTCATGATTGGAGGGTGAATATTCTCTACCGATGATAACATCTTTAAAATAATCCAAATGGGGGTCCCCCAAACCCCCTGCATGGGCCATGTAGCCCGCATAGCCAAAGGCCCACAAAAAAGGAGCCAATTGTAGGGCGAAGGGGAAAAATAGCAAGCAAAAGATAAATAGAAGGTATCCTACAAAAAGTAGAGGGCCACCACAACCCTACCACACATCCATGCCAACAAAGGAGGCTTCCCATGGCCAAAACCAACCACGTGAGCCAAAAAACACCCCCACACACATGCTAAACCCTCTCCATTGCAGCGTTGTAGCTCCACATAATATTAATCATTACCCTTGTATTTATTAAATTTCTTTTTATATATTAAAATGATTAAAAAAAAAATGATTTCAAAAAGTATTAAAAAATAGAAAACACTTTAAAAAATCCTTTAGAAAATTATAAGATTAAATTATAAAGAATGATTTTATGAAAATTAGTTTTAAAATAGTTTAAATTTTTAATATATACTATGAAGATAATATGATTATTATTATAAATAAAGAATCAAGTAAGGTTGAGCTCAATTGGCTAAAGCATCCTATTGCAAGAAAGAGGTCATGAGGTCTAGTCTCCCCCACGTCCCCATGGTATCAGAGGGTGTGTCATGCTAGTGTCACCGGTCACATGAAAAAAGTTTACTAGGTGCACTGTAGTTTACAAGGGGGCTACCCAATTCCTACAATCTAAAAAACAAGTGGTGAGTATTGTCTTTGTAGTATTATAATAGAATTATTGAGTAATATTGTAATATACTAACCCTTCAATGAAGTAAAACTTTCTAAGTTTTCACCTTGCGAGTAAATAAACTAAGTAACAAGCCATTGCAATAATTTTTCTTTTCTTTTCTTTATTGTGAATTTACGAACAAAGATGCATAAAATAATACAATAAGGATTCCATTTCATTACAATACATTCATAAGTTACAATAATACAAGAATGCATACATTTACATACATAACTCAATGAGCTTTGGAACAAATAACTATAAGACGGTCCAGGATCCTTCCTTTCATCTTGGTTCTTTTGTTGCTTGTTGTGGAGGAGAAGCATCACTCAAGCACTTTTTATCCAACCACAAAATCTTAATGTGGTCCCCCACACATCTATCATTTGATAGATGGACCTTCCCTTCGATGAAGAGATTGGTAGAGTAACCGATAACAACAACCAATTGAGCATAGTGTTGTGTCCTACATGACTAGAACTTGTAATCCCACAATTTGGAACTAGCATGTAATAATGGATCATAGTGAACTAACAATGGAGCCAGAGGTAGTCACACTAGTTTTGCCAAAGTGTTCTCAAATGGTAATCGGAATGAAGGTCATCTATCACATAGACTACTCAAGGCCGATTTGACTTAAGGCCATCTTAAACTACACATAGGTATTTCCTTAAATGGATAATCTATCATCCTAGAGATAACCTATCACCATTTTTAACCTACTTGGAATAAACCTACTTAACAAGTAAGTACACAAGCTCCCTCCCATACTGGATAAACAATCCTAGGAGTAAACACAAGCTATTCTAGTTAAATCAATAACTTAGCTAAGTGTAATACATGTGCCACTCATGTTCAATCATATCTAGTATACAATACCTATGATAAACACCAATCTCCTATTATGGAGTATTTACAAGCACATCATAAAAACAACATAAAAGCTTCTATTACCTTTTCAATGAAATTCTAAATTCTCTAAATGCAAGTACTTGGAAAAGACAATTCATGCATACGTGGAGAACAATTCATTGATAATTTAAAATAACAAAGAAGAATATCCTCATGCTTGTTATTGCTTGTCCAATCAATTGATAGTAATGAAACCTCTCCCAATCAACAAGCTTGATAATATATTCTCAAGAATCATCACAATGAACTTCTAACTCTCAAGTTGATAGATTACTTCACTTAAACAACAACTCTTTCTCTCAATATGATAGAATTCTCTCTCTCTCTCTCTCTCTCATAAGTAAAAATGATAATAAGCTGAAAATTATGCAGAGTAAAGGATTTGCAAGAAGAATGTGTCCTCTCAAATGAAACTTCTCTGCTATTTATACAATAATGTGAACTGTGGAAATGGAATACACAACTTCCTTTGTCCACGCAAAAGGGGAATGAAGGAAGAGGGATCCGATTTCGCAATGCTCACATTTAAGAATATCTTAGAGATCTCAACCCAATGAAGAATATCAGGATATAACTATAAGATATCCTTGGAGATGATTGAAAACAAGAAATGGGTTCACTACCAAGTGTAAACCTGGAAAATGCAAGATGTTTGAAAACACAGTGTGATATGCAAACTAACACAAAATGACCTAAGAATGCAAGCAAAATGTAACAAAAAGTTATGAAATTGGAAATGTGCACTTGGAAACTTTCTAGAGATGGAATGGAGCTCTGGAATACTGAAAAATTCACTATTGATGCCAACTGGGACTCATACACCAAGTTGGGCGACTTAGTCCAATTTCAGGAAGATTGTGCTGGAACATGTTTCAGACAAATGGGTACTTAGCTCTACAAAACTCTTGTATTGGCTTGGGAAATGGGACTTATTTTCCAATAGTGGTGAATTAGTCCACCTCTATATTTCTAGAAATTCAAAATAGGAAACTGTAACCCTCAGTCTACTCTTCTGCTCCTGACAAGTTTCTGGATCTGAAACTGCAAATTTCAACTTGTAGGTCTTCTCCAAGCTTCTCCTAGGACTTTGACAACTCTGAATTGCTTTGACAACTTGATGAAAACTTTTCCAATCTTTCTCTTTAAAATATATGCAACCTAAATCTGCAAATCACATGCAAAGAGAGAGAAAAATGTTGTGGGGTTTGCCTTGGCCAAACCCCTTGTTGGTAATTAAACCCTTGAAATGAAACCAAATAGAATGGAGAATGATGAATGGAAAAGTAATGATGTTGCAACTCACCAAACCCTAGCAATAAGGTGCTACAAACATGTAAGTAATGACTCAAATGGATGTAGACTTGGACTCTAGCTTGATGTTGATAGATCTTGAATCTAATGCTTACAAATCCTACACCACAATTGTGAGCTCTAAAACAATATGATGCAAAAAATCTTTGACATGATGAATGAAACTTGAAGGAGCTCTTGATTTCTTGATAATATGTCCTTGAAATGCCTTGAATGCTCTTATGGATGATCAAATGCTCTTGTAAACTATATGCATGAATACTTCAATGCTAGGTATTGAAAATGAGAGAAAGAAGCTTGTATTTATACTCAATTATGCAATAATTCCCAAAATTACAACTTCATAGGCCGACCTTAGATCTTGGAGAATAAAAACCCACTAGAATTTTAAATTAAATTTGAATTTTGAGCTAAAGGGGACTCATTTGCCACTCTAGGTGAATGGGTCCCACCTAAGGGGACTCATTCGCCCAGAATGGCAAATGAGTCCCACCTTAGGCATTTAAGGAGGGTTTCGGGATTTTGATGCTTTAAATGTTATTTATTGGGATTATTCTAGAAAATACACATAAGTAAGGCCCGTGGATGCAAAATGGGGCCAATTAAAGTATAAGAAAGCCCAATTATTAATGACAAACCTAGAAAAGTGTGAAAGTGTGTTACACCACTTTACAACACTTTGAAATAAGGCTTGGTAAATGATGAAAATAGGTTATTTAGGTGAAATACATTAACAAGACCCTAGAAAAGTGTGAAAGTGTGTTACAACACTTTACAACACTTAAATAAGGTACCACTTGAGTTATTTTAGTTCACAAGGGCCCAAGACCTAATGTGAATGTGTTATCCACATTACAACATTAAATCAAGGTAAAATTAAGCCAAAATCACAAGGAGGGCCCAAATGAGACAAGAAAGTAGAAGGGTTACTTTTTTGGTGTCCACATTTAGCCCCCACTTTAGTGAGAAGATGATCCTGCTTCAAACTCACACTAAAGTAGACCAACATGCATCAAGAGGGGTTCCAATGAACCAATGCTAGCAAGATGGGGAAACAATGATCAAGAGGGGTGATCAAGATCCCATGACAAACCAAACATAAGCACAAGGGAACACACATGAAAATAATATCAAGAACAACAAGGCACAAACATATAATGCCAAAGATGAAAAAGAGAAAAAGAAAAGAAAAAGAAAGAATCAAATCAAGCTTCGACTATTTTTCCAACACGATGTGGATAAAATGTAGGTTTTTTGTTAATAAAACACATACTCACTCTAAGGCGACAAAACTCATGGTTGTCTGTCGGGTGAGAAGTCATAAAAGGTGAAAAAAATACACTTATGGCTTGTATGCCCTCACACACATGTGGGTGGCTATGGGGAAAGTCATGCCTCGAAATGGGATTCCCACTCAACCATACCAAAGTTATACCTCCTGATAACTTTAATAAGGCACCACAAAAAGAAAAATGGTCTTTCGAGCTTCATGAGAGAAGAAAAAATTCGTATACTTGGAGCTCATGAAAAAACATGATAGCTCCATAGGCATGCAAGTTGTATTATGCAAGGTGGACATATAACAAATTCAAAATGCAACATGCAAAGAATGTTCAAAGGAGTCTTACTTAGTTCATGCAAGGTATTTAACTTAGAGAACATTGTGTCTAATTTCTCCAAGAGAGGACCAATCAAAGAATAGAAAATTCGCAACTTAGGGGATGTAGTGTGTCACATCAAGCCACTAAGAGGAATGCAATATGCTAAGATAGATCACGCTCATGAAGGAAATCATACCCAATGTCATCCACAAAGCGAAAAACACATCATATGAAGTAAGAAGGCTGCACTAAGAACCAAAAAAAAGGAAAATGCAAAAGAATAATGCCAATATATGCCCCCACTTTAAAGGAATTGCTAAACACCATACTGTGAGCAATTAATTTAAAGTAGCAAATGAAAAATGCTAACAAAAAAGAAGACATGAGAGCTAACTTGGAAAACCCTATTGTTGGACTCAAGGAACACTGAGAGGGGGGGTGAATCAATGTTCAACAATATTTAAATTTCAATCTAAATGCTAAACATTCACATCATTTAAAAAAAATTAAAGATGCAAGCACACGAAGGAAACAATCAAAACACCATAACACCAAGATTTTTACGTGGAAACTTGTTAGGGGAAAAATCATGATGGAGATTAATCCACAATTTATACTCTATTAAAAGTATGAAGAAAAAGGGAATGCACTTGCATTCAGGCACACTACCTAGAGCTCACTGCTCAAAATAAGGAAGGCTCACTTCCTTACAAAATGTTTGGATTACAAAAAAAGGTTGAACTGAGAAAGTAGCATCGGCAAATTCTTGGTATTAGTTCCGGTGAAGCTCATATAACAAATTATGAACCTTCTGTTTGATTCTACACTCTACTCTGCTCTACCTTAATTCACTTTCACAACAATCCTCTTCTTCACAAGCAAAATTCACTCAACTGATCTTCTAAGATTCACACACACATCTATTCTGCTCTATACACACACTCATGCATCAAAATGAATTACCCGAACTTGCATATATATACGCTATCAAGGATTTCAATCGCTTCAGGTTGAATTCAACAAAACATGAAATATTCTCCAATGGTCGGCTCAAATCACAAATTATATTTAATGCACACCCATCAAAGTTGGCTAATGCATAGCTAGGACCCAAAACAAAAATTTCTAACACAAGAAACAATTAAACAATTACTCCTTATACATCCACGACATGCTACATTCACCAAGTCGGCCACCATGAGCAAATAAATAGAGAAATCATCTTGCTAGATCTCCTAACTCGTACAAGGATTAATGCGACACCATAATGCTTAACAATAAGATAACATAGATTCTTAAAAATCTATCCCCAAGATCCACAACTTAAAATGATGATCTAGTGAGGCATATGGATCGACACACTAACCAAATACCCTATTCTTCATTCTTTATGTTGGTAATACTCTGTTCTCTACTTTGCCTACTGGTATGAACAAATTCTGATCTGCGGACCAAAATAATGACTTCAATTGCCATCAATGACAACACTAGAAGCCATATTCCAACAATCTCTCCATTGGAATTGATGGCAACACTTAGTGAAAAATGACTAAGTGTCGAAACCAATGGTTACGCTGCCAAAGTTCAAAATTTCAAAACACAACTTCTTTTCAAAACACAACTCCCCCTTAGAATGATAAAGCATTTTTCACTGCTCTCTCTCCCCCTTTGACATCAATGACAAACATATTTTTCACTGCACTCTTTCTCCCTTTCAAAAATTTGATCAAAATTTGAAGAAGTACAACTGCTATTTGAGTCAAAAAATTATCTTGTACTTATCTTTCATTTCCGGAAGAAATTTATTCCAAGATTCTACTGCAATCCCAATGATTAAGATCAAGTTGTTGTTTTCTGATGTCCAGATGATAATTTGGATGAGATATTTCAGAATTGTGATTGCTTCTTCTAACTTCTCTCCTTTCCTTAGAACCTCAATTAGCTTCTCCAATCTGCATTCAGTTAAATCCTTCACTTTCCAAAAAGTGTCCACAAGGGTGTTTCTGGCGAAATGAAATTTTGCATGCTTAGACTACAATGTTTGAGTCCTTTTCTTGACTGCACCATCCTAATCTTGAAACATGTTATAATACTGACCAATTTTGTTTAGCTCACTTTCAATTTGCTCCAACTTATCTTTGTATTTCCCAACTACATGATGCCAATGAAGAAAATAGTTGTAGATGTTATTTGTTGAGTTAATGCATTGTCTCAACACATTCATTTTCCTTTTTAGTTTGGTAAGAGATAGCCTGAACTGCTCCTTCAAATGTAGAATCATTTTTTCCTCTTTCCTGTCCTGGGACTCAGAGGCCATGGCTTCCCTGATGATACATTCAATCATCTCTTTAGGAAGCACATTCTGCACACTTTCCAATCCAATGTTATTGTGCACAAAATAACTGCTTAGAGTCCTCTCAATTAGGTCCTACTCATATGAGGGTCTATCTAACTAAATATCAGTAATATTTTACATCCCATCTTTCTCCTCAACAAGCTGCAATATCTTTGTTTTGGATAAAGCACCTTCTTATTCACTTCCTTTTGCTATTACTACATCCAGTTCAATTGATTCCGGTTCATCCCTTGGAGTGCACTCATCAGAATCTTCATCTGGTATATCCATAATTACTTGTTCTCTACCCTTTCCTTCAAATTTTGGAGACTTGTGTGCCAGAGGAGTGTCATTAGTAAATTCTAGTGCTCTTTTCTAATTCCTCTCCATTTCACCGGAAGATGATCTAACTTCAAGCGCTTTTACTAGAATGGAGATGCTAATTACTCCATACTTCCCTAGCAACTCTTTAAAGAAATTTGCATACTCTTGCTCACAATTTTCCAAAGTATTATAATGTTCACAAATTTGTTTACAAACCGGTTCATTCTCCTTCCATACCACATTATCAATCTAAGTAAAGCAATTCAGAAAATACATCATGATACATATGACCAAAGTACCAAACCTGAAGGGGTAATCTGCTTCCTTTGTTAGTTGTATATTTTCCATCAATTGATCTTTTAGCAAACTGCACAGGTCAAAGTTTTGATCCTCCATTATCATTTTATGAGAAATGTAAACTGCACCTGCCGAGGTTGCATCTTCCTTGTTTCTAAAGAAGATTTTGTATGAAATTCCATGTGCAATGTACCTCGTTATCGGATCTTTGATTGTCAAAATTATCAGTGCCCTTTGATCTCCTGTTACTCTGGTTAGGGTTTCAACTTCCTTGTTTTGAATCGACTTCTTTTTCGGTATGTCCCCAACATTGCATAATCTAGTTAGATTCCTAATCACCTCTTTTGAAATGAGATAGGGTTTATCCAGAGTAAGAGTGTCATCATTCAATCCGTTCAAGATAAACCTAACGACTTCTTCGTTGTCAAAATCAAGAAACTCATTCCAAATGTCTAAAATTTTGTGTTTCACACCTTCAAGCCACTTCAATTCATCGGCTGGCAATAAATCTCACATCCCTAATCTTTTTACTGCTATATTCATCCAAATTCACAATTCCTTTGATTTGCTTCATTTTTCTTTCCGTACAGAACAAGTTTTCTACTGAGCACAAAGTTTACTAAGAATGCTACAGGCAACTGAAATACTTGATGAATTCACCACCAAATTGACTTGACTCCTTCGAAATTCTATTTCAGAGGCTCTCCTTCTATTCTTCTTCAATGCAAGATGACAAATGAGGGTTCCAAATACCCTTTTATAACTCGCGCACCTAACCTTTTTACCACATTAAATGTTTTTCCCTAGGAGTTCCGGTTGCTTTCTTTTCGCAGACAACAAGAGAAGAATTCATCTACGAACCTTCTAGATCTCAAATTTCTGTACAAGTGATCATGGATACATTTGTAAAATGATAGCACAACTACTGACAATTTCTGCATTTCGATGCTGACTACTGACAGGGGGACAAAGGATTTTTCTTGAAAAACTTCCCCTAGGCCAATGGCTTGAGATTCAATTTTTGGAGGAAATACCGAAGGCTACTTTTGGTGCGGGCTTATTTCCTTCATCAGATTCACTCTTTTTACCCATGTTTTTTTCATCAGATCTCTACTTCTTCCACAATCACCTTCCTTTTTCCTTTTTCATCTTTCTATGAAATTGTTCCTTTGTATACCATACCTCTTCTATCCATGTTTTTGTTTATGTAGAATCTTGCAATGTGACTAAATCTGTTGCAATTGTAACATACATGATTTCTTTGTCTAGACCATTCATTCCATTTATTTCCCCTTGATCTGCATTGATTAGCAACATGCCCAAATATTCCATAGGTGTAGCATTTAACATTCCTTACACTGACAGACATACTTCTGCATTCAATTGACTTATGATAGGCTTATTTGCCAGCTAAAGACGCTGTCCGAGAATGATGGATGGCGGATTTGTTTTGCTTCTACCTTTGAGCCATGTGACCAAGGTTGTTACCACCAAAGTCGTTAACCATTAAAATTTTGAGCGTGAGTTTGTCTTGCACCGATATCTTCTGCCTTTTCTCATCTGAATTTTTCTGGAATCCCTTACATTTAGATCCTAGAGCTTTCTCCTTTCCTCATAGCCCAAGTCCACCAAACATCATTTGCATCCCTTGTCCCTTTGATGACTCACATCAAGCTTAGAAGAACTGATCCTGAACTTCTTCTTGTATTCATTTGCAGTAGTGAGTTCATCTATGAGAATAACTATCTGTCTTTCAAGTTCTTGTTCATTATTTTTGGATTGTTGCAGTTCAATCTCCAGTTGAATGAATCCGCTATTAACTCTTCTACACTCTTAAGATTTTTCTTTTAAGGACTGGGCTAGATTCTCCACATTCTTCTTCCTTTCTTCAATCTCCTTAGTTAGCTTCATCGCCATAGATTCCATCTCAAGATTTTGAGTAGCATTGTTCCTAGAAAGTTTTTCACATTCTTCAGTTATTTATTTTAGGATTTGATTCAGGTGAACATCTTCCAAAATTTTATTTTCTTTTTGCTTCAGCTGATCACATAGTTCCTTCCTCTTTTCTCTTGACTCATTGATTTTATCCTTCAAGGATTGAATGAATTTTTCGGCATCCATAAGATTTGGTTTTAATTCCATGACTTCTAATTTAGACTAATCAAGATCATCAAGTGCCACTAGAAGCTACTATTGAAGACCACTAGAGTCCATTCTAATCCAAGATCCACCTCAAGCTATTAAAATTTTGTAGAGGAACCTTGCTCTGATACCAATTGTTGGACTCAAGGAACACTGAGAGGGGGGGTGAATCAATGTTCAGCAAAATTTAAATTTCAATCCAGATGCTAAACCATTCTCAACATTTAAACAAAAGTAAAGATGCAAGCACATGAAGGAAACAATCAAAACACCATAACACTAAGATTTTTATGTGGAAACCATGTTAGGGGAAAAACCAGGGTGAAGATTAATCCACAACTTATACTCTGTTAAAAGTATGGAGAAAAAGGGAATGCACTTGCATTCAGGCACATTGCCTAGAGCTCACTGCTCAAAATAAGGAAGGCTCATTTCCTTACAAAATGTTTGGATTACAAAAAAAGGTTGAATTGAGAAAGTAGAATCTACAAATTCCTGGTATTAGTTCTGGTGAAGCTCATATAACAGATTCTGAACCTTCTGTCTGATTTTGCACTATGCTCTGCTCTACCTTAATTCACTTTCACAATAATCCTCTTCTTTACAAGAAAAATTCACTCAACTGATCTTCTAAGATTCACACACACATTTTTTCTACTCTATACACACACTCATGCATCAAAATGAATTACCCGAACTCGCATATATATCCACTATCAAGGATTTCAATTGCTTCAAGTCGGCTTCAACAAAACATGAAATATTCTCCAATGGTCGGCTCAAATCACAAATTATATTTAATGCACACCCATCAAAGTTGGCTAATGCATAGATAGGACCCAAAACAAACATTTCCAACACAAGACACAATTAAAAAATTCTCCTTATACATCCACGACATGCTACATTCACCAAGTCGGCCACCATGAGAAAATAAACAAAGAAATCATCCTGCCAGATCTCCTAACTCATAAATGGATTAATGTGACAACACAAAGCTTAACAATAAGATAACATAGATGCTTAAAAATCTATCCTTGAGATCCACAACTGAAAATGATGATCCAGTGAGGCATATGGATCAACATACTAACCAAATACCTTGTTCTTCATTCTTTCTACCAGTAATACTCTGTTCTCTACTTTTCCTACTGGTATGAACAAATCCTGATCTACGGACTGGAATAATGACTTCAGTTGCCATCAATGATAACACTAGAAGTCATATTCCAACACCTATGCTAAGTCATATGTTTCTGAGTAAAGCTGCATCATGCAAGAGAAAAAGAAAAATAAGGGTTTCCCCCAAAATGCAAACACTAAGCACATAAGGGATCTATGGATTTGGGGTCAGTATTTTCTCTGCTGCATTGTTTTTAGAGAGCTTGAAAGTGTCATCATTCCCCAAATACATAGAACTGGAAGAATGACACAAAGAGAGAAAAAACAAATGAAAAACCTTTTGGGTCAACATGGAAGAGACATAGGGTGCCTCGAGGCATCCTAAAAAAGGAAAACATAAGACATAATGAAAAGAGAAAGAAAGGAAAGAAAAAAATAAAAGGAAAAGATTTTGGGTCAACATGAAGGAGACATGAATGTCTCAATGCCTTGCATCATCACCAAAAGGAAAACACAAGAAAAAGACAAAGATAAAATGAAAAGGAAAAGAAAAAGAAAGGATTTTGGGTCAACATGAAGGAGACACAAATGTATCAATTCCTTGCATCATCCCCAAAAGGAAAACACAAGAAAAAGAGAAAGGTAAAAAGGATAAAGTGATGCACGACATAATGAAGGTACAAATAGAGGAATGTCACAAAGAGAGAGAACATCAAACAAAACATCATGGGGGATCACATTACACACATGCAATCACACAAAAGAAAAAGAAAGAAAAGGAAAATGTAAAAGACTAGTAAGGAAAATGTGAGTCAACCGTCGAGCAAGTTATCCACCTCCCAATCATGTTCATTATATACCGAAGGTAGACAACTAGCCAAAGGGACAAGGGAAAGTGCTGAAATAGAAGTACCAAGTTCATCACTCTGTATAGGATATTTCTCGCTTAAGCTCATCGAAGATGAAAATAATGTGTATAATTCATTATGCACCTCTTCATCAATTTTATGATCTTGTCATCGTCATCCAAATTAATTACAACAGGAGGATGAATGATAATGTCCATCAAAGAGTTCATCTCTTGTTGTGATTCTTGTATTGGGTCATTTTGGAGAGGAGGTTCATCATGAATTGCTACAGTCAAATTTGAATTTTGATTTTCTTTACTTAACTCTTCACATAACTTGCGAGCAAGGGAATGATGTCTATGCCTATGCTCTCTAGCACCTTTGTTTCTTCTAGTTTTGTTTTCAAGTTGCATTTGTGGAGGAGCAGGTTGATCAACCTTAAGTTGCTTTTCTTTCCTAAGGGGAGGAATGAAAGGAACCATAGGAGCTTGTTCATCCACTTTCTCTTTTGCTTTGTAAAATTATTTTATTCTAGCAGGTATGACAAAGTTGCTTTCATTGTCTCTTGGTCTTTTGGACGATGTAGGTGAAGTTTCTGTCTTTGGTTGGTCTTCGTTGTTTGGTTCTTGTTTAGGTTCAAGCATGGTTTCATCAAGGATGGGAGGTGTGGAGGTAGAGGGGGACATGTTTTAGAGGGATAGCTCAACTATTTTCTTTGCTTTAAATTTTTGGTAGGATACGGAAAATAAGTCTTCTCATTGCTTGATAGGTTCCATGGGCTCAGGCCAAAAGAATTCTAAAGAAAAGTTTCCTTTGGAAGACAAGGGGTTAAAGCCGCTATGGTGAATGGTGAATATTTCATTGTCAAATGGAAACTTTAAGCATTTGTGCACAACCAAAGGGACAAATTTCATTGAGTGAAGCCATGGGTGGCCCAACCTCAAACGAAATTGGTCCGACAGTGGGATGATGGACAATGTGACATCTAATGTTTTTGGTCCTATTTGTAATGGTAGGGTGATTGATCCTATCGTAGGGCACACAAATCCAATGTGTTTCTTGATCCATGCTTTCAGTCTATCATATTCATCTTGATAAAGTTCATGCAATACTAAGAACTCCTCAGTGATCACATTCTCTCCACAGGTGTGATCTATTAATATCCCATTAGTGGGCTTGTCATAGATATGGATGACTATGTAGATAGGACCATCAATTGCATGTTTAATTATATCCTTAGAGGAGAAAGCAATATCAAGAGGGCTCTTAGGTTGGCCTTTACGAGGGATGATGTCTATCGCTCCTACCATTTCATCCATAGGATTGATATTGATATCATTTGTAATGGGATCATTATGTTCATCATCTGTATCAACATTCATCACATCATTCTTTGTAGTTTCACTGGCTTTGAAAAATGAAATATTATGTTTGGGCATTGAATTAGTGAAAATTTGCAAGTTTTGGTTCGGAGGGGCAACAAACTTATTTCCTTGATCACTAACACTTCCAATTGATAAATGGATGGAATCAATGAGGTCTTGCACAAGATGTTTAAGATGCTTGCAATGTTCCACGTCATGTCCATTTTGTCAATGATAGAGGCAATAGGTATTGGATTTGAAGTTCAATGGTAAAGGCTTATTAGGGTATGGTGTTTTGACAGGAGGCAAGGTAATCATTTGCTGTTGTAAAAGTTGGGACATGGTGTTATGAAGGGTGTCGGGTAAGGGTGTGAATTGTCTTTTTGGATCACCATAACTAAAGGGAACTGTGATTTTAACAGTTGCTACTTGGTTGTTGACATTTTGAGTTGGTTTTTGAGGGGGGTTAAATTGCAAGAACCCTTTATTTTGGTTGGCTGGCTTAGATCTCTCACTTCAGCTAGAAGTGGACCTTGTATCTCGACTACTAACCAAATTTTGATAATCACAAAGGGTAGTACACAAGTGCATGAAGGATGGGAATTTCATCATAGTGAGCTTGTCCTGAAGTTTAGTTTGCAAATTTTCTATAAACATCTTTTGAAGGTGTGGGTCAGGGATCTTGACATCAATTTGGGAATAAAGTGATTGATAGCGTGAGATAAAATCAAATATATTTTCTTCCTCATTTTGCTTGCATCTCATCAAATCAGCCAAGGTATTCTTGGGAACACTTGGAAATGGTTTACAAATGCATAAACAAGCTCATTGAATGAATGAATTGAATTATTTGATAAAGAGGAAAACCATTTCAAGGTAGTATCTTTTAAATACCTTAGGGAAGAGTTTTGCTAATAGTTTATCATCAAGGAAAAAGTCACTACATAAGGTAGTGTAGGCATTAACATGATTAGAAGGATCTCCATTCCCTCCATATTTCTCAAATCTAGGCACCTCTACTCCTTGTGGCATCAATGTTCACAATATTTCCAAAGACAATGGGTTGCTTCTGACATAATATGTGGGTGGGCCATTCTAATTTTGGTTTATGGTGGAGATTTTCTTTTGCATGGATGAAACGGTTTGAAAAATGTGTTATGAGAGGATCATTATAAGTGGTATGAGATGGAAGTGAAAGTGGTGATGGAGTGTATGTAGTGGTAGGACAAGTGAATAGAATGCTTATAGGTGGTAATGTGGTAAAAGATAGAACATGCAATGCCACATAGGAACTAGGAATCACATTACTAACTTGTTGCATTGTTGTTGTGACTTGAGGAGTGGTATAGGTAGGTATTGAGGCTATGGTTGAGGGAGGAGGAATTTGAGTTCCTCCTTGGCTTGCAACATTGTTTGTTGGTGTAGGAGCACTAGAGGTTGAAGGAAGATGTTTTGTATATATCTCAACTATGTGTTACATAACATTCAAGCCATCTTCACTTTCAAGCATGCAGTGGATGTTTTCTATGGTAGTAATTGCAGTAGTTGAAATGTTTTCAAGGATTACTTGATGTTGGAGGTTTTCTAAGTCCTCATGAATTTGAATTATTTTCTCTTGCAGGATATTATCATTCTGTGGTTTAACTTGCATGCTATTTGAAGGCAAAGAGTTACTAAGGGTATTATCCATGCCTAGTGTACTAATGTCAATACTAGGAGTGGAAGCTCTAGGTAACCCAAGATCCACAACGAGTGTGTTATCATGGGATGACATGAGCCTTAAACTTCTTCTCACTATAGTATTAGCAATAGTACACCAAACACTCATGCAAAGGCTTCTAAATGCGGAGTGAATGCAAATGCAATGTAAACTAACAAGAATGAAATGATTATAACTTAAATTTTGTAAAGTAAAACTAAAATGTAGAAACAAGTAGAAACTCAAAAACTGAATTGTAAATGACAGAAAATTTAGTGAAAAATATGCAGAGGGACTAATTCGCCCAAGGTGGCAATGAGTCCTGGTATTGATTTTTTTGAAATTTTTCAGAATTTGTGAAATGAATTTTATGCTTTTGAATTTTTTTGATGCAAGTCTAAAATGAAAATGCAGAATTTTACTAATTTTTAATGAAATTAAGTGCAATAATGCAAGCTAAATGAACTTTTCACTAATGCAAGCTTTGAAACCCTAGAATGCCAATTAAGTAATGCAAAATGCAATGCAAGCTAAATCTAGGATGTAAATGCACTCCAAAGCAGAATTATGATGTTCAAAATTTAGGTTCACCAAAATGTGAACTGTGGAAATGGAATACACAACTTCCTTTGTCCACACAAAAGGGGAATGAAGGAAGAGGGATCCGATTTTGCAATGCTCAAATTCAAGAATACCTAGAGATCTCAACCCAATGAAGAATATGAGAGATATGACTATAAGATATCCTTGGAGATGAATGAAAACAAGAAATGGGTTCACCACCAAGTGTAAACTTAGAAAATGCAAGATGTTTGAAAACATAATGTGATATGAAAACTAACACAAAATGACCTAAGAATGCAAGCAAAATATAACAGGAAGTTATGAAATTGGAAATGTGCACTTGGAAAATTGCTAGAGATGGAATGGAGCTCTGGAATCCTAAAAAATTCATTGTCGATGCCAACTGGGACTCATACACCAAGTTGGGTGACTTAGTCCAATTTCAAGAAGACTGTGCTGGAATAGGTTTTAGACAAATGGATACTCAGATCTGCAAAATTCCTTTTTTTTCCTAGGAAGTGGAACTCATTCTCCAATAGTGGAAAATCAATCCACCTTTGGATTTTTGGAAATCCAAAATAGGAAACTATAGCCCTCATTCTACTCTTTTGTTCCTGATAGGTTTTTGGATTTGAAACTGCAAAATTCAACCTGTAGACCTTCTTCTCCAAGCTTCTCCTAGGACTTTGGAAACTCCGAATTACTTTGACAACTTGATGAAAACTTTTCCAATCTTCTCTTTGAAAAATCTGCAAACTAGACTTGCAAATCACATGCAAAGAGAGGGAAAAATGTTGTGGGGTTAGTGAATAGGGGTTTTCCTTGGTCAAACCCCTTGTTGGTAATTAAAACCTTGAAATGAAACCAAATAGAATGGAGAATGATGAATGAACAAGTAATGATGTTGCAACTCACCAAAACCTAGCAATAAGGTGCTACAAACATGTAAGTAATGGCTCCAATGGATGTAGACTTGGACTCTAGCTTGATGTTGATAGATCTTGAATGAAATGCTTACAAATCCTACACCACAATTGTTAGCTCTAAAATAACATGATGCAAGCAATCTTTGACATTATGAATGACACTTGAAGGAGCTCTTGATTGCTTGATAATCTACCCTTGAAATTCATTGAATGCTCTTATGGATGCTCAAATTCTCTTGTAAACTATATGCATGAATACTTGAATGCTAAGTATTAAAAATGAGAGAAATAAGCTTGTATTTATACTCAATTATGCAATAATTCCTGAAATTACAACATCACAAGATGACCTTAGATCTTGGAGAATAAAAACCCACTAGAATTTTAAATTAAATTTGAATTTTGAGCTAAAGGGGACTCATTTTCCACTCTGAGCGAATAGGTCCCACCTAAGGGGACTTATTCACCACTCTGGGTGAATGGGTCCCACCTAAGGGGACTCATTCACCCAGAATGGCAAATGAGTCCCACCTTAGGCATTTAAGGTGGATTTCAGGATTTTGATGCTTTAAATGTTATTTATCAGGATTATTCTAAAAAATACACATAAGTAAGGCCCGTGGATGCAAAATGGGGCCAATTAAAGCATAAGAAAGCCCAAATATTAATGGAAAATCTAGAAAAGTGTGAAAGTGTGTTACAACACTTTACAACACTTTGAAATAAGGCTTGGTAAATGATGAAAAGAGGTTATTTAGGTGAAATACATTAACAAGACCCTGGAAAAGTGTGAAAGTGTGTTACAACACTTTACAACACTTAAATAAGGTACCATTTGAGTTATTTTAGTTCACAAGGGCCCAAGACCTAATGTGAATGTGTTATACACATTACAACATTAAATCAAGGCAAAATTAAGCCAAAATCACAAGGAGGGCCCAAACGAGACAAAAAAGTAGAAGGGTTAATTTTTTGGTGTCCACAAGTAGTATGAGGCTTCATATCCTATAGTTTAGGCATGGATATTGACAACAAACACCATGCACAACTACACATATATCACAAAAAAAGGTGGTGACTATGTAAGCTCATACTTAACAAAAAATCTATAGATGGAGCTAGCATGGAATAGGCAACAAATGGGAACTTATTCAAATCTTGCACATACGATGAATTGAATTATCTCCAACAATGGATATTTATAGGTATAAGGAAACAAAGGTGGTGCCAAATCCTCTTCTCTATTCTCATAGTTGGCATGGTTTCTACTCAATTAGAAATAGTCAATAACCAATTTGTGACACCCTGCTTCCATCGACTTAGCCTGGGTGTGAGTTGAATCATACATTTATTCACTTTGACAAAGTCATAGAGCTAGTTCTTCGTCTTTAGCGAGATGTTGGTTGAAGTTTTTAAGAAATGGCAATTTACGAACACAGGTAGTATAGTACCCATGGAATTAATGGAATAAAATTCTACATGGAAGCATGTCATAGCAAGATTTAAATAAAATGTGTTCCATACAATGTGATGCTTAAGGTAAAATGGAAGCTACTCTAAACACGAAATCATTAAACGACATAGAAGTAGGCCTCTGTGTGATGAGTAGTGAGTTGATCAAGCAATAAATAATATGATAAATGTAGTAAACTAGTATGTATATTATAACATATACACATGTATATAACACAAAATATCATCATATATGTATATATATATATATGTATATATATATATATGCTAATATATATATATATATCATAATCCATTAATGTAAGTATACATTTGATATATATATAAATAAGTACATGAAAGATAGTATTTACACAATAAACACAATATATTGAATGTATGCATATATATATATGTGTAAACAAAGATTTTAATGAGCCCTATTGGACACTTACCCTTCTAGGATGTTTCACCTAAAAGAGAAGGAATAGGGCTTAAAAATATATGTTTATATTCAAGGATTAAGGTATGGAGGGATGTAATTATATCTAATTATGATGTACTAATGCTATAATCTAAAAATGAAATGATTTTATGATGCTAAACTTAAGAATTATGAAGTGTTGGAAAACACAATGTGATATGCAAGAATGCCTAAGAATGCAATTAAATGCTGAAATATCAGAACAAAATGAAAGGTGGAACAGAGTGCACCTGGAATTTGAAGCTAGATGTTGGGAGATTCTGGAATCCTGGAAAATTGACTGGAATGTTGACCGAGACACTTAGGCCAGTTTGGGTGACTTAGTCCTAGTTTCAGGAAACTTTGCCAGAACGGGAATTTGCCAAATGGGTGTCCAAAAATGTCAAAATCAATTTTCAAGCCCGAAAGTGGGACTAATTCGCCCCTAGTGGTGACTTAGTCCTCCTGCAAATCTTGAGAAATTCAAGACAAAATCTTGTAGTCTCGGGTCTGCACTTCTTTTTCTAACAGGTGTCCGCACTTGATTCTGTAGAAAACGGGGTAGAAAGTTTCTCCAAGCTTGAAATAAGGTGATGTTAACTTGAATGACCTAGAAGACTTGTTGACCACTTTTCAACACCAAAATTCTTGATGAATCTACATACAAAATCCTGCAAACACACATGCAAAGGGGAAAAATGGTTGAGGGTTAGATAATAGGGGTTTTCCTTGGTCAAACCCCACTTTGGTAATCAAACCCTAAACAATGAAATGAAATGGAAATAGAGTGATAAATAGATAACATGCAAATGTCATAGAATTACCACACCTTTGATGCTCAAATATGAAGATATGCAATGAAGAACTCCAATAGCTTGACTTGATAATGCTTGATTTGATGATGCAATGAACTAAAAGCATGTATGTGGAGATTAGAGGATTATAAGATTAGGAGATTGTAGGAGATGTAAAATGAGGTGAAAAACTGTTATTTATACTTGATTTAAGTAAAATTTCTTGAAAGTAACACATCACAAGTTGACCTCAAGGGTTAGAGGACAAATTCCCGCTAGAATTTTAAAATTATTTTGAGTTTTGTGTCAAAAAGGACTAAGTCGCCCCTATGGGTGACTTGGTCCCACTTGAGCAAATTAAGTGGGTGTCGGACATTTCAAGGCATTAAATTTTTTCTAACAGGAATATCCTTAACAACACACTTGAACATAGCCAGAAAGTGTATTAAGGGGTCATTTAGACATGAAAAAGGGTTGAATTAATGAAATTAAGCCTAGAAAAGTGTGAAATCTTGTTACAAGACTTTACAACACTTCAAAATAGGACTAAATAAATCATGAAAAGGTGGTTTTTAGGTGAATTTTAATGAATAGAGTCTAGAAAAGTGTAGAAATGTTTTACAACACTTCACAACACCTTCACAAGATGCCATAATTTGAATTTCAAGGACCTAAATATGAATATTCAAGCCACATTACAACATAGAATTAGAGTAAAATCAAGCCAAAGCCCATTAGAAAGAATCAAGTGAGTGTACAAATGTCAACTATACATTTTTTGGCAACACAATATGTATATAAGTATATGCCTCTATGTACACGTATATGTATGTATACCTATATCGATACATTCGTTTAGGCATGTCCATTCACCAACGTACGTGTGTATCGATACATATATACATATGGATATGTTTATATACTATATATATGTTCACATTCAATTCACATATAGCCATTCACAATTACCATCATATTGATAAGTATTTACATGTGGTACATCTATACATGTCATTAGATCCCATTGACATGTATGTGCATATATATACACATACTCTACGTACGTCCCTCTTATAAATATAATTTTAATAGTATAAGAAAGAACTCTAAAGCTCAAATAGATAAACATCACCCAAAAATGCATGCAATAGTAAACAAGATTCTACCAATGCAGACACATCAACTAAGAATGACTTACCAACTTCCCACAAATTAAATCAACTCAATTATTCTACTATGGTGTGTGTATGCTTAGATAGTTTACGTTACCAATTACCCGACCAAGATCTTCTCTTGAGTGATACTTCCCCTTCGCCTGGAGGAATGGAACATATACCTGCAATCACTAACACATGCACACGATAGTCAATTATTCATAACATATGCACAACATATGTAAAGCATCTCCAAAGTTAGAATAATAATTCAAAAACCATCCATTCACATATATGCAATACTTTTCCATGAGATAACATCAAATGGGATAACATTTTCATTGATAACAAAGTACAAGCACAATTTATTCATCTCCATAATTCACATTACATTCATATTTACCCTACATAGTAATAATTAACAATAATTACATAATTGGTGTGTAACATACTCCTCCTCTTGTGATTCATCATCCCCGATGACTTTAGGTAGCATCATTAAACACAAAAAAAATAACATATTGTTTCTAGCATTCTCAAAAATATTAAGAATATGAGGAAACTTTTGCTGAATTTTAGCACAGTCCTTCCAAGTAGTTGAGTCTTTTGCATATTGGTCCCACTAGAATTTTCATTTCAAGACTTCTCTATTACACAAGTGAAGCTTACGTGTTCTGAGCATCTTGATGAGCTTGAGAGTTACTATCCTGAGGTCCCATACCTGTAAAGCAATCCAATCAACCGCATGATTATCATTAGGTATATACTTTTTAAGCTAGGACACATGGAAGACATTATGAATTTTGGAATGAGTTGGTGGCAACATGATCCAATAAGCTATTGGATTCACTTCCTCTAGAATCTCAAAAGGTCCAACATAATGCGGGGCTAAATTAGAAGAATTTCCAAATTTAATGGAGCTCTTGTGAGGTTTCACTCTCAACAACACTTTGTCACCTATGGAAAAATTATGGGGTATTCTCTTAGCATCATCATAGCTTTTCTATCGATCATTAGCTTCAACTAACCTTTGCTTACAATCTTAACTTGCTCATCCATTTCAGCCAACATCTTTGGTCCCAGAATCACTTGATCCTCAAGTTTGTCCCAACTTATACGAGTTCAACACTTTTGGCCATACAAAGCTTCGAAAGGAGCCATCTTTATTGCGAAATGATAAGAATTATTGTAAGAAAATTATACTAAGGGCAAGTAGTCTTCCCGCTTGTATTGCTGATATATGCAATGCATCCTAAGTAGGTCTTCCAATACTTGATTCACCCTTTCATTTTTCCCATCTATTTTTGGATGATAGGCTGAGCTAATATTCAACTGAGTCCAGGTAGTGCAGAAAACAAGGTTTTCCAAAACCTAGAAGTGACTCATGCATCCCTATCTGATATAATCTTCTCAAGAATCCCATGCAACCTAAACACTTCTTGCACAAATTTCATTGCTATGATAGGTGCTCCATCAGTTAGATTCTTGGGTATAAAATGTGCTACTTTGGTAAGCTTATCTACAACCACAAGAATGACATTGTGCTTATTTCTTGACATAGACAATCCTTGCATAAAGTCCATACTTATGACTTTCCACTTCCTCTCTAGTATATCATGTGGGTATAACAAGCCTATAGGATGATGATGCTCTGCTTTCACC
>VDFB02109042.1:10752750-10775496 GCA_007258455.2 Sequoia sempervirens
CATGTTCAATCATATCTAGTATACAATACCTATGATAAACACCAATCTCCTATTATGGAGTATTTACAAGCACATCATAAAAACAACATAAAAGCTTCTATTACCTTTTCAATGAAATTCTAAATTCTCTAAATGCAAGTACTTGGAAAAGACAATTCATGCATACGTGGAGAACAATTCATTGATAATTTAAAATAACAAAGAAGAATATCCTCATGCTTGTTATTGCTTGTCCAATCAATTGATAGTAATGAAACCTCTCCCAATCAACAAGCTTGATAATATATTCTCAAGAATCATCACAATGAACTTCTAACTCTCAAGTTGATAGATTACTTCACTTAAACAACAACTCTTTCTCTCAATATGATAGAATTCTCTCTCTCTCTCTCTCTCTCATAAGTAAAAATGATAATAAGCTGAAAATTATGCAGAGTAAAGGATTTGCAAGAAGAATGTGTCCTCTCAAATGAAACTTCTCTGCTATTTATACAATAATGTGAACTGTGGAAATGGAATACACAACTTCCTTTGTCCACGCAAAAGGGGAATGAAGGAAGAGGGATCCGATTTCGCAATGCTCACATTTAAGAATATCTTAGAGATCTCAACCCAATGAAGAATATCAGGATATAACTATAAGATATCCTTGGAGATGATTGAAAACAAGAAATGGGTTCACTACCAAGTGTAAACCTGGAAAATGCAAGATGTTTGAAAACACAGTGTGATATGCAAACTAACACAAAATGACCTAAGAATGCAAGCAAAATGTAACAAAAAGTTATGAAATTGGAAATGTGCACTTGGAAACTTTCTAGAGATGGAATGGAGCTCTGGAATACTGAAAAATTCACTATTGATGCCAACTGGGACTCATACACCAAGTTGGGCGACTTAGTCCAATTTCAGGAAGATTGTGCTGGAACATGTTTCAGACAAATGGGTACTTAGCTCTACAAAACTCTTGTATTGGCTTGGGAAATGGGACTTATTTTCCAATAGTGGTGAATTAGTCCACCTCTATATTTCTAGAAATTCAAAATAGGAAACTGTAACCCTCAGTCTACTCTTCTGCTCCTGACAAGTTTCTGGATCTGAAACTGCAAATTTCAACTTGTAGGTCTTCTCCAAGCTTCTCCTAGGACTTTGACAACTCTGAATTGCTTTGACAACTTGATGAAAACTTTTCCAATCTTTCTCTTTAAAATATATGCAACCTAAATCTGCAAATCACATGCAAAGAGAGAGAAAAATGTTGTGGGGTTTGCCTTGGCCAAACCCCTTGTTGGTAATTAAACCCTTGAAATGAAACCAAATAGAATGGAGAATGATGAATGGAAAAGTAATGATGTTGCAACTCACCAAACCCTAGCAATAAGGTGCTACAAACATGTAAGTAATGACTCAAATGGATGTAGACTTGGACTCTAGCTTGATGTTGATAGATCTTGAATCTAATGCTTACAAATCCTACACCACAATTGTGAGCTCTAAAACAATATGATGCAAAAAATCTTTGACATGATGAATGAAACTTGAAGGAGCTCTTGATTTCTTGATAATATGTCCTTGAAATGCCTTGAATGCTCTTATGGATGATCAAATGCTCTTGTAAACTATATGCATGAATACTTCAATGCTAGGTATTGAAAATGAGAGAAAGAAGCTTGTATTTATACTCAATTATGCAATAATTCCCAAAATTACAACTTCATAGGCCGACCTTAGATCTTGGAGAATAAAAACCCACTAGAATTTTAAATTAAATTTGAATTTTGAGCTAAAGGGGACTCATTTGCCACTCTAGGTGAATGGGTCCCACCTAAGGGGACTCATTCGCCCAGAATGGCAAATGAGTCCCACCTTAGGCATTTAAGGAGGGTTTCGGGATTTTGATGCTTTAAATGTTATTTATTGGGATTATTCTAGAAAATACACATAAGTAAGGCCCGTGGATGCAAAATGGGGCCAATTAAAGTATAAGAAAGCCCAATTATTAATGACAAACCTAGAAAAGTGTGAAAGTGTGTTACACCACTTTACAACACTTTGAAATAAGGCTTGGTAAATGATGAAAATAGGTTATTTAGGTGAAATACATTAACAAGACCCTAGAAAAGTGTGAAAGTGTGTTACAACACTTTACAACACTTAAATAAGGTACCACTTGAGTTATTTTAGTTCACAAGGGCCCAAGACCTAATGTGAATGTGTTATCCACATTACAACATTAAATCAAGGTAAAATTAAGCCAAAATCACAAGGAGGGCCCAAATGAGACAAGAAAGTAGAAGGGTTACTTTTTTGGTGTCCACATTTAGCCCCCACTTTAGTGAGAAGATGATCCTGCTTCAAACTCACACTAAAGTAGACCAACATGCATCAAGAGGGGTTCCAATGAACCAATGCTAGCAAGATGGGGAAACAATGATCAAGAGGGGTGATCAAGATCCCATGACAAACCAAACATAAGCACAAGGGAACACACATGAAAATAATATCAAGAACAACAAGGCACAAACATATAATGCCAAAGATGAAAAAGAGAAAAAGAAAAGAAAAAGAAAGAATCAAATCAAGCTTCGACTATTTTTCCAACACGATGTGGATAAAATGTAGGTTTTTTGTTAATAAAACACATACTCACTCTAAGGCGACAAAACTCATGGTTGTCTGTCGGGTGAGAAGTCATAAAAGGTGAAAAAAATACACTTATGGCTTGTATGCCCTCACACACATGTGGGTGGCTATGGGGAAAGTCATGCCTCGAAATGGGATTCCCACTCAACCATACCAAAGTTATACCTCCTGATAACTTTAATAAGGCACCACAAAAAGAAAAATGGTCTTTCGAGCTTCATGAGAGAAGAAAAAATTCGTATACTTGGAGCTCATGAAAAAACATGATAGCTCCATAGGCATGCAAGTTGTATTATGCAAGGTGGACATATAACAAATTCAAAATGCAACATGCAAAGAATGTTCAAAGGAGTCTTACTTAGTTCATGCAAGGTATTTAACTTAGAGAACATTGTGTCTAATTTCTCCAAGAGAGGACCAATCAAAGAATAGAAAATTCGCAACTTAGGGGATGTAGTGTGTCACATCAAGCCACTAAGAGGAATGCAATATGCTAAGATAGATCACGCTCATGAAGGAAATCATACCCAATGTCATCCACAAAGCGAAAAACACATCATATGAAGTAAGAAGGCTGCACTAAGAACCAAAAAAAAGGAAAATGCAAAAGAATAATGCCAATATATGCCCCCACTTTAAAGGAATTGCTAAACACCATACTGTGAGCAATTAATTTAAAGTAGCAAATGAAAAATGCTAACAAAAAAGAAGACATGAGAGCTAACTTGGAAAACCCTATTGTTGGACTCAAGGAACACTGAGAGGGGGGGTGAATCAATGTTCAACAATATTTAAATTTCAATCTAAATGCTAAACATTCACATCATTTAAAAAAAATTAAAGATGCAAGCACACGAAGGAAACAATCAAAACACCATAACACCAAGATTTTTACGTGGAAACTTGTTAGGGGAAAAATCATGATGGAGATTAATCCACAATTTATACTCTATTAAAAGTATGAAGAAAAAGGGAATGCACTTGCATTCAGGCACACTACCTAGAGCTCACTGCTCAAAATAAGGAAGGCTCACTTCCTTACAAAATGTTTGGATTACAAAAAAAGGTTGAACTGAGAAAGTAGCATCGGCAAATTCTTGGTATTAGTTCCGGTGAAGCTCATATAACAAATTATGAACCTTCTGTTTGATTCTACACTCTACTCTGCTCTACCTTAATTCACTTTCACAACAATCCTCTTCTTCACAAGCAAAATTCACTCAACTGATCTTCTAAGATTCACACACACATCTATTCTGCTCTATACACACACTCATGCATCAAAATGAATTACCCGAACTTGCATATATATACGCTATCAAGGATTTCAATCGCTTCAGGTTGAATTCAACAAAACATGAAATATTCTCCAATGGTCGGCTCAAATCACAAATTATATTTAATGCACACCCATCAAAGTTGGCTAATGCATAGCTAGGACCCAAAACAAAAATTTCTAACACAAGAAACAATTAAACAATTACTCCTTATACATCCACGACATGCTACATTCACCAAGTCGGCCACCATGAGCAAATAAATAGAGAAATCATCTTGCTAGATCTCCTAACTCGTACAAGGATTAATGCGACACCATAATGCTTAACAATAAGATAACATAGATTCTTAAAAATCTATCCCCAAGATCCACAACTTAAAATGATGATCTAGTGAGGCATATGGATCGACACACTAACCAAATACCCTATTCTTCATTCTTTATGTTGGTAATACTCTGTTCTCTACTTTGCCTACTGGTATGAACAAATTCTGATCTGCGGACCAAAATAATGACTTCAATTGCCATCAATGACAACACTAGAAGCCATATTCCAACAATCTCTCCATTGGAATTGATGGCAACACTTAGTGAAAAATGACTAAGTGTCGAAACCAATGGTTACGCTGCCAAAGTTCAAAATTTCAAAACACAACTTCTTTTCAAAACACAACTCCCCCTTAGAATGATAAAGCATTTTTCACTGCTCTCTCTCCCCCTTTGACATCAATGACAAACATATTTTTCACTGCACTCTTTCTCCCTTTCAAAAATTTGATCAAAATTTGAAGAAGTACAACTGCTATTTGAGTCAAAAAATTATCTTGTACTTATCTTTCATTTCCGGAAGAAATTTATTCCAAGATTCTACTGCAATCCCAATGATTAAGATCAAGTTGTTGTTTTCTGATGTCCAGATGATAATTTGGATGAGATATTTCAGAATTGTGATTGCTTCTTCTAACTTCTCTCCTTTCCTTAGAACCTCAATTAGCTTCTCCAATCTGCATTCAGTTAAATCCTTCACTTTCCAAAAAGTGTCCACAAGGGTGTTTCTGGCGAAATGAAATTTTGCATGCTTAGACTACAATGTTTGAGTCCTTTTCTTGACTGCACCATCCTAATCTTGAAACATGTTATAATACTGACCAATTTTGTTTAGCTCACTTTCAATTTGCTCCAACTTATCTTTGTATTTCCCAACTACATGATGCCAATGAAGAAAATAGTTGTAGATGTTATTTGTTGAGTTAATGCATTGTCTCAACACATTCATTTTCCTTTTTAGTTTGGTAAGAGATAGCCTGAACTGCTCCTTCAAATGTAGAATCATTTTTTCCTCTTTCCTGTCCTGGGACTCAGAGGCCATGGCTTCCCTGATGATACATTCAATCATCTCTTTAGGAAGCACATTCTGCACACTTTCCAATCCAATGTTATTGTGCACAAAATAACTGCTTAGAGTCCTCTCAATTAGGTCCTACTCATATGAGGGTCTATCTAACTAAATATCAGTAATATTTTACATCCCATCTTTCTCCTCAACAAGCTGCAATATCTTTGTTTTGGATAAAGCACCTTCTTATTCACTTCCTTTTGCTATTACTACATCCAGTTCAATTGATTCCGGTTCATCCCTTGGAGTGCACTCATCAGAATCTTCATCTGGTATATCCATAATTACTTGTTCTCTACCCTTTCCTTCAAATTTTGGAGACTTGTGTGCCAGAGGAGTGTCATTAGTAAATTCTAGTGCTCTTTTCTAATTCCTCTCCATTTCACCGGAAGATGATCTAACTTCAAGCGCTTTTACTAGAATGGAGATGCTAATTACTCCATACTTCCCTAGCAACTCTTTAAAGAAATTTGCATACTCTTGCTCACAATTTTCCAAAGTATTATAATGTTCACAAATTTGTTTACAAACCGGTTCATTCTCCTTCCATACCACATTATCAATCTAAGTAAAGCAATTCAGAAAATACATCATGATACATATGACCAAAGTACCAAACCTGAAGGGGTAATCTGCTTCCTTTGTTAGTTGTATATTTTCCATCAATTGATCTTTTAGCAAACTGCACAGGTCAAAGTTTTGATCCTCCATTATCATTTTATGAGAAATGTAAACTGCACCTGCCGAGGTTGCATCTTCCTTGTTTCTAAAGAAGATTTTGTATGAAATTCCATGTGCAATGTACCTCGTTATCGGATCTTTGATTGTCAAAATTATCAGTGCCCTTTGATCTCCTGTTACTCTGGTTAGGGTTTCAACTTCCTTGTTTTGAATCGACTTCTTTTTCGGTATGTCCCCAACATTGCATAATCTAGTTAGATTCCTAATCACCTCTTTTGAAATGAGATAGGGTTTATCCAGAGTAAGAGTGTCATCATTCAATCCGTTCAAGATAAACCTAACGACTTCTTCGTTGTCAAAATCAAGAAACTCATTCCAAATGTCTAAAATTTTGTGTTTCACACCTTCAAGCCACTTCAATTCATCGGCTGGCAATAAATCTCACATCCCTAATCTTTTTACTGCTATATTCATCCAAATTCACAATTCCTTTGATTTGCTTCATTTTTCTTTCCGTACAGAACAAGTTTTCTACTGAGCACAAAGTTTACTAAGAATGCTACAGGCAACTGAAATACTTGATGAATTCACCACCAAATTGACTTGACTCCTTCGAAATTCTATTTCAGAGGCTCTCCTTCTATTCTTCTTCAATGCAAGATGACAAATGAGGGTTCCAAATACCCTTTTATAACTCGCGCACCTAACCTTTTTACCACATTAAATGTTTTTCCCTAGGAGTTCCGGTTGCTTTCTTTTCGCAGACAACAAGAGAAGAATTCATCTACGAACCTTCTAGATCTCAAATTTCTGTACAAGTGATCATGGATACATTTGTAAAATGATAGCACAACTACTGACAATTTCTGCATTTCGATGCTGACTACTGACAGGGGGACAAAGGATTTTTCTTGAAAAACTTCCCCTAGGCCAATGGCTTGAGATTCAATTTTTGGAGGAAATACCGAAGGCTACTTTTGGTGCGGGCTTATTTCCTTCATCAGATTCACTCTTTTTACCCATGTTTTTTTCATCAGATCTCTACTTCTTCCACAATCACCTTCCTTTTTCCTTTTTCATCTTTCTATGAAATTGTTCCTTTGTATACCATACCTCTTCTATCCATGTTTTTGTTTATGTAGAATCTTGCAATGTGACTAAATCTGTTGCAATTGTAACATACATGATTTCTTTGTCTAGACCATTCATTCCATTTATTTCCCCTTGATCTGCATTGATTAGCAACATGCCCAAATATTCCATAGGTGTAGCATTTAACATTCCTTACACTGACAGACATACTTCTGCATTCAATTGACTTATGACCAAACTTATTGCAACTAAAACACTAATCGGGAAATGATGGAATGCTTGAATTTATTTTACTTCTACACTGAGAAGCCATATGACCAAATTTATTACAAGAAAATCAGTAACCATTAAAATTTTGAGCATTGGGTTGTCTTACTCGATATCTTCTGCCTTTTCTCATCTGAATTTTTTTTTCTGGAATCCTTACATTTAGATCTAGAGCTTTCTCCTTTCTCATAGCCAAGTCCTCGCTTATCATTTGCATCCTTCTGTCCTTTAGTCAGCTCATCAAGCTTAGAAGAACTGATCCTGAACTTCTTCTTGTATTCATTTGCAGTAGTGAGTTCATCTATGAGAATAACTATCTGTCTTTCAAGTTCTTGTTCATTATTTTTGGATTGTTGCAGTTCAATCTCCAGTTGAATGAATCCGCTATTAACTCTTCTACACTCTTAAGATTTTTCTTTTAAGGACTGGGCTAGATTCTCCACATTCTTCTTCCTTTCTTCAATCTCCTTAGTTAGCTTCATCGCCATAGATTCCATCTCAAGATTTTGAGTAGCATTGTTCCTAGAAAGTTTTTCACATTCTTCAGTTATTTATTTTAGGATTTGATTCAGGTGAACATCTTCCAAAATTTTATTTTCTTTTTGCTTCAGCTGATCACATAGTTCCTTCCTCTTTTCTCTTGACTCATTGATTTTATCCTTCAAGGATTGAATGAATTTTTCGGCATCCATAAGATTTGGTTTTAATTCCATGACTTCTAATTTAGACTAATCAAGATCATCAAGTGCCACTAGAAGCTACTATTGAAGACCACTAGAGTCCATTCTAATCCAAGATCCACCTCAAGCTATTAAAATTTTGTAGAGGAACCTTGCTCTGATACCAATTGTTGGACTCAAGGAACACTGAGAGGGGGGGTGAATCAATGTTCAGCAAAATTTAAATTTCAATCCAGATGCTAAACCATTCTCAACATTTAAACAAAAGTAAAGATGCAAGCACATGAAGGAAACAATCAAAACACCATAACACTAAGATTTTTATGTGGAAACCATGTTAGGGGAAAAACCAGGGTGAAGATTAATCCACAACTTATACTCTGTTAAAAGTATGGAGAAAAAGGGAATGCACTTGCATTCAGGCACATTGCCTAGAGCTCACTGCTCAAAATAAGGAAGGCTCATTTCCTTACAAAATGTTTGGATTACAAAAAAAGGTTGAATTGAGAAAGTAGAATCTACAAATTCCTGGTATTAGTTCTGGTGAAGCTCATATAACAGATTCTGAACCTTCTGTCTGATTTTGCACTATGCTCTGCTCTACCTTAATTCACTTTCACAATAATCCTCTTCTTTACAAGAAAAATTCACTCAACTGATCTTCTAAGATTCACACACACATTTTTTCTACTCTATACACACACTCATGCATCAAAATGAATTACCCGAACTCGCATATATATCCACTATCAAGGATTTCAATTGCTTCAAGTCGGCTTCAACAAAACATGAAATATTCTCCAATGGTCGGCTCAAATCACAAATTATATTTAATGCACACCCATCAAAGTTGGCTAATGCATAGATAGGACCCAAAACAAACATTTCCAACACAAGACACAATTAAAAAATTCTCCTTATACATCCACGACATGCTACATTCACCAAGTCGGCCACCATGAGAAAATAAACAAAGAAATCATCCTGCCAGATCTCCTAACTCATAAATGGATTAATGTGACAACACAAAGCTTAACAATAAGATAACATAGATGCTTAAAAATCTATCCTTGAGATCCACAACTGAAAATGATGATCCAGTGAGGCATATGGATCAACATACTAACCAAATACCTTGTTCTTCATTCTTTCTACCAGTAATACTCTGTTCTCTACTTTTCCTACTGGTATGAACAAATCCTGATCTACGGACTGGAATAATGACTTCAGTTGCCATCAATGATAACACTAGAAGTCATATTCCAACACCTATGCTAAGTCATATGTTTCTGAGTAAAGCTGCATCATGCAAGAGAAAAAGAAAAATAAGGGTTTCCCCCAAAATGCAAACACTAAGCACATAAGGGATCTATGGATTTGGGGTCAGTATTTTCTCTGCTGCATTGTTTTTAGAGAGCTTGAAAGTGTCATCATTCCCCAAATACATAGAACTGGAAGAATGACACAAAGAGAGAAAAAACAAATGAAAAACCTTTTGGGTCAACATGGAAGAGACATAGGGTGCCTCGAGGCATTGCCTCATCCCCAAAAGGAAAACATAAGACATATGAAAAAGAAAAGGAAAAATAAAAAGGAAAAGATTTTGGGTCAACATGAAGGAGACATGAATGTCTCAATGCCTTGCATCATCACCAAAAGGAAAACACAAGAAAAAGACAAAGATAAAATGAAAAGGAAAAGAAAAAGAAAGGATTTTGGGTCAACATGAAGGAGACACAAATGTATCAATTCCTTGCATCATCCCCAAAAGGAAAACACAAGAAAAAGAGAAAGGTAAAAAGGATAAAGTGATGCACGACATAATGAAGGTACAAATAGAGGAATGTCACAAAGAGAGAGAACATCAAACAAAACATCATGGGGGATCACATTACACACATGCAATCACACAAAAGAAAAAGAAAGAAAAGGAAAATGTAAAAGACTAGTAAGGAAAATGTGAGTCAACCGTCGAGCAAGTTATCCACCTCCCAATCATGTTCATTATATACCGAAGGTAGACAACTAGCCAAAGGGACAAGGGAAAGTGCTGAAATAGAAGTACCAAGTTCATCACTCTGTATAGGATATTTCTCGCTTAAGCTCATCGAAGATGAAAATAATGTGTATAATTCATTATGCACCTCTTCATCAATTTTATGATCTTGTCATCGTCATCCAAATTAATTACAACAGGAGGATGAATGATAATGTCCATCAAAGAGTTCATCTCTTGTTGTGATTCTTGTATTGGGTCATTTTGGAGAGGAGGTTCATCATGAATTGCTACAGTCAAATTTGAATTTTGATTTTCTTTACTTAACTCTTCACATAACTTGCGAGCAAGGGAATGATGTCTATGCCTATGCTCTCTAGCACCTTTGTTTCTTCTAGTTTTGTTTTCAAGTTGCATTTGTGGAGGAGCAGGTTGATCAACCTTAAGTTGCTTTTCTTTCCTAAGGGGAGGAATGAAAGGAACCATAGGAGCTTGTTCATCCACTTTCTCTTTTGCTTTGTAAAATTATTTTATTCTAGCAGGTATGACAAAGTTGCTTTCATTGTCTCTTGGTCTTTTGGACGATGTAGGTGAAGTTTCTGTCTTTGGTTGGTCTTCGTTGTTTGGTTCTTGTTTAGGTTCAAGCATGGTTTCATCAAGGATGGGAGGTGTGGAGGTAGAGGGGGACATGTTTTAGAGGGATAGCTCAACTATTTTCTTTGCTTTAAATTTTTGGTAGGATACGGAAAATAAGTCTTCTCATTGCTTGATAGGTTCCATGGGCTCAGGCCAAAAGAATTCTAAAGAAAAGTTTCCTTTGGAAGACAAGGGGTTAAAGCCGCTATGGTGAATGGTGAATATTTCATTGTCAAATGGAAACTTTAAGCATTTGTGCACAACCAAAGGGACAAATTTCATTGAGTGAAGCCATGGGTGGCCCAACCTCAAACGAAATTGGTCCGACAGTGGGATGATGGACAATGTGACATCTAATGTTTTTGGTCCTATTTGTAATGGTAGGGTGATTGATCCTATCGTAGGGCACACAAATCCAATGTGTTTCTTGATCCATGCTTTCAGTCTATCATATTCATCTTGATAAAGTTCATGCAATACTAAGAACTCCTCAGTGATCACATTCTCTCCACAGGTGTGATCTATTAATATCCCATTAGTGGGCTTGTCATAGATATGGATGACTATGTAGATAGGACCATCAATTGCATGTTTAATTATATCCTTAGAGGAGAAAGCAATATCAAGAGGGCTCTTAGGTTGGCCTTTACGAGGGATGATGTCTATCGCTCCTACCATTTCATCCATAGGATTGATATTGATATCATTTGTAATGGGATCATTATGTTCATCATCTGTATCAACATTCATCACATCATTCTTTGTAGTTTCACTGGCTTTGAAAAATGAAATATTATGTTTGGGCATTGAATTAGTGAAAATTTGCAAGTTTTGGTTCGGAGGGGCAACAAACTTATTTCCTTGATCACTAACACTTCCAATTGATAAATGGATGGAATCAATGAGGTCTTGCACAAGATGTTTAAGATGCTTGCAATGTTCCACGTCATGTCCATTTTGTCAATGATAGAGGCAATAGGTATTGGATTTGAAGTTCAATGGTAAAGGCTTATTAGGGTATGGTGTTTTGACAGGAGGCAAGGTAATCATTTGCTGTTGTAAAAGTTGGGACATGGTGTTATGAAGGGTGTCGGGTAAGGGTGTGAATTGTCTTTTTGGATCACCATAACTAAAGGGAACTGTGATTTTAACAGTTGCTACTTGGTTGTTGACATTTTGAGTTGGTTTTTGAGGGGGGTTAAATTGCAAGAACCCTTTATTTTGGTTGGCTGGCTTAGATCTCTCACTTCAGCTAGAAGTGGACCTTGTATCTCGACTACTAACCAAATTTTGATAATCACAAAGGGTAGTACACAAGTGCATGAAGGATGGGAATTTCATCATAGTGAGCTTGTCCTGAAGTTTAGTTTGCAAATTTTCTATAAACATCTTTTGAAGGTGTGGGTCAGGGATCTTGACATCAATTTGGGAATAAAGTGATTGATAGCGTGAGATAAAATCAAATATATTTTCTTCCTCATTTTGCTTGCATCTCATCAAATCAGCCAAGGTATTCTTGGGAACACTTGGAAATGGTTTACAAATGCATAAACAAGCTCATTGAATGAATGAATTGAATTATTTGATAAAGAGGAAAACCATTTCAAGGTAGTATCTTTTAAATACCTTAGGGAAGAGTTTTGCTAATAGTTTATCATCAAGGAAAAAGTCACTACATAAGGTAGTGTAGGCATTAACATGATTAGAAGGATCTCCATTCCCTCCATATTTCTCAAATCTAGGCACCTCTACTCCTTGTGGCATCAATGTTCACAATATTTCCAAAGACAATGGGTTGCTTCTGACATAATATGTGGGTGGGCCATTCTAATTTTGGTTTATGGTGGAGATTTTCTTTTGCATGGATGAAACGGTTTGAAAAATGTGTTATGAGAGGATCATTATAAGTGGTATGAGATGGAAGTGAAAGTGGTGATGGAGTGTATGTAGTGGTAGGACAAGTGAATAGAATGCTTATAGGTGGTAATGTGGTAAAAGATAGAACATGCAATGCCACATAGGAACTAGGAATCACATTACTAACTTGTTGCATTGTTGTTGTGACTTGAGGAGTGGTATAGGTAGGTATTGAGGCTATGGTTGAGGGAGGAGGAATTTGAGTTCCTCCTTGGCTTGCAACATTGTTTGTTGGTGTAGGAGCACTAGAGGTTGAAGGAAGATGTTTTGTATATATCTCAACTATGTGTTACATAACATTCAAGCCATCTTCACTTTCAAGCATGCAGTGGATGTTTTCTATGGTAGTAATTGCAGTAGTTGAAATGTTTTCAAGGATTACTTGATGTTGGAGGTTTTCTAAGTCCTCATGAATTTGAATTATTTTCTCTTGCAGGATATTATCATTCTGTGGTTTAACTTGCATGCTATTTGAAGGCAAAGAGTTACTAAGGGTATTATCCATGCCTAGTGTACTAATGTCAATACTAGGAGTGGAAGCTCTAGGTAACCCAAGATCCACAACGAGTGTGTTATCATGGGATGACATGAGCCTTAAACTTCTTCTCACTATAGTATTAGCAATAGTACACCAAACACTCATGCAAAGGCTTCTAAATGCGGAGTGAATGCAAATGCAATGTAAACTAACAAGAATGAAATGATTATAACTTAAATTTTGTAAAGTAAAACTAAAATGTAGAAACAAGTAGAAACTCAAAAACTGAATTGTAAATGACAGAAAATTTAGTGAAAAATATGCAGAGGGACTAATTCGCCCAAGGTGGCAATGAGTCCTGGTATTGATTTTTTTGAAATTTTTCAGAATTTGTGAAATGAATTTTATGCTTTTGAATTTTTTTGATGCAAGTCTAAAATGAAAATGCAGAATTTTACTAATTTTTAATGAAATTAAGTGCAATAATGCAAGCTAAATGAACTTTTCACTAATGCAAGCTTTGAAACCCTAGAATGCCAATTAAGTAATGCAAAATGCAATGCAAGCTAAATCTAGGATGTAAATGCACTCCAAAGCAGAATTATGATGTTCAAAATTTAGGTTCACCAAAATGTGAACTGTGGAAATGGAATACACAACTTCCTTTGTCCACACAAAAGGGGAATGAAGGAAGAGGGATCCGATTTTGCAATGCTCAAATTCAAGAATACCTAGAGATCTCAACCCAATGAAGAATATGAGAGATATGACTATAAGATATCCTTGGAGATGAATGAAAACAAGAAATGGGTTCACCACCAAGTGTAAACTTAGAAAATGCAAGATGTTTGAAAACATAATGTGATATGAAAACTAACACAAAATGACCTAAGAATGCAAGCAAAATATAACAGGAAGTTATGAAATTGGAAATGTGCACTTGGAAAATTGCTAGAGATGGAATGGAGCTCTGGAATCCTAAAAAATTCATTGTCGATGCCAACTGGGACTCATACACCAAGTTGGGTGACTTAGTCCAATTTCAAGAAGACTGTGCTGGAATAGGTTTTAGACAAATGGATACTCAGATCTGCAAAATTCCTTTTTTTTCCTAGGAAGTGGAACTCATTCTCCAATAGTGGAAAATCAATCCACCTTTGGATTTTTGGAAATCCAAAATAGGAAACTATAGCCCTCATTCTACTCTTTTGTTCCTGATAGGTTTTTGGATTTGAAACTGCAAAATTCAACCTGTAGACCTTCTTCTCCAAGCTTCTCCTAGGACTTTGGAAACTCCGAATTACTTTGACAACTTGATGAAAACTTTTCCAATCTTCTCTTTGAAAAATCTGCAAACTAGACTTGCAAATCACATGCAAAGAGAGGGAAAAATGTTGTGGGGTTAGTGAATAGGGGTTTTCCTTGGTCAAACCCCTTGTTGGTAATTAAAACCTTGAAATGAAACCAAATAGAATGGAGAATGATGAATGAACAAGTAATGATGTTGCAACTCACCAAAACCTAGCAATAAGGTGCTACAAACATGTAAGTAATGGCTCCAATGGATGTAGACTTGGACTCTAGCTTGATGTTGATAGATCTTGAATGAAATGCTTACAAATCCTACACCACAATTGTTAGCTCTAAAATAACATGATGCAAGCAATCTTTGACATTATGAATGACACTTGAAGGAGCTCTTGATTGCTTGATAATCTACCCTTGAAATTCATTGAATGCTCTTATGGATGCTCAAATTCTCTTGTAAACTATATGCATGAATACTTGAATGCTAAGTATTAAAAATGAGAGAAATAAGCTTGTATTTATACTCAATTATGCAATAATTCCTGAAATTACAACATCACAAGATGACCTTAGATCTTGGAGAATAAAAACCCACTAGAATTTTAAATTAAATTTGAATTTTGAGCTAAAGGGGACTCATTTTCCACTCTGAGCGAATAGGTCCCACCTAAGGGGACTTATTCACCACTCTGGGTGAATGGGTCCCACCTAAGGGGACTCATTCACCCAGAATGGCAAATGAGTCCCACCTTAGGCATTTAAGGTGGATTTCAGGATTTTGATGCTTTAAATGTTATTTATCAGGATTATTCTAAAAAATACACATAAGTAAGGCCCGTGGATGCAAAATGGGGCCAATTAAAGCATAAGAAAGCCCAAATATTAATGGAAAATCTAGAAAAGTGTGAAAGTGTGTTACAACACTTTACAACACTTTGAAATAAGGCTTGGTAAATGATGAAAAGAGGTTATTTAGGTGAAATACATTAACAAGACCCTGGAAAAGTGTGAAAGTGTGTTACAACACTTTACAACACTTAAATAAGGTACCATTTGAGTTATTTTAGTTCACAAGGGCCCAAGACCTAATGTGAATGTGTTATACACATTACAACATTAAATCAAGGCAAAATTAAGCCAAAATCACAAGGAGGGCCCAAACGAGACAAAAAAGTAGAAGGGTTAATTTTTTGGTGTCCACAAGTAGTATGAGGCTTCATATCCTATAGTTTAGGCATGGATATTGACAACAAACACCATGCACAACTACACATATATCACAAAAAAAGGTGGTGACTATGTAAGCTCATACTTAACAAAAAATCTATAGATTGACATTACTAGATCGACAACAAATAGAGACTTATTCAAATATGCACATAGATAATTTGAATTATCTCCAACAATGGATATTTATAGGTATAAGGAAATAAAGGTGGTGCCAAATCTTGTTCTCTATTCTCATAGTTGGCATTGTTTCCATTCAATTAGAAATAGTCAATAACCAATTTGTGACACCCTGCTTCCATTGACTTAGCCTGGGTGTGAGTTGATTCATACATTTATTCACTTTGACAAAGTTGTCGACTAGTTTTTACATCTTTAACAGATGTTGGTTCAAGTTTTAAGACATGGAAATTTACATTTTACCAAGTCAAAGATATTCATACTATAGGTGTTGATCAATTCTACACCATGCATCGACATAATGTAGCAAGCTTTAAATAAAATATATGTGTTCCATACAACGTGATATCAAGAGTAAAACTTGGCTTCTCTAAACACAATCATAAGCAACTTATAATCGACCTCTATTATGATAAATGATAGTTGATCTCAAGCAATAACTAATATGCTAAATATATATTAATATATATAATATAACATATACATATATATATTTAAATATCATCATATATTTATATATATATATATATGTATAAATATGCTAATATATATTTACACACACACACACACATATATATATCATAATCCATTAATGTAAGTATACATTCGATATATATAAATAAGTACATGAAAGATAGTATTTATACATAATAAACACAACATATTGAATGTATACATATATATATGTGTGTGTAAATAAAGATTTTAATAAGCCCTATTGGACACTTACCCTTCTAGGATGTTTCACCTAAAAGAGAAGGAATAGGGCTTAAAAATCTATGTTTATATTCAAGGATTAAGGTATGGAGGGATGTAATTATGTCTAATTATGATGTACTAATGCTATAATCTAAAAATGAAATTATTTTATGATGCTAAACTTAAGAATTATGAAGTGCTGGAAAACACAATGCGATATGCAAGAATGCCTAAGAATGCAACTAAATGCTGAAATATCAGAACAAAATGAAAGAAGGTGGAACAAAGTGCACCTAGAATCTGAAGCTTGATGTTGGGAGATTCTGGAATCCTAGAAAATTGATTGGAATGTTGACTAGGACACTTAGGCCAGTTTGGGCGACTTAGTCCCAATTTCAGGAAACCTTGCCAGAATGGGAATCTGCCAAATGGGTGTCCAAAAATGTCAAAATCAGTTTTCAGGCTTGGAAGTGGGACTAATTCACCCCTAGTGGTGACTTAGTCCTCTTGCAAATCTTGGGAAATTCAAGACAAAATCTTGTAGTCTTTGGTTTTCTCTTCTTTTTCTAATATGTGTCCGCACTTGATTCTGCAGAAAACGGGGTAGAAAGTTTCTCCAAGCTTGAAATAAGGTGATGTTAACTTGAATTACCTAGAAGACTTGTTGACCACTTTTCAACACCAATTTTTTTGATGAATCTGCATACAAAATCTTGCAAACACACATGCAAAGGGGAAAAATGGTTGAGGGTTAGATACTAGGGGTTTGCCTTGGTCAAACCCCACTTTGGTAATCAAACCCTAAACAATGAAATGAAATGGAAATAGAGTGATAAATAGATAACATGCAAATGTCATAGAATTACCACACCCTTGATGCTCAAATATGAAGATATGCAATGCAAATCTCCAATAGCTTGACTTGATAATGCTTGATTTGATGATGCAATGAGCTAAAAGCATGTATGTGGAGATTAGAGGATTATAAGATTAGGAGATTGTAGGAGATGTAAAATGAGGTGAAAAACTCCTATTTATACTTGATTTAAGTAAAATTTCTTGAAAGTAACACATCACAGGTTGACCTCAAGGGTTGGAGGAAAAATTCCTGCTAGAAGTTTGAAATTATTTTGAGTTTTGTGTCAAAAAGGACTAAGTTGTCCCTATGGGAGACTTGGTCCCACTTGAGCAAATTAAGTGGGTGTCAGACATTTCAAGGCATTATAATTTTTCCAACGGGAATATCCTTAACAACACACTTGAACATAGCCGGAAAGTGTATTAAGGGATCATTTAGACATGAAAATGGGTTGAATTAATGAAATTAACCCTAGAAAAGTGTGAAATCTTGTTACAAGACTTTACAACACTTCAAAATAGGACATAATAAGTGATGAAAAGGTGGTTTTTAGGTGAATTTTAATGAATAGAGTCTAGAAAAGTGTAGAAATGTTTTACAACACTTCACAACACCTTCACAAGATGCCATAATTTGAATTTCAAGAACCTAAATATGAATATTCAAGCCACATTACAACATAGAATTAGATTAAAATCAAGCCAAAGCCCATTAGAAAGAATCAAGTGAGTGTAAAAATGTCAACTATAGATTTTTTGGCAACACAATATGTATATAAGTATATGCCTCTATGTACACGTATATGTATGTATACCTATATCGATACATTCATATGGGCATGTCCATTCATCAACGTACGTGTGTATCAATACATATATACATATGGATATGTGTATATACTATATATATGTTCACATTCAATTCACATATAGCCATTCACAATTACCATCATATTGATAAGTATTTAGATGTGGTACATCTATACATGTGTATATACATGTCGTTAGATCCCATTGACATGTATGTGCATATATATACACATACTCTACGTACGTCCCTCTTATCAATATAATTGTAATAGTACAAGAAAGAACTCTAAAGCTCAAATAGATAAACATCACCCAAAAATGTATGCAATAGTAAACAAGACTCTACTAATGTAGACACATCAACTAAGAATGACTTACCAAGTTCCCATAAACTAAATCAACTCAATTATTCTACTATGGTGTGTGTATGATCAGATAGTTTACATTACCAGTTACCTGACTAAGATCTTCTCTTGAGTGATACTTCCCCTTCGCTTGGAGGAATGGAACATATACCTACAATCACTAACACATGCAAACGATAGTCAATTGTTCATAACATATGCACAGTATATGTAAAACATCTCCAAAGTCAGAATAATAATTAAAAAACCATCCATTCACATATATGCAATAATTTTCCATGAGATAACATCAAATGAGATAACATTTTCATTGTTAACAAAGTACAAGCACAATTTATTCATCTCCATAATTCACATTACATTCATATTTACCCTACATAGTAATAGTAAATAGTAATTACATAATTGGTGTGTAACATACTCCCCCCCTTGTGATTCATCATCCCTGATGGCTTTAGGTAGCATCATTAAAAAACATATTGTTTCTAGCATTCTAAAAAATATTAAGAATATGAGAAAAATTTTGCTGAATTTTAGCACAGACCTTCCAAGTAGTTGAGTCTTTTGCATATTGGTCCCATTGGAATTTGCATTTCAAGATTTCTATATTACGCAAGTGAAGCTTACATGTTCTGAGCACCTTGACAAGCTCAAGAGTTACTACCCTAGGGTCCCATACCTGTAAAGCAGTCCAATCAATCACATGATTATCATTAGGTATATACTTTTTAATCTAGGACACATGGAAGACGTTATGAATTTTGGAATGAGTTGGTGGAAACATGATCCAATAAGCTATTGGATTCACTTCCTCTAGAATATCAAAAGGTCCAACATAATGTGGGGCTAAATTAGAAGAATTTCCAAATTTAATGGAGCTCTTGTGAGGTTTCACTCTCAACAACACTTTGTCACCTATGGAAAAATTGCGGGGTATTCCTTTTTTGTCTATCGTTAGCTTCAACTAACCTTTGCTTAACAATCTTAACTTGCTCATCCATTTCAACCAACATCTTTGGCCCCAGAATCACTCGATCCTCAAATTTGTCCCAACTTATAGGAGTTCAACACTTTTGGCCATACAAGGCTTCGAAAGGAGCCATCTTTATCGCAAAATGATAAGAATTATTGTAAGAAAATTCTACTAAGGGCAAGTAGTCTTCCCACTTGTACTTCTGATCTATGCAATGCATCCTAAGTAGTTCTTCCAATGCTTGATTTACCCTTTCATTTTTCCCATCCATTTTCAGATGATAGGCTGAGCTAATATTCGACTAAGTCCAGGTAGTGCAGAAAACAAGGTTTTCCAAAACCTAGAAGTGACTCGTGCATCCCTATCTGAGATAATCTTCTCAGGAATCCCATGCAACCTAAACACTTCTTGTACAAATTTCATTGCTATGATAGGTGCTCCATCAGTTAGATTCCCAGGTATAAAATGTGCTACTTTGGTAAGCTTATCTACAACCACAAGAATGACATTGTGCTTATTTCTTGACAAAGGATATCCTTGCATAAAGTCCATGCTTACGACTTTCCACTTCCTCTCTGGTATATCATGTGGGTATAACAAGCCTATACGATGATGATGCTTTGCTTTCACCTTTTGAAACTCAAGACACTTTGCCACAAAACTAGTGACATCTCCTTTCATCCCTTTCCAGAAGTATAATGGCTTTACATCTGCCATCATTTTCATCACTCCAGGGTGTCCATAGTATGGTGCTTTATGTACTGCCTTCCATACCATATTTCTTAACTCTTCTACGTCAAGTGCATACATTCTACCCTTATATCTAAGGAATCCATTAGGTTCAAAATGAAAACCTTCATACCTAGAATCTTGTGGATTATTAGAAAGTGCTTGCTTGACTTGCAAGTAGTACTCATCCTCTTTGCACTTTTGCAACACTTGTCCCTTAAAGTTAGTTTGAATTGTTACTATAGAAGCAATATGACGTCTTCAACTTAAGGCATTGACAACCCAATTTTATTTCCCTTTAATATAACTGATATTAAAATCATAGTCAGTTATTAACTCTAACCATCTTCTCTACCTAGCATTTAGATTAGGTTAAGTGAAAAGGTAGTTTAACCCATTATGGTCAGCTTTCATCTCAAAGGGTTTTCCTAACAAGTAGTGCCTCCACATTTGCAATGTGTGAACCACAACTATTAATTCTAAATCTTGTGGTGCATAATTCATCTCATAAGGTTTCAAATTCATAGATTCATAAGTAATTACTTTCCCATCTTGCATTAACACACCTCCTAACCCTTCCCCACATGCATCCATGATAACTATAAATTTACCCTCAAGATTTGGTACTTTTAAGATCGGTGCGGTAGTTAACTTCTCTTTGAGTAGGTCAAAAGCTTCTTGACACTTCTTAGTCCATTCAAATTTGTTTCCTTTCTTTTGTAAAGAAAAATCGAGAAAGTGATCTTAGAGAAGTTTGCAACAAACTTCTTATAGTACCCTACTAGACCCATGAAACTTCTCACCTCTGACACATCCTTAGGTACAGGCCACTCAAGAACTGCCTTGTTCTTAGGTGGATCTATAGAAATTCCATTGTTTGAGATCACATGACCCAAATAATGTACCCTCTTGTGGAAGAATGTACACTTAGAGAGTTTACCATGCAACCTATGTTCTCTTAAAAATTTCAGGACCATTTCTAAATGCTTGCAATGTTCCACTTCATTTCTAGAATAAATCAAGATATCATCTAGAAAAACTAATACAAATCTACCTAGCTAATCCCTAAATACACTATTCATCAAGTTCATAAATGCTATAGGTGCATTTGTTAAACCAAAGGGTAAAACTATTTGTATACCTCGATATTTTATGCTACTCTAAATGTGCAAATCTAACTAAGAAACATGAATAACAAAACACCAAGGACACCTCAAGATTAGCCAAAAGAGAGTTACAACGAAAAGGAATGCAAATAAAATGAAACACAAACACTTTTACCTCCCTTGTTGTTGAAACTTCTTTGATTGGCCCTTGCTTGGATTGGTTGTGTGCTCCTTAGATGATAGTTTGAATGTCTATAATGCAAGCTTCAATATGCAAAATGATGGACAAAGATGGTTGAATGATTAAAAAAGGCTTGGACAGCATGTAGTTATGAGAGTGCAAAGTGTTGAGAATGCAAAATGACAGCATAAGGGTGCAAGATAGCTAAGTGTTGTGGAAATGCCCTTGAGGAGGGGGTATTTATAGGAGAATTTGAATTCTCTAGAGAATTCAAGGGTCAAGATTGATCCAACAAGGCCAAGATGAAGGGCTATGGTGGGTTGAGAACCCACAAGCCCTCACATCTTGACATGTGGAGGGTGAAGTGGACAAGGGATATGAGATGGAGATGAGTTGTCAAAAGGTACATGAGGTGGAAAAGGACATGCACCTTGGGGATGAGGGATTTCCACAAAAAGGGATTTCTTGTCCCCAAGTGGGAGTGAAAGGGACTTTTGAGGAATTTTAGAATTCCTCAAAAATCTACATGGGAAAAGGAAAGGTGGTTGGAGGATAAATGTGAATTAAAAATTCACATTCATAAGATGATCTAGAGGATAAAAGGTGGGTTCTAAAAAGGTGGGACTTAGTCACATGTGGAGATTGTGACAAGTCCAAGGTGGGTCACATGTGGGGATTGTGACAAGTCCAAGGTTCTAGAAGCCTTGGAAGAATAGAATGTGAATTAAAAATTCACATATAAAAGAGGGGAATCTAGGAAGAATAAAAAGGAATTAAAAATTCCTTGGAGAATGATTAGGCTTGATTAATCAATAATTAGAAGATAAATAAGGATTAAAAGCCAACTTGCAAAAGTTGGAGGATGTGACACATCCTAATCAAGGATTAGGCATGTGCACATCCCTAATGAAGAAATTAGGAAATGGATTAGGATTTGATGAAAAAGACATGTGAGGAATTAAATTTATTTAATTTATTTGATGAAAAGAGGATTGAGGAGGGTAAGGTATTTAATTATTAATTAAATACCTTAAGGATTTAGCAGAATTAAAGATATTAATTAAATAATAGTAATATTATTTAATTAACTAGGCTAAGAGGATGTTTAGACGAAATTGATAAATTTGGATAATTAAGTGTCCCAAATTTGGATGTCTACATTTGCCCCTCTTTGAGATGGTGTTACCCAGTAACATCATTTCAAGAATAATAAAACATAGAACACAGAAGAAGATGGTTAGATTG
>VDFB02109042.1:10777138-10831590 GCA_007258455.2 Sequoia sempervirens
TGAGTTGTCAAAAAGGTACATGAGAGGTGGAAAGGACAGTACCTTGGGGGATGAGGAGGATTTCACAAAAGGGATTTCTTGTCCCCAAGTGGGAGTGAAAGGGACTTTTGAGAAATTTTAGAATTCCTCAAAAATCTACATGGGAAAAGGAAAGGTGGTTGGGAGGATAAATGTGAATTAAAAATTCACATTCATAAGATGATCTAGAGGATAAAAGGTGGGTTCTAAAAAGGTGGGACTTAGTCACATGTGGAGATTGTGACAAGTCCAAGGTGGGTCACATGTGGGGATTGTGACAAGTCCAAGGTTCTAGAAGCCTTGGAAGAATAGAATGTGAATTAAAAATTCACATATAAAAGAGGGGAATCTAGGAAGAATAAAAAGGAATTAAAAATTCCTTGGAGAATGATTAGGCTTGATTAATCAATAATTAGAAGATAAATAAGGATTAAAAGCCAACTTGCAAAAGTTGGAGGATGTGACACATCCTAATCAAGGATTAGGCATGTGCACATCCCTAATGAAGAAATTAGGAAATGGATTAGGATTTGATGAAAATGACATGTGAGGATTAAATAAATTTAATATTTATTTAATTTATTTGATGAAAGAGGATTAAGGAGGGTAAGGTATTTAATTATTAATTAAATACCTTAAGGATTTAGCAGAATTAAAGATATTAATTAAATAATAGTAATATTATTTAATTAACTAGGCTAAGAGGATGTTTAGACGAAAAGTGATAAATTTGGATAAATTAAGTGTCCAAATTTGGATGTCTACACTATTAACTCATAGTGTCCATATTTGGTTCTGAATGCAATTTTAAAGATATCTTCATCCTTAATCCTCAATTGGTGATATCCAGATCTCAAATCTATTTTAGAGAATACAACGACTCTCCTCATTTGATAAAAAATATCATCTATGTGTGGCAACGGTTACTTATTCTTAACCATAGCTTTGTTAAGAATACGATAGTCAATGCACAAACACAAGGTACCATCCTTCTTTTTAACAAAGATGACTGGTGCTCCCCAAGGCAAAACACTTGGTCTTATCAATCCTTTAGACAAGAATTCATCCAATTGTGCCTTAAGTTCCATAATCTCAGTGGGTATCAACCTATAGGGTACCTTGGAAACAGGTTTTGACCCTAGAACTATATCTATAGAGAAGTCAAATATTCTTTTTGAAGGCAACCTTGGTAACTCCTCTGGAAACACATTTGAAAATTTTCTCAATAGTGGATACTTCTCCATATCCGACTTTCTAGTTTCTTCTATTTCACCATCTTCTAACTCTTGAAACTCTTGGAACTCCAAATTATCAATATCCTTTCCAAGTTATTCAATATTTATGGCAAATAGTTTACACCCTTTCTTCTTAGCTCTTGATAGTTGCATTTCCGTGATTTGATGAATCCCGACCTCTCTAGGTATCCCTTGAAATTTTAATTGATTTCCAAAATCACCTAGGAATTCTACAATTTTAGCATGGAAATCTACCTTAGCTCTATGTCTCCACAACCAATTCATACCTAGGATAATGCCACATGATCCTAGAGGTGCGACATAAAGGTTTAATTCTATAGAAAAACTGGGTATTTCTATCCTATCCTTGAATAGACATTGATCCACCTTTGCTCTTATCTAGTTTGCATACTCTACATCCCTAGACATTGCCATGTATCCTACCTTCCTATATAATTTCTTAGCTACTCTAGGTGAAATTAAATTCTCAATTGCACCAGTATCAATGAGAACATAAATTCGTAAGCCAAACAAAATACCCAACGTTTCAATTAGAGTTACTTGGTACTCTACCTGACGATCGTCCACATCTACATGTATCTTTTTTTAAAACATTGCTTGCTGGGTGGGAAATGGATTATCAAATGGTCATGATTTAGAAGTTTTATTAGGACACTCATTAGCATAGTGGTCCCCTCTATATATAAAACATCCTATAGCCGACCCTCTTTTCCCTATGGTTTCTACAGACTTGTTGACATTTTCATTAGCCTTGTTGGTATTACCCATGCTAGAATCATTTCTTTTACGCTCTCTTCTACACTCCTTTCCATCATTGCGGAACCTTTTTCCCTTTTTCCTTGGATCATTTTGCACAAATTCCACCTTCTTCAGAACTATCTTGTCCGAAACTTCCACATCCTGCTTTTGCTCTCTTCTTTCTTGATGAATGGAGTTAGCCTTGAGCTTTTTCTCCTGCTTAATTGCTTTCTCATATACAAGATCCATTGTTGTTGGACCATGCATATCCAATTCTCCTCTGATCTGACTGTTAAGTCCCATTATAAATTTTCTAATGCGGAAGTGCTCATCCTTGTGATATATGGGAACATAGCACAAAAGTCAGGTAAACTTCTCCCAATACTTGTTGATTGTCATATTACATTGTTTCAAACCTTGGAAATCTGAGAGTTTTTGGTCATAGTAGAGTTTTGGCAACAATCTCTTATAAAAAATCTCCACAAATTCCCCCCATGTTAGTTTCCTTGAGTTAATATTAAGTTCCAACTTTTTGTTCATCCACCAGTTAGAGGCTTCTCCTGTTAACTGATATGCACCCCACATAGCTTTAGTAACCTCATCATAGTTTCATATTTCAAAATACTTTTCCATTTGGACAAGCCACACCTCAACACCATCTCCTCCAACACTTCCATCAAACTTGGGTGGGATAATATTCTTCATGTCCTTGGAAAGTTCGGAAGCCACGAGCTTCTTATTTCTTTCTTCAGATGGCATAGGTGATTTTTCCCTCTCGTGATCATGGGTTTCATCATGTCCATGAGAAGAGTTTTATCCCTCATGCTCATTAATGGGAACATCATTCTCTATCCTATCCTTAAATCTTTCCTGCTTAAGGTTAGCCAACCTTGCCAAGATTTGGTCAAGTCTAGCCTCAAATCCAAGGGGTTCCTTGCCCAATTTCCTGGATTCTGCTAGGATTAGTTCATGTCCTCACCATCCTTATGAGATCGATTTTTACTTGAATGTTTATCCATGTTAAACTAAATTATGTTATCAACTATCTTATGGAAAACATTAAAAATTGCATTCATACGCACATAAAGAATTCCACATAAGATTAAGCACATGCTTTTTGATAAACGCATAATTTTATTCATTTCATGAGGATTTCAATATCCCTTTGATTACATTGAGTGACTATTCAGATAGTCGAGTGGATAGTATCCCTCAAATTCACTCTTTGACACAACTTATTGGAGTATAACCTACAAACTAAGACTGTTGTTGTTCCCTATCTTTTTGTTCATTCCTCATTTGTTCGTACCTATCCCAAAAAGGATAATAGCCTTTGGATTTATCATCCAATACATAGTTATGAGATGCAATGTCAATATGGTGTTCATCAACAATGTAGTCTACCCTTTACATAGAAATTTGTTTATGAGACCATTTCTCGTCTGGTGGTGTCTAAGGTACATATCCATCAAACTCGTTACTTGAAGAAATTATAATTACTTTTTACAATGGAAGAACTCTAGGGTCTCTAAAGATGAATTTCGAAATAACACTTCCTTTCGAGGGCATATCCTTGGAAATCGGTAATGACTTAGAATTTTTTGGTGAGATGGTCGGTAGGTAGTTGTACATAGCCTCCATCTTCATCTTTCTCTTCACATCACTGATCCAAAGAGTGCATGAATAAAGGATTCAGTGTCACTCAACCAGACGAAATTTTCATGGTTGGTACCCTTAATTGTTCTAACAATGGATTCTCTTTCCTTCTTGGCCTTGAGGTAGCACTCATTTCTAATTACTGACTTTTGAGCTGTTAATCTGAGATGCACCATCCTAGCATAAGAATTCACAACATTAGATAACGTTGAACAAAAAGAATGATGAGCTCATAGGTTCTAGAGCTAAACCTAGTAGCTTTGATACCACATGTAACATACTAACCCTTCAATGAAGCAAAAATTTATAAGTTTTCACCTTGTGAGTAAATAAACTAAGTAACAAGCCATTGCAATAAAAAAATTTCTTTTCTTTATTGAGAATTTATGAACAAAGATGCATAACATAATGCAATAAGGATTCTATTTCATTACAATAAAATTGTAAGTTACAATAATACAAGAATGCACACATTTACATACATAGCTCAATGAGCTTTGGAACAAATAGATGTAAGACAGTCTAGGATCCTTCCTTTCAAATCTTGGTTCTTTTGTCACTTGCTGTGGAGGAGAATAATCACTCAAGCACTTTTCTGCCAACCACAAATTCTTAATGTGGTCCCCCACACATCTATCATTTGATAGTGTAGAGAAGGGGGATTCACTTCTCACAAGTTCTCTTCATTCATAGAGCCTCATGGGGCGAACTGCCCTAAACCACCTCGAGGAACAACGAGAGAGTTCTAGAATTAGAAAGAGAAGATCACAAAGGTTTTCTGGACAAATTAACAAGCTCTCAACCAAAGGACGTTAGCGTGGAATACAAATAACAACAGGTGCACTGGCTTGTTGTACGGACTAGGAACTAAGTTTATCATAGGAAAACAACAAAGTGACCACCAATAATCAAATTGCTAAGAACTTGCAGAATATAGGAAAATAACATAATGTAATAGAACTGAAGTAATGTAAAGAATAAATGATAAAGTAGAAGAGGGTGAGAGATAGAGGAATCTCACAAAACCCAAGTAATGGAGCCTCCAACAAATGAATGTCTTTAATAACTACATGCATAATATCTGTAGAAAGTGTTGGGGTTGTATAGGGGTTTTCCTTAGTCAAACCCCCATTTTGGTGTTCCCATCTCCATGGACAACTAGATAGAAAGAAAGAGTGAGAAAAGTAAGCAAATGTGATGTGATAAAAGCAATCCCCACTCGAGGAGGAGAACCCATATCAAAAATTGTGAGCGATAAAAGTAAACCCCGCTTGAGGAGGAGAACCCGTATCACGAAGTAAGGATGCACTAGATAGGGGATATGGAATCCCAGGATGCTTGCAAGCAGAAGGCAAGGGAGATAGAGCTGCAAGGCTTAAGGAAGCCAAATGGAGAGTGCAATAGAGCTGCAAAAGCCAAGAGTGTTGTTGTAATGAGCTTGTGAAAGCTTGAGATTGTTGCAAAGGGTGGTGCCAAAAAGAAGAAGAGGAAGCTAGAAGGCCAGATGAATTAAAAGGGATGACATTTAAGGAGAGAAGAGAAGCAAAAAGAAGCTTCCCGGGCAGTTAAAAAGCATCTCGAGCCATTACCACTGACAAAAGCATATGAAAAGTGGAAAACATGCTTGGAAATGGTCATTTGAACGTTGAAACATTGCAGGACGCTAGTGTGGCACACAGATGTCCGCACAACGCACTAGTGTCTAGACACGTCATACTACAAAACAACACAAATGGGAAAATCACAAGGTTCAACACACAACTGACACATGAAGGGTAGCTACTGAAAAGGGGTGTTGAGCATCCTGAGAGGGGAAAAAGGGATAATGCAAGGGCTAGAAATGAGCCTACAAAAATTCTAGGGGAGTGGACACTAAAGAGGATGCAAGAATGTATGTGAAATTCCAATGGGTGCAATTTTATGACATTACATTTTTCTCCCTCTTTAGCAAGCATATGAATCTACACTAATATGCATGCTAAAGGAGATCTACTAAACATAAATAACATAATTATGCAAAAAGGATACTATAGAGGAAACATAAAACTCTTCAAACCAAGGAAGCATGCCCCCAGGTTGAAGACCTACAAAATAAATGCATTAGAAAGAAAAACCTGCACCAAACAACAATGTTAACACACAAAAAACTAAAGGATTTGAGTCAGCAAAGTGAAAGAGACCTTGATGTAAAAGGTTGTCTCAGTACTATGTGTCATCCCCAAATTAAAAACAATAACTCATAGAAGAATTCTAAAATGAATACAAGAATGTAAGGATCGATTTTCCTCAAGAGAAGAATGCACCTAATAGACAGGGAAGCAATCAATGTCGAAGAGAGAAAGAGCATATACTCAGGATGAAGAAGATGTAGATCTTCAATACAGTATATATAATTGAGAAGAGAAGTGAAAAGGCTCAAGAGAGAGTGAGAAGGAGGAATGAAAATTCCAAGAGAGATGGCTCCACAGGTATTCTCTCCTGAGGAGGTTTGAACAAAGTGCACTGAAGGCTTGCAGACCAATGATGGAAATATCCCATAGGATGAAAGCATCTCACAGGCCCACAAAGTTGTCAGTAGGTAGCCCCCAAGATCTCTCACATGAAGGAATCCCTGTGAAGTATGTGCCTTACAAGCCCATAAACCTGGAAAAAGGTATCCCCCAAGATCTCTCACATGAAGGAAACCTAGAGAGAAAAGTGCCTTATAGGCCCGCAAACCTACAAGGAAGCATCCCCTAAGATCTCTTACATAGAGGAAACCCAAAGAAGGGGACTCTAAAGAGTCAAATTGAAAAGCAACTTTATAGGCACACTTGCAAGTGACATGTTTAGCCGTAGATAAAGCATGTCCGAAAATAAACTGGCCACGTAGGTGATCAAGCAGATAGTCATGCAAACCAGCAAAAAATTAGAAGGCTTTCAAAGGGGTCCCCCGGGAACCCTTCAAAAGAAAAGGGGTCTGCTCAAGGGACACACTATTTGAAAAGTGAGGTCTAGTCAGGCTGCCCCCAAGCTTGACACAAATAATTCATTTGAGATAAAGACTTTCAAAGGGGTTCCCTTAGGAACCATTCAAAATAAAAAAAGAGTCCACTCAAGGGATGCTTTAATTGAAAGATAGAGAGTAGAGAGAGGGTCCTTAAAAGGACACACATCTCTAGAACAAGTTATCACTGCTTCCATCATACAGGGGAGGAGAACCATGCAAGATACTTAGAACATATAGGATAGAGGTAGACCTTGATATCACTTTTCATTTGAAGAAGAGGTAGGTGCATCAACAAACAAATGAGTGATGGCACCTGAATCACAAATTTGTTGTATTTTGTCCTTCAAGGCCTTACATTCACTAGTGGAATGGCCAAGCACTAGATTGTATGCACAAAAAGAATGTTTTTCTTTACCATCTTTATGAAGTTTCTTACGCATAGGAGGAGGAAGAGTAATTAAGCAGGATTTAAGAAGCCACAACAAAATATTCTCTTTGTCAGATAAAGAATGAGGAACATGAAGCAACCCTTTCTCTTGTGGAGAAAATCTAGACTGCTCACAAGAAGACACAAAGATAGAAGACAATGGAGGAGGATCTCCATAGAGAGTGTTACAATTTTGTGTTCACATTACCCCGTGATACAAAAGAGTAATCATCTTTGATAGTGGGTGTGGATGATGTTATTGGAAGGTCTAAGTGGATTGGGTCGACTTTATATTCCCTAATGAAGGAATTTGTAAAGTCTAGTGAACCCCAATCATCACCAAGACATGCATGTTCTTGAGAAGAGGTAGGAGTAGACTTGCGATTTCTTGCTTCAGAAGGATCTTCCTTAGGGACATCTATCTAAGGAGTATCCTTTGTAGTAGATACTGCCGGAGTAAACATCAACACATTGGAAGACATTTAAGCAATAAGAGTAGGCACAATCGAAATCTGACCAACAACTACAATTTCACATAAGTGCATAGCCTCGGGGTTAGCCTTGAATGTGACTACTCAGTTGTTACAAATGAACTTAATAGATTTATGCAAGGTAGATGGGATTGCACCCATAGCATGAATCAATGGTCTACATAGAAGAAGGTTATAAGGTATTTTTTCTGACATAACTTATACAACGGTGGGTATAGTAACGGGTCCCAACCTCAAAGGCAAGACTATTGTGCCTAGGGCTTGTCGACTGAAATTATTGAACCCATGAATGAAAATAGGAGAAGCATTGAGAGAAGATGAATCAATATTAATCTTAGGCAATAAATCAATACTACATACATTGAGCACCGAACTGGCGTCAACGAGAGTACATCTAATGCTGATATTATTGTTAGGTTCCCAAATCTACACCCTATTTGCTAAGATTTAAATGAACTCAGTAGATGTGGACTAACATGGGTCTGCTTTCAAGTTGTGGGTAACCTGTTCGAAAGTAGACCCCCAGATTATGGGCCAGCTTCCCTGTTTGATGTCACCTAACTATTAATCTTTGAAGGTAAAGGGTAAGGATTGCATGAAAATAAACCTAATGCTGGAAAAAACCTAAGGTGATGCACCAAAACAACCTAGACTTGTTAACAACTTATCATCTTGAAATTAAAATCATAAAGCTTGACTCACACAACTCACTTTCCAATGTAGTTTACATAAATAATTCATAAGAAGGTCTATAAATAATGCTATTAAAAGGAAAATAGAGATTTCACAATTAATAACACCACTAACAACACAACTTACAACCTATAAACATACACCTTCTGCTAAATAGATGCATAACATGAGACAAGCTTGCAAGGAAAAAATAGATATTCACAAGACAAACTGATCAATCATTAACAACATACATGAGAAATAAGAAATGTGAAGGTAAAAATACTCTACTTTATTAATTCAAAGTACTTACTGTATAATAGGCCCATCAGAGTTACAATACTGCTCCGTGAAAAATAGCTCCAAAACAAAGCTATCCTGCTGCTGGAAAGAAAGAACTCCCTCAAATGTTTAAAATGAACATACTTAAACCAAAACCCACCAAAACCCCTCACACAAGTGCTTCCAAAAGATTCTAGTCGGATACAATAGAAAAGGCCAAAAAAAACCTTCTAGAACTCTCCAAAATGTCTTCCACATAAAGAAAAGTTAGGCCAAGTCAATAGTCACCCAAAAAATGTGACAAAAAATGCCTCTAGATAGCCTCCTTTCAACCAAAATAAGTCAAAACAACATCCCACCCATTCCTCATGTTGACAAGTCATCACCAAATTTGTCACATGCCTCCAACTGGCTGAGTCACACTTTTGGTGCGTTTGCAAAGGCTCATGACTTCAACTGAATCTCCTTTGACTAGATTTTAAAAGCACATGCATTTTATATTTTGCATTTAAAGTAACATTTAATCAAATGGTTTATAATTTTACCATTTAATTAAATATTTTACAATTGAAGTAATGCAAAAAGAAAGCTCCGAAAATGCTTTCTATGATTTGCTCTCCAAATCATCAGGTTCAATTACACTCAATCAAGCCCCCTTATCTTGTCTTACATACAACACTTAATAAGGTGATTTATCATAATATCACCTAAATGAACGTTCTTGCATTTCATGCTTAATACAAATAATGACACTTGACTCAAAATGTGCTTTGAAACAAAGAAAACTCATAAGTCCATAAGAGGACACACCTAGACACCTACATAAGGCATGGGTATTAATCACCATCTGCATAATTAAAAGAAAGGAAAAAAATGCTTATGAGTATCGACTAAGAAAAATTAGGGTAAAAACCCTAAACACCAAAGTTGAAGCAAAAATCTCACAAGGCATTCATTTGTAACCTTTCGAGCTTCAGGAAAACCTGACCTGCCACCACCAAGGGTTCAATTGGAGGTCTTCAATGGAAAATTTTGAAGGCAAACAAAGGCATCATTAACTCATCTTTGTGAAGATTGATACTCAGAAACTCGGGTAAACCTTTGGAAGCATTTCCTTTTCTATCCATTTTATTTTCTGCAGAGAACATGCTCGAAATTGAGCTTCATTTCACAAAATGATGAACATATTTCATATTCAACACTCCTTCTGTCATTTTTTAGCATTTTCCTGTGGAATAATTGCTTTTCCAAAGGATTTCTTATGGTTTGTAAATGAAATCAGTGGTTTGGCCGCGACCACGCATTGCCCTGTTGATTTTTTGAGGGTTTTGATCCCTTCTTTCTTTCCTCAAGACAATGCTGTCCTGTATGAAGAAAACGGCCCACAAAAAATGATTCAATGCCATTGCACAATACGACTAGGGGTCAAAACCTTCATGCACCATTGTTTCCATTCTTCCATGGACACCCTTTCAATCATGCTCGCGGATTTGGGATTTTTTCATAGTCACTTAAAAAACACATGGGTACCCTTGTGTTAGTTTTTTGATGCCATAGAATAGTAGTTGGCATTGTCAAAGTCTTCTTACTGTGGTAGAATTGTGCAAGATTATAATATGAATGGGATTTCATGAGATATTCAATAGTTATCACAGTCAACCATTCCATAGAAATGCTGCCTTGTAAACACAAATGATCTGCAAAATAATTGATTCAATGCCATTGCACCGTACGGGCATATCTCATAGATTCCATGCATCTTTTCTATGGCTCGAAAGAATGATCCAAAATGTCTAATTTCTTATGTATTCAATGTCGATGCAAAAAATCCCAAGTGGGTAGGTTACTTTTGTGAAGAAAACTATTTTCCTTTATAAATTTCGTTTTCATTAGTAGCAGAATGCCTTGCACTAGCCTCATGTCCAGCTTCAGTTGATGGAACATCCTTGGCAACTGCTCTAACATCACTACCTAGTTTCTCAGTAACCACATTCTTGGCATCAATTGAGAAGCTAGAGTTCACATACCCATTTATGATCCAATGGCTATACAACTAGTATCAACAGGCTCTGTAAATGATTTGGAATTTCTAAGTGGATTTTTGTTCACCACATTTGCAGTGTTGGAAAGCTCAATCTCAGAAATGGGACTGGTACTAGCCTCATCATTGTGAGTTCTTACATTCATGTTAGTGTTTGTACCATCAAAAAATATTTTCTCTACAAAAAAATATTTTCAAGATGCTCTTTCAACTTCTTTGTGTAACACCTCATCAACTGTAATTACATCAGTATTGTCTTAAGCTGTATTCTCTTCAAATTTCTAGCCTAGTAACTCTTTATGGTATGGCTGATCTTTTTTCCATTCTTGCAATATCTCTTTCATAGATGGTTGCTCGTTGATTCTTTATAAAACTTGATATTTTGGCACTATCCTCCATTTCTATCTTTTGAATCACTCTCTGTTCAAGTTGTAAAGGAATTAGATATCTATTGAATGCCATTATCATTGCCTTCCTTTGAATTATTCACCATGATAACATGAAGCTCCTTTTGAGATCACTACTACCTGAAAGCTTTGAGTGCACTCAACAAGTGCATGGAACTAATCACTCCTCTGTGATTAACCTTTCTTACACTTTCAAGTGATTTTCCATAAGTAAGATAAGCACCTAATGCTTAAACATAAACTGCTATCTTGGGGTGTATGTTTGGTCCATGGAAAAATAATGTGATTATCATTGGAACAATAGGCCTCTCTTATAGCTTTTGACTGTTCTAATTTGTGACATGAAGAATATCTTGGGCCTCATGGACTAAAATGCAACTTTCTCCTTAAGTTTGGACTACATTCTCAATCTTTGACATTGATGCCATAGCACTATTATTGTGCCATTCCTTTTGCTTATCTTAGAATGCATTTGTTCTTGCCACACATAATTGTCATTGTTCATTTTTTCTTGTTGTCTTGTAGCAAAAATGACCGTACCTGTGCTTCTTTTACTGATTATTGTTGTACTACATGAATCTTCTTTTTATGCATTAAAGGTCATTGTGACTGATACATTATCATGATGCATGTGTATTGATCATTTTGAAACCCAGTTTGCATTGTAGGGGTATTGTATTATAACTTTGGAGCTTTTAATGGTACTATAGTATACATTCATTATTGTTGTCCTTCCATGACATGAGACTACATGTTGTTGTCCCACCTGAATCTGCTATCTGATTCCACCACATTTGTTTCCTTTTTGCTCACGTGTGATACATAACTATCTCCCACTTTGATCCTAGTGGGCAGACACATGTCCCCTATGTCGGTGACCTGAAGCTCACCATCCTATGTGATGTGTGGCTGCCCAATAGGGTCAAGGTGAGGGGGACCTGACAACACTCTGGATTGCTCCTTCCTTATTTAAGAGATGCATAATTGAACTTGATGCATCTTTTGAATCTAATAATGAAATTTGATCAACTAATGTGATTTCATATTGATTTAATGCATTGATAACAAATAAATCTTTGATCAAGTTGCTCAATTTCCTTTTTCTTTCAAAGCATGCCAAGTTCTACCCTCATGGGAGCCACATTTACCCCACATGCTATATTTAATTGACCCAGAACAGTAACCAGACTTGTCCTAAATTTGCACATGAAGCAAACAAGTTATAAAAATAGATGCATATTTTGGATGTGTTTGATGACTTTGTTATTTTCCAAGACATCCAAGGTTTGCATGCTTATTTAATGCACTTATGGATTAGTTTATACATGCATCTAGGTAGGTGTGTATGTAAGGATTAAGCTATTTTATTTCTTAGAGCCTCACTCTAATATCATTGTTTTTCCAGATGCAGGAGATAGGAGCACTACGGGGCTGGAGAGGACACAATCAACTTGGGGCAGTAGCAGTAGGGCAATCGAGCAACTTTGTAACTAGTCATTCTCAGGAAATGACTGGTCTTCATTCTTATATGCACATTCATTTGTTTCTTTTTACTTATTCATGTATAAATTGCTTCATATTTCGATTGAATAAGTAAAGTTAGTCCCTTGGCTTGTGAGGGACATGTACACTTCATGATTATCAATAAAAGATCACATTTGTATACATATGATTCTCTTTTCTCATTTGCTGTAAATGCAACATTGGAATGAAAATGGTAATTTGTTTCATTTGGTAATCTTTATCACGAATATTGACTTGACTTAGCAAACTTATGGTTTATCTTTTAAATGTTTAAAACGAACAACACAAAAAGAATAACCACTAAACCTGATTTCAACCGAAAGCTAAAAATCAGGTAACATTTTTGGTGACATCTACTATATGTTTTCCTACTAAACTTGAGACCAACTGCCTAAGCTTATCCATTGGGAATGGGGTCACTCAAAAAGCTAACACCACTTGAAAACAACATTGCAAAATGTTGTAACTCATCAGAACAACAAGAGACACCTTTGAAATTTATGAAAAACCCAATATTCCATAATGAAAACTAAATGTGCTGAAAAGCACTTAGTGAAAACTGGAAATGCATCTGAAATGAAACTACACTACCTACTTTAACCAACAAAGAAGCTGGTCAAACGAACCCATTAACGAGATTTGCAAAATAATACCCCTTTTTAATCACCAACTGATGCATTACATGATTATGCACTGCTGAAAGAACATGAAACATATGCAGATATTCAAAGGACTATTGCAACGTTTCATGAAAAATGCAAACAAACTTACTTGCATCTTGAAAACGATCATGCATATTGCTGCCTTGAACTGGGCAGGTGAGCTAAATTCGGTTACCTTCAGCTACAACTCCAAAATCAGCTTCTTCTTCAATTTCATCCTCATACTTGGGTGCAAGCATGACCTCTAGTACTTCAGTGGCCTCTGAACTAGCCAAATATCTGATGGGGCAACCTCTTGAATGAACAAAGCTTGGGATTTCCTTGGTGATCTCCTATTTGTCAAACAAACAAGGCACTTGATCACCCACTTGCTTTACATACCGCTGTTCCAAATGATCAATCATCTCTTCCATGGAGAACAATGAGATGGCTTATTCCAACACACTTTCAATCAATACATCAGCCTCTAGCTCTTTTATACACCAAAAAGGAAGTTGTTTATAATTCTCATTACTACTCAAAGAAAGATGCTCCAAATCAGGCTTGTCTTTTTCTATGGAGGCAGGCAAGTGTTCAAAAAGTGAAGTAGCTTCCTGAAACAAACCTTCACTTGGTATATCAGCTTCCATCTCTTCTGTATGGCATAAAGGAAGCTCATCTGACTAGACAAGGCATTGCACATCAGGTTCATGAGGCTTCTCCTGTTGTTTCAGCACCTCATCAAGCTTGTGAACTTGTTGTTTTGAAGCACCATTATTGTCAACTTCTTCTGATTCTTTGTCATCCAATTTTGAACAAAAATGTTCAATTATATCAGTGCACATCTCTTCATAAAGCTCAATATTATCCCTTGCATCCATAGCATGCTCAAAAATATCCAATCCGGTTGTACACTACTCCTCTTCAACCTCAGGTTGCTGAATTATGACTAGATTTATGCCCTCCTCATCATGATCAATGAAGCATGGAAGATCCTCAAATGAAGCCATGAAATCATGGCCTACATCACACTTTTCAACCTCCTCCGGCTACTGTCCTGATTCTTGAACCTACAACTCACCATACTGCTTGATGTCTTCTTGCTACTTTGAATCTTCATCCTTGTCGACAAAAGTAGGAAATTCATCAATCCAAACTGAAGGTTGGTCCTTTGCAACAACCCTTTTCACTTCCTCAACCTGCTGTCCTGTTGGAACATTTTCACTATCCTTGAAAATAGCAGGAGGATCATTAGCTAAGACATTGCAAAACACATCCTGAGAAATATTCTCCTATTCAGCCTTTTGCAACTGTAGCTTGTATTCCTCCATGGCTAAATGCAACAAGTTCACACTCCTAGTCTCCTCTATGTTGAGTGAGTTGTGCGGGCCAAGGGTCTGCTCTTCTTTCTTTCTGGATGTTAGAGCATGGTTCCAATTGCATGATAGATGGAGGAACTTCATAGGGTAGGGTAGATGACTCTTTCCAACTTGGAAACCTACGGGTAGAAGGCTCAATGGTAGGATCACTAATGTGGGTTCAAAAGGTTTCTCTTGTTTAAAACTAGGGAACTTGTGCTTAGAAACCTCCTTATTAACATGGTGATTCAACATTACAGGAGGAATTGAGTTGAAACTAGGAAAGGGAAGGGCTGCCTAACTCTCATACCTTAGTTGGCATTCCTCTACAGCCATCTGCTTTGCTAGAAATTCCTCATGCTGTGTCCTTTGAATCTCCATCTCCTACTCTTGAATGTATGCCTAGTAGGCTAATTCCTCTTGAAGAATATCAACCTCTTGTTGCTGCATTTGATACTCTTGTTCTTTATTGATCTCATCTAGCTGCCTATGAAAATCTAGCAATATATTGTCAATATTGCTAATCCCCATATCATTAGCATTTTGGGGCTGCAAATGAGAATATGACTACTGTTTTGGAATAGAATATCCTTCTTGAGGCTGGCTTTGGGTATATATTGGCTGATATTGAGGTTGAGTAGGAGTGGGAGAGCAGGAAACATAATGAGGATGCTGGTAACTTGCTATCACAGGGTTATTTGAAATAAAACCAGCAAACTGTTCAGTGTGGTATGGCTGGTAAGAGGTCATACATGCATGATTTTCATGGAATGGTGGCTAATTAGCAGTTTCATGATATGCTGAGTGATATGACATGTTTCCATGAAACATAGACATGCTTATTCATTCAGAAGCTGGAAAGATAAGCAAAATCAAATCTCTTTGAAACTAACCAACACTTGATCATATTTAAACCAGTGAAAACTTATAGGAGTCGCCAGGTATGTATTAAAAATGCCTCCAAAAGGTTGAAACTACTGCTATACACACCAAATAACAACAATGAAATGCATAAAAATGAACTAAGAAGCAGTTCACTGTCCCATCAGGCGTGCCAAAACTATTCGGTTCCCAAATTTGCACCCTATTTGCTAAGCTTTAAATTAACTTAGTAGATTTGGACTAACATGGGACTACTTTCAAGTTGTGAGTAACCTATTCGAAAGCAGACCTTTGGATTATGGGCCGTCTTCCCCATTTGATGTCACCTAACTATTAATCTCTAAAGGTAAAGGGTAAGGATTACATGAAAATAAACGTAATTCTGGAAAAAACCTAAGGTGATGCACCAAAACAACCTAGACCTATTAACAACTTATCACCTTGAAATTAAAATCATAAAGCTTGACTCACACAACTCACTTTCCAATGTAGTTTACATAAATAATTCATAAGAAGGTCTATAAATAATGATGTTAAAAGGAAAACATAGATTTCACAATTAACAACACCACTAACAACACAACTCACAACCTGTAAACATACACTTTCTGCTAAATAGATGCATAACATGAGACAAGCTTGCAAGGAAAAGACAAATTTTCACAAGACAAACTGATCAATCATTAACAACATACATGAGAAATAGGAAATGGGAAGGTAAAAATGCTCTACTTTATTAATTCAAAGTGCTTACTTTATAATACGGCCATTAGAGTTACAATATTGCTCCATGAAAAATAGCTCCAAAACAAAGCTATCTTATTGTTGGAAAGAAAGAACTTCCTCAAATGTTCAAAATGAACATACTTAAACCAAAACCCACCAAAACTCCTCACACAAGTGCTTCCAAAAGATTCTGATCGAACACAATAGAAAAGGCCAAAAGGAACATTCTAGAACTCTCCAAAATGTCTTCCACATGAAGAAAAGTTAGGCCAAGTCAATAGTCATCCCAAAAATGTGACAAAAAATACCTCCAAATAGCCTCCTTTCCACCAAAATTAGTCAAAACAACATCCCACGCATTCCTCATGTTGACAAGTTATCACCAAATCTGTCACATGCCTCCAACTAGCCGAGTCACACTTTTGGTGTGTTTGTAAAGGCTCATGACTTCAACTGAATCTCCTTTGACTAGATTTTAAAAGCACATGCCTTTTATATTTTGCATTTAAAGTAACATTTAATCAAATGGTTTATAATTATACCATTTAATTAAATATTTTACAATCAAAATAATGCAAAAAGAAAGCTCCAACAATGCTTTCTATGATTTGGTCTCCAAATCATTAGGTTCAATTACACTCAATCAAGCCCCCTTATCTTGTCTTACATACAACACTTAATAAGGTGATTTATCATAATATCACCTAAATGAATGTTCTTGCATTTCATGCTTAACACAAAATAATGACACTTGACTCAAAATGTGCTTTGAAACAAAGAAAACTCATAAGTCCATAAGAGGACACACCTAGACACCTACATAAGGCATGGGTATTAATCATCATTTGGAAAATTAAAAGAAAGGAAAAAAATGCCTATGAGTATCGACCAAGAAAAAATAGGGTAAAAACCCTAAACACCAAAGTTGAAGCAAAAAGCTCACAAGGCATTCATTTGTAACCTTTTGAGCTTCAGGAAAACCTGACCTGCCACCACCAAGGGTTCAATTGGAGGTCTTCAATGGAAAATTCTGAAGGAAAACAGAGGCATCATTAACTCATCTTTGTGAAGATTGATACTTAGAAACTCAGGTAAACCTTTAGAAGCATTTCCTTTTCTGTCCATTTTATTTTCTGTAGAGAACATGCTCGAAATTGAGCTTCATTTCACCAAATGATGAACATATTTCATATTCAGCACTCCTTCTGTCATTTTTTAGCATTTGCATGTGGAATAATTGCTTTTCTGAAGGATTTCTTGTGGTTTGTAAATGAAATCAATGTTTTGGTCGGGGCCACACATTTCCATGTTAATTTTTTGAGGGTTTTGCTCCCTTCTTTCTTTCCTCAAGACAATGTTGTCCTGTATGAAGAAAATGGCTTTCAAAAAATGATTCAATTCCATCACACAGTACAACTAGGGGTCAAAACCTTCATGCACCATTGTTTCCATTCTTCCATGGAAACCCTTTCAATCATGCCTGCGGATTTGGGCTTTTTTCATATTCACTTAAAAAACACAAGGGTACCCTTGTGTTGGTTTTTTGATGCCATAGAATAGCAGCCAAAATTTTCATAATCTTATTACTGTGGTAGAATCGTGCAAGATTATAATATGAATGGGATTTCATGAGATAGTCAATAGTTATCGCAGTCAACCGTTCCATAGAAATGCTGCCTTGTAAACTCAAATGATCTGCAAAATAATTGATTCAATGCCATTACAGCGTACAAGCATATCTCATAGATTCCATGCATCTTTTCTATGGCTCGAAAGAATGATGCAAAATGTCTAATTTCTTATGTATTCAATGTTGATGCAAAAAACCCCAAGTGGGTAGGTTACTTTTGTGAAGAAAACTATTTTCCTTTGCAAATTTCATTTTCATCAGTTGCAGAATGCCTTGCACGAGCCTCATGTCCAACTTCAGTTGATGGAACATCCTTGGAAACTACTCTAACATCACTACCTTGTTTCTCAGTAACCATATTCTTGGCATCAATTGAGAAGCTAGAGTTCACATACCCATTTATGATCCAATGGCTTTACACCCAGTATCAACAGGCTCTATAAATGATCTGGCATTTCTAAGTGGATTTTTGTTCACCACATTTGTAGTGTTGGAAAGCTCAATCTCAGAAATGGGACTGGTACTAGCCTCATCATTGCGAGTTCTTACATTCATGTTAGTGTTTGTACCATCAACAAATATTTTCTCTACAAAAACATCATCTTTGCAAGATGCTCTTTCAACTTCTTTATGTAACACCTCATCAACTATAATTACAACATTACTATCTTGAGCTGTATTCTCTTCAAATTTCCAACCTAGTAACTCTTTATGGTATGGTTGATCTTTTTTCCATTCCTGCAATATGTCTTTCATAGATGGTTGCTCGTTGATTCTTTATAAAACTTGATCTTTTGGCACTATCCTCCATTTCTATCGTTTGAAGAACTCTCTATTCAGGTTGTAGAGGAATTAGATATCTAGTGAATGCCATTATCATTGCCTTCTTTTGAATTATTCACCATGATAACATGAAGCTCCTTTGGAGATCACTGCTACCTCAAAGCTTTGATTGCACTCAACAAGTGCATGGAACTAATCAATCCTCTACGATTAACCTTTCTTACAATGTCAAGTTATTTTCCATAAGTAAGATAAGCACCCAAAGTTGAAACATAAGCTGTTGTCTTGGGGTGTATGTTTGGTCCATTGCAAAATAATGTGATTATCATTGGAACAATAGTCCTCTCTTATAGCTTTTGACTGATCTAATTTATGACATGAAGAATGTCTTGGGCCTCATGGAGTAGTTGGAGTCAAATAAATAACATGTCTCTTAGGCCTTTGAGGGGAAGTAGAGACATAGATTATATTTACAGACTCATTACAACTAGTGGAATAATTATTTGAATACATATTATCAACATCGATCATAGGAGGATTATATGTGGAAGGAGGTTCAACATTCACTAATGCATCATCTCTAGAAGAGAGTGCATCATAACAAAGATGGGATTTATCATTCACCAATGCAACATATCCAGAAGAGAGTGCATTGGAATATAGACAAGATTCATCTCTCACCAATGCAATGTCTCTAGAAGAGAGTGCATTGGAGTGAAAGGTAGATTCATCATTCACAAATGCATCATCTCTAGGAGAGAGTTCATTGGAATGAATATAAGGTAGAGTAATGCCAAGAAAGGAATCAATGATTTCATTTTCTTGCAACAAAATATCCTCTGAATCAAGAGGACTTTCGTGAGAAGGATCAAAGATATCAAGAGACATAGGCAAAGCCAAGTCACCATCACATGAATGAAATGGAACATCATTAACACTTTGAATAAAATTATATACTGAACTAACAAAAGAGGATATTAAATTCATTTTGAATATAGTAAGATAAATATGATAAATAATGAATAAACAAGTCAGCTAATAAAAAAACTAAGAAAAACCACAAATCTAGATTTTTTTCAGATTTTTTCGGTGTTTTCTAGGTTCTAGTAATTTTCATTTTTAGAGGTTTTCAGAGAAAAAATTGGGGTTGAAACTTGAATTGGTCCCTAAAATTTAGTTTCCGAAGGCATAGTATTTTAGGGATTGAATTAGTCCTCTTAAAGATCTTTCCAATGGTGTCAACGGTTATGAATTCTGAGCACCAAGTCAAAAGTTATGACCCCACCAAGTAGGGATAAATAAATTCCTAGATTTTGAAGAAAAGTTGCTCTTCATATTAGGTTCACGAAAATGTAGAGAAGGGGGATTCGGTACTCACAATTTCTCTTCATTCAAAGAGCCTCATGAGGTGAACTGGCCTAAAATACCTCAAAGAACAGTGAGAGACTTCTAGAATTGGAAAGAGAAAATCACAAAGGTTTTCTGGACAAACTGACGAGCTCTCGGCCAAAGGACATCAACGTGGAATACAAACGACAACACGGTGCACTAGCGTCTCAGAGGAATGCTGGAGTCTCGTATGGACCAAGAACAAAGTTTATCACAGGAAAACAATAAAGTGACCACTAGCAATTAGATTGCTAAGAACTTGTAGAATATAGGAAAATAATAGAATGTAATAGAACTAAAGTAAAGTAAAGAATAAATGATAAAGTAGAAAAGGATGAGAGATAGAATAAGCTCACGAAAACCAAAGTAATGGAGCCTCCAACAAATTAATGTCTTTAATACCTGCATGCATAATATCTGGAGAAACTGTTGGGGATATATAGGGGTTTTCCTCAGTCAAACCCTCATTTTGGTGTTCCCACCTCCACAGATAGCGAGATACAAAGAGAGAGTGAGAAAAGTAAGAAAATGAGATGTGATAAAAGCAATCCCCGTGCGGACACCGAAAAAAGTAACCCTTCTACCTTTTTTTGGCTCGTTTGGGGCCTCCCTGTGATTTTTCCTTAATATTGCCTTGATTTAATGTTGTAATGTGGATAACACATTCACATTAGGTCTTGGGCCCTTGTAAATTGAATAAAATACATGTCTTGTAAAGGTGTTGTAAAGTGTTGTAAATCACTTTCACACTTTTCTAGACTTTTATTAAGCATTTAAGTCTCATGGACCTATCTTTCCCTTAATTCAATGTTGTAAAATGCATTTAATTGTATTCTCACATTAATCTAAAAGTCTTGTGAATTAAATCTGGTTTTAATCTAGTGTTGTAATGTGTTTTACACATACACATTGGATCTTGTGCCTTTCTAGGCTAAGTGGAACTCATTTTAATGTTGTAGAGTGTATTTAACCACACTTTCACATCAAACTTTGTGTCCCTAGCCCTAATCACCCTTTATATCATCATTAATAGGCCCCTAGGCTACTTATTTTTGCATCCCGAGGCATAGTTTGACTAATATCCTGATAAAAACACTCTAAAACCACAAAATCTTGAAGACCCACCTCAAAAACCTCAAGGTGGGACTCATTCTCCACCTTGGGTGAATGAGTCCCCTTAGGTGGGACCCATTCACCAAGTGTGGTGAATGAGTCCCTTTTGGGGACTTTTTAAAAATTGAGCAGGAAAATTGCAATTCTAACTTGGATTTTGATGAATGTCGGCCTTGGGGATCAAAATAATGGCCATTTGAGTGCCTTTCCTATATAAAAAAGCTTCCAAATCATTGTTTCATCATACTTTCATATTGTCAAGTCAAGCAAGCAATAGTTAGGCATTTCAAGTCTTCACAAGGTCATCAAGATAACATTCAAGATCATTTCTAAGGCATTCAAGAGCAAGATTCTTCATCAATTGTTGTAGAAATTCAAGGTCCATCATCATGGAAAGGTTATAATTGCATTACTTCATATTCATGCTTAATTATCTTATTTCATCATTTTGGTTTAATTACATAAAAGGGGTTTGACCAAGGTAAACCCCTATTCCCTAACAATCAACATTCTCTCTCTCTCTCTCTCTCTCTTTGTGTGATTGCATATCTAGATGATTTGAAGGCTTGGAGATGATTGAAGAATAGGCTACAAAATTTTTGGAGTCATCTCCCTATTGGCAAGGTCAAAATCTTCACAAAAAGTCACTTATAGTCTAAAAAATCAGGGTTTCGGATCCAGACACCTAGAGGAACAAATTGAGCAGACCAAGAGCTACAAATTCTACTTCTGAGTTTCCAGAAAAGTGAAAGTGGACTCATTCACCAAGAGTGGGGAATGAGTCCCACTGTACCTATTTTTTAGATAATTTTATGGATTTGGATACCCATTTGGCTAAAACTTGCTTTGGTACAGTCTTCTAGAATCGGGACTGATTCGCCCATAATGGTGAATGAGTCCCACCAGGCTTAAAAATCAACATTTTTAGAATTTTAGAGTGATTTCCAATCTCTCCAAGGTTTCCAGGTGCACACCATTCACATCCTTAATTTTCTGTTCTACTTTATTTACATTTCTAGGGCATTCTTTAGGTCATTTAACATTTGTTTGCATATCACATTGTGTTTTCAATAATTTCATGTTTTCCAAGTTTACACTTAGTAGTGAACCCCTTTCTTGTCTCAATCATCTCCAAGGATAACTTATAGTCAAATCTCTTACATCCTTGATTGGGTTGAGATCTCTAAGGTATTCTTGAATGTGAACATTGTGAAATCAGATCCCTCTCCTTCTATCCATTTTTGTGGACAAGGGAGTGAAGCATCCATTTCCGGTGTCCACATTTTGTTGAACCCAACTTTTGAACATCATAGTTCTAACTTGGAGTCCATCATCATCCTATATTTAGCTTACATTAACTTTGCATTAGAATTTGCATTGATTAATTGGCATTCTAGGGTTTCAAATTTTTACATTAGTAAAAGTACATATAGGTTGCATTTTTGCATCTCAAATCATCAAGAATCATATAAAAATTGTATTTGCATTTTGTATATAGGTCATACAACATAAAAATCATCCGAAACAATTGAAAAATTCTAATTTTTTTGAAAAAAATCCCCATTGGGACTCATTCGCCACCTTGGGCGAGTTAGTCCCTTTACACTCCTAAAACTACCTTTTATAGCACTAAAAACCTTGTTTCTACACTTATGTTTGCTGCCATTAACTATCTATATTAGTTGGCTGAGTTTCTGTTACATGCATTTCATTAGATCTAGCTTAAATTAGCTCATTTCATGCATTGCTCAATTTCAAATTTTCATTTACAACATTTCATCTTTCAGGTTGTTGCATAATGTAATCAACAAATTACCTTGTTTGACATCTAAAAATTTCATTTAAACATCTTACTTTAGGTCATTGCATTGCACTTTCTTTACTTTTTCATGATAGCATGTTTTCTTTCAAGAGATGTGGCTTTGATATGGTTAAAAATGGATTGCATAAGTACAACATCCTCTCTTATGAGTTCAATTTAGATTACACCAATGAGGTTATTAAGAAACATGTTAATCATCAAACCATTGACACAATCCTTAATATTACATTGCCCATTGGTGAGGATGGTAGTGTTGATAGTCATAACAATCATACTTGTTCTTCTCTTGATACCTCTCCTATTAGTGACGAAGGTATCTTGGTGAAAGAAGATACAAGCATCGAGAGTCTTGATTGTCCCTCCCCTCATTCCCCTTTGGAAGACATTGGAAAACAAGAAGATGAGATTATAGAAACATTTCTAAACATCACTTTGCCTAATCTCCATGCATCCCTTTCTTGTGAGAATGTTTTAGCAAAGGAAGATGATATCATAGATAGCCATGACACTCAAAATTGTCTTTCTCCTAATATCTCTCCTTGATGCAAAGAGGATAGGTTAGTGTTAGAAGATGCACCTATTAAGAGTCATGAGAATCTTTCTCCTCCCTTCCCTAATGCTCCTACCATATGGGAAGATCTATTTGGTAAGCATGAAAATCATAGTTGTCCTTCTCTTGATGCCTCCCCTACTTGTGATGAAGCTTCTTTATAAAATCTAACCATGGATGAACATATTACAAGATCTCCTACTAGGGTAGATAGTATGGCACAAGAGAATGAGACCTTAGAGAAAAATGGCAATCAAATAGAGCCTTCTCCTAATCTCCCCACTATTGATAAACAAGAAAATCCAACCATTGATAACTCCCTTACTTGCGATGAGGTCATTTTAGAAGAACCAAGCTTTGAATGTCATGAACATCTAGTTTGTCATTCTCCTAAAAAACTCCTTATAGGGAGGATCTCATGGCGCAACTGTGAACTATGGAAATGGAATGCACAACTTCCCTTATCCACACCTAAAAGGGGAGTGAAGAGGAGTCCAATTTCACAAAGTTCACACTCAAGAATAATTCCGTGAGATTCCAATGCAAAGGAGATTGAAATTTGTCAAAGGAGATTGTTCTTAAGGTAGGAAATTGATAAAGAAGATTAATTATTAATGCAAAACTAAGGAAATGCAAGATGTTTGGAAACACAATGTGATATGCAAAATGACCTAGAAATGCAAACAAACTATAACAAAAATAATAAGATTGAAGAGGTGCACCTGGAGGCTAGAAAGTGATGGAGAGGATCTTTGGAATCCTATAGAAATCACTGTTGAAGCTCACTGGGACTCATACGCCAATCTGGGCAAATTAGTCCTATTTCAGGGAAAATCTATCGGAATAGGTTTTAGACAACTGGGTACTTAGAATTGCAAAATCTCTATTTTTGGATTGGCAGTGGGACTCATACACCAAGTTAGGTGACTTAGTCCTGTTTCAGGGAAAATCTTCCGAAACAGGTTTCAGAAAATTGGGTACTCAGAACTGTAAAATCTCTATTTTGGGCCTAACAGTGGGACTCATACACCATTGATGGAAACTTTGTCCACTTCCAATTTTTGGGAAATTCAAAAGTGCAATCTATAGCTCTCGGTCTGCACTTCAACTCCTGATAGGTTTCTAGATGCGAAATTGTAGAATTTGACCTGTAGGTGTTCTCCAAGCTTCTTTTAGGGATTTGACCACTTTGAATGACTTTGAAAAATTGTTGACAACTTTTCACACCTTGCTCTTTAAAAAATATGCACACTAGACCTGCAAAACACATGTAAAGAGGGGAAAAAGTGTTAAGGGTTAGTGAATAGGGGTTTTCCTTGGTCAAACCCTAGTTTGGTAATTAAACCCTTGAAAATGAAATGAAATGAAAAGAGAATGATGAATGAAAAAAATGCAATGCTAAAACTCGCTAAACCCTTGAAGTGGAAATCTGAAGATATGCAAGTAATGGCTCCAAAGTGCTTGAATTCAAAATCACTTGATTTCTTGATTAGAAAATTAGGAGAGTTTTAGGAGAAGATGAAAATGAGAGGAAAAACCCTATATTGATACTTGATTATGCAAAATTTCTTGAAAATACCACATCACAGGCCGACCTCAAGTCTTAGAGAATAATATCCCACCAAAATTTTGAAATAATTTTGATTTTTGAGCTAAAAGGGACTCATTCGCCCCTAGTGGTGAATGGGTCCCACTTAGGCATTTTAAGTGGGTGTCAAAAATTAAGATGTATTAAATGATGTTTAACGAGATTATTCTAAAAAATACACTTAAGGCTTGTAAGTGTATAATGGGGCCAATTAAGCATAAGAAAAAGGTCAAATTATTGATGACAAGCCTAGAAAAGCATGAAATCTTGTTACAACACTTTAAAATAAGGCTTGGTAAGTGATAACAAGAGGTTGTTTAGATGAAATATATTAAAAAGGTCCTAGAAAAGTGTGAAAGTGTGTTACAACACTTTACAACACTTAAGTAAGGTACCACTTGAATTATTTTAGTTTTCTAGGGCCCAAGACTTAATGTGAATGTGTTATCCACATTACAACATTAAATCAAGGCACAAATAAGCCAAAGTCACAAGGAGGACCCAAACAAGACATAAAAAGTAGAAGGGTTACTTTTTTGGTGTCCAAAACAACAAAAGGAAAGCATTGGAAATAATGATATTATTCCCTTAGATGAAGATGATGAAGTAACATTAGACTCTCCTTCACTAAGGGACATTAATATTATTCAACCTCAACTCATCCTTTACCCCCCTTCACACAAGCCTCAAACTCAAAACAAACCTAGATTCATCCTCTACCCATCTAAGAATAATGTGTTGCAGCAGTCAAGTCATAATACCATTACTCATACATATAACACTAGAAAAAATCCGCAGCCGCAACAACCAACCCTTACCTTTTCCTAATCCCATATTTCCTAGTGCTCCTCATTTTCCTTCGCATAGTGGGAAATAGTATGATCTTGTTGAACAACTTAAGAATACTCATGTAAAGATATCTCTATGGGACCTAATTCAGAATTCACCTAATTATCACACTATGCTTCAAACTTCCTTGCAACAAGTTCATATCCCTTATAATGTGCACCCAAATGACATAACAACCATGACACAAGGAATAAATGCTAACATTGTTTTCCACCAAGGTGAACTCCTCCCTTTGGAAGTGCAAAAAAAAAATGATGCTTTCATGATCATAGCTCAATACAATAGGATAGGGATAAAGTGAACCCTTATTAATAATTGCTCAACCCTTAATGCGTGTAGCATAAACCTCTTGGATAGGCTTTGTGTGGATAAATAAAAAATTCAACCAGAATCTTTATCTATTAAGGGATTTGACAATGTAGGAAAACCACCGCTTGGTGTGATCACTTTTCCTATTACAGTTGGGAAGGACACATTGGAAACACCAATCCATGTTATGCCACATGATATCTCCTACAATCTCCTTTTAGGCAGACCATGGATTCATGCAATAAATGGGGTGCCTTCTACTCTTAATTGTAAAATGAAATACATCTACAACAACAAAGTGTACACACTCGAAGCTAACCCTAACCCAAATAGTTGTTTAAACATTGAGAAAAACAAAGAAAATCCTTTAGCAAAACCACTGCTTGGTGTGATCACTTTGCCTATTACAGTTGGGAAGGACACATTGGAAACACCAATCCATGTTATGCCACATGATATCTCCTACAATCTCCTTTTAGGCAGACCATGGATTCATGCAATAAATGGGGTGCATTCTACTCTTAATTATAAAATGAAATACATCTACAACAACAAAGTGTACACACTCGAAGCTAACCCTAACCCAAATAGTTGTTTAAACATTGAGAAAAACAAATAAAATCCTTTAGCAACATTGACACCAACCACACAAGTGGAACCCGTGCAACAAAAATACAAAGAAAACCATGTCAAAGAAGTCACCAAGCTATTGGATGATGATTGGGGTTCCTTGGATTTCACACCTAGCTTTGATGGGAAATTGAAGATCATAATAAAGAAGCACAAAAAAAAAAAATCAGTAATGTCAACACAAAACTTGGAAGACCCTTTGAAAGCATCCACCTCAACCACTTTAGAAGAAAAATAAAATTACACAACAAAATTTGACAAGCTTAATCATGAACAACCACCGAATCAAAAAGATATGAAGAAGCTTTATGGAAAAGGATATGAGCTTATGATACAACTTGGATATAGTGGAAAAGGATGTGGTGCTAGAGAACAAGGTTTCCATGTCCCCATCGAGCCTAACACACAAGAAAAAACTCATGGTCTTGGTTATTGTCCTTTGATAGAAATAAACAAGCCTTCACTCAATATCAACACTCTTACCAAAGATTCTTCTAATCCAACTTTAAAAGTAGTGCATCCTAAATTGATAGACACTAGTGGTCTTGGAAGTTATCCTTTGCAAGAAATGAAACAAACAAAGACATCTTTGATTAATGTCAATTTCATCTCGCAAAACACTAATGATTTGAGTTCGTTAGATTTTACACCCTCTTGTAAAGGAGAGAACTAAATCTTGCAATCTAAAGAGTCTTGTGTAGGTATGCCATCTTGTACTAAGCAAGAGATATATTTGTCGCATAATAAAGGAACATCCTCTACTTTTGATCAAGAAAGTATCTTGCTGAGACTCCTCCAAGAACATGAAAGGAATTTTACTACAAGACTTCATTATGTGCATATCATAGAGTTCATGGTCATGCCACTAATGAATGTAAGGCTTTGAGTAACAAAATTCAACTTCTTAAGTAGTGTGGTGCTCTTCCTTGTGTTGAAGAAATTAATCGCTCTAACTGATACTTACTTTCATCCTATTCGACTCACCCTTGTCCTGCACTAAGTGGGGGCAAGGGGTTAGTTAGCCTTGTCCTTGTGTGTCACTTGTCATTGTCTCTTTTGGCTAGTTGACTGCCTTTCATGTACATCTCATGATGTAGCTTTCAGAAACATATGACTTGGCATAGGTATTTTTGAATAAGCTCTTGTATCTTCTTCTAATTTAAAGAAATTTCTCACAGTAATGGTGTTAGAAACCACTTTAAAGTGGGGGCATATGTCAACAATCATCATGTTTCATTATGCGATTTATTTCTTTTTGCGATGCGTCATTTTCTTGGTGGTGTCATTGGTTTTGATTCCCTCCAAGAGCATGATATTTCTTTGACTTGTCCTCTCTTGGAAACATTAGGAATAATGTTCCCTAAGAAGAGACCTTGCATGAACTACACAAAATCCCTTTGAACATTCCTTTTACTATCTTGCATTTACAATTTCTATGAGTTTCAAGCATACGAATTTTTGCTTACCTCATAAAGCTCAAAGATCATTTTTGTGTGGTGACTTATTAAAGTTATCAGGAGGTATAACTTTGGTATGGTTGAGCGGGAAGCCCAATCTGAGACATGAATTTCCCCATAGCCACTTGCGTGTGTGTGAGTACATACCAACCTTGAGTGTATGTGTCTCACCCTCCTAGGACTTCTCACCCGACGGGAAACTAAGAGTTCCGTCACCTCAAAGTGAGTATGCATTTTTAGAAAAACAACCTAGATCTGATCCACATCATGTTGGAAAAATGGTTGAAGCTTGATCCACCTTTTTATTTTTGTTCATTTGTACTTCTTTTCCTTCTAGTTATTGCCATTGCATGATCGCGTATCTTGTTTTGTTGTAAATCATTCACCTTCTGTGTGTCCTTTTGTGCTTATGTCAATTTGACTTAGGATCTTGGATCTTGGGGGCTTGGCTACCTCCTCCATCTTTGTTATCCTAGACCATCCACACTGGTATGATTGGACCCCTCTTAAATGTCTACTTTAGTGTGAGTTTGAAGTAGGTTCATCCTCTCACTAAAGTAGGGGCTAAATGTGGACACCGAAAAAAGTAACCCTTCTACTTTTTCTAGCTCGTTTTGGCCCTCCTTCTGATTTTTCCTTAATATTTCCTTGATTTAATTTTGTAATGTGGATAACACATTCATATTAGATCTTGGGCCCTTGTAAACTAAATAAAATACATGTCTTGTAAAGGTGTTGTAAAGTGTTGTAAATCACTTTCACACTTTTCTAGACTTTTATTAAGCATTTAAGTCTCATGGACCTATCTTTCCCTTAATTCAATGTTGTAAAATGCATTTAATTGTTTTCTCACATTAATCTAAAAGGCTTGTGAATTAAATCTGGTTTTAATCTAGTGTTGTAATATGTTTTACACATTTACATTGGATCTTGTGCCTTTCTAGGCTAAGTGGACCTCATTTTAATGTTGTAGAGTGTATTTAACCACACTTTCACATTTAACTTTGTGTCCCTAGCCCTAATCACCCTTTATATAATCATTAATAGGCCCCTAGGCTCCTTATTTTGTAGAATCAAGACTGATTCACCTAGAATGGTGAATGAGTCCGACCAAGCTTAAAAATCAACATTTTTAGAATTTCAAAGCTATTTCCAGTCTCTTCAATGTTTCTAGGTGCACACCATTCACATCCTTACTTTTCTATTCTAGGTAACATGAATTGAACTAGAACCCTAATCCTAATCATTATTGAACCCAAATCCTAACCCTTATTAAATTAAAACCTAACCCTAATTAAATAGTAAACATAATAGAACTCTAATCCTAAACCTAATTAAATCCTAACCCTAACCTTAGTCCTAATTGAACCTTGATTGCACACTAACCCTAAATCTAAACCTAATTAAATTCCAACCCTAATTAAACCCTAACCCTAACCCTAACACCAATTGTTAGCCTAATTGAACTCTAACCCTAACCCTAACCCCAACCCTTACTCTAACCCTTACCCTAATTGAAATCTAGCCCTAACCCTAGGAATAATTGAATCCCTATTAAATCCTAACCCTAATTGAACCTTATTCCTACCCCTATTTGAACCCCAACCCTAACCCTAACCATAAACCAAATTGAACCCTAACCCTTAGTGAAAAATTATCTTAATTGAATTCTAATACTAACCCTCATTAAACCCTAACCCTAATTACAACCTAGTCATAATTGAACCCTAACCCTAAGTAAACTATAACCCTAACCCTAAACTCTAATTGAATTGTAACTCTTATTAAAACCTAACTCTAATTTAACCCTAACCTTAACTCTAACCCTAATCAAAACCTTATTGAATCCTAACCCTAATTGAACCCTAACTGTAACTCTTACCTAACCCTGACCCTAAGCTTTATTATAGAATATTAACCTTAACCTCAATCCAGATTAAACCCTAACCCTAATAAAAATTAAATAATATGTTTTATTTAACTATAACATTAACACTAATTAAACCTTAACCATAATTCTAATTAAACATTTATTGAACTCTAACCCTAACTCTAAACCCTAATTAAATCTTAGCTGTAATTTAACCCTAACTAAGAACCTTAATTAAATCCTAACCCTAATTGAACTTTAACCCTAACTATGAACCTAATTAAACCCTAAATCTAACCCTAATTCTAACTCTCACTCTAATGCTAATTCTAACTCTTACCCTAAGAATAACCCAAAACCCTAATCTAAGATTAACTATAACCCTAATTATAAACTTAATGTATCCATAATGTAAACCCTAGATAATTCTAAGCCTAATCTCACTTGACCCTAATTTTATTTTTACCTAACTCTAAATCTCACCCTAACCCTTACCTTAACCCTCGTCATAACCCTAATTCTAACATTAATCCTACTTTAACCCCAATTCTAAACATAATTATAATTTTCATTCTAACCCTAACCCTTATCCCAATTCTAAACCAAAACCTTAACCCTAATTCGAACCCATACCCTAAACGTAATTCAAACCTTAACCATAACCCTAATGCTAATCGTGGCCCTTAATCTAAGCTAAGTCAAACCCTAAGACATAATTTTAAGAATAACCCTAACTATAACCTAATTATAACTTTTATTCTACATCTAACCCTACTTGTAACCATCACTCTAACCTTAATCCTAACCCTAAATATAATCATAATCTTAATTCTAACTCTAAACCTTAATCTAAGCCTAAATTTAATCCTAATTGTACAAAAAATCATTCATGGTACATTATCTCTCCTAATAAAATAGATATACGTAGATACAAGTTTTAAATATTTATGTACACCAAAATTTCATTCTCTTACTTTATAATTTGTTCATATATGTCATAATTTTTTTTCTATTTTAATAATTTAGGTAAATATAATATAAAATGTTAAAAGTGTTTTTGTAGGTCATTTATTATTCTTTTGAAATTAATAAATCTTTTATAAAAAATTATGAACCTGAGCTTTGCTACTAAAATTATTCCCCAATCTTTATTTTTCCTTTTATTTAAAATCTCTACTTAGTGCATATTTAGGTTGCATAAATATGAGATCGCATGTATGTAAGATGTTCCTTGCATCAACATTAAGAGCTTTATTTGCAAGTGTTTTGATTATATTGGAAAAATAGGTTTTGAAGGGACCCGAAACCCTTTACATCACAAAAGAGACAAAGCTGCTAAAATAAATAGACATTGAAGCATAAGCAACAGCCAAAAGTAAACTATCAGCCAAAAAATAGCGACCCAACAACAAAGAAACATAAATAGGAAACATGATAGAAAAATACACTATTTCATATTCTTCAAGGTGTTAGCCACTCGATCTCTTGGTTGCAGTGCAGATTGACCATGTCCATTAATTCTTGCTTTTCCTCCTCAAAAGTCTTCCTAAGGTTTCCCCTAGTTCTGGTACACGAGCCTTTTGCCTCATCTTTACCAACCTTCTTTCCCTTACCCTTAGAAGATTGGTCCTTCTCCATCATCTCTGTGAAGTGTAATTGATCCTCCCTGAGTTGACTAATCATACCAAATAAAACCTTCAGGGACTCTACACTATTCTTGACTGAGCAGTGACTAACGTGCAATAATTTATTGATGTCTTCATTTGTTTCCTTAATCTTTCCCTCCATTTCACTAAGGTGATTCTCACACAATGTCTTGAAGTCAATAAAAGAGCACTCTAAATCAACCAACCTCTCAATCAGAATGTCTGAAGAAGAGCCCTTCGACTAGTTTACCATATCCTCTTTTAGACCCCTAATCTTAATATTTACCTTATTAAATTCCTACAAAACCCACTTGGCAAGCTCAAGATTGTACGTGGCCCCCGAATGAGCCATATCTAGAAGCTCAAACATGGAAGCATTGTCATCATTCATTTATGAAAAATCCTCAAAGAGAGGATTAACCTTCAGTAGCTTAGGCTTACCAAGGTTTGGATTCACTCCCTCTTCCTCATGCACCGACCTCTCAAGCGACACCTACTCACTGGATGATTGCTGAATAGGGGAATAATTGATTTCAACAACATTTTCCTCCACACCCTTTTCCTAATCCAGAGCCTTCTTACCCTTCTTGTCACCTTTCACAACCCACTTTTTCAACTTTGCAATTTGTCTAGAAGCCCTTTGTGGAATTACATTGGCCTCCTTATCCTTTGCTTCATCAGACAAGACCTTCTCCCCACGACCAATTGTACTAGAATCCTGGTTGTGGAGCTCATTGTTCTCCTTAGACTAGGAGCCACCAAAGATTATATCAGTGTCATTAATAGCAAAAGGGGACCCATGGGAACTCGACTCCTGCAAAATGAGCTTTGTTGGCAAAACCATTCCTCTTTAAATTCCCCTTTTTTTAAGAGGGGTCCACCATAGGAGACGATGAACCACCCTCCTCCTCCTCATTCCATTCAACTTCACCATTAGCACTAGTCTCTGAGCTAGTAAAAAATGACTCCTCACTTATTGCCTTCTCCTTTCCTTTAATCGACTTGGCAAGAGTAAGGGCTATCACATTCTCCATAATGAGTAGTATGAGGACCTCATGAAGAACATGATCCCTTATATTCTTCAAATTTTCATAGACCAACACTTCCAAAGACAACAAAAGAAAGAACGGAAAAGAAACATGCAACCCATGTCTAAAATGATTAAGCAGGGTAAAATGGTGCCCTAGAATAGCAGTATAATGATCGTATAGAGTAACATACTGCATAATGACCTCCACCACATCAACCCAAATACACTTCAGGGAAGTCCATTCGTAACCCCATGAGGGCATCTTTATCAGCTTCTTTCATTCATTGTCTTTGAAGAACTGGTCCATAGCGTCATCGTTGCTCTTTCTTTCCTTAAAAAATTTATGGCCATCAATTGACAACCCAGTGATGAAGGAAATAAAGTCCTCATTGATCACAAAATCCATACCATTAACCTTTAAACTTCTATTATACTAGTAGCAGACAAAATTCATAGAGGCATTGGGGTCATGGCGGTGGAGCCTTTCCAGATAGGGCATAAAATTCCCATGCTTTAAGATTCTCTAGATTTTATGCTTATTCCTCCATCTCTCACATGAAAAAGGTTTGATGTTGCTCCTATCACCCCCCATATCGACTGTTACCATTAATTGATACCCCAACTAAGACATAATCGCCAAATAAAAAATAGGCGAAGCACAACCCACAAAGCGTACTATAATAAGACGAGCAATAATAGCTTGCTCACCCCAGATCAAAAGCTCAATATTAGCCATCATTTCACAATAAAATCTTGGCTTCCTTAGGAAGGAGAGAGTACTCCTCCCATGCCGTAAAATTATGAAGTCTAATAGCCTCATTTACAAAAAATCCACCAAGGAGTTGCCTTCCCTATAGATATGCATGACACAATTTTTTTTGAAAGATCTAAGCATCATTGTAGAATCCATGATTAGCTGTTTAATTGTCCAACTTGGCTTTTGAATGCCAAGTAGGTAGTTAACAATATTGAGAGAATCTCCCTTGACCCATAGCTTGGAGTAGCCCCTATCCAACACATACTTGATGCTGATGAACACAGCTTTGGCTTTCGCATGGTGATTGGTTTGGTTTTATTTGTGAGTGTTAAAAGGGTTATGAAATAGATAATTTTGTATATGAGAGTCTTGGTTCAGTTTTGGGTTAGAACATTGTAATTGAGTTATGTAATTAAATTTTTCTCTAGACTGCGAGGAATTGTGTATTGTTTGATAATGTCAATTTTTTACAGTACTTCATAAAAATTTCTGAAGTATATTCCCCCTTGGTTAGGTCTAATAATCTTAATATTGTGAGTTTTTTTTTCACCATAGTTCTAAATTCCTTGAAGCATTCAAAAACTTCATTTGTATTTATTAAAAAATAGAACCAAATGTATCTAATGCTATCATCAACAAATACCAATATCAAATTAATTTTAATTAAATAATGATAATTAAAAATGATAAATTAAATAATTACAACCATTATCAATTTCTTCATATGCCTAAATATTTGTGAGGGTGTTTGGGTTAAAGGCTATGTAATAGATAATAAAAAGACCTGTAAGAATCCCCATAAAAAATGGGTGTTACAACCCATCTGCATTTTTTAACTTGCATTATGTAAGGATCTTTGCATCATCTTTCTAATGACCATAAATATAATTTACGAATTCATATTGATTTGATAAATGGACATATTCAATTGCAATAAAATCTAGGACAATTTTTCTTATAATTGAAAGAATAAGCTTTCATGAACTATGAAAAAATTACAACAAAAAGTTTGCACCTTTTGGTCTAAATGCTACTTCAAACAATTTGATCTACCGATGTTGTTATTAATTTATTTTAGTCTATTTAAAATTACAAGGGATTTTGAACATGATTGGTAGATCTATTAGTAGTCCCTGGGTGTTTATTAGTAAATGGTCCACAATTTCTTTGGGTATCTTCATTCTAATTGAATTTTAATTAGAAGAGACAAGTTTATAATAGGTATTAACTAAAAATGATAAATCTTGTATGAAAAATTCAAACAAAACAAAAAATAAAATTCATGAAGATAATAAAAGATTGTAACAAATTTCCCTATTCAACTAACCTTCCCCCAACCAAAGAAAGGATAATATTTCATACTAAAAAGTATTCATGAATATGAATTTGTTATGAACATGTGGTCTTTTATATAAATACGAATTTTAGGTTGACTATGGTGTATAAATCACCCTAATTGTGTATTGTTGTCGTGATTTGAAGATAGCCCACTATTTTTTTGATTGTGTGGATATCCAAAAGTTGATCATGGAGTTTGCAACAATCTATGATTTGGCCACTTCTTTGAAGGTGTGATGAGAGAGAATGGGGGGTTGTAGAAATGTTTGACCACATGTAAGATTGAAATAATCTCAAATGAATATGACTACACAACATTCACTCTCTCTAGTCCAAAACACTAATAATAAGGTTTAGAATGGTGATTATAGAGAAGAATGGGAGGGTGGAGATGGTGTTAGTGGCAGAGGTCTACGTGATAAAATAAGTGAATTCTAAGAGATTTGTGTTGGGAGAGTTTCATACACCTAGGTGCGGGCATTACAAGGTGTTTTCACCTATTTGGAATGATTAGGCTTAACTATCACACTCTAAGTGTTGACCCCACTTAGGTGGTTGGTGTGGGGCCCAATTACCTATTCTTCTTGCTCTTCGCTATTTCGTTCACTGTTACCATTCAAATTGTTCTCGCACGGTGCATTGGTTTAGAAAATTCAAAAAACAAAGTTTCCAATGCGATTGGTTTTCATTTGTTAGTGCACTCACAACCTATGCAAAAATGGGAGCTTTGGAACAAAGTATGGATGTCCATCACACGATAAAGGAAAGCGAAATTCTATCAGATGTTGTAGCTGCAACCACCTTAGTAGACATGTATGCAAAATGTGGAAGCATAGACAATGCACATGAATTGTTTGATCAAATGCCTCAAAAAAACATGATCTCATGGAATGCCATGATGACAAGATATACAGAAAAGGGATTTATTGAAAAGGCTTCAAAAACTTTCAAGCAAATGCAATTGGCGGGTGTACAACTTGACTCTGTAACCATTGTCAGCATCCTCCCTGTCTATGCCAAAATGGGAGCTTTAAAATAGGGTATGAACATCCATCAAAGCATAAAGGGTACAACAATTTTGTAAGCTAAACCTGTGGTGGACGTGTGGATCTATTTTCTTGCTGCTTGTAGATCACATATGAATATAGGCTTAGGAGTATTTACAACAATGCTTTTTTTTGTTTGGATCTTAAAAACAATGTGACTTTGTTCTCTTAAGCATCTATCCAGTAGTGGGTAGGTGGTGTGAGCAAATGGTTAGGAGATTGATGAAAAGTAAGGAATTAAAAAGATTTTTAGATGTAGTTGGATTGGAGGCCATGTGCTTCTTCTAGAGGAGACAAAACACATCCGCAAACATAGTAAATCTATGCAACAACATTGGAGAAATTGGCTTGGGAGATGAAGGAAACTAGGTATTTTCTAGATGCAAGACACTTAGTGGTGTGGAAAAGGAGGGAAACAATTATTTCTTTGCCACCATAGTGAAAAGATGCCAATTGCTTTTGGTTTTCTAGAAATGCTGATTGGAACAACTATTAGCCTTGTTAAGAACCTTCAAGTTTGTGCTAATTGTCACATCCAAGACTGTTGTAATTCCTACTTTTAATGATTAGTTTAGTTGATTTCATGTAGAGGAAATGAACTCACTTGCACACACATTTAGTATAGATCAATCAAAGACCTTGTTAATTCATGATGATTAATTTCTTGTATGAAGTTATTTTGAAAAGCTTTAATTATGATAAACCTTAATATATGGGTTCCTAAGTTAGTTTGTGTATCCTAGAATGTTTAAGAACATTCTCTAATAAAGTTTCCACTTCTCTATGCCCTGTAACACCATCTCTAATTTAAGAGAAAATCAAGGAACTCCTTTGTTGATGTTTTTCCTTTTGAGCCTTTATCTTACATATTATTCTTAGTGAAAGGACTCTATTGTGCTTCTAATTCTTTTTTAGTTTGATTTTGTTGCCTATAGAGTCCCTTATTGATATAAATTGATCAAAGATTTACATATTTTTCCCTATATTTTTTATGTGATATCTTTGTCTTCCTCCATTCTAGGTGATGTTGGGGCTTATAGATTAGTAAGTGCAATTTTATCCAAGTGCTTCCTTTCTTAACAAATCCATGTTTTGGCCACCATCTATAACCAATCTAAGAATCCATTCAACAAACCCCCTTATTAATTTTTTTTCTTGTTGTAGTGTTTTGTCTTTCAGTATACTTGTCACATGCCTAAACATCTCAAACTATATAAATTTATAAGTGTTAGGGGTGATTGTGTCTAATTGTAGCTTTTATTAAAGGTTTACTGGTTTCCTTTTTCCAATGTTCTTTCCCTCCATTCCTCGCAACTCGGAATTTCCATTTTTTTGCTTGACCTTCGGCTATTTTAGTCTGTTAGATTCCTCATTACCTAGGTACTTTATCATGGATTTACCCACGCTTCCATTCGGGCTACATTGTCTTTGCCTTTGATCCTAGGATTTTAGGTCTTCATGTAATCATGTAATTCTTAAGCTACACAAGACTAATCTAGGAACCTCAATTATTCTCCATTTACACTTCTCCATGTTTTATCTTATTTAGTATTGAGTGCTCACCATCCTTAATTCCTAATTTGAGGATTCACTTTTCCTTTATGTCTCAAAATATTTGGCTTTTAGTATTTTCCCTACTCATTTCCCTCACCCCGCTTCCCATATCCCTTCCTCCTTGTGGAACCCATAATTGTAGGATTACTTATACCATCATACCCAAAAGGTATAATGTATGTGCTGAAACCAATCTCTAAACCTTGAAAGGATTCCACTCTATTCTCCTCGCTCTTTTTTCTTCTAGCATTTGACACACTGCATTAATGATCCTTAACCCATTTCTCTTGAGTCATAGAGTTTTGGACTTCAATATTTTCATTTACCAAGAAGTGCATCTAGCACTCTATATCCCAACTCCTTGATCCATTTCCTTTACCTTTTTGTCCATATTATTTAGTGGTATCATATTTTCCCTCACCTTGATCCCACTTCTTCTTCCATTAGTATTGAGTATCCCTTTCCTTGATCCTCACTCTTCTTTGCATGTTTTCCTTTCAAACTCCTAAGATTCTTTATACAACCTTCCCTAAAAGTAAGTTGGCTTGTAGTAAGCCTAAACCCTAGTTCCCAAGTGCTTAATGTAACCTAGACTTCTATAGATTCTACCAATCAATTAAAACCCACCACAAGATAATCCTTTAATGACCAAGCCAATACCATATGCGGATAAGAATATTTTCCTATGTGTCACCTAGTCACTTTCTTGGACTAATCACAACATGACACATGTCCTACATGCACTTAACCACTGCAAGCAAGTGGGGAGGTGCATTTTGATGTGATTAAATTTGAAAACATCCCTCAAGAAATGTTTTACTTGTGAATTCATTTCTGAAAGAAAAGAGTGACCAATCAAAAGGTCTTTGTATCTAAGTAACCTATATGCCTAGCCAATCAACCTCTACCCATATCCAAGCAATATCTATTCCTTTTCACACCCCCACATTGTAAATAGATTTAGGGTTAGCCTTAGATAGATAGGGAAGTCTACCCTCAATTCTTAGATATTATCTTGAATGCACCACCCTCACTAATGATCTATATAGCTACCAATAAGATTTTTCATTTTCTTAGTCCTACACAATACTCTAGCCCTTGAAAAATGCTTTTAGACTGAGGCATGATGTCCCTATGAATGAATTTCTAAAAATTCTAAAGAGTAGTTGGATCTATTCCTATTAAATTGTAAAATAAAAAGAGTAACCTAATGGAGACTAGTGATGAATACCCATAAGTGCATTAGACTTGACCCAAGTCCTGTAAAATTAACCTAGTAGAATATAAAATAAGATAGAGATCATTGTAGGTATTAAAAAGAAAGTTGTACTATTACATGTCTTGTACTACGTCTTGATAAATTAAGGTATTAAAATGAAATGAGTTAAGGATGGATAAATTAAATCAATTAAATATTTATAGACAAATTTGATAATAAGAGTGTAAAAGAATTTATTGGTGAGATTAAGATAGGTTTTGAAGAGAATTTAATTATCATGATAGAAAAGAAGAAGGAAGAAGAAAGAACATTGAAAGAATCATAGGATTGAGATGAAAGATAATGGAGAAGGTTAGAAAAGTGTAAGAAGCATCAAGAGAGTATTAAGAGTGATGCACTTGAAATAGAGTGGTTCATAATCTAAATTAAATCTATAGAGAAAAATCTAACTAAAATGATAAGGAAATTGAAAGAATATAAGACAACGTGAACTTAGAGAAGTTTAACCTTATTTGTAGGGATACTATAGATGTGGTTGCTATGGGGAAGAAGAAAAAACAAATAAGGGATGAAATAAAGAATTTGTTAATTGGTGAAGAAGAGGAGATAATATTTAGCAATAGAGTAAAAGAAGTCACCAAAAAATTAGAGTTTTACAAGAAAACATTGGAGATGATAGATAGAGCAATTCCTAGTTTGAGGAAGAAAACAACTCAAAGAAAATTAAAGATAAATCAATTACTAAATGATGTGTTATCGACCAAAACACTCCCCAAGCTAAAGAGACACTATGAGGAGATGAATCTTATGGACTAAGAGTCACCTCCCATGTTGTCAAAATCAAGAAGAATTTCTAAAGAGTCTATTAAGTAGTGAATCCTTAATTGGGTTAGAAAAAATAATATCAGGAAGCAATTGTGTGTGAGATAGACATTAGGAAGTGAGTTCTTAAATGTTCAATTGCCAAGAGATAATGGTAGAGAAAAGACTTTGGTCAAGTAGAAAAGGAGTAAAACTGGGAAAAGAAGCCATGATGAAAAGAGAGAAAGAGATCCAAGAGTAGAGAATAGATTAGGAGAAAGGATAATCCAAATATGGATGCATATAAAATTAAGCTCCCTATTTTTGGTAAATACACCAAGGATGCTAGTGAAAGTCTCTTTACCTTGGACTTTCATTGGAGTGGGGTTGGCAATGATGATGAATAAACCCAATTGTATAATTTTGTGGAGACCCTCAATGATGAGGCACTAAGATCCAGTGCATTAAAGAATGCCCTAAGTATGATAAAACATGAAAATAATTGAGTGACTTATTCTTGAAAACTTTCCACTCACCTAATGTATGAATAAAAAACATAAATAAAATGTAAAAGATGATAAAAACTAAGGAGGAATTAGTAAAATATTATGAACAATGATTTAAAAGTGTGGTTAGAAAGCTAGAAGAAAACTTGACATAAAAGAAATGAATTGAGTGTTATATTTTAGGTTTTTTATGCTCACATTATAAAAGAAGTAAATGAGAAGATTTACTCTTCATATAAGGATGTAAAATTGATCACCATAATATAATCCTAGTCAAATATATGGGATAGTGATTTAATGGGAAAGGATGAAATTGATAATTTCAAATTAGAGTTAGAAAATGTAATTTGTGGGAGTAATAAATTATAACGAAAGGTGGGAAAGCTAAGACTTCTCCCCCACCTAGAAGTAAATTTTGGTTTAAAAATTACAGTAGGGAAGAACATCTAAGCAATGAATGTTTGATAATCAAAGGCATGAAGAGGGTTTCCACACTAAGAGAGAACTTGATAAATCCCCTACAAAGATAGTAAGTATATACTATAAAGTATAAAGTGGGACAAACATGAGTCAAATAGGTGTCAAATGTTACTTCATGAAGAAGATGAATATGAACCAATGGTTCATGGATTGAATAGGGAAGCATTTTTTGGATATGGGTATGGATAGAGCATAAGGTTTAGTTGTAAGAGCATTCAATGTTCATTTGTCACATGGCTAGTGGGAACTTCAATTGAGAAAAAGTATAAGACCACTTAACAATATACACTATATGGTACCGCAAATTCAAGATATAGGTCATGTTGACATTTTTATTTTTTAAAATGGTCATTTGTTTAAAACTAAGAAAAAGTTAAAAGCAAAAGAGAAAAAGCTTGTAACGAAAGATTATAAGAATAGAGAAAATGAAAATTTTGACTAAGTCTTTAGGTGCCAAGTAAAGGAGGATGGGTTTCAGTTTTGTTAACCCACGTAGTAAGGATAAATTTTAGGGTTTTCATTTTGAATGGAATTGAAGGAGTGCAAGAAGAAAAAGATGCAAAGATAGATATAGAACCACGTTGTAGAAGCAGTAAAGAGGTGCATGATATGTTGAAGGAAGTTGGAGGAGTTTCATGATTCCTTTCGCACTCTATCCATGTTGCAAACTACATCTTTATCTTCATAAATTATGCTAGGTACATGTCCTTTTTGCTCAAATTTTTAAACTCTTTAGAGGTATTCAGGTTTATGAGAAGTCTAGGTTTTGTAAGAATAGAGGTGTAGGTTCGTGAAATATTGAAAGAGGTGGTTGAGTGGTTGTATCAGCTCAACAAGGGTGCACACCTCTGTGACAACATGTCTGTCCATGATTTATCATAATAACTATTGAGAAGGAGGTGGTAGGGGAGGCTACCATAATAATAATAGAGGTACTAGAGAAAGAGGAAGAACCAAAAGACCAAAATGTTATAACAATGGTAAATCAGGACATTATGCTAATGAGTGTAGAAGAAAAAAAGGAGGAAAATTCACATGTGATTTTTGTGGCGATAGATTACATGATATTTATATTTTCCCCAAATTTAATATTTCTATAAGAATGTGTTAGCATCATGATTAGAAAATGAATAATTGTCTAGTCCAAATGTAACCTATGCTGCTAAAATAGTAATGAATAACTAAAGTAGAGGAGAAAATGTTAGACAATGTAATAAATCAAATATGGAAAACAAATTTAGAATAGGAGAACCCTCATTGACAAAAGAGAAATTGGGAAACTAATACAAAGGAGAAAAATAAGGAAAACTCAAGAAAAATACCATGTAGAAACTTAAGAAAAAGAGAAAAAGAACTTCAGTAATTACTACTATTGGATTAATTTAGAAGGATATCTTCGGAGAATCTTATGAAAGTGAAGGTGAAAAAAATATTTAGGTAAAGGAACACATGATTTGGTGATAAGGAAGTCCGAAGAGATAATTAAGAAAAATAAAAAGGAGAGGATAATAGTAAGGCATGTTTTATAGAAAAATGGGTCTATATACTAAAAAGAATTGGAAAATTTGGTAGAATAAGAAAAGTGTGGGGTTCAAGGGTTGGATAGGAAGAAGTTGGATGCGGTTATTGGAAAGAAACTCATGAAAGATAGAATTGTGATTTTTTCTAGCTTCATCCAATTAGAGTTAGCTTGTGAATGAAGGGAGATAGTAAGTTTAAATGATAAAGAGGAGTAAGGAATATTCAATTAGTTTAGTTGATTATTAGGGTTGGATTAAGGAGAAAATCATAAGTTATTGGTGTTCTTCTTTGTATAATTATTGGTTTCTTGAAAATATGGCAAGGTTAGAAATAGAGGCATCAAGGTCAAAGAGGAGATGACCTTAAACTAATTTATCACCTATGTATAATGATAAAAGGTGGTACAACATGTTCTAAAATTTGGATATTTATGTAAGCGATTTTGATTGCAAAGCTTTGGGGAAATATTCTCAATAACTACCCTCTCGATATTAAAGTCAAGGAGAAGTTAGAAGATCTATGAAAGAACACATTAATAATAGAAGATAAAATCTACCACATTCTCATTTGTGCCTTGATTACAATGTATAACATTGATGAAATTGACTTGCAATCCTATGTTGACTTGACTATGTTCCATGAAAAGATAACTAAGATAAAGGGGGAAACCCATATAATAGGTAGATAAAGAGTAGAACCATTATAAGGTTTTTTCCTTAATGAATAGAGAAAAAGCTTAGCTATGAATTGATAATCAAATTAATAGTCAATAAGCATTGATATATAAAGAATTGAACGTTGTCTTTGAATCACTTATCTAGTTATACATGTATGCCAATGTTTAACAAGATGAACTATAGTTATTGTGGGTGATTTATTATAACCAAACATATTATGTTGTGGATGAGGTTTAAGGTTTCATCCCCCAAGGTATGAGATGATGCGAAAAAAGATAGATACTATTGCATTATAGACATTTATTGAACTAGACGATAAATGATAGGGTTAGGGGCGTAGGTTGGGATGTTGAGGGTAGGAGATGTAAAAAATTTCATGTTATGATAAGAATGTGGCAAGGGTTGTAAGGTAAAGGGTAAGGTAGGAGAGGGAGTGACACTATTAGTAAGAGAAGATCAAGCAAGATAAGTGAAGGTTAAGGGTTGAGAGGGTGACACAGAGGGGCAAGAGGTAAAACAATTCCCTAAGGGGAATGATCATAGTTAAAATGAGGAATGGAGAGATAGGGACAAAAATAATAGGAATGTGGGTTGGACGAGGAGTAGGTATGGAAATTTAGGTGAAGGAATACTGAGTGGTAGGAAACAAAAAAGAGGTTAGCTAGAAGAGAAGAATGAAGGTACGGGAACTAGACTATAAAGGGATATGAGTGTGAATAATAAATACCATGTCATATCTCTAGCCCCTTAAGATCATGGGTGATGATGATATTTGTTAAGGAGTTTGCAAGTGAAGAGATTTAGGATTAGGTGACATCATCACGTAGGCTACTATGGAGGAGAGACAAGTTATGGTCAATTTTGGTGGGTGACAAACTTAGCATTATCTAACAAGGGTTCATTATCAAAGTGGTCATCATTATGAGACATGTAGAATGGGACATCATGTGGTGTGGATGGCAATGGAGGAAGGGTAATGAAAGAAGGAAGAGGAAGGAAAATACAGAGATAGGTTCAGATGAGGGTTCCTATAAGAGAATGTATGAGTATGGAATGGTCAAACAAGGAAGGATAATAATCTCTATCAAAGAAGAACAAAAACGATTCATCCTTATATGATAGATCCACACATCTACCAGGTTTAACCGACAAAATTGCTCTATCCTTCATGCTTTGATGGATGCACATACCCTGTTCCAAAGCTCCCATTTTGGGACAGGCAGGGAGGACGCTGACAAAGTTTACGGAGTCTGGCTGTACACCCGCCAATTGCATTTGCTTGAAAGTTTCCGAAGCCTTTTCAACAAATACCTTTTGCGTATATCCTGCAATCGTGGCATTCCACGAGATCACAATTTTTTAGGCATTTGGTCAAACAGTTCACGTGCATTGTCTATGCTTCCACATTTTGCATACATGTCTACCACCGCCACGGCGGTTGCAGCTACAACATCTGACAGAATTCTGCTTTCCTTTATCGTGTGATGGACGTCCATACTCTGTTCCAAAGCTCCCATTTTTGCATATAGCGAGTGCACTGACAAATGAAAACTAATCGCGTTGGAAACTTGTTTTTTTAATGTGCTGAAACAGTTCACTGCGCGGAAACAATTTGAATGGTAATGGTGAACAACAAGGGGATAGGTAATTGGCCCACACCAAAGCGGGGTCAACGTTTAGAGTGTGTTGGTTAAGCCCGTCATTTGGAACAAGACAACCATTCTACTAAAAAGATTTGTCATACTTGCCACATTTGATACTAACGCCTATAAGTCTAAAGTGTTTTCTGGTATGAGTGGGTTTTCTGGTGGTATTTTTATTACAATCATATGCCCATTTGGGCTTCAGGCAAATTCACCGTAACCAATTCACCTTTTGAGAATTCCCCCCAACAATTCACAGCTGGAAAATTCACCATCATGACAAATTCATGGCCAAGAATTGCTGCTGGTGAATTTTCCATGAGGTGAATTTGTCATGATGGTAAATTTTCCTGCGGTGAATTGTTGGCGGTGGCAGTGAATTGTTGATAGTGAATTTTCTTAGAGCGACCCATTTGGTGTGGGGAATCTAGAGTTGGAGACTATGAAGTATGAGAGTAAAAAGAAACCCTTTCTATTGCTTTTCCTTGTCTATTATTATTGACTAAGAATATAGTGTCATAAATTGGTAATATTTTCAAAAGGAACCATCACATATAGCGAAATGACTGCCTGTAATTATTGATTTGATTCAGTAGATGCATGAAATTGAACCTATTCAATGAGACACTACATCTTGATTGATCAACCAAAATATCTTCCCTAATTGGCAACACTTCGATCCTTTGCTCCCAACTATCTATCCAGTTAAACTCTACTCCCCTACAAAGGCACTTAGTCATGTGGCACAATGATATGCTTTTTCTAAATGAATATCTAGAAAGATTGATAATATTAGATCTACAATGTGAGAAATTTTAAATCAATATATTACTTGATCCATGAATAATTGAAAAGATAACATCGATCAAATACAATATTATTGGCATTGTTATTGATGTTGAATTTTAAAACAACAGAAAACGAATAGAAGAATTTGCAGCAAAAAGAAATGAAGAATACAGAAAAATAAACACAAGAAGAAAACAGATTTTAATGCGGTTCACCAAAATGGCTACGTCCACATTGAGCAGGGGGATGCTCTCTGTATTCATTAACAGTCATTGTTTTTACAACATTCATCACCAATATTTATCAAATACATCAACCAGCATAAAGCTTCATTACATCTTCGTACAAAAGATTCTCCAAATGCAAAGACATGCACAAGAGTGGGAGTGCCAACGATTCTGCAGTTTGCCAAACATAGATTGTAGTTACAAAGCCCAACCGTTATAGGCTGACTTGGCTTCACACGTAGTCAATAGTCAACAAACTCCCACTTGAAGACAAGCCATACCGGTAAAAAGGAATGCTCAGAGATATCCCCCGTAATAGGCTAAGGTCACTTTTTTAAAATGCCGAGAGAAGCTCTACATAATTCGAACTTCTCTCGAGGTACAACCTTTGTTAGAGCATTTGCCAGATTCAATTTAGTGTCAATTTTGTGTAGCTGCAACTTGCCTTCATCAAGAACATGGCGAATGAAGTGATACCTCAGCTCTATATGCTTGGTGCGACTATGAAACACATAATTTTTGGCTAAATGAATGACACTATTACTATCACAAAACAAAGGAAAACCAAATTGCTTACACCATAGTTTGCCCAATAGCCGTTGTAACCAGATGATTTCCTTGGCTCCTTCAGTTAGAGCAATGTATTCAGCCTCAGTTGAAGAGAGAGCAACCACTTGTTGCATGTGAGATACCCAGCTGATCGTTGCCTCGACAAAGTAAAAACATAACCGGTAGTAGACCTCCTCTTATCCAAATCTCCAACCATGTCCAAATCAGTGTAACCACAAAGTTGTGTGTGCTTTCCTCCAAAACATAGAACCTAATTAGAAGTCGCTTTCAATATCCACTGAACGACATGCCAATGTGTCTTACCCGGATTACTCATAAATTTTCTCACAACTCCCACTGCATGAGCAATATTCAGGTGTGTACAAATCATAGCGTACATGAGGTTGCCAACCGCGGAAGAATATGGAATGTTTTTCATGGATTCTTGCTCCTCTGGAGTTTTTAGACACATGGCTGATGATAGACGGAAGTGATCAGCCGAGGGTGTGCTGACAAGCTTGGCATTGGACATATTAAACTTGTCCAAAACTTTATAAATGTATTTCTCTTGAGACAATCTGAGTTCTCTTTTATTTCTATCCCTGATTATATTCATGCCAAGAATCTTCTTCGCTGCCCCTAAATCTTTCATGGAAAAATGAAGAGCTAAATGTTGCTTGAGCTCACTAACAATCCACATACTAGTGCCAACAACCAACATATCATCAACATAGAGTAAAAGAATAACAAACTCACCATTAGGAAGCCTCTTGTAATAAACACATAGATAGGATTCACAACGAACAAATTGTTGCTAAGTCATGAAGCTATCAAATTTCAAGTACCATTGCCTCAAGGCTTGCTTAAGCCCATACAAACTCCGCTTCAATCTGCAACACAAATGCTCTTGATCTTTTTTCACAAAACCTTCAGGCTGCTCCATGTACAGTTCCTCCTCAATATCACCATGAATAAATGCTGCTTTGACATCAAGTTGCTCAAGCTCGATATCCCAAATAGCTGCCATGCCTAAAACAACGCAAATTGTTTGCATTTTTACAATTGGCAAAAAAATTTCATTAAAATCAATATCTTTTTGCTGAGATAAACCTTTCACCACTAATCTGGCCTTGTATTTTTTACGTACTCGATCTTCCTCTTTCAAACGGTAAACCCATTTTTTTTTCAAAGGCTTTAGATTTGGTGGGAGAGGAACCAAATCCCAGGTATTATCAACTCGTAGAGACTCCATTTCTTCATTCATAACATCCATCCATCTGGCTGAATTCACATCTTTACATGCTTGTTTAAATGTGTTTGGCTCTGCCTAGTCAGACAACAAAAGTTCATAATCATCATACTTCGAGGGTCTCTTCTTCTCACGAGTTGATCTTCGTAGTGGAGGAGCTTCATCAAGACATAAATTTTGTAACTGAGATTGAACTCTCTCTAGATCGGATGAAAATCTGCCCTCCTCTGTACATTATCCTGAACATTTTGACCTCTGTCTAGATGAAATGATGCTTCTGAAAGTTGAAGTGGCGCATCAACATGTTGAAGTGGTGCATACACGCCCTGAAGTGGCGCATCTGAGGTCTATACTGGCGCATAAATGTCATGAATTGGAGCATCTATGGGATTTAATGGCACATCGAAGGGTTGTAACGAAATATTTGTGGTAGGAAGTGGTGCATCCATGGGATAAAATGGCGCATGCATGGAATGAAATGGTGCATCAATAGCCTATAATGGTGCATCCATGATAGAAGGCTGGGTAGATAGAATAGGAGGGGGTTGAGAGAATAAGGATGATTGAACAAGGGAAGTGTGAGTTTCCGCCTCAGGTTGAGGATGAAGTGGCTGTAGAGAAGGGTGCACAACATGCGAAGTAACAAGAGGAGAATAGAAGGTAATGGTGGATGACTTTGATATAAGAGAAGGAAAATATCCATTATCAAACATATCAAACTGAATAAAATTATCTGAAGTACTTTGTTTTTGCAAACCTGGAAATACCTTATTAAAAACAACATAACGTCTGCGAACAATTTTCTTTGCAATGGGATCCCACATCCGGAAACCAAACCGATCTTCACCGTAACCAAGGAAAATGCATCTCTTGGATTTGAAATCTAACTTTGTCCTCTTCTCCTTTGGAATATGCACAAAAAATTCACAACCAAAGACACACAAATGATTGTATGAAATTCTTTTTCCAGTCCACCTCTCCTCCAGAATATCAAAGTCCAATTGAGATGAGGGAGCTCGATTGATCAAATAGACTGCAGTGTTAGATGCCTCTGCCCAAAACTCTTTTCCTAAACTAGCATTGGAGAGCATGCACCAAACTCTCTCTAAAATAGTCTGATTCGGCCTCTCAGTTGCACCATTCTCTTGAGGTGTGAATGGGACCACTTTGTTTCTTCAAATGCCATTGTCTGCAAAAAACATGTCAAACTTCGAAGAGCAAAACTTGCCCCATTATCATTTTTGAGACATTTAATTTTAGTTCCAATTTGATTTTCAACAAGAGCTTTGAAAGATTTAAATTTTGAAAAGACTTCTGATTTTTTATTCAACATATAAATCCAAATTTTGCAAGTGTAGTCATCAAGAAAAGTCAGAAAATAGTTTGCACCTCCAAACGATGTTACCTCTGTGGGACCAAAGACATCAGAATGCACAAGTTCCAATGGAGTGGTTTGAGTATCATGGCCCGTCTTCAAAAAACTGCTCTGTCTCTATTTTCCATAACGACAATGTTCACACAAATCCAAATCAATGGATTTTAGGCCTGGAAGCTATCCTCGGTGCAACATAACTTTAAGTCCTTTCTTGCTCATGTGCCCAAGCCTTTTGTGCCAAATTTCAGAACTGTTGTCCACAACTGTCAATGTCACTCCCACTTTATCGTTGCATTCTAAAACATGCAAACTTCCCAATTTCTTTCCCTTTGCAAGCACCGACACACCTTTTGTTACTTTCCAAAAATCTGAACCAAAATTAACATTGAACCCTTGAGTATACAACTGACCTACATAAATCAAATTTCTTTGGAGTGTAGGAACATGCCTCATGTCCTTCAATAACCATTTATTACCATTTCTCAAGGACAATAACACATCGCCCCTTCCTGCAATATCACATTCCTTGTTATCTCCCAGAAAAACTTTGCCAAACATACCTTCCTGATAATTGATAAAAGCACTCCAACATGGAGTAGCATGAAATGAAGCGCCAGAGTTAAGTACCCATGAAGCTGCAGTTGTATTACCTGCTAAGAGAATCAAAACACCATCATCAACAACATTAACTTCATTGTTACCTACCTTGTCTTGAGCCTTTTTATAGTTCCAACAATTTTTCTTTGTATGTCTCGGTTTCCCACAGAACCAACAAGCACCAGGCCGTCGTCTAGAATTTGATCGTTTTTCTGATTTTGACCTTCTATGATCCTTGTTTCTTCCTCGTTCTTGACTTATCCCTCTATTGTCGGTGCTTATAGTGGTTAGGGCATCACCAGAAGAAGGCTCTTGATGTTTTCTTCTCATATCTTCGTTGAGAAGAGTGGCTGCAACATCATCAAATTTTAACTTGCTTTTGGAAGCCACTAAAGTGCTCACTACCATCACCACACCTTCCCAACTATTCGGTATTTGGAACATAATAATAAAATAGCCTTAATCTCATCATCCAAGTTAATACTCATAGAAATTAATTGGGTAACTAATTTATTGAATTCATTTAAATGATTTGACATAGTACCCCCTTCTCGCATTTTCAAGTTATACAATTTCTTCATGATAAATACCTTATTCGAAGCTGATGCAATCTCATACAGTGAAGATAATTTGTCCCACAACTCCTTCGTAGTCTTCTCAGTTGAGACATTAAAGAGAACGTTGCTGGATAGTGATAAGAAAATAGCTACACAAGCTTTCTGATCCATCTTCTCCCAATCTTCATCCGACATAGAGCCGTTTCCTTTGGTTTTTCTGAGCAAAGCAAGTGCGAGGTCCTGCTTGATCAATAATGACTCCATCTGAACTTTCCATAGTCCGAAATTCTGACTTGCAAATTTATCTATCTTCCATTTTTCTGGATCATCCATGGCTCTAGAAATTCTTTATCGATTTCCCAACGAACCAATATTGCAATGAAATTCTTCACCAAGCTCTGATACCAATTGTTGAATTTTAAAACATTAGAAAACAAACAGAAGAATTTGCAGCAAAAAGAAATGAAGAATACATAAAAACAAACACAAGAAGAAAATAGATTTTAACATGGTTCACCAAAATGGCTACATCCACATTGGCAGGGGATGCTCTTTGTATTCATTAACATCCATTGTTTTTACAACATTCATCACCAGTATTTATCAAATACATCTTCAACCAGCATAAAGCTTCATTACATCTTCATACAAAATATTCTCCAAATGCAAAGACATGCACAGGAGTGGGAGCGCCAACGATTTTACAGTTTTCCAAACATAGGCTGCAGTTACAAAGCCCAGCCGTTATAGGCTGACTTGGCTTCACACGTAGTCAATAGTCAACAATTGATAGGATACTACGAATGAAGTGTCTTAGAACTTGAGAATTCAAAATATTTTGCTAAAGAATATACAAGATGAGGGAAATTAAACTAAGAATTATTAGTTGAATAGGAACACCTTAGATGGTAAAAGAATTATGCTACATTCCTAAATCTTTCATCGACAACTCTCCCTCAGTTACAATTCATATTTTCTTCAGCAATGTAACCAATTTGATAGAAAAGATAGCATTTCGGTCTATGCCCTTGATTAAAAACCCCTTCCGCCCAAAGCTCAATATATTTTATTACATCAACGTGACACTGATTGGTGTGGGATTCCATAGGGGACATTACTGCTTTACCTGGGAATTTGTTTGACAAAGGATTCCTTAGTTAATTCTAGGAGGTGGGAGAACACCTACACGAAACCAAAATCCAAAGGATAAATGATGCTGAAGGATAAATATTATATACACCAAAGTAGAACCATGAAGATAAAACTAAGCCTTACCTTCAGTTCTGTCACACGTTATTCCAACACAAGCATCAACATAATTGTTGACTATAAAATTACAAGACAAAATCTACAAACGATTGCCACAATGTTTCTTATAACACTTGAGACATGAATAGTCTAGCATAACCCCTCATCACTAATTGTAAAGGAATACAATTGTAGTGGGGGAAATGGCTGGTGCTTTTAATTGTTGCAATGGCTAAATAGGTGGGTGACTTTTATTTATTCACTAGATTTATTTTTTATGTGATCATTTTAAATGCATGCTGAACGTTTCATTTTCCATGTGAAACTTTCATGCAACAACACAAAGCACTCTTCTTACCATGCATTCAATTGTTATGTCCCTGTCAATTTTTGCGTGATGAGTTTTTGTTTACACCAGGTTTGTGTTGTTCATGTTGTTTACACTGGGTTTGTGTTGTCACATAATACAAGTATGTGTTGTGGATTTAGAGGTAGGTAAATAATGTGTTAGATTTAGTTGATAATTTAGTAATAGTTTGAAATCAATATACTCTTGTAAGCTTAATATATTTCAATATTATTGGACAATCAAGATTATAGTAGTTAGGTTTGACCTTGACCCCAAGTTTGATTCATACTAGGTGTAACTGTGACTAGCATAGTTGAAATTGAGTGTGTTCAAAGTAAAATAACTCTTAGTGTATAAAATATAATAATTTTAAAGTAAAATAAAATAAATCTTAAATAAATAAAAAAAGTTTAAGAATGATATCTTTTGAAATTATATATATATAAAATGATGATGAAAAAAAAGTATGGAGAGAAAATGAAAAGAAGATAGAGGGAAATATGTAAATATAGACAAATTATAAAAATAGGATAAAAAGGAAAAGAGAAAGTAAATGAAATAGAAAGATGACTAATTAAGGATATATAAACATCTCAACTAATTAACTTTTATATTTATATATGTTCAATAAAAGAATAAAAATGAATAGAGAGATAGGAAATATAAATACTTATTAATATATATAGAGAGAAAATGTAAAGAGGAAATAACTAATAAGCAAGTATATAATATATAAATACATATTAATATATAGAGAGAGAATAGGGAAAATAAAAGGAAGGAGATAAAATAAATAATTAGAGAGAATATATAATATTAAATTTCAATTGAATATTTTAAAAAGTAAATTAAATAGAGAAAGGAGTTTGAAATTGTGTTTCTCTCTCCTAAATTGTTGTAGTCTCAATCTTTAGTCTTAATCAAATCAAGTAGAAAAATGATTTTTACATAGGTTAAATTTCAAAATTTAGATATAATCTTTATTATGTTGAATAAATTTTAATTAAAATATAGGTAGGTTAAATTGTATTTAATTATCTAGAAAATTATTATTAAATAATTTTAATTAGTTTTAAAATTTAAATATATGTAAAATAATTTAATATTAATTTTTTTAACTAGTTTAAAACTTTTATTATATTTAATATTTTAAAAATAGTTAAAATTTTATTTTAAAAATAAAATAAATTAAAAATTTCTATAATTTTTTTAAAAAATTATTAAAAAATAAAATAAAATAAAATAATTATCTTTTTTTTTCAGCAAAAGGCTCATAGCCTATATATATTGATACAATAATATAGTAATTACATTGGTAAAAAAGTTATGCCTTTTGGCTAATGTGACGACATACACATAAGACTAGATTTACAAAGATATATGCTCAAAGGCTGGTGGCAAGTAGTAAAACAACAACCTGACCTCCAAACCCCAAAGTCATTTCAAACTATGCAAGTCAAAGATATCACTTAACCAATGCTTCAAGTGTTATAGTAATCTGTAACTGAGAACTCCAATCCCTAAACTCTAAGGCAAAGTACATCAACAACCCAAACTCTGACCCCCAAAGTCCTTTCAGATTTCACAAGTCAAAGATATCACTTGACCAATGCTTCAATTGTTATGGTAACCCTTAACCGAGATCTTCGCTCCCCAAACTCCGAGGCAAGGGATAAATGAACATCCCAAACTCCGCTTGTCAGAGTCCTTTTAGACTTCACAAATTGGAGATAACACTTAACCAATGCTTCAAGTGTTATGGTAACTTGTAACCAAGATCGCCGATTCTCAAAACTTCGATGCAAGGAATAAATGAATGACCTGAACTCTAAAGTCCTTTCGGACTTCACAAGTTAGAGATATCACTTAACCAATGCTTCAAGTGTTATGGTAACCCGCAAGTGAGAACACCGATCCCAAAATGTCGAAATATCTTTCAAATTTTGGGAGTTGGGAAACTCGCTTAGGCAAAGAAAGTTATCAATAATGCATCAAGAATGAAGGACCTCCACTAACCTTCTTTGAATTTATCAAATGTCGGCATTCACCATTCCCTTATACTACTTTCCTACCTTTCGGTAAGGAGTAGACCATCCCTCCGACTCATGAAACCTGAAGTATCTTCATTGTTAACTTGACCCCTTTTCGAGTGTTTGGGTTCGGAGTTTAACTGGACTTCATACCTTGCTCCTCCAAACCTTGTTGGGTGTTGACGATCGGCCTTCCTCGATACTTTTTATCACCCTTCGAAGTTTACCCATACTTCATACCATGCTCCTCCAAACCTTGTCGGATGTTGGCTATCGACCTTCCCTGATACTTTCCTACCTTTCGGTAAGGAGTAGACCATCCCTTTGACTCGCGAAACCTGAAGTATCTTCATTGTTAACTTGATTTGTAGACAGAAACGTGTGGCATCACCAACAATGCCACTTGACACAATTATCTTTGATAAGGCACCTTCAAAAGTATGTCTGGAGGTGTTTGTCTTGAAGGAAATGCATGTGGATTTATGATTAAAATCTATTACAATGTCTTCTATTATAAAAGGCATATTTTCTTGCTCTTCTATAAACCCTACAACTCCTGTTGCTCTCATCAAACCTTGCTTTATTGCATTAATCAATGAACACTGCCATTGCATGATTTGACTGAAACCCTACCTCCATCATACATCATGAGCTATCCTTGTAGTTGAGGCATGATTGTCCCTTTGAAAATCCCGATTCACTGCCCTTATTGCAATGCAAAAACTACAGAGAAACCAAATAGCAAAAAAATGCTACCAACCGACACTATATTCATACAAGCAACACAAAAAATCCCACCCTTACAAAAAAGTAACCCCTTATCAGACTTATTACTCCTTCAGAACATAAGACTTCCAGCCAAAATAAACCCACTCCAGAACAGAACCATGGAATGTATACCACCTAGAATGTAAGAAAGGGGATACCGCAGCTCCTGATACATAAATTTTCTACAGGCTTTACCTTCCCAAAGAGACTCTAGTTTCTTTGCTACATAATGTGCTTGAGGGATCGATTCAATGTGTTGACTGCATCTTATACTCTTGGTCGCAGATCTCATGAGCAACCTCTGGATTTACTTCAAACTGTTCAGTTGTCTATGCATGGCTATATTGAATTCACGATGCCAATTCAATCATAGATCTTTTCCTTGGTGTAGTCTGGAA
>VDFB02109042.1:10831690-10847373 GCA_007258455.2 Sequoia sempervirens
TATGATCTCTTGGCGAATGTGGAATGTCTTGTCGACAGTGACATTGGTATGACATAAAGAATATTGATATGATGTCTCATCGAATGGCGATTGTCTCGCCGATCAGAATGCTAAGGTCGATATGACTTGAAGACTTCGGTGTAGTGTCTGGGAAAAGAGCGATAGTCTTGACGATTGATGAAATCTTCAGAATACCTTGTGACCTTCAGTGTAACCTCTTGGTGAAAGTTTGATGTCTTAGCGGTAGCTTTCTGGACTCGGTATGATCTCTTGCCGATAATGAAGACTCTTGGCGATGGTTGTGCGACACAGGTTGAACACCTTTGACCATTGGAAGATTATCCCATGTGGTACGATTTGGACCAATCAGAGAAAGCAGGATGTGAACTGTTTGCTGAACCATTTCTGTGTGGAAGTTGGAAAACTAAAACACGAGGAAATGGAAGCATCTTCGACGATAACAATGATGAGCTAGAGATTGTTGTTTGACAGTTATGATCTTGAACCAATTCACAGAGTAGAGAGAGACCGAATGTATAAACGTATGCATTGGACGTTCTGAAGTAATGTGTTGATAAGCCAAGGAGTTGAAGAGTTGAGAGCTAGAGAGAGAACGATAGAAAGAGGACCGAGTGGCTGGCTGAAAGGCCAAAGCCATGAGGTCAAAGTAGAGAAGTTAAGCTGCTAGTATTTCTCATGATCATGATTGCTTTGTTTGATCTCTTAGGGATAGTTTTCTACCAGTTGTTTCCAAAATGAACAAGATGAATCTCTGAAGAGGCTATGAGCCTAAATTTGTATTGTAACCATTTTGTTGCTGAATAATACAATGGCTTGATCTTTGGAGTGTGGGGTTTTTATCCGAGAGGATTTTCCCCACGTAAATCCTTGTGTTCTAATTTTTGTCTTGTCTTTCATCTGTGTTGATTATGTTTCTAGAATCTATCATTACTTGCTGTTGAATTTACATGTGATTCTCTCAGAAAGATCAATGTGGGAATTAACTGTGTCTATTTCCGCTTTAGGACATAGTTGTAAGTGTCTTTGAGGTAACCTAATCGAAATGAAAGTTACCAAAGGCAGTACTGCTGTTTCGCGAGATGCCCATTGAATTTCTTTACATTTCTAGGCTAAGTGGACCTCATTTTAATGTCGTAGAGTGTATTTAACCACACTTTCACATTGAAATTTGTGTCCCTAGCCCTAATCACCCTTTATATAATCATTAATAGGCCACTAGGCTCCTTATTTTTGCATTCCAAGGCATAGTTTGACTAATATCCTGATTAAAAACACTCTAAAACCCCAAAATCTTGAAGACCCACCTCAAAAACCTCAAGGTGGGACTCATTCGCCACCTTGGGTGAACGAGTCCCTTTAGGTGGGACCCATTTACCAAGTGTGGTGAATGAGTCCCTTTTGGGGACTTTTTCAAAATTGAGCAAGAAAATTGCAATTCTAACTTGGATTTTGATGAATGTCAACCTTGGGGATCAAAATAACAGCCATTTGAGTGCCTTTCCTATATAAACAAGCTCCAAATAATCGCTTTCATCATACTTTCATTTTCAAGTCAAGCAAGCACAGTTAGGTATCAAGCTTCCCACAAGGTCATCCCTCTATATAAACAAGCTTCCAAATAATTGTTTCCATCATACTTTCATATTTTCAGTCAAGTGCCAATAGTTAGGTATAGCTTTCAAGATCACTTCTAAGGAATTCAAGGGAAGATCCTTCATCCATTATTGCAACAATTGAAGATCCATCATCATAGAAAGTTTCCAATTGCATTACTTCATATTCATGCTTCATTATCTTGTTTCATCATTTTGGTTTAATTACCTAAAAGGGGTTTGGCCAAGGAAAACCCCTATTCCCTAACAATCAACATTTTTTTTTCTCTTTCTCTCTCCCTCTCTTTGTGTGATTGCAGATCTAGATGCTTTGAAGGCTTGGAGATGATTGAAGAATAGGTTACAAACTTTTTGGAGTCATCTCCCTATTGGAAAGGTCAAAATCTTCACAAAAAGTCACTTACAGTCCCAAAAATTAGGGTTTCAGATCCAGATACCTAGATGAATAGATTGAGTAGACCGAGAGCTACAAATTCCACTTTTGAGTTTCTAGAATGTCAGTGGATCATTCACCTATAGTCCCCTGCATCTATTTTTAGAGAATTTTATGGATTTGGATACCCATTTGGTTGAAACTTGGTCCGGTACAATTTTTCAGAATCAAGACTGATTTGCCCAGAATGGTGAATGAGTCCCACCAGGCTTAAAAATCAACATTTTTAGAATTTCAAAGCTATTTCCAGTCTCTTCAAGGTTTCTAGGTGCACACCATTCACATCCTTACTTTTCTATTCCAGGTAACACAAATTGAACCAGAACCCTAACCCTAATCATTATTGAACCCAAATCCTAACCCTTATTAAATTAAAATCTAACCCTAATTAAATAGTCAACATAATAGAACTCTAATACTAAACCTAATTAAACCCTAACCCTAACCTTAGTCCTAATTGAACCTTGATTGCACACTAACCCTAAATCTAAACCTAATTAAATTCCAACCCTAATTAAACCCTAACCCTAACCCTAACACCAATTGTTAGCCTAATTGAACTCTAACCCTAACCCTAACCCCAAACCTTACTCTAACCCTTACCCTAATTGAAATATAGCCCTACCCCTAGGAATAATTGAATCCTTATTAAATCCTAACCCTAATTGAACCTTATTCCTACCCTTATTTGAACCCCAACCCTAACCCTAACCATAAACCAAACTGAACCTAACCCTTAGTGAAAAATTATCTTAATTGAATTCTAATACTAACCCTCATTAAACCCTAACCCTAATTACAACCTAGTCATAATTGAACCCTAGCCCTAAGTAAACTATAACCCTAACCCTAAACTCTAATTGAATTGTAACTCTTATTAAAACCTAACTCTAATTTAACCCTAAGCTTAACTCTAACCCTAATTGAATCCTAACTGTAACTTTTACCTAACCCTGACCCTGAGCTTTATTATAGAATCTTAACCTTAACCTCAATCTAGATTAAACCCTAACCCTAATCAAAATTAAATAATATGTTTTATTTAACTCTAACCCTAACACTAATTAAACCTTAACAATAATTCTAATTAAACATTTATTGAACTCTAACCCTAACTCTAAACCCTAATTAAATCCTAGCCGTAATTTAACCCTAACTAAGAACCCTAATTAAATCCTAACCCTAATTGAACTTTAACCCTAACTATGAACCTAATTAAACCCTAAATCTAACCCTAATTCTAACTGTCACTCTAACGCTAATTCTAACTCTTACCCTATGAATAACCCTAAACCCTAATCTAAGATTAACTATAACCCTAATTATAAACTTAATGTATCCATAATGTAAACCCTAGATAATTCTAAGCCTAATCTCACTTGACCCTAATTTTATTTTAACCTAAATCTAACTCTCACCCTAACCCTTACCTTAACCCTCGTCATAACCCTAATTCTAACATTAATCCTACTTTAACCCCAATTCTAAACATAATTATAATTTTCATTGTAACCCTAACCCTTATCCCAATTCTAAACCAAAACCTTAACCCTAATTTGAACCCATACCCTAAACCTAATTCAAACCTTAACCATAACCCTAATGCTAACCGTGGCCCTTAATCTAAGCCTAAGTCAAACCCTAAGACATAATTTTAAGAATAACCCTAACTATAACCTAATTATAACTTTGATTCTACATCTAACCCTACTTGTAACCATCACTCTAACCTTAATCCTAGCCCTAAATATAATCATAATCTTAATTCTAACTCTAAACCTTAATCTAAGGCTAACTTTAATCCTAATTGTACAAAAAATTATTCATGGTACATTATCTCTCCTAATAAAATAGATATACGTAGATACAAGTTTTAAATATTTATGTACACCAAAATTTCATTCTTACTTTATAATTTGTTCATATATGTCATAATTTTTTTTCTATTTTAATAATTTAGGTAAATATAATATAAAATGTTAAAAGTGTTTTTTTAGGTCATTTATTATTCTTTTGAAATTAATAAATCTTTTATAAAAATTTATGAACTTGAGCTTTGCTACTAAAATTATTCCCCAATCTTTATTTTTCCTTTTATTTAAAATCTCTACTTAGTGCATATTTAGGTTGCATAAATATGAGATCACATGTATGTAAGATGTTCCTTGCATCAACATTAAGAGCTTTATTTGCAAGTGTTTTGATTATATTGGAAAAATAGGTTTTGAAGGGACCCGAAACCCTTTACATCACAAAAGAGACAAAGCTGCTAAAATAAATAGACATTGAAGCATAAGCAACAACCAAAAGTAATCTATTAGCCAAAAAATAGCGACCCAACAACAAAGAAGCAAAAATAGGAAACACGATAGAAAAATAAACTATTTCATATTCTTCAAGGTGTTAGCCACTCGATCTCTTGGTTGCAGTGCAGATTGACCATGTCCATTAATTCTTGCTTTTCCTCCTCAAAGGTCTTCCTAAGGTTTCCCCTAGTTTTGGTACATGAGTCTTTTTCCTCATCTTTACTAACCTTCTTTCCCTTACCCTTAGAAGATTGGTCCTTCTCCATCATCTCCGCGAAGTGTAATTGATCCTCCCTGAGCTGACTAATCTTACCAAATAAAACCTTCAGGGACTCTACACTATTCTTGACTGAGAAGTGACTAACGTGCAATAATTTATTGATGTCTTCGTTTGTTTCCTTAATCTTTCCCTCCATTTCACTAAGGTGATTCTCACACAATGTCTTGAAGTCAGTAAAAGAGCACTCTAAATCAACCAACCTCTCAATCAGAATGTCTAAAGAAGAGCCCTTTGACTGGTTTACCATATCCTCTTTTAGACCCCTAATCTTAATATTTACCTTATTAAATTCCTATAAAACCCACTTGACAAGCTCAAAATTGCACGTGGCTCCCGAATGAGCCATATCCAGAAGCTCAAACATGGAAGTATTGTCATCATTCATATATGAAAAATCCTCAGAGAGAGGATTAACCTTCAGTAGCTTAGGCTTAGCAAGGTTTGGATTCACTCCCTCTTCCTCATGCACCTATCTCTCAAGCAACACCTACTCACTGGATGATTGCTGAACAGGGGAATCAATGATTTCAACAACATTTTCCTCCACACCCTTTTCCTAATCTAGAGCCTTCTTACCCTTCTTGTCACCTTTCACAACCCACTTTTTCAACTTTGCAATTTGTCTAGAAGCCCTTTGTGGAATTACATTGGCTTCCTTATCCTTTGCTTCATCAGACAAGACCTTCTCCCCATGACCAATTGTACCAGAATCCTAGCCGTGGAGCTCATTGTTCTCCTTAGACTAGGAGCCACTAGAGATTATATCAGTGTCATTAATAGCAAAAGGGGACCCATGGGAACTCGACTCCTGCAAAATGAGCTTCTTGGAAAAACCCTTCCTCTTTAAATTCCCCCTTTTTTTAGATGGGTCCACCATAGGAGACGATGGACCGCCCTCCTCCTCCTCATTCCATTCAGCTTCACCATTAGCACTGGTCTCCGAGCCAGTCAAAAAAGACTCCTCGCTTATTTCCTTCTCCTTTCCTTTAACCGACTTGGCAAGAGTAAGGGCTCTCACATTCTCCATAATGAGTAGTATGAGGACCTCATGAAGAACATGATCCCTTCTATTCTTCAAATGTTCATAGACCAACACTTCCAAAGACAACAAAAGAAAGAACGTAAAAGAAACATGCAACCCATGTCTAAAATGATTAAGCAGGGTAAAATGGTTCCCTAGAATAGTAGTATAATGATCGTATAGAGTAACATACTGCATAATGACCTCCACCACATCAACCCAAATACACTTCAGGGAAGTCTATTCATAACCCCATGAGGGCATCTTTATCAGCTTCTTTCATTCATTGTCTTTGAAGAACTGGTCCATAGCGTCATCGTTGCTCTTTCTTTCCTTAAAAAATTTATGGCCATCAATCGACAACCCAATGATGGAGTCAATAAAGTCCTCATTGATCACAAAATCCATACCATTAACCTTTAAAATTCTATTAAACCAGTAGCAGACAAAATTCATAGAGGCATTGGGGTCATGGCGGTGGAGCCTTTCTAGATAGGGGGTAAAATGCCCATGGTTTAAGATTCTCTAGATTTTATGCTTATTCCTCCATCTCTCACATGAAAAAGGTTTGATCTTGCTCCTATCACCCCCCATATCCACTATTACCATTAATTGATACCCCAACTACGACGTAATCGCCAAATAAAAAATAGGTGAAGCACAACCCACAAAGCATACTATAATAAGACGAGCAATAATAGCTTGATCACCCCAAATCAAAAGCTCAATATTAGCCATCATTTCACAATAAAATCTTGGCTTCCTTAGGAAGGAGAGAGTAATCCTCCCATGCCTTAAAAATATGAAGTCTGACAACCTCATTTACAAAAAATATGCTAGGGAGTTGCCTTCCCTATAGATATGCATGACACAAATGTTTTCGAAAGATCTAAGCATCATTGTAGAATCCATGATTAGCTGTTTAATTGTCCAACTTGGCTTTTGAATGCCAAGTAGGCAGTTAACAATATTGAGATAATCTCCCTTGACCCATAGCTTGGAGCAGCCCCTATCCAACACAGACTTGATGTTGATGAACACAACTTTGGCTTTCACATGGTGATTGGTTTGGTTTTATTTGTGAGTGTTAAAAGGGTTATGAAATAGATAATTTTGTATATGAGAGTCTTGGTTTAGTTTTGGGTTAATGAACATTGTAATTGAGTTATGTAATTAAATTTTTCTCTAGTTTGCGAGGAATTGTGTATTGTTTGATAATGTCAATTTTTTACAGTACTTCATAAAAATTTCTGAAGTATATTCCCCCCTTGGTTAGGTCTAATAATCTTAATATCGTGAGTTTTTTTTTTCACCATAGTTCTAAATTCCTTGAAGCATTCAAAAACTTCATTTGTATTTATTAAAAAATAGAACCAAATGTATCTAATGCTATCATCAACAAATACCAATATCAAATTAATTTTAATTAAATAATGATAATTAAAAATGATAAATTAAATAATTACAACCATTATCAAATTCTTCATATGCCTAAATATTTGTGAGGGTGTTTGGGTTAAAGGCTATGTAATAGATAATAAAAAGACCTGTAAGAATCCCCATAAAAAATGGGTGTTACAACCCATCTGCATTTTTTAACTTGCATTATGCAAGGATATTTGCATCATCTTTCTAATGACCATAAATATAATTTACGAATTCATATTGATTTGATAAATGGACATATTCAATTACAATAAAATCTAGGACAATTTTCCTTATAATTGAAAGAATAAGCTTTCATGAATTGTGAAAAAATTACAACAAAAAGTTTGCACCTTTTGGTGTAAATGCTACTTCAAACAATTTGATCTACCCATGTTGTTATTAATTTATTTTAGTCTATTTAAAATTACAAGGGATTTTGAACATGATTGGTAGATCTATTAGTAGTCCCTGAGTGTTTATTAGTAAATGGTCCACAATTTCTTTGGGTATCTTCATTCTAATTGAATTTTACTTAGAAGAGACAAGTTTATAATAGGTATTAACTAAAAATGATAAATATTGTATGAAAAATCCAAACAAAACAAAAAATAAAATTCATGAAGATTATAAAAGATTGTAACAAATTTCCCTATTCAACTAACCTTCCCCCAACCAAAGAAAGGATAGTATTTAATACTAAAAAGTATTCATGAATATGAATTTTTTATGAACATGTGGTCTTTTATATAAATACAAATTTTAGGTTGACTATGGTGTATAAATCACCCTATTTGTGTATTGTTGTCGTGATTTGAAGATAGCCCGCTATTTTTTTGATTGTGTGGATATCCAAAAGCTGATCATGGAGTTTGCAACAATCTATGATTTGGCCACTTCTTTGAAGGCATGACGAGAGAGAATGGGGGGTTGTAGAAATGTTTGACCACATGTAAGATTGAAATAATCTCAAATGAATATGACTACACAACATTCACTCTCTCTAGTCCAAAACACTAATAATAAGGATGAGAATGGTGATTACAGAGAAAAATGGGGGGGTGGAGATGGTGTTAGTGGCAGAGGTCTATGTGATAAAATAAGTGAATTCTAAGAGATTTGTGTTGGGAGAGTTTCATACACCTAGGTGTGGGAATTACAAGGTGTTTTCACCTATTTGAAACGATTAGGCTTAAATATCATACTCTAAGTGTTGACCCCACTTAGGTGGTTGGTGTGGGGCCCAATTACCTATCCTGCTTGCTGTTCACTATTTTGTTCACTGTTACCATTCAAATTGTTCTCGCACGGTGCATTGGTTTAGCAAATTCAAAAAAAAAAGTTTCCAATTCCATTGGTTTTCATTTGTTAGTGCACTCACAACCTATGCAAAAATGGGAGCTTTGGAACAAAGTATGGGTGTCCATCACACGATAAAGGAAAGCGAAATTCTATCAGATGTTGTAGCTGCAACCACCCTAGTGGACATGTATGCAAAATGTGGAAGCATAGACAATGCACATGAATTGTTTGATCAAATGCCTCAAAAAAACATGATCTCATGGAATGCCATGATGACAAGATATACGGAAAAGGGATTTATTGAAAAGGCTTCAAAAAATTTCAAGTAAATGCAATTGGCGGGTGTACAACTTGACTCTGCAACCTTTGTCAGCATCCTCCTTGTCTGTGCCAAAATGGGGGCTTTAAAATAGGGTATGAACATCCATCAAAACATAAAGGGTAGAGAAATTTTGTGAGCTAAACCTGTGGTGGACATGTGGATCTATTTTCTTGCTGCTTGTAGATCACATATGAATATAGGCTTAGGAGTATTTACAACAATGATTTTTTTTGTTTGGATCTTAAAAACAATGTGACTTTGTTCTCTTAAGCATCTATCCAGTAGTGGGTAGGTGGTGTGAGAAAATGGTTAGGAGATTGATGAAAAGTAAGGAATTAAAAAGCTTTTTAGATGTAGTTGGATTTGAGGCCATGTGCTTCTTCTATAGGAGACAAAACACATCCACAAACATAGTAAATCTCTGCAACAACATTGGAGAAATTGGCTTGGGAGATGAAGGCAACTAGGTATTTTCTAGATGCAAGACACTTAGTGGTGTGGAAAAGGAGGGAAACAATTATTTCTTTGTCACCATAGTGAAAAGATGCCAATTGCTTTTGGTTTTCTAGAAATTCCCATTGGAACAACTATTAGCCTTGTTAAGAACCTTCAAGTTTGTGCTAATTGTCACATCCAAGACTATTGTAATTCCTACTTTTAATGATTAGTTTAGTTGATTTCATGTAGAGGAAATGAACTCACTTGCACACACATTTAGTATAGATCAATCAAATACCTTGTTAATTCATGATGATTAATTTCTTGTATGAAGTTATTTTTAAAATATTTAATTATGATAAACCTTAATATATGGGTTCCTAAATTGGTTTGCGTATCCTAGAATGTTTAAGAACATTCTCTAATAAAGTTTCCACTTCTTTATGCCCTGTAACACCATCTCTAATTTAAGAGAAAATCAAGGAACTCCTTTGTTGATGTTTTTCCTTTTGAGCCTTTATCTTACATATTATTCTTAGTGAAAGGACTCTATTGTGCTTCTAATTCTTTTTTAGTTTGATTTTTTTTCCTATAGAGTCCCTTATTGATATAAATTGATCAAAGATTTATATATTTTTCCCTATAGTTTCTATGTGATATCTTTGTCTTGCTCCATTCTAAGTGATGTTGGGGCTTATAAATTAGTAAGTGAAATTTTATCCGAGTGCTTCCTTTCTTAACAAATCCATGTTTTGGCCACCATCTATAACCAATCTAAGAATCCATTCAACAAACCCCCTTATTAATTTTTTTTATTGTTGTAGTGTTTTGTCTTTCAGTATACTTGTCACATGCCTAAACATCTCAAACTATAGAAATTTATAAGTGTTAGGGGTGATTGTGTCTAATTGTAGCTTTTATTAAAGGTTTACTAGTTTCCTTTTCCCAATGTTCTTTCCCTCCATTCCTTGAAACTCAAAATTTCCATTTTTTTGCTTGACCTTTGGCTATTTTAGTCTTTTAGATTCCTCATTACCTAGGTACTTTATAATGGATTTACCCACGCTTCCATTCGGGCTACATTGTCTTTGCCTTTGACCCTAGGATTTTAGGTCTTCATGTAATCATGTAATTCTTAAGCTACACAAGACTAATCCAGGAACCACAATTATTCTCCATTTACAGTTCTCCATGCTTTATATTATTTAGCATTGAGTGCTCAACATCATTAATTACTAATTTGAGGATTCACTTTTCCTTTACGTCTCAAAATATTTTGCTTTTAGTATTTTCCCTACTCATTTCCCTCACCCCGCTTCCGATATCCCTTCCTCCTTATGGAACCCATAATTGTAGGATTACTTATACCATCATACCCAAAAGGTATAATGTATGTGGTGAAACCAATCTATAAACCTTGAAAGGATTCCACTCCATTCCTCTCGCTTTTTTTTCTTCTAGCATTTGACACACCACATTAATGATCCTTAACCCATTTCTCTTGAGTCATAGAGTTTTGGACTTCAATATTTTCCTTTACCAAGAAGTGCATCTAGCACTCTATATCCCAAATCCTTGATCCATTTCCTTTACCTTTTTGTCCATATTATTTAGTGGTATCATATTTTCCCTCACCTTGATCCCACTTCTTCTTCCATTAGTATTGAGTATCCCTTTCCTTGATCCTCACTCTTCTTTGCATGTTTTCCTTTCAAACTCCTAAGATTCTTTATACAACCTTCCCTAAAAGTAAGTTGGCTTGTGGTAAGCCTAAACCCTAGTTCCCAAGTGCTTAATGTAACCTAGAATTCTATAGATTCTACCAATCAATTAAAACCCACCACAAGATAATCCTTTAATGATCAAGCCAATACCATATGTGTATAAGAATATTTTCGTATGTGTCACCTAGTCACTTTCTTGGACTAATCACAACATGACACATGTATTACATGCACTTAACCACTGAAAGCAAGTGGGGGGCACATTTTGATGTGATTAAATTTGAAAACATCCCTCAAGTAATGATTTACTTGTGAATTCATTTCTAAAAAAAAGGAGTGACCAATCAAAAGGTATTTGTATCTAAGTAACCTATATGCCTAGCCAAGCAACCTCTACCCATATCCAAGCAATCTCTATTCCTTTTCACACCCCCACATTGTAAATAGATTTAGGGTTAGCCTTAGATAGATAGGGAATTGTACCCTCAATTCTTAGATATTATCTTGCATTCACCACCCTCACTAATGATCTATATAGCTACCAATAAGATTTTTCATTTTCTTAGTCCTACGCAATACTTTAGCCCTTGAAAAATTCTTTTAGACTGAGGCATGATGTCCCTATGAATGAATTTCTAAAAATTCTAAAGAGTAGTTGGATCTATTCCTATTAAATTGTAAAATAAAAAGAGTAACCTAATGGAGACTAGTGATGAATACCCATAAGTGCATTAGACTTGACCCAAGTCCTATAAAATTAACCTAGTAGAATATAAAATAAGATAGAGATCATTGTAGGTATTAAAAAGAAAGTTGTACTATTACATGTCTTGTACTGCATCTTGATAAATTAAGGTATTAAAATGAAATGAGTTAAGGATGGATAAATTAAATCAATTAAATATTTATAGACAAATTTGATAATAAGAGTGTAAAAGAATTTATTGGTGAGATTAAGATAGGTTTTGAAGAGAATTTAATTATCATGATAGAAAAGAAGAAGGAAGAAGAAAGAACATTGAAAGAATCATAGGATTGAGATGAAAGATAATGGAGAAGGTTAGAAAAGTGTAAGAAGCATCAAGAGAGTATTAAGAGTGATGCACTTGAAATAGAGTGGTTCATAATCTAAATTAAATCTATAGAGAAAAATCTAACTAAAATGATAAGGAAATTGAAAGAATATAAGACAACGTGAACTTAGAGAAGTTTAACCTTATTTGTAGGGATACTATAGATGTGGTTGCTATGGGGAAGAAGAAAAAACAAATAAGGGATGAAATAAAGAATTTGTTAATTGGTGAAGAAGAGGAGATAATATTTAGCAATAGAGTAAAAGAAGTCACCAAAAAATTAGAGTTTTACAAGAAAACATTGGAGATGATAGATAGAGCAATTCCTAGTTTGAGGAAGAAAACAACTCAAAGAAAATTAAAGATAAATCAATTACTAAATGATGTGTTATCGACCAAAACACTCCCCAAGCTAAAGAGACACTATGAGGAGATGAATCTTATGGACTAAGAGTCACCTCCCATGTTGTCAAAATCAAGAAGAATTTCTAAAGAGTCTATTAAGTAGTGAATCCTTAATTGGGTTAGAAAAAATAATATCAGGAAGCAATTGTGTGTGAGATAGACATTAGGAAGTGAGTTCTTAAATGTTCAATTGCCAAGAGATAATGGTAGAGAAAAGACTTTGGTCAAGTAGAAAAGGAGTAAAACTGGGAAAAGAAGCCATGATGAAAAGAGAGAAAGAGATCCAAGAGTAGAGAATAGATTAGGAGAAAGGATAATCCAAATATGGATGCATATAAAATTAAGCTCCCTATTTTTGGTAAATACACCAAGGATGCTAGTGAAAGTCTCTTTACCTTGGACTTTCATTGGAGTGGGGTTGGCAATGATGATGAATAAACCCAATTGTATAATTTTGTGGAGACCCTCAATGATGAGGCACTAAGATCCAGTGCATTAAAGAATGCCCTAAGTATGATAAAACATGAAAATAATTGAGTGACTTATTCTTGAAAACTTTCCACTCACCTAATGTATGAATAAAAAACATAAATAAAATGTAAAAGATGATAAAAACTAAGGAGGAATTAGTAAAATATTATGAACAATGATTTAAAAGTGTGGTTAGAAAGCTAGAAGAAAACTTGACATAAAAGAAATGAATTGAGTGTTATATTTTAGGTTTTTTATGCTCACATTATAAAAGAAGTAAATGAGAAGATTTACTCTTCATATAAGGATGTAAAATTGATCACCATAATATAATCCTAGTCAAATATATGGGATAGTGATTTAATGGGAAAGGATGAAATTGATAATTTCAAATTAGAGTTAGAAAATGTAATTTGTGGGAGTAATAAATTATAACGAAAGGTGGGAAAGCTAAGACTTCTCCCCCACCTAGAAGTAAATTTTGGTTTAAAAATTACAGTAGGGAAGAACATCTAAGCAATGAATGTTTGATAATCAAAGGCATGAAGAGGGTTTCCACACTAAGAGAGAACTTGATAAATCCCCTACAAAGATAGTAAGTATATACTATAAAGTATAAAGTGGGACAAACATGAGTCAAATAGGTGTCAAATGTTACTTCATGAAGAAGATGAATATGAACCAATGGTTCATGGATTGAATAGGGAAGCATTTTTTGGATATGGGTATGGATAGAGCATAAGGTTTAGTTGTAAGAGCATTCAATGTTCATTTGTCACATGGCTAGTGGGAACTTCAATTGAGAAAAAGTATAAGACCACTTAACAATATACACTATATGGTACCGCAAATTCAAGATATAGGTCATGTTGACATTTTTATTTTTTAAAATGGTCATTTGTTTAAAACTAAGAAAAAGTTAAAAGAAAAAGAGAAAAAGCTTGTAACGAAAGATTATAAGAATAGAGAAAATGAAAATTTTGACTAAGTCTTTAGGTGCCAAGTAAAGGAGGATGGGTTTCAGTTTTGTTAACCCACGTAGTAAGGATAAATTTTAGGGTTTTCATTTTGAATGGAATTGAAGGAGTGCAAGAAGAAAAAGATGCAAAGATAGATATAGAACCACGTTGTAGAAGCAGTAAAGAGGTGCATGATATGTTGAAGGAAGTTGGAGGAGTTTCATGATTCCTTTCGCACTCTATCCATGTTGCAAACTACATCTTTATCTTCATAAATTATGCTAGGTACATGTCCTTTTTGCTCAAATTTTTAAACTCTTTAGAGGTATTCAGGTTTATGAGAAGTCTAGGTTTTGTAAGAATAGAGGTGTAGGTTCGTGAAATATTGAAAGAGGTGGTTGAGTGGTTGTATCAGCTCAACAAGGGTGCACACCTCTGTGACAACATGTCTGTCCATGATTTATCATAATAACTATTGAGAAGGAGGTGGTAGGGGAGGCTACCATAATAATAATAGAGGTACTAGAGAAAGAGGAAGAACCAAAAGACCAAAATGTTATAACAATGGTAAATCAGGACATTATGCTAATGAGTGTAGAAGAAAAAAAGGAGGAAAATTCACATGTGATTTTTGTGGCGATAGATTACATGATATTTATATTTTCCCCAAATTTAATATTTCTATAAGAATGTGTTAGCATCATGATTAGAAAATGAATAATTGTCTAGTCCAAATGTAACCTATGCTGCTAAAATAGTAATGAATAACTAAAGTAGAGGAGAAAATGTTAGACAATGTAATAAATCAAATATGGAAAACAAATTTAGAATAGGAGAACCCTCATTGACAAAAGAGAAATTGGGAAACTAATACAAAGGAGAAAAATAAGGAAAACTCAAGAAAAATACCATGTAGAAACTTAAGAAAAAGAGAAAAAGAACTTCAGTAATTACTACTATTGGATTAATTTAGAAGGATATCTTCGGAGAATCTTATGAAAGTGAAGGTGAAAAAAATATTTAGGTAAAGGAACACATGATTTGGTGATAAGGAAGTCCGAAGAGATAATTAAGAAAAATAAAAAGGAGAGGATAATAGTAAGGCATGTTTTATAGAAAAATGGGTCTATATACTAAAAAGAATTGGAAAATTTGGTAGAATAAGAAAAGTGTGGGGTTCAAGGGTTGGATAGGAAGAAGTTGGATGCGGTTATTGGAAAGAAACTCATGAAAGATAGAATTGTGATTTTTTCTAGCTTCATCCAATTAGAGTTAGCTTGTGAATGAAGGGAGATAGTAAGTTTAAATGATAAAGAGGAGTAAGGAATATTCAATTAGTTTAGTTGATTATTAGGGTTGGATTAAGGAGAAAATCATAAGTTATTGGTGTTCTTCTTTGTATAATTATTGGTTTCTTGAAAATATGGCAAGGTTAGAAATAGAGGCATCAAGGTCAAAGAGGAGATGACCTTAAACTAATTTATCACCTATGTATAATGATAAAAGGTGGTACAACATGTTCTAAAATTTGGATATTTATGTAAGCGATTTTGATTGCAAAGCTTTGGGGAAATATTCTCAATAACTACCCTCTCGATATTAAAGTCAAGGAGAAGTTAGAAGATCTATGAAAGAACACATTAATAATAGAAGATAAAATCTACCACATTCTCATTTGTGCCTTGATTACAATGTATAACATTGATGAAATTGACTTGCAATCCTATGTTGACTTGACTATGTTCCATGAAAAGATAACTAAGATAAAGGGGGAAACCCATATAATAGGTAGATAAAGAGTAGAACCATTATAAGGTTTTTTCCTTAATGAATAGAGAAAAAGCTTAGCTATGAATTGATAATCAAATTAATAATCAATAAGCATTGATA
>VDFB02109042.1:10847393-10919485 GCA_007258455.2 Sequoia sempervirens
TTACTAAGCTATATGTGGCATTGTTTCCCTCTTCTTGAAGTAACTCATGAGAACCAGATTGATCTTCCGCACAATTGTTGCTCATCAAATTCTGAGAGACATGGACTGTAATGTAAAATTTGTTGCTTGGCATCTTACAATCTCTAGAAAAGGAAACCGTGTCTCCTCCTTTCAAATCCTTATCTTTGACAAACCTTCTCCATCCTCTTGTAAGCACATAACTCTTGCTGCTTTTCCATAATGAAAATCTAAATTGCCATTCTCTACTGTTACTTGTATCCACAAATGTAAGAAAAGTCTCTGATTGGGCATCTAACTTATCCTTAGGAAAATGAAGTTTAGCATATTGTTTTGGGATCACCAGCCTGTTTAATTTACCCACATCACTAGCAGTCATCTGCTTTTGAAATAGATGCTGCCTAATTCTGGAGTCTCCTGGAACAATGTTCTTACCCATCTTCCCTACATTAGACATTTCCGCAGTACGAGATACCACTTGATTAGGTCCATAATGAGCATCGTACCACTTGTGGAGCTGTGTATCATAATTGTGATCCCTGATTAAATGCTTAACTTCATCAAGAGTTAGAGAATCCAGAAACTGATTCTCAACTTCCGAAAGCGGTGCAATGGGGAAATTTATTTCACTATCTTTTCCTCGCAACTTCAAATGAGCTCTAGCATAAGCCTTGGCAGCTTCTTCACTAGTCTTGAAAGTACCCAACCATATTCTAGTACGGTCGTAGTATAGTTGTGCTCCCCAGTGGCCATTCCTTTGCTTAACAGTACCCTTGGACTTTAGGTAATCCTCTTTTCCTTCTTCCTGTTCTTCAATATTTTTAGTCTCTGTTGTCTCAGTATTACCCTCCATTTGATCAATTTCATTACTATCAGCCTCTACTTCATTATCATCAGCCTCTACTTCAATTTCATTACTATCAGCCTTTGCTTCATTATCATGCTCTTTACGAAATGGCTTAGAGCCAGATGATATGCTTTCTTTGTCGCTTTCTTGTTTTGAAATAGCACTACAGTTAGCCCTAGAATTGGGGCTGTGATACCCTTCTTCTTGTGGCTCCTTTGAAAAACTCTGTGAGAACATCAAATTTAAGAATCATAATCTTCTATTTAATTCTTTATTATTTTCTTTTAATGGTGGATCATTGAAAATGATCCAAAACATATACACATTTGATTTCAAAAAATTCATTTCAATTCGGATGCTGCAAAACATCATATATACATACCTTTTCCATTGCACTGAAAGGCTTGTTTTAGATACCGTGATTAGTGTTGATACAATTAGATATTTTCTAAGATTTCCCCAAAGATATCTTCTATTCTATCAACTAATTGAAAGAACTGGAAAAAATTATAAAGCATTTAATATTCAGAAAATAGGTAGCCTACAACTCCACTAAAAAAGAAAAATCACACTATAAATAACTTCTTACCAACAAACGCACATATTGTTTCAAATTGTAAATAATTATATATAAGCCACTATACTTATAAAACAAAACTTACAAGAACAATGGAATTTACATGATTTTGTAAAGCACATATTGTTTCAACCTTTTTCTTTGAATATCAAATATTATTGATGTTCAATTTAAAAACAATAGAAAAACCCAAAAAAAACAAAAAATGCAACAAAAAGAGAAATGAAGAATATAGAAAAACAAACACAAGAAGAAACAGATTTTAACATTAGTCTACCCAAATTGCTACATCCACACCGGAAAGGTTGGGTGCCTTTATACTCATCAATGTTCAATCATATTTTTTATAGCATTCTTCACCAAGATTCATCAATGTTCAATCATATTTTTTTATAGCATTCTTCTACCAAGATAAAGCCACACATGAAAATGTAAGATTCTCCAAATGCAAAGACATGCACAAGAGTGGGAGTGCCAACGATTCTGCAGTTTGCCAAACATAGATTGTAGTTACAAAGCCCAACCGTTATAGGCTGACTTGGCTTCACACGTAGTCAATAGTCAACAAACTCCCACTTGAAGACAAGCCATACCGGTAAAAAGGAATGCTCAGAGATATCCCCCGTAATAGGCTAAGGTCACTTTTTTAAAATGCCGAGAGAAGCTCTACATAATTCGAACTTCTCTCGAGGTACAACCTTTGTTAGAGCATTTGCCAGATTCAATTTAGTGTCAATTTTGTGTAGCTGCAACTTGCCTTCATCAAGAACATGGCGAATGAAGTGATACCTCAGCTCTATATGCTTGGTGCGACTATGAAACACATAATTTTTGGCTAAATGAATGACACTATTACTATCACAAAACAAAGGAAAACCAAATTGCTTACACCATAGTTTGCCCAATAGCCGTTGTAACCAGATGATTTCCTTGGCTCCTTCAGTTAGAGCAATGTATTCAGCCTCAGTTGAAGAGAGAGCAACCACTTGTTGCATGTGAGATACCCAGCTGATCGTTGCCTCGACAAAGTAAAAACATAACCGGTAGTAGACCTCCTCTTATCCAAATCTCCAACCATGTCCAAATCAGTGTAACCACAAAGTTGTGTGTGCTTTCCTCCAAAACATAGAACCTAATTAGAAGTCGCTTTCAATATCCACTGAACGACATGCCAATGTGTCTTACCCGGATTACTCATAAATTTTCTCACAACTCCCACTGCATGAGCAATATTCAGGTGTGTACAAATCATAGCGTACATGAGGTTGCCAACCGCGGAAGAATATGGAATGTTTTTCATGGATTCTTGCTCCTCTGGAGTTTTTAGACACATGGCTGATGATAGACGGAAGTGATCAGCCGAGGGTGTGCTGACAAGCTTGGCATTGGACATATTAAACTTGTCCAAAACTTTATAAATGTATTTCTCTTGAGACAATCTGAGTTCTCTTTTATTTCTATCCCTGATTATATTCATGCCAAGAATCTTCTTCGCTGCCCCTAAATCTTTCATGGAAAAATGAAGAGCTAAATGTTGCTTGAGCTCACTAACAATCCACATACTAGTGCCAACAACCAACATATCATCAACATAGAGTAAAAGAATAACAAACTCACCATTAGGAAGCCTCTTGTAATAAACACATAGATAGGATTCACAACGAACAAATTGTTGCTAAGTCATGAAGCTATCAAATTTCAAGTACCATTGCCTCAAGGCTTGCTTAAGCCCATACAAACTCCGCTTCAATCTGCAACACAAATGCTCTTGATCTTTTTTCACAAAACCTTCAGGCTGCTCCATGTACAGTTCCTCCTCAATATCACCATGAATAAATGCTGCTTTGACATCAAGTTGCTCAAGCTCGATATCCCAAATAGCTGCCATGCCTAAAACAACGCAAATTGTTTGCATTTTTACAATTGGCAAAAAAATTTCATTAAAATCAATATCTTTTTGCTGAGATAAACCTTTCACCACTAATCTGGCCTTGTATTTTTTACGTACTCGATCTTCCTCTTTCAAACGGTAAACCCATTTTTTTTTCAAAGGCTTTAGATTTGGTGGGAGAGGAACCAAATCCCAGGTATTATCAACTCGTAGAGACTCCATTTCTTCATTCATAACATCCATCCATCTGGCTGAATTCACATCTTTACATGCTTGTTTAAATGTGTTTGGCTCTGCCTAGTCAGACAACAAAAGTTCATAATCATCATACTTCGAGGGTCTCTTCTTCTCACGAGTTGATCTTCGTAGTGGAGGAGCTTCATCAAGACATAAATTTTGTAACTGAGATTGAACTCTCTCTAGATCGGATGAAAATCTGCCCTCCTCTGTACATTATCCTGAACATTTTGACCTCTGTCTAGATGAAATGATGCTTCTGAAAGTTGAAGTGGCGCATCAACATGTTGAAGTGGTGCATACACGCCCTGAAGTGGCGCATCTGAGGTCTATACTGGCGCATAAATGTCATGAATTGGAGCATCTATGGGATTTAATGGCACATCGAAGGGTTGTAACGAAATATTTGTGGTAGGAAGTGGTGCATCCATGGGATAAAATGGCGCATGCATGGAATGAAATGGTGCATCAATAGCCTATAATGGTGCATCCATGATAGAAGGCTGGGTAGATAGAATAGGAGGGGGTTGAGAGAATAAGGATGATTGAACAAGGGAAGTGTGAGTTTCCGCCTCAGGTTGAGGATGAAGTGGCTGTAGAGAAGGGTGCACAACATGCGAAGTAACAAGAGGAGAATAGAAGGTAATGGTGGATGACTTTGATATAAGAGAAGGAAAATATCCATTATCAAACATATCAAACTGAATAAAATTATCTGAAGTACTTTGTTTTTGCAAACCTGGAAATACCTTATTAAAAACAACATAACGTCTGCGAACAATTTTCTTTGCAATGGGATCCCACATCCGGAAACCAAACCGATCTTCACCGTAACCAAGGAAAATGCATCTCTTGGATTTGAAATCTAACTTTGTCCTCTTCTCCTTTGGAATATGCACAAAAAATTCACAACCAAAGACACACAAATGATTGTATGAAATTCTTTTTCCAGTCCACCTCTCCTCCAGAATATCAAAGTCCAATTGAGATGAGGGAGCTCGATTGATCAAATAGACTGCAGTGTTAGATGCCTCTGCCCAAAACTCTTTTCCTAAACTAGCATTGGAGAGCATGCACCAAACTCTCTCTAAAATAGTCTGATTCGGCCTCTCAGTTGCACCATTCTCTTGAGGTGTGAATGGGACCACTTTGTTTCTTCAAATGCCATTGTCTGCAAAAAACATGTCAAACTTCGAAGAGCAAAACTTGCCCCATTATCATTTTTGAGACATTTAATTTTAGTTCCAATTTGATTTTCAACAAGAGCTTTGAAAGATTTAAATTTTGAAAAGACTTCTGATTTTTTATTCAACATATAAATCCAAATTTTGCAAGTGTAGTCATCAAGAAAAGTCAGAAAATAGTTTGCACCTCCAAACGATGTTACCTCTGTGGGACCAAAGACATCAGAATGCACAAGTTCCAATGGAGTGGTTTGAGTATCATGGCCCGTCTTCAAAAAACTGCTCTGTCTCTATTTTCCATAACGACAATGTTCACACAAATCCAAATCAATGGATTTTAGGCCTGGAAGCTATCCTCGGTGCAACATAACTTTAAGTCCTTTCTTGCTCATGTGCCCAAGCCTTTTGTGCCAAATTTCAGAACTGTTGTCCACAACTGTCAATGTCACTCCCACTTTATCGTTGCATTCTAAAACATGCAAACTTCCCAATTTCTTTCCCTTTGCAAGCACCGACACACCTTTTGTTACTTTCCAAAAATCTGAACCAAAATTAACATTGAACCCTTGAGTATACAACTGACCTACATAAATCAAATTTCTTTGGAGTGTAGGAACATGCCTCATGTCCTTCAATAACCATTTATTACCATTTCTCAAGGACAATAACACATCGCCCCTTCCTGCAATATCACATTCCTTGTTATCTCCCAGAAAAACTTTGCCAAACATACCTTCCTGATAATTGATAAAAGCACTCCAACATGGAGTAGCATGAAATGAAGCGCCAGAGTTAAGTACCCATGAAGCTGCAGTTGTATTACCTGCTAAGAGAATCAAAACACCATCATCAACAACATTAACTTCATTGTTACCTACCTTGTCTTGAGCCTTTTTATAGTTCCAACAATTTTTCTTTGTATGTCTCGGTTTCCCACAGAACCAACAAGCACCAGGCCGTCGTCTAGAATTTGATCGTTTTTCTGATTTTGACCTTCTATGATCCTTGTTTCTTCCTCGTTCTTGACTTATCCCTCTATTGTCGGTGCTTATAGTGGTTAGGGCATCACCAGAAGAAGGCTCTTGATGTTTTCTTCTCATATCTTCGTTGAGAAGAGTGGCTGCAACATCATCAAATTTTAACTTGCTTTTGGAAGCCACTAAAGTGCTCACTACCATCACCACACCTTCCCAACTATTCGGTATTTGGAACATAATAATAAAATAGCCTTAATCTCATCATCCAAGTTAATACTCATAGAAATTAATTGGGTAACTAATTTATTGAATTCATTTAAATGATTTGACATAGTACCCCCTTCTCGCATTTTCAAGTTATACAATTTCTTCATGATAAATACCTTATTCGAAGCTGATGCAATCTCATACAGTGAAGATAATTTGTCCCACAACTCCTTCGTAGTCTTCTCAGTTGAGACATTAAAGAGAACGTTGCTGGATAGTGATAAGAAAATAGCTACACAAGCTTTCTGATCCATCTTCTCCCAATCTTCATCCGACATAGAGCCGTTTCCTTTGGTTTTTCTGAGCAAAGCAAGTGCGAGGTCCTGCTTGATCAATAATGACTCCATCTGAACTTTCCATAGTCCGAAATTCTGACTTGCAAATTTATCTATCTTCCATTTTTCTGGATCATCCATGGCTCTAGAAATTCTTTATCGATTTCCCAACGAACCAATATTGCAATGAAATTCTTCACCAAGCTCTGATACCAATTGTTGAATTTTAAAACATTAGAAAACAAACAGAAGAATTTGCAGCAAAAAGAAATGAAGAATACATAAAAACAAACACAAGAAGAAAATAGATTTTAACATGGTTCACCAAAATGGCTACATCCACATTGGCAGGGGATGCTCTTTGTATTCATTAACATCCATTGTTTTTACAACATTCATCACCAGTATTTATCAAATACATCTTCAACCAGCATAAAGCTTCATTACATCTTCATACAAAATATTCTCCAAATGCAAAGACATGCACAGGAGTGGGAGCGCCAACGATTTTACAGTTTTCCAAACATAGGCTGCAGTTACAAAGCCCAGCCGTTATAGGCTGACTTGGCTTCACACGTAGTCAATAGTCAACAATTGATAGGATACTACGAATGAAGTGTCTTAGAACTTGAGAATTCAAAATATTTTGCTAAAGAATATACAAGATGAGGGAAATTAAACTAAGAATTATTAGTTGAATAGGAACACCTTAGATGGTAAAAGAATTATGCTACATTCCTAAATCTTTCATCGACAACTCTCCCTCAGTTACAATTCATATTTTCTTCAGCAATGTAACCAATTTGATAGAAAAGATAGCATTTCGGTCTATGCCCTTGATTAAAAACCCCTTCCGCCCAAAGCTCAATATATTTTATTACATCAACGTGACACTGATTGGTGTGGGATTCCATAGGGGACATTACTGCTTTACCTGGGAATTTGTTTGACAAAGGATTCCTTAGTTAATTCTAGGAGGTGGGAGAACACCTACACGAAACCAAAATCCAAAGGATAAATGATGCTGAAGGATAAATATTATATACACCAAAGTAGAACCATGAAGATAAAACTAAGCCTTACCTTCAGTTCTGTCACACGTTATTCCAACACAAGCATCAACATAATTGTTGACTATAAAATTACAAGACAAAATCTACAAACGATTGCCACAATGTTTCTTATAACACTTGAGACATGAATAGTCTAGCATAACCCCTCATCACTAATTGTAAAGGAATACAATTGTAGTGGGGGAAATGGCTGGTGCTTTTAATTGTTGCAATGGCTAAATAGGTGGGTGACTTTTATTTATTCACTAGATTTATTTTTTATGTGATCATTTTAAATGCATGCTGAACGTTTCATTTTCCATGTGAAACTTTCATGCAACAACACAAAGCACTCTTCTTACCATGCATTCAATTGTTATGTCCCTGTCAATTTTTGCGTGATGAGTTTTTGTTTACACCAGGTTTGTGTTGTTCATGTTGTTTACACTGGGTTTGTGTTGTCACATAATACAAGTATGTGTTGTGGATTTAGAGGTAGGTAAATAATGTGTTAGATTTAGTTGATAATTTAGTAATAGTTTGAAATCAATATACTCTTGTAAGCTTAATATATTTCAATATTATTGGACAATCAAGATTATAGTAGTTAGGTTTGACCTTGACCCCAAGTTTGATTCATACTAGGTGTAACTGTGACTAGCATAGTTGAAATTGAGTGTGTTCAAAGTAAAATAACTCTTAGTGTATAAAATATAATAATTTTAAAGTAAAATAAAATAAATCTTAAATAAATAAAAAAAGTTTAAGAATGATATCTTTTGAAATTATATATATATAAAATGATGATGAAAAAAAAGTATGGAGAGAAAATGAAAAGAAGATAGAGGGAAATATGTAAATATAGACAAATTATAAAAATAGGATAAAAAGGAAAAGAGAAAGTAAATGAAATAGAAAGATGACTAATTAAGGATATATAAACATCTCAACTAATTAACTTTTATATTTATATATGTTCAATAAAAGAATAAAAATGAATAGAGAGATAGGAAATATAAATACTTATTAATATATATAGAGAGAAAATGTAAAGAGGAAATAACTAATAAGCAAGTATATAATATATAAATACATATTAATATATAGAGAGAGAATAGGGAAAATAAAAGGAAGGAGATAAAATAAATAATTAGAGAGAATATATAATATTAAATTTCAATTGAATATTTTAAAAAGTAAATTAAATAGAGAAAGGAGTTTGAAATTGTGTTTCTCTCTCCTAAATTGTTGTAGTCTCAATCTTTAGTCTTAATCAAATCAAGTAGAAAAATGATTTTTACATAGGTTAAATTTCAAAATTTAGATATAATCTTTATTATGTTGAATAAATTTTAATTAAAATATAGGTAGGTTAAATTGTATTTAATTATCTAGAAAATTATTATTAAATAATTTTAATTAGTTTTAAAATTTAAATATATGTAAAATAATTTAATATTAATTTTTTTAACTAGTTTAAAACTTTTATTATATTTAATATTTTAAAAATAGTTAAAATTTTATTTTAAAAATAAAATAAATTAAAAATTTCTATAATTTTTTTTAAAAATTATTAAAAAATAAAATAAAATAAAATAATTATCTTTTTTTTTCAGCAAAAGGCTCATAGCCTATATATATTGATACAATAATATAGTAATTACATTGGTAAAAAAGTTATGCCTTTTGGCTAATGTGACGACATACACATAAGACTAGATTTACAAAGATATATGCTCAAAGGCTGGTGGCAAGTAGTAAAACAACAACCTGACCTCCAAACCCCAAAGTCATTTCAAACTATGCAAGTCAAAGATATCACTTAACCAATGCTTCAAGTGTTATAGTAATCTGTAACTGAGAACTCCAATCCCTAAACTCTAAGGCAAAGTACATCAACAACCCAAACTCTGACCCCCAAAGTCCTTTCAGATTTCACAAGTCAAAGATATCACTTGACCAATGCTTCAATTGTTATGGTAACCCTTAACCGAGATCTTCGCTCCCCAAACTCCGAGGCAAGGGATAAATGAACATCCCAAACTCCGCTTGTCAGAGTCCTTTTAGACTTCACAAATTGGAGATAACACTTAACCAATGCTTCAAGTGTTATGGTAACTTGTAACCAAGATCGCCGATTCTCAAAACTTCGATGCAAGGAATAAATGAATGACCTGAACTCTAAAGTCCTTTCGGACTTCACAAGTTAGAGATATCACTTAACCAATGCTTCAAGTGTTATGGTAACCCGCAAGTGAGAACACCGATCCCAAAATGTCGAAATATCTTTCAAATTTTGGGAGTTGGGAAACTCGCTTAGGCAAAGAAAGTTATCAATAATGCATCAAGAATGAAGGACCTCCACTAACCTTCTTTGAATTTATCAAATGTCGGCATTCACCATTCCCTTATACTACTTTCCTACCTTTCGGTAAGGAGTAGACCATCCCTCCGACTCATGAAACCTGAAGTATCTTCATTGTTAACTTGACCCCTTTTCGAGTGTTTGGGTTCGGAGTTTAACTGGACTTCATACCTTGCTCCTCCAAACCTTGTTGGGTGTTGACGATCGGCCTTCCTCGATACTTTTTATCACCCTTCGAAGTTTACCCATACTTCATACCATGCTCCTCCAAACCTTGTCGGATGTTGGCTATCGACCTTCCCTGATACTTTCCTACCTTTCGGTAAGGAGTAGACCATCCCTTTGACTCGCGAAACCTGAAGTATCTTCATTGTTAACTTGATTTGTAGACAGAAACGTGTGGCATCACCAACAATGCCACTTGACACAATTATCTTTGATAAGGCACCTTCAAAAGTATGTCTGGAGGTGTTTGTCTTGAAGGAAATGCATGTGGATTTATGATTAAAATCTATTACAATGTCTTCTATTATAAAAGGCATATTTTCTTGCTCTTCTATAAACCCTACAACTCCTGTTGCTCTCATCAAACCTTGCTTTATTGCATTAATCAATGAACACTGCCATTGCATGATTTGACTGAAACCCTACCTCCATCATACATCATGAGCTATCCTTGTAGTTGAGGCATGATTGTCCCTTTGAAAATCCCGATTCACTGCCCTTATTGCAATGCAAAAACTACAGAGAAACCAAATAGCAAAAAAATGCTACCAACCGACACTATATTCATACAAGCAACACAAAAAATCCCACCCTTACAAAAAAGTAACCCCTTATCAGACTTATTACTCCTTCAGAACATAAGACTTCCAGCCAAAATAAACCCACTCCAGAACAGAACCATGGAATGTATACCACCTAGAATGTAAGAAAGGGGATACCGCAGCTCCTGATACATAAATTTTCTACAGGCTTTACCTTCCCAAAGAGACTCTAGTTTCTTTGCTACATAATGTGCTTGAGGGATCGATTCAATGTGTTGACTGCATCTTATACTCTTGGTCGCAGATCTCATGAGCAACCTCTGGATTTACTTCAAACTGTTCAGTTGTCTATGCATGGCTATATTGAATTCACGATGCCAATTCAATCATAGATCTTTTCCTTGGTGTAGTCTGGAAATATTGCTAAAGGAAATAGCTCTCTGTAAGAGGGGCCACCGAGGTGGAGACTCTCCTTTTTGTCTATGTGAACTGAGGAAGAACAATTTGGAAACTTTTGGCTTAAGTGAACTGAGGAAGAACAAATCTCCTCTTCTTTATGAGAGAACAGACTGGAAGTGTTGGAAATAGTCTGAAGTGATGAGCATGTAGATAAACTTCTTGAATCCATGTCCATATTTTTTCTCACTGCAAACAAGAGTTCGGATATCAAACATTGACTATACTCACAAGAGAGATTTTACAAAATCACAGATGTTATCACATGCATTGGAACCATAATTGCTACTAAAGATTATAGTTGTTGCTTCCAAAGGGCACTCTACAACAGGCAAATAATTATCTTTTTGTTAAACTTCAAAATTTTATTAACTAAAGGATTTTTAAAATTTATTACTATTATTAGAATTTGTAATTTAAATTTTATTTAAAATGGTAAATTCATTTTTATAAATAAATATATTCATATTAAACTTAATAGATAAAAACATGAATGTTTTAATTCATTAAAATTATAATAGATTGTGTCTTTTATACAAGTTGTGCCACAACCTCTTTAAAACTTAGAAAAAAATACTTTATGATTTGATACATTAATATTTAATGCATATAATGACAAGTGCTACGTAGTGGCGAGTACTTGCCTATCTAGTATTGCGGTAATTTTATTTGTTGGTTAGTCGATAAATTATTTGTGAAATATCAATTAGGGGCAAGTTATATAATAGTTTGAAACAATAGATTCTTGCAAGTCATATGTATTGTAGCCACACAATGGAAAGTACCTACTTTTGTAGGATTGTAATACAATTATTTATTGTTTAGTTGATGGATGAGTCATGACAATAATTTAAAGGTTGGCTACATAATAGTTTGAGATCAAAAAATTATTGCAAGTTGAATGTATCATGATTTTAATAGGTTCAAGAATATTATAATTGTTAGGGTTGACTTTGACCTCAAGCTTGATTCATACTAAACATAACTATGATTGACATAGTTGAAGTTGAGTTCGTTTATCAGAATAAATATAAAATATTAATAAAAAAATTATTTTTTTCAAAAAACTTTATAATTTTATTGATTGATTATAAAAAATTAAAACATAAACATTCATTATGACCACAAGATATAAATATAAATTTGAAATTTTAAAAATTCAAGATTAAATAATAAATATAATATGTTTGTTTCATTTTTTAATTTGTTTAATAATAATATTTTTTTTAAAAAGGGGTAAAATTTTATTTAATAAAAAAATCAGCAATACAATCAAGAAAAATGAGACTATCTAGTAGGGGCCCAACACGCACACCCTGCAAAGTGAGAACAAAACTACCTGAAAACAAAACCATCTAAACCCTCAATACCACCTCTCAATACTCTTGAATATCTCCCTAAATCAACAATATCAACTTTTGGAAACAATCCACGGGAAGATGCTCCCATCCCTTAGACTCTCCAATTACCACTATATTATGAGGCCCATTTTTCCAAACAGTGTACAACCTTGTTCCAATCTCGTGGGATATGGACAAAGGATACCCAATCCAAGGAATTGCTAAGGTGATGAATTTGTTGAACCACTGATTCCAACTGCCAATTCAATCCATCCAAACTTCGCTTATTCAATATAGATATTAGAATATGTGAGTTCAACTGATGTAGTCAAGACCAGGGAACCTTATCAGGCCACCCAATCTTGTAGCCTATTCAATCCAACTTATGAAACTCTAAATTTTTGCACATTCATTTAATTAAAACCATAGATAAATCCACTGAAATAACATTCAAAAACTCATGTAGACAACAACAAGATTTATGGAAGTCATCTATCTCATATTTAGTCTTCAAAGCTACTGGTAAGCTATAGGAAAGAAACCCAAACTCTTCATTAACATAAATCCATGAATGAATATTTTAAATATGCTGAAAATTTCTTCATTACCAGCAAAAATCATGAAAAAACATACTTATAATACTCCACATAATCTCCATTTGCTGCAAAAATCATCTACAGGCAGGATTAAGAACAAATATGCGAAATTCCACCACAAACCTGTCACTTTCTGTCCTTCACTACTCCCTAATTATCATGAATCTTTTAAAATTCCAACATGGATTTTATGCGTCTTGTTCTCAACTTTCTAAATCATTTTGAAAATCTTGATTTTGTTACCGTATGAGAAAGTTATGCCCGATTTACTTAAGCTGGGTCTCATAGCCATGACCCAGACAATCTCCTTCTTCCCCAAATGCCAATCAAACCTCTACCTCCTCCATTTTGGGCGTGGCATTCATGCATTCAACCCCTTAATTGTTCTCTTCAATATTTTTGCCAAAAAAAAATTCAAACTCCCTCTTTCTGGCACCTCCACTCCCACAAACTTTTATTCCCTTTCTTTTTTATTTAATCCATGCATTTCCCAGCTGGGGCATGGGATTTCATTTTATAAAATGTCATGTTAATTCACTTGAATTTCAGGCCAATAAAATATATGAATAAAAATATCTTCAAAGGTTGTTGAATAAGGATTAAGGAAATTAAAATCATGCCTGCAACACAAAAACAAGCCAAAAATCAAACGATAATAAAATAATTATTTTTGGTGTGTAGGATTGCCCGTGCACTCGAATGCTCCTACATCACCGACTCACATATGACCTTGTGCCACCCTATAACACACCCCTTTTCTAGTGCAATAAGGATAACAACGGCTTCCATAAATTTATTAGTCTCATATCCTTAAAAGATTGAGAAGAAGAAGAGTGCCTCCCCTAAACTATCTCTACCCACTCCTCCAACCCCAATACATATAGTATTACCTCTAGAGGAGCCATCACTGTTAATCTTCAGGACACCAGTTGGAGGCAGTCTCCATCTACCATCCTGTCAGATTTTCTTGTTGAGAGGCCTCCTCCCTTTAGAGTTAATTTTATTTATACCATCACCATCTAAACCCAACCTTTGCATCAACTCCCTCTCCCCAAAATTTGGAGGGGTATCCACCTCACACATCCCAAATTTTTTCTTGAACCATACCAAGAATTCTCTTCCAAACTTGATGAGCTGCCAATCTCCCTCCTTGAAAAATCCTATGATTCCTCTCCAACCGGATTTTCCAAAGGATACATGAGGGCCCAATATCCCAAGCCACTTGGAGGAAGAATGTCTTAGTAGGAGGGTACCCCAAAGTCCTCTAAGATTCAACAATCTTGTATACATGTTAGTCTCCAGACTTCCCACCAAAGGTGCCAAATAGTCTTAGAATAGGTGCATTGGAACAACAAATGAGGTTAATATTCCTCACTATTGCAACATAGATAACAAATAGATAAGCCTTGAAAACCCCTATTTTAAAGACTTTCCCATGCGAGACACTTGTCTCGAGCAACTAACCAAAGATAAAAGTTGCATCTAGTTCACACAAACTTATTCCACATATTTCCACCAAGGGACTTCCTCCCCATATTTTTTCCTATCCAACTTTTGATATCCAATAGCCACCGAGTATACCCCCTAGGATTAGGACTCCAAGCCATAATGTCTTTCCTTGACAAAGAACTACAGACTCGACCAATTAAAATTTGAGATAACTCTTCATGGTCCTTCTTTGAGCCCCTAGGTGGTCGTGCATGATATTCATTCCACTTAAACACCTCCACATGCCCCAAGCTTTTTTCCTCTTTGAAATCCTCCACGATCCATCCAACCTATATGAAGTTCTGACAAAGGTTATGAAGGTGTGGACAATTGGTCATGATTGGGGGATGACCATCCCAAGAATCTAACTAGAAGATGGCCTCAAAACCTCTGTCACAAGTCTAGAATAAACCTTGCTCGATTAATTTGGGCTTTTTTTTAAGAGTGTCCCAAATCATAGACCCTTTACTTGATAGAGAGATCCTAGGCACATTATTCCTCGCTACGCCTCTCAGATACTGAAAGGAGGAAAATTATTATTGGCTATGGTTGAAGACATAGAACAACAATCTTCTACACTTCCCATATAAGGAAACCCTAGAGATCTCAATCCAAGGAAAAAGTGAGGGAAAGAGATCTTGCAATAAGGTGTCCTAGGGTATGATTAATGACTAAAGAAGGGTTCACCACCAAACTAGGGCTTGGAAAGATAAGAAATGTAAATGACATGCAAAGTGCCATGTAAAACCTAACTAAATGACCTAGGAAATGAAACTGAAATGTATAATAACAAACTGAGAATGAACAGAGGTTCACCTAGAAGAAGGATGAGGTCAAAACAAGCTTCAAAACCATGAAATATTGTGATTTAATTCCCATTCGGACTCATACACCAGTTTGGGTGATTTAGTCCCAGACTAGGGTTTTTGGGTGGAAACATGAATTTGACAGTGGTGAGTCTGAATCTCCTGAAATATGGAAAATATGCTATATTGGGAATCATATGCCACAAGTGGCGTATCAGTCCCACTCTGCTTTTTCAGAGGGTTACGACTTGAATTAAGTCTCCAATCTCTGCTCTTCCTTCCACACTTCGTATCCGGATTTGAAACCATGATTTGCAACCTATAGGTGACTTTCCGTGAAGGTGAAAAACTTGTGACAACTTGATGAATTTTTTCAACCTTGCAACCTAATCTTCAAAGGATCTTCAAGCTCCAAGACACCTAGATCTACAATCACACATGTAGAGAAAGAGAAATTTTTTTTTTGATTGCTAGGAAATAGGGGTTTTCCTTGGTCAAACCCCGTTTAAGTAATTAAACCTTATGATGAAATAATGAAATATGAATACGAAACAAAGAATATGTAATATGAACAATGATACCTTAAATGATGTCTTGAGATATAAATCAACAATCTAACATGAAGTGGCCATGTAGAATGTAGAACTTGATCTTGAACTTTGATATGAAACAATGCTTGTAAATGGATCTTCAATGCTACATCACAACACTAGCTCAACAACATGCTTGATGCTTGATGATCTTAACATGATGATGGATCTTGAATTTTTGCAACAAATGATGGATAATTTTTCTGTTGAATGCCTTAGAAATGCTCTTGTAAACTCTCTTGATGCTCTTGTGAAGTCTTGGAATGCTTAGCTCTTGATCGCTTATGTTGATATCATGAAGGCTTAGGTCAAATAATTATTTGAGACCTTGTTTATATAGGCAATCCATCCAACTTACTGTTTATTAGATCCCAGAGGCTGAAATTCATAAAATTTGAACTTAAAACCCTGATTTCCCACTTAAAACCCTAAAAAGGGGCCAAATGGGACTCATACACCACTTGTGGCATATAGGTTCCATCTGGATGGGACTCATATGCCCAAGGTGGTGTATGGGTCCTACCATGCATTTTTAGGTGGAGGAAATGTTGAGGAGTTGAGAAATTAAGTATATTTGTCGATTATGTCAAGATCTCAGTTGAAATATGCCTCAAGATGCATAACAATCTTCTAATTCAGATGATGGGGGTTAATGCTTCTAAGAAGGATTGGCTTCTTCTTGAGAACACAAATCATTTTTTAGGTTTCTTAAAGTTATGCATCGTCCTCTCATGAGGGATGGGAGTTAAATAGCCCCCATCACCATGGGGCAATGTTGTTGACGTAGAACCAAGTTGAGAAAATGAAACACAAGGTTGTTTTGGTTTAGATTGTGATATTTTGTACTCTCCCATAAAGGAGGGTGTAAAACTAATGAATCCCAATCATCACTAGAACTTGTGTCTGAAAATGAATTGTTTGTATATGAATCTTTAGACTTTGGGGGTGAGATTTTGGATTCTTTATTGAAAGGAGGTGTACATTCGAACGACCACCAATTATAACTAAAGAGTTTTGTTGTAGGTGAAAGACAATTAGGATGAATTTGTGTAGGTTGAAATTTTGATTTTGGAATAAAAGTATTAGGGGAGTTTGGAGTGTTGCGATCATATGATTTATAGCTTCATTCGTTTGCTTCAAGTTCTGCATATATCTTGTTGTATTCAAATTTCATCGCACGGTGAAGGGTAGATGGGACTCCTTTCATAGCATGAATCCATGGTCTTCCTAGGATAAGGTTATATGAAAGAGGTCTTGGCATGATATGGATAGGGGTAGGCAACACTATAGTTTGGACCTCAATTGGTAATGTGATCATTCCTAATGATTTCCTATTAAGATTGTCAAATCCATAAATATTAACATAATTAAGTTGAATGATCCTCTTGTCAACGCTAATTTTATCTAGGAGGTCAATGCTACAAACATTAAGATCTGCTCCATTATTTATGAGAGCGCAAAACCGCAGTTGTATTAATGATCACCTTTATCATCAAGGCTTCATTTTTGTTTTGAATCTCAAGTGAGGGTAATTCATGTTTAGGGAATGCGATTTCTGACTGTGTAACTTGTGTAGGATGAAAGGAGGATGTTACATTATTCAATTTCATAGAAGCTTGGATCTCCTCCTACTTATTTGAAATATTTGTATGTAGGCGATAGTTGAATAAGTTTCCATATGGATACATTAGTAGGAGTATTTTTAAGGTCTTCAACTATATTATGAAAAGGCGAATGAGGAGCACCAGGCAAAATATGTTGAGGCAATGGAAACGAAACAAGAGTGGTTTGTGGTTGCCTACATGTTTGAGCAACTATGTTATAACTTGGTTGCTGCAAAACATTGTTACTATTAGATTGCATCATAGATTTCAAGAAGTCTCTTATTTTCTTCTTTTTATGTGATTCACTACTGGGACGTGACTTAGAAGGCTTGCTAATTAAAGGGGATCCAATTTGTGTCATCATAACTTCAAAAAACTTGTCCTTATTTTCATGATCTCTTAGTGAAGATGAGTCTAATTTCACCTCATCATCTTCATCTAAGGAAGCCTCATTACTAGTGTTTGAAAGACATGTGTCAATGTTCACATTTTATTGCACCATGATATCCTCCCTAGGAGGAGAGTTTTTAGGAGAACTAAAAACTACATGTTCATGACATTCAAAGATTGGTTCTTCTAAAATGACTTCATCGTAAGTAAGGGAGTTATCAATGGTTAAATTTTCTTGTTCAATAAGGTTTTGCATAGGAGAAAAGGGGCAGCTAAGATTCTCATGACTTTTATCGATTGCATTTTCTAACATCAAAGTATCTTCTTCACAATTAGGAGAGATACTAGGAGAAGAGAAAATGTGATTTTCATGATTACCTATTGTTATTTCATCTTCTCCAGCAATGTTTTTCCTAATAGGATAGGTAAGAGGAGAGAAACAACTAGGGTTCTCAAAACTCTCATCGATTAGTTCTTCTAACATCAAAATATCTTCTCACGAATGTGAGAGATAGTAGGAGAAGAATGAATATGATTATTATGATTACCCAAGGTTGAATTCTCTTTCACTAGACTAACCTTACTCATAGAAGGGATACTAGGAGAGGGATCAATGACGAACAAAAAGAAAGGCGAGAGGACTTCATATTAATATGCACTTAACAAAAATATCTTACAATACTCAACAAGATCTGAAAATACAACATGAAGTATGATAACTATAGATTTTTGCAATGAAAATATGATGTAATGATTGTCCTACAAATTTGAAATGGAAAAATGATAGATCAAACATGCAAAAGGATAATACAATTTTTTAGATTTCAAACAAGGTAATTTTTCTGATTACACTATGCAATAATTTGAAAGTGAAATGTTGTTAATGCAAATTTGGAATTAAGCAATGCATGAAATGAACCTAATTTAGTGAGAGGAGGAACTTGCTTCAAACTAACACTAAAGTAGACATTCAAGAGGGGTCCACGTGCAACGATGTAGATGAAATAGGATGAAAAAGATCAAAGTAGGTGGACAAGCCCCCAGGATCCAAGATCCTACGTCAAACCGACATAAGCACAAAAGGACACACACAAGGTGTATAATATGCAACATCAAGATAAAAAAACATACAATGTCAAAGATATATAAAGACAAAAGAAAAAGAAAGAAAAGATGGATCAAGCTTCGACCATTCGTCCCACACGTTGTGGATCAGATCTAAGCTATTTGTCCAAAAATGTATGCTCACTTTGAGGCTACAAAACTTCAGGCTATCTATTGGGTGAGTATCCAAAGGGAAACTTAGTGAGAAAGTCATGCCTTTGAACCGACTTCTCATTGTGTAATGAGAAAGTCATGCCCATGTTTAGGCTTCCCAACATACACTAACCATACCAAAGCTATACCTCTTGATAACTTTGACAAGGCACCACAAAATAATGAAATTTGAGCTTCATGAGGCAAGCAAAGCTTTATATGCGTGAAACTCATGAACAAACAAGATGGCTCCATAGGCAAGCAAAGTGTATTATGCAAGGTGGCCATATAACAATTGTTGTAAATGAAAAATATTGTAAGGTATGTTCAAAGGGATTTCTCTTAGTTCATGTAAGGTCTCTTCTTAGGGAACATTTTTCCTAATGTCTCCAAGAGAGGAAAAATCAAAGAAATATCACACTCTCAAAGGATATCAAGCCCAATGACACCACCAAGAAAAGGACGCATCACAAGAGTGAAACATAGTGAAACATTTGCATAGTGAAACATGAGTGTTGATGTATTCCCCCCACTTTAAAGCAGTTGCTAACACCATCACTGTGAGCAATTGCTTTAACTTGTAGAAGAAGAAATGAGAACTTTTTCAGAAAGCTCTATGCCAAGTCATATGTTTCCAATAAGCTACGCCATGAAAAGTGAAGGGGCTTCCCCCAAATGTATAACTCAATATGTCACATGCAATCCAACTTTAGGCATGTCGTCCACATCCCAAGCTTGCTCTTATATGCGGTTAACTAGCCAAAAGAGACAACAACAAGTGATATAAAAGGACAAGGCTACCTAACCCCTTGCCCCCACTTGGTGCAGGAAAAGGACGAGGCAAAATTAAAAATAATATCAATTAGAGGAACTAGGCACTTCAACATAATAAAGAACACCACAATCCTTAAGATGTTGAATTCGATTAGTCAAAGCCTTAAATTCATTAGTAGAATGACCATGAACTCTATGATATGCACAAAATGAAGTCTTGTAGTAAAATTTATTTCATGTTCTTGGAGGGAGAGAAATGAAATGATCTTGGAGGAGCCTCAACAAGATACCTTCTTGATCAATGGTAGAGGATGTTCCTTTATTCACACAAGATTTCATACACACACTAAATGATAAAGCCTTAGATCAAGATGGAGATAAAGGTGGTAAATCTAGATCTTTCTTGAAAGAGTATGATATATTTTGCTTCGTGTTTTCATTGTATCCATGTTTAGGAGGAAGTTTATGTCCAAGACCATAACAATCGTCTAATTCAGATGAAGGGGGTTTATGCTTCTGAGAAGGATTGGCTTCTTCTTGAGAACACATCCTTTTTGGGTTTCTTAAAGTTATGCATCGTCCTCTCATGAGGGATGGGAGTTAAATAGCCCCCATCACCATGGGGAAATGTTGTTGATGTAGAACCAAGTTGAGAAAATGAAACACAAGGTTGTTTTGGTTTAGATTGTGATATTTTGTACTCTCCCATAAAGGAGGGTGTAAAACTAATGAACCCCAATCATCACTAGAACTTGTGTCTGAAAATGAATCATTTGTATATGACTCTTTGGACTTTAAGGGTGAGATTTTGGATTCTTTATTGAAACGAGGTGTATAATCGAACGACTCCCAATTATCACTAAAGAGTTTTGTTGTAGGTGAAAGAAAATTAGGATGAATTTGTGTAGGTTGAGCTTTTGATTTTGGAATAAAAGTATTAGGGGAGTTTGGAGTGTTGTGATCATATGATTTATAGCTTCGTTCGTTTGCTTCAACTGTGTATATCTTGTTGCTGTATTCAAATTTCATCACACAATGAAGGGTGTATGGGACTCCTTTCATAGCATGAATCCATGGTCTCCCTAGGATAAGGTTAAATGAAAGAGGTCTTGGCATGATATGGATAGGGGTAGGCAACACTACAGGTCTGACCTCAATTGGTAATGTGATAATTCCTAATGGTTTCCTATTAACATTGTCAAAGCCATAAATATTAACATAATTAAGTTGAATGATCCTCTTGTCAACGCCAATTTTATCTAGGAGGTCAATGCTACAAACATTAAGAACTGCTCCATTATCTATGAGAGTGCCTAACTGCAGTTGTATTAATGATCACCTTTATCATCAAGGATTCATTTTTTTTTTTAATCTCAAGTGAGGGTAATTCATGTTTAGGGAATACGATTTATGACTATGTAACTTGTGTAGGATGAAAGGAGGATGTTACATTATTCAATTTCATAGAATCTTGGATCTCCTACTTTATTTGCAATATTTTTATGTAGGCGATAGTTGAATAAGTTTCCATATGGATACATTAGCGGGAGTATTTTTAAGGTCTTCAACTATATTATGAAAAGGCGAATGAGGAGCACTAGGAAAAATATGTTGAGGAAATGGTAATGAAACATGAGTGGTTTGTGGTTTCCTACATGTTTAAGCAATTGTGTTATAACTTGGTTGCTGCAAAACATTGTTAGTATTAGATTGCATCATAGATTTCAAGAAGTCTCTTATTTTCTTCTTTGTATGCGATTCACTACTAGGAGGCGACTTAGAAGGCTTGCTAATTAAAGGGGATCCAATTTGTGTGGTCATAAATTCAAGAAACTTTTCCTTATTTTCATGATCTCTTAGTGAAGAGGAGTCTAATGCCACCTCATCATCTTCATCTAAGGAAGCCTCATTACTAGTGTTTGAAAGACGTGTGTCAATGTTCACATTTTCTTGCACCATGATATCCTCCCTAGGAGGAGAGTTTTTAGGAGAACTAAAAACTACATGTTCATGACATTCAAAGGTTGGTTCTTCTAAACTAACTTCATCATAAGGGAGTTATCAATGGTTAAATTTTCTTGTTCAATAAGGTTTTGCATAGGGGAAAAGGGGCAACTAAGATTCTCATGACTTTCATCGATTGCATTTTCTAACATCAAAGTATCTTATTCACAACTAGGAGAGATACTAGGAGAAGGGAAAATGTGATTGTCATGATTACCTATTGCTATGTCCTCTTGTTTAGTAATGTTTTTCCTAATAGGAGAGGTAAGAGGAGAGAAAAAACTAGGGTTCTCAAAACTCTCATCGATTAGTTCTTCTAACATTGAAATATCTTCTCACGAATGTGAGAGATAGTAGGAGAAGAAAAAATATGATTATTATGATTACCCAAGGTTGTATTCTCTCTCACTAGACTAACCTTACTTATAGAAGGGATACTAGGAGAGGGATCAATGACGAACAAAAATAAAGGGGAGAGGACTTCATATTCATATGCACTTAACAAAATTGTCTTACAAAACTCAACAAGATTTGAAAATACAATATGAAGTACGATGACTATAGATTTTTGCAATGAAAACATGATGTAATGATTGTCCTACAAATTTGAAATGCAACAATGATAGAGAAAAAATGCAAAAGGACAATGCAATTTTTTAGATTTTAAACAAGGTAATTGATTGATTACACTATGTAATAATCTGAAAGTGAAATGTTTTTAATGAAAATTTAGAATTAAGAAATGCATGGAATGAACCTAATTAAGCTAGATGTAATGAAATGCATGTAATAGAAACTCAACCAATTGAAACAGATAACTAATGATAGCAAACAAAAGTGTAGAAATAAGGTTTTCAATGTTGTTAAAGGAAGTTTTAGCATTGATCATTTGGGACTAATTCGCCCAAAGGGGTGTATGAGTCCCAATCAGGGTTTTTTGGGGGTTAAAATGTTGAAAAATGCACAACACAAAAATCCTAGAAAGTAGGCATATGAACCTATACTGGGACTAAATCGTCCAAAGGGGCGTATGAGTCCAAGTTTAGGGTTTCTCCATCGTTTTCAACAAATTCTATGTGAATTTTATGTTTTTTGGTTTGTATGATGTTTATGCTAAGTGCAATTATAGTTTCCAGATGAAATTAAATAACACAAGATGCAAAAATGCAACCTATTTGCACTTTCACTAATGTAAGATTTTGAAACCCTAGATTCCAATTAACTAATGTAACACCTAATGCAAAGTTAAAGCTAGCCAAATATAGGGCTATGATGCACTCTAAATTAGAAATAGGATGTTCTAAATGTAGGTTCACCAAAATGAAAGGAGGAAAATTATCATTGTCTATGGTTTAAGACATAGAACAACAATCTTCTACACTTCTCATTCAAGGAAACCTTAGAGATCTCAATCCAAGGAAAAAGTGAGGGAAAAATTTCTTGCAATAAGGTGTCCTAGTGTATGATTAATGGCTAAAGAAGGGTTCACCACCAAGCTAGGCCTTGGAAAGACAAGAAATGTAAATGACATGTAAAGTACCATGCAAAACCTAACTAAATGACTTAGGAAATGAAATTGAAATGCAAAATAACAATCTAAGAATGAACAGAGGTGCACCTTGAAGAAGGATGAGGTCAAAACAAGCTTCAAACCCCTTTTAATACCCATTGGGACTCATACACCAGTCTGGGTGATTTAGTCCTAGACTAGGGTTTCTAGGTGGAAACAAGAATCTGATAGTGGTGAGTCTAAATCTCCTGAAATACGAAAAATATACTATACTGAGACTCATACACCACAAGTGGCGTAGTAGTACCACTTTTCTTTTTCAGAGGATTAAGACTTGAATCAGGTCTGCAATCTTTGCTCTTCCTTCCACACTTCATTTTTTAATCTGAAACCTTGATTTGCAACCTGTAGGTGACTTTCCGTGAAGATGACAACCTTGTGACAACTTGAGGACTAAGAACAAAGAGGTGAAGCAATTCATGGAGAAATTTCTCATTTTAGATTGCCTTCTACCATTGTTTCTAATAATGGTACTTCATTTTAGAACAAAGAGGTGAAGCAATTCATGGAGAAATTTCACATTCAACATTGATTTTCTACATTGTATTATCCTCAATCTAATGGCTAAGCTGAAGTGTCTAATAAAACTCTTGATCCAATTCACCAAGAAACAATAAATAAACATGGTAATGAATGGCATTCTCAATTGACTTACACCTTGTGGGCCTATCACACGAGTGTTCGTATGGTTGCTAGTGTGACCCTGTACAACCTCATGTATGGTGTGAAGGTTATCATGCCTTTAGAGTTAGAAATTTTGTCTCTGTGAGTTTCCCTTAAAGGGTTAATTGATGATGAAACTTATCATGTTGAATGTTTAAACCAACTTGAGTTGCTCAATGAGCACCAACTATAGGCCCTCAAACATCTCCTTGAGCTTATCAAATACCCATTTTAAAACATTATAATTAGGGTGTTCTTTCTTGTAGTTTCAAGGTAGGTGACCTCGGTCCTCTCTGAGAATTAGAGGAATGTAAATGCACCACTTGATCAAAAGGGGAAATTTATCCCTAATTGGTTAGGTCCTTACATAATCATCTTTGTGTATGGTTCTTGTGCATATTGACTATTGTCTATGGATGGTATGCCTCTAAAAATAATTGGTCAATGCAATGCATCTTCGTCGATACCATGCATAGGGTGTGTGTGGCATGTGCATGACACTCGTTCCTCTCTAGGATCATAGTTCATTATGCTACGACATTTCTTCATTAACACATTGCCTCTTTAATTTTTGTTATGATGTAAACATGTGTATGTAATTAATTTCTTTAATTATGAATTATATATATACATGTGTTTTAATAGTATGCTATGTATCTGTCCATTGTGTTTGATTAACTTTTTTGGTTAGGAAACTAAATCATCAATGTATTTAATTAAGAATGCATCCAATGTTTATTTATTAAATAATGATAGCATCTAATCTAGCCATACATCCATAAAGAAATATCCATCACATAATCATACATGACACACAAGTACACATGTAGAACACCATCATGCATGTCAAAAAATTTCATATATATATATATATATAATATGATGTACATGTATCACACCATTGTGTCAAAATGTGATTTTTTTTATATTTGTATACAAATCTATACATCAAAAAAGATATGGTACATCGAGATCTAGCTTTCAACCCCGGGTGCATGGCTCCCTGAGCCTTTTGGCGCTAGCAATGGCGATGGAGGATGTTGGATTGATGAGTAAGAGTGCGATTGATGAGACCATGCCATGGACATACTCCATGACTGTAGTCCTTAGATCTATCCTTGTAGCTCGACTGGCTTCTCCCACAACTGCATGACATGCTCCTGAAGTGAAGCCTCCCACTCCTAGGCATGCTGCATCTCCTCTCTATGCTACCACACTTGAGGATCAACGAGTGCCACCATTGTTGCCTCTACCAACCTCCCAAGGTCATCAAATTGGATTTGTAGGGTGTCACTTTCTTGCTCGACACTCGGTTTGCATTAGGGCCTAATCTTGCTTGGAAAAGGAGATAAGGAGCTATGTCACCCACTAATCTCACTACCTTGTCATCATTGTCATGTTTGTGACTCGTTGGATTGCCTCCAACTATGTCTCCTCATAATTTATCCTAAGACACACTACAAGCTCAAATAATGGGGCATGGCACCTCGTTGTCAGTAGCCTATAGGTGTCTAAGATCGACCCTCAGATCTAGATGGTTGGGACCGCCTTTGGTATGCAACACCTGAAGAAATCGAGTGACTCCTATGTCAACACAAAAACCACAAAGAAAGTGGATGATGTCAATATCATACCATACATGTATATATATGAGAAAGATAAAATGGAAAGAAACTAAAATAAAAGTAGTTTAAATGAAATAACATGCACCATACTCATACCTAGATCCCTAGCCTTCTAATGTGGGTTTGGGGGTGGATCACTATTGCTAAATGTGATGCTCGGCCTTATCACTACTGCTAAAGGAGGCATGATCATATGGGCTATAGGTGGTATCGATGAGATAGGTGACATGTGCACTGGTGATGCCACCTGTCACCACCACCTCAGTCTCTACTATCCACTTGCCACTACCTCATTGGCCTTGTCACCAACACTAAGACCCTCACCTCCTAACCCCTACGCACCATCATCGCTTGTGAGGGAACTTGATGGGAAAATCAAGGTTGGGCCTACTATCAACCACCAGTTGGTAAAGCCAAAAATAATTTTGATGTTGATGTCATTGATCATGAGGGCCTTGTGCAAGTCCTCATTTTTTGAACCATCATTTCCATTGAGTGCAACATCTGTGATGGTGGGACGAGGCCAATCCCCCATGCATGTCACGCTCCTATGGGACCGTATGTACATGGGAGCCATCAGGGGATCATTTGTACCTATCCAAACTAACAGGCGACTTGGTGCTAGTAATATGAAACTATAATATGATTTGACTACCTAGTCAGGAGTCGATCACACTGCATCCTACGTAGTTGCCTCCTGTCAGATGACTAGGTCCATACCTACCTAAAGGGGAACCATCTAATATATTACATTCATGGCATGCCTACATGTTGTCACCAAAACTGTAGGTCACCATATTGCTAGTCACATGTATCAAGGGGTATACATACACTCACGGTGTCTTATGTAGTAGGCCCTGGGGATACCTAGTCAACCTCGCACACCAGATACATGTGAACACCCAAACCTAAAGTAGCGTGCATATCATAATAATGTGGTACTCGTAGTGGACTTATTTCTTAAGGTCATGGTAGAGGTGTGTTAGTATTCTTTGACCCTAGGCATATACTATCCCTCTCCTCAATGACATAGATGTAGTCGACGAGGCCCCCATGCAGGTGTGAGCCTCGTCCATCCATCATGACCCATAGGGAGATGGTCACAATCATTACCCACTACACGAGTGGAATTTCCACACACCCCTAATCCAACAAGTGCATGTAGATATGCTTTGATGTCTCCTCTGTGATGACTCATTTGAGGTAGTAATATTTTGTGGCTTGGGCGTCTTGCACAATTATGCCCTCCCCCATAGGCCACCTGCTCCCTATGGATAGGTAGGCCCAAGATGCGATAGACATCCTCCAACGTCATCATCATCATCTCTTCGATTGGGAGATAGAAAGTAGTGGTATCTACATCCCATTGCTCCATCAATGCCATGAGCATGGGTGTATAAAATTATATCTCTAGCATGGTATACACCCACTAGAGCTCGACACGTTGTAGCAAGCTATAGTCATCAATGTCAATCTCGTTGTTGTGGTTGTGTATCAATGATATAATTGACTTTTCCACATTCTCACATATCTCAGGCCACTCCTTAAACAATATAAAAATTTCATGTCAGCACAATCTTCATCATACACATATTCTAACTCTACATCATCATAATCTTTCAAATTTTTCCTAAGTCTACCTATGGGACCATAACACGTCACACAAGCATCTACACACCATCTTGGCATTCAATGCCAAATAAAATCCAAAAAAAGCACATCAGATAAATTCCAACGTGATCAAAGGACATTGATGCGCCATCAGGATGACAATGTGTCAATTAAATACCTGAACTGCTTGAGAAAGTGAAAAAGCTAAAAAATCACTCAAAATGATAAGTTGGGATGAATTTTTTTTGTACCTCGTCTAGTGGGCTGCCCCTCGCCATAGTGGTGCATAGATGATCAATTTTTGGAGGTACAAAGTCTTGTTTGTGAGGAATTTTTCTGACATCTCTCTTGAAAAGTCAACAAAATCATCACCATGAATAGTGATTTAATGACCCTTCCATGGGGACACCTGGGCATGCCCATTTTTTGTAGCGAAAGTGTTCCTTCCATCCTTCCTATTTTCACCCCACCTAGTTGGGGAAAAACATAGGAGGGGACATATACTCACTTCTTCATCATATTTTTCCTTTAACTCATCAGATTTTTCTTAACCATTCTTCTTTCCATGATAGCTTCTTCTAATTTTTGAAATTGACCCGATTTTGAGTTTTGCAGAACACAACTTCACATTGGGCGTTGTAGTTTCCTATTGAGTTCAAATTTTGTTAGTATTTGTCTACTCGACCTCTACAGCTCTACAGTATCCTTTTTGGAAAAATCTATAAAAAAATTAGAATTTTCAATTGCAGCATATATGTCTTCTTAACTACTTTAGTGCAACTGATTTTTCTCCAAAAATTCAGCTCACTAAAGTGGGGGAAAAATTTAGTGTCATAAAATTATATCCCATGGAAATTCCACACTTGTGCATCTAGCCAACTATATTTATGGCACCTTTCTGCATTAATGACAAAAACCTATGAGTCAGAATTTCATGATTCCAACTCCATAGGGGACAATGATGAAGCGATATCAACCTGGATGTCTCATTCTTACAAAGTTTTGTGTAGGATGACTATGCAAAACATAGATGTTTGCATGACGTGCTAGCATCCCCAAACTTTCTAAGATTCAAATGAGAATACTTTGTGTCCCTTGCCTATGACATGTGTCATTTTAGCAAAAAATGCAAAAGTAACGACTCTTCCTGCCTATGCAACCTCACAAAACTCCTCTTTTCTCTCTTTCTCTCATTCATTCTCACTCTCTCGTTCAATCTTGTTTTCTCCTATTCTCTCCTCTACATCTTTTATCTCTTTCTCTTTGTAGCTAATCTCTATCAAATTTCCATCACAACAACAGTTGAGACTCTCTTTCAAGCTAGCATGTCACGTCTATCAAGCCAAGAGGAGAGCCACATGCTATTGGTAATGCTCTCTTGTCTATTTTCTATTGTCTATTTGTCTCATCTATTGCTTTCATGATAGGAGCTCTCCTCTATAGCGAGGTTTGTTTCTATCAAATTTCTTTACATTTCATGTCATTTTATCTATTTTTATCTATCTAGCTTCCATGGAGGGGGAACACCAAAATGGAGGTTTGACTGAGGCAAGTCCCTAAACAAGCACAACATTTTTCCCTATCTACCTTGTGTGTAGATGTACAGATTTGAGGAGTTGGCCATTGTAGACCTAAGGTTTTTACTCTCTATTTTGATAGGGACGACAATGTGAGGCACATACCCTCTGTGATATAGATTTTAGGACCCGAAATGCTTGCTCTCTTCCTAAGATTTTTCACCTAGAAAGAGAGAGATTAGGGTTCTAAAATGCTTATACACATTCAAATAAGGATGTATGTGATGTTGTTAATGCTAAATGGGGTGATCTAAGTGCTGCTAAACTATAAAGTTGATCCAACATACATGCAAAATCTAAGAACTAAGACTTGTTTGAAAACACATCGTGTAATATAAAAGGACCTAAAGAATGATCTAAAAATGTAAATAAAGCCAAACAAAAAGGAAAGGATGTAAATGATGTGCACCTGGAAATGTATCTAAAATTGGAAATATCTCTAAAATTTTGAAATTGCTGATTTTTAGGCCTAGTGGGACTCATTCGCCAAAATGGGACTCATTCGCCAAGCATGGAAAATCAGTCCTGTTTCTGCTAAAATCTTCTGGAAACCTATTTCTGACCGTTGGGAGTTGATTTATGAGAAATTCACTTTTCAGGCCTATAGGTGGGACTCATTCACCAAGGGTGGTGAAGCAGTCCACCTACAAAAATTTGGAAAATTAGAGGAAGATTCTGTGGAGTTAGATCTATACTTTTGCCTCCTACAGGTCTCCGCTTCTAAAATTGTCAGATTCAGGTCTGAAAATGGATTTTTGTTGATGATTTGACTTAAATGAAGGGGAGAAGACTTGAATGACTTTACAACTTGATCTCCAATGATTCCTAAGTCTCCAAGAGTCCTAAATTTGCATACAAACAAAACAAGAAGATAAATTGTTGATTGTTAAGGCACAGGGGCTTGCCTTGGTCAAACCCCGTTTAGGTAATTAAACTAAATTGATGAAATAAAGGAATGAAGCATGAAAAATGGAAGTTATTACCTTGCAAATGATGATAGATCTTGGATGCCTCCAACAACACATGTAAAATCTACCCTTGAATGCTTTAGAATGCTAACTTGAAGACTTCTAATGGAGAAACCTTAACTTGCTTGACTTGGAGTGAAAGATTGATGGATGAATAATGAATAATGGATATGAATTGAGTTGTTAGATGTAAAATGAGGATAAAAAAACTTATTTATATTCAATTGTACCCTAGTACCCGATTATACTACATCATAGGCCGACATGTAGTGAAAATAAACTTTAAATTTCACCTTTTCCCGCTCAAGGGTTAAAATGGGGGCCAAATAGGACTCATTCGCCAAACATGGAAAATGGGTCCCACAGGGGCCATTCCAACACCTATGAAATAAGGTTTAAATTGCTATCTTGCCAGGTGTTTGATCAATTAAAGCCTCGAGATGCACAATATGGGTTGATAGAGGACTATTAATGATGTAAATGTTGAATAGGGCTTGGGACACATAAATCAATGTAAAAGTGTAATTAAATGCACTTTACAACACTAAAATAAGTTCCACATAGCCTAGAAATGCATAAGAACTAATGTGAATGTGTAAATCACATTACAACACTAGTTTGTCATTAAGTTTATGTTAAAAACCTTCTAGATTGATGTAATAATGTTATTATAATGTTGAATTAGGGAGAAATAGGTCTATTAAGTCTAGAAAAGCGTGAAATCTTATTAAAAGACTTCACAACACCTTTACAAGACATCAATAGAAGCATATTGTTTGATTTGCAAGGGTCCAAGACCTAGTGTGGACACATAAAATGCCTCACAACACTAGATTAAGACCTCATTAAGTCCATTTAATCTCATGTCAAGCAACGGGTCCAATTTTCGATGAAACACTCTCTATGACGTGTTTTCGTCCATGGCTGAGGCTTAATCCTCCTAGGGGTAGAATCTATGGTTTTTGAGGCTTTTATTTTCATAATCTATAGGTTGTAATTTTATCTTTAATTTCTTTTATTAAGTAGTTTTTATGATTTTTATCCTTGATAGCTTAGCTTTTCATTTAATTAAGTTGTGTAAATATTCTTTATTTTCTACCTTGTCACCTAAGCTTTGCACTTTGAGGTAACTAAGGGCTATTTTCTCCTTGTAGACTCTACTTATCTTGAGTCTCAAGAGTAGCGAATCCCCTCCTTTACAAAAGGATAGGGTTGAATAATTAATTTTGAGGCCACTAGTGACCATTTCACCATTAAAGATTCAACCTTCCTAAAATAAAAATGTTAGTTGTTATAGGTTATAAAAAATATAGTTGAAGGAGGTAATTCTCATACCATATTTAAATATGATCTTCCCATAGTAGATTATAAGCAATACAAATGCATGTTCAATTGAGTTGTACTCTAGCACCAATAATTAATTAAGAATAATTAATAATTTTTATCAATGGGAAAAAAGTGTGTGAAAGAAGTTGTTTATCCACATAATTAAATTGAAAATTATGCTTTCACATTAATAGAACTTTAACTCTTTCACTCTTAGAAAATTTGGCCAAGAAGATAGGGTATTTTATTGTATTTTGGTCTTGTCTTAATTTGTTGTAAACTAGAGAGCAAAAAATTGTATGAACTCTCTTCAAGATCATATTTGCTAATACAATAGCCTTGTACTAATCATGTGACCTCTAAAGGCGGTGTCAAGGTACCATTAAAATATATCATTTGATGCATATGAACACACAAATCGATACCATAATACTAATTATGGTATTTTAGCTTATATAAAGATTGAAATTATCTCCAAGGTGCTAGTGAAAGTTTTAGTCAAAACTTATATAATCATTATTCTATGATTTTGGACCTCTGAATCACCTAAAGATATCACTCTTTAACTAATCTAAAGACTTGTTTGAGAAATATTGATTAGGAGAGTCCCTCATCAAACCACTAAAAAAGGAGTTCTTGTGCAACGTATGTTTGTTGTTATAAAAATTAACTTAGTTGTTGTGCAACTTGTCATTTGTGCAAGTGAAAAAGATATACTTTCAATTTTTGTGTGGTTTTTGATGTTAGAAGGGTCTATGTTTATTGATTTCTATTTTGGGTGATGTTGTTCATGTTTTGCACACACACCCTGTTTGGAACGGGGACCATCTCGTCCTGTTGCCTTGCCAGGCCATTTTGTGTCCTTGCCTCATTTTGCGTGCCCCTAATTTTGGCATCTACTGAGCCTCATACTATCATTTCAAGTCAACCATGTTTAACCCCACAAAATTTTATAAGTCCTTCAAGTCCTCTGGGTCTGCCCTATTGGATTTCCTTAGCCGAATTTCCTTGCTCGCTCGATTCGCTTTTTCCTTCATTTTTGACTTTGAGGACAAATTTCCTATGGATTTGGGATGTTTAAGTGGTGCCTAAGTGAACTGCCAAGGTTTCATTAAGTTCCGGGGGTTTCAGAAATTTCCTTCCAGAACTCCGTCCCTCCTTGGCCATTTTGACCTTCCATTGACCCCCGACGTTCCACCTTCCGGAACTCGGCCCCTCCGTGGCCGTTTCCGAGACTCCGTCCCTCCTTGGCCATTTTGACCTTCTGTCGGCCCTCGACGTTCCACCTTTCAAGACCCGGCCCCTCTGTGGCCGTTTTTGGGACTCCGTCCCTCCTTGGCCATTTTGACCATCTGTCGGCCCCCGGTGTTCCGCCTTCCGGAACCTGGCCCCTCCGTGGTTGTTTCCGAGACTCTGTCCCTCCTTGGCTATTTTGACCTTACATCAACCCTTGGAATTATGCCTTCCGGGACCTGGCCCCTCCATGGCTGTTTCCAAGACTTCGTCTGTCCTTGGTCATTTTGACCTTCCGTCGACCCCCAATGTTCCGCCTTCTAGAACCCGCCCCCTCTGTGGCCGTTTTTAGGACTCTTGGCCATTTTGACCTTTCGTCGCCCCCCGACATTCTGCCTTCTGGGACCCAGCCCCTTCGTGGCCATTTCCAAGACTCCATCCCTCCTTGGCCGTTTTGACCTTCCATTGGCCCCTGGTGTTCCTCCTTCCGGGACCCAGCCCCTCTGTGGCCGTTTTCAGGACTTTCCTTCCGAGCCACCGTATGCTCATTTTTGTTTCAAAGGGTGGTGACCCTCCAGCTTTCCCCTTCCAAGATTCTGCTTTTTTTTGAATGAGTCCAATCTTGAGGAAATTTTTCTTGGCACTCTTTATTCCCCTTTTTCCATGCGCTATAATTGAAAATCTTGGTTTTGCTAAGTTTTATGAGGTATGGGAACTTCCCTTGGGGATTGTTGTCCCCCATTCACAGTTCGCCTTCCTTCCGCCTTCCGTCCATTGCTCGCATTCGTCGGCACTTTTGGGCCCGACCTTGGGAAATGCTGTTCCCCGTTCACTGTCCGCCTTCCCTTCACCTTTCGTCCATCACCCACCTTGGCGTCCGCCCCCTTGGGCACGCATTAATGTTTATGGTCCAAATGAGCTCCAATGATGAATATTATGATCTTTTGATGATGCATGGATGGATCTAACAGGGAGTTTTCAAGGTTTGAATAACGTTTACCTTGATTTGTGTATGAAAGCACTTACTGCACTTCATGTATACAAGATTCAAGAAGCCTACCGCAGGTTCGTCGGGGAGACCCATTAAGAAAGATGAACAAGGAAAAGTGCATAGCTCCTATCACCATTCATTTCATGCCCACCTTTCCTTGTAGCACCCATCAACAGAGCTGGAATTAAAAGAGGGCTCGTGTCCTTGAAGGTGGTTGGAGGGAGCAACTATTTCTTCCCTCCAAACAAATGATAGCGATCCATTAGAAGCTGAATCATTTGATCCAATGATACAAATTCACAAATGGGATGCACTCGACTGGCTGAGAAATGTTTTAGATCCATCAAGGGAAGAAGGTGACTTTCAGGTAGTTTCAGCTACAATGAAAAGGGCAATCAACTAAATGATAAACTGCTACAACACCCGAGCACTAGATGACAAAACAAGGAAAAGATAAAATTGTATTTTAAAATTACTAGATAATGGGAGGTAAGTGAAACCCTAATGTAATCAAATCTGGGCCACACAATGTAATTCAATCCTAGCCATTCATTTGGGCTTTGAAAAACTATAAATAGGGGCTTGCCCCTCATTTGTAAGGGGTTGAAGAGCTAGTGTAAAAGGAATTTGCAGCAATAGAAGACAACATTTCATGATTTTATGGATGTTCTCTTTGATTTTTCTCATCTTGCATGCATGGTTCTACTTACCTTTTTAGTTTATTTGTTAGTTGCTTGAATGGAAGTGGCGATGGTGATTGTTGTTTCAATATTTGATGAATTTCCAACTCATGTTTTTTGTGGTTCATTGATGATGAGTCACTTTGCAAAGCTAGTTTGAGCTCTTTACTTCATTGTTGTAACTTAGTTCAATTACATGTGCATGACATGTGTGTGTGTAATCTAAAAAATTGTAGTCCTTAGAAGATTGCACTAGTTTTGTGTAGCTGTAGGTTCTCTTGGTCAAGAAAAACTTAGTTTTAGGGAGTTTGTTTACTGTAGCAGCCTCCATGATTACTGTTCATTCGTAGTTTCAGGTCTAGGAACTTCCTCTCTTCCCTGCTCTTTTTCCCTTTTTTTAAATAGTAACCTTAGGCAAGGTTCATTGCACATTGTCAAGCTAAATCCAATGATAAAATGGAGTTCAAGACTGCTGTTTGAACCTGCAGCAAACACACAACAACTCTCCCATCCTAAGAACTCCATTTGCAGATCCAACTTCCCCGCTTTGTAACTCATCCATAAGTCCACCTTTGTAATTCCAAAAAATCACATGTAACAACTAAGGTATTCCAAGCATTGTCAAGTCTTGACACCCGAGAGACCTTGGGGTGATTTTCAACAACTTGTTGGAAGTCTCCTTTCAAGAGAGGTAGTGCATTTACGCACTGCTTGTGTTGAGAAAGTGTGCAAGAAAACCCATCAACAGAACTAGCGCTAGAAGGAGGGCGTGACATGTTGAGGCTACAAAGTAGAAAGTTGGAAGTTGAAAAGAGCACTTTCAAGCAGAAATATGAGATAGGGAGATCTCATCGCATGCTGAAACTTAAAATCAGAACATTCTGAAGGCAAACAAAAGCTCAGTCGAAATGGAGCAGCATGCACAAATTAGCATCATCCAGTTGCATGCAAATTTGAACAAGAGAATGAAGAAGCCATTGCAACAATTCGCGTTAGTGGATAGATGTTGGATCCATTGCACTCGCAGGCACAACGAGTTGGGGTGTCTGACTTTCTTGAGCAGAATTGAAAGGGTCTTGCAAAGAGAAATCCCCTTTTGGGAAATCTATCTACCTTTAGCCCTTGTAGACCCAGAGGATAAATTAAAAACCATGGAAGCTAAGGAATTCAAGGGGCTAATCCAAGAATTTTTGGGCAGTAAAGATGGACCAAGATTGGAGGAAGTACTAATGGCAAGTTGGTGTAGATTTCACAGTGCACCACATTCAAAATTTATGTGTCCATCATGTGACAACATCATCACTCAAGTCAAGGGTTGTTAGACAAGTTGGAGTAGCCAAATTTCAATGAGGATGAGTCATCCCATGAGGCCAAAGATCTATCAACATCTAGAGGACAACATATCGAAGAGGAACCGAGGGATTTGACACAAACTAGTGCTGGGACAGCGAACGTTAAAGCCAAATATGAAAAGGAAGGAGTCAATTTCTGTAGGATAGTAGAAAGCTGTGATGAAAATTCAGTTGGAAGGGAGTTGGAAATCCTTTCCTCTATCAACAAAGAGAAATCCTCCACTCAAGAAGAGGAGATGGTGACAATTGGCGATGAATCAACGAAATTTGTAGCAAAACATTCTAGGACAACCAACGCAGATGCTGAAAATCAGGAAGAAGAAAAATGTTGACAACCTTGGGACAATAGAGAATGATGGCAAAGAAATAAGAAAGATCAGATTAGAGGACCTCTCTTTCATAAATGACAACGATCGAGAATCTAAAAATGAAGATTTGGAGGGGTGGGAACAACTACAGCTCATGTTTGTCTACTATCAAGCTTTTTTTTCAAGTGATGATGAGGACCTAGTAGCGGAAAGATATGACCAACTTGTCTCCAAATTAGCAAAGGATTGGTTGGAGCTGAAATACCAAGTGGATTTGGAGGTGCTACTACTGCCAAATTGGTGCAGACTTCATGATTCATCACACTCGTAGTTCACATGCGGACTGTGTCAAGAAGACATCAAGCAAGTCAAAGAACAAGCAAGGCAGCCAAGCACACCACTTCTTGTAGTTGCTTCAAGGATGGAACGTGAGGATCAAGAGCCTAAGCTAAGTGACAACCTAGTTGAAGGTAGTCCTCAAGAGGATGTTGGGACAACAATAGAAGGACAAGAATACAATCTTGAGCTTCCGAGCAGTGAATTAGATGAAACAAGGAGGTTGTCCACTAGTCATCAAGAATTTCTCCCTCTTCAAGAGCATTTGTGCACCATGAACGATAGGCTTTATGACAAGTCCTTCGAGGGAGATTATGTCGAGGATTTTGGTCCCCTTGATGAGGTTCCGTCAACTGATGACTTCTTTTCATTGGGAGTTGTACTGCGGAGGTATGCTCATGCTGTAGAGGATTACATCCCAAATGTTAGAAGTGATGAAGACATACTCCTTGAGCCTCTGAATGGTGATGCACTAGAGTTTCTGAATTGGGAGAGGGGTTCCTTCTTCGTCTATAGCAATAGTAAACAAGGGGAAACAAGTGAACGTCATGATGAGATGCATGAAAAAAAAAGAGAAGAAGACAAAGGCAGGGGTGTTGAGATAGCAGCCAACAGAGATGAAGCACTCGGTCGACTACAAGATGAAACTTGGAGTCCTTTCGCGATAATTATTGTTGATCCTCCCCCACCTCGAAATGGCTGCAATGGGAAAAATTCGCCCATGTCATTGTCCCATGACATTGAATTCCAAATAAATAAGGACAACACTTGGGAAAGGAAGTGGGACAGTGTGCTACCTTTTGAGGACATCAATCAAGTGGACATCAAGTTTGCAAAAGATCAATGAGATGAAGTTTGTCTTCTCGAAGAACAACTGATAGGGATTTCCAATCCTGTGCAAGATGTGGAAGAAGTGTTTGCTTCCCCGTTCTCCCTACCTTATGTAGGCTTGATGCATGAAATGTTGCACCACCCGATGCCTCCATCCGAAGTGGCCAATGCACCTGTCGACGATGTTGTGCTTGCTCTTGACTGTCAAACGCTGCCACATCTGCATGACAACATCTAGGTTCTATCCTTCCTTAATCCTATGGGTACTTACAGTTGCATGTTTCATTTTGATTATGGTAATGAGAGAAGGAAAACATGTTTATATGGATTAACCATGGGTTCAACGAATCACCTCAATTGCTGATTTTTCATGATGATGTGACTGAACTTGAGTGTTGCAACGTTGAATCTCTTTTTTTGGAATATAAAGATAAATTTGCATGGTTAAGAAAGATAATGATCGCCCGTTTGCTTGTGCATGCAGTGAAAAATCCAATGAACGTTAATGTAAGCTTGCCCTACCTGAACATAGTGCTTTGTAAATATCTCTTTGTACATAGCTCATTTTTGTGTAGTGTAGGTTTCTTGTAAATACTTCGCTTTCCTGCTTTCCTTGGGTTAGTTGGTGTGTTGTAGGTTGTTTCCATTAGATTAGTTTTCTTGTTGTTTTCTTTCGCTTTTCTGTTTTGGTTAGTGTAGCTTTCGCTTTGCTTCTATTTTGTTGCTGCTTTGCTCGGGGTCCCTCTACTTTTGACTGGGCACATTTGTATGCACAACAACCATACTTATCACCTGGGGTTGTTCTATGTATTTCTTCGTCAAACTATAATCAAGTTTTCAAAGTGGATGGTGAAGGTCTTCTTTTAGTGTCGAGTGATCTGGGTGTTTGATTCAAAGAGGATAAGTCATTGGTTGGTCTGATTCTAATGTATTCTGGAATCTTATATCTCTCACATCTTAAGAATCTGACAGTCGATGTTGGTCCTTTGTGAAGTCTAGTTAAGTGAAAAATCTAAAATTTTTCTTTAGCGCCACTGTGATTCTTATCCCCGAGCGTGATCTTCAATGCTTGCAGGTTGAAATAAAAGGAATTGGAAATTGAGCAACTCTACTAGGGCTATGGATGCTCGGCCGACAGTAGAGCAATGTTCGGGAGAATCACAACGACAACCTTGTCAGGGCTATGGACGCCTGACTGCCAGTGAGACAATGTCCCAAATGCTTTTGAAGTTAGAATAAACTACGTAGCTTAACTTGACGGAGCTTGGGTTCCTATAGCAATTGAAGGATGGGAATTAACGCAACTGCACACACTTGGATTTTCAACATACTGAAGGTTGGGTTGGCTAGTGGTTTTGATCCTTTGGTTGAGTGTCTAGTTTGTTTTCCCTAGTGTGAAGATTGGAACTAGAGATTTTGGGTTCGTGATTCCAGTTTGTCATCAAAATGCTCTGGAACATTTCCCCAACGAGTCACCATTTGTTGTGCATGTTTTGCACACACGCCCCATTTGGAATAGGGACCCTCTCATCCTGTTGCCTTGCCAAGTCATTTTGTGTCCTTGCCTCATTTTGTGTGCCCCCAATTTTGGCTTCTAAAATGGTCAGCGAGCCTCATAGTATCATTTCAAGTCGACCATGTTTCATCCCGCAAAATTTTCTAAGTCCTTTGGGTCCTTTGGGTCCGCCCTACCGGATTTCCTTAGTCGGATTTCCTTGCTCACTCGATTTTATTTTTTATTCATTTTTGACTTTGGGGACAAATTTCCTATGGATTTGGGATGTTTTTGTGGTGCCTAAGTGAACTTCCAAGGTTTTGTAAAGTTTCAAGGGTTTCAAAAATTTCCTTTTGGAACTTCGTCCCTCCTTGGCCGTTTTGACCTTCCGTCAACCCCCGGTGTTCCGCCTTTCAGAACCCGACCCTTCCGTGGCCGTTTCCGAGACTCTGTCCCTCCATGGCCATTTTTACCTTCCATCGGCCCCTGATGTTCCACCTTTTGGGAGTTGGCCCCTCTGTGGCCATTTCTAGGACTCCGTCCCTCCTTGGCCGTTTTGACCTTCAGTCGGCCCCTGGTGTTCCACCTTCCGGGACTCGGCTCCTCCATGGACGTTTCTGGGACTCCGTCCCTTCTTGGCCGTTTTGACCTTCCGTTGGCCCCCAGTGTTCCACCTTTCGGAACTCAACCCCTTCATGGCCGTTTCTGGGACTCCATCCCTCCTTGGCCATTTTGATCTTTCGTCGACCCCCGACGTTCCACCTTCCGAAACCTGGCCCCTTCGTGGCCATTTCCAGGACTCTGTCCCTCCTTGGCCATTTTGACCTTCCGTTGGCCCCCAACATTCCACCTTTCGGGACCCAACCCCTCCATGGCCATTTCCGGGACTCCGTCCCTCCTTGGCCGTTTTGACCTTTTGTCGGTCCTCGATGTTCCGCCTTCCGGAACCCGCCCCCTCAGTGGTCGTTTACAGGTCTCCTTCCCTCTTTGGCCATTTTGACCTTCCGTTGGCCCCTAGCATTCTACCTTCTGGGACCTGGCCCCACCGTGGCCATTTCCGGGACTCCGTCGCTCCTTGGCCCTTTTGACCTTCTGTCGGCCCCTGACGTTCCGCCTTCCAGAACCTGCCCCCTCCGTGGCCATTTTGACCTTTCGTCGAGCCCCGACATTCCTCCTTTCAGGACCCGACCCCTCCGTGGCTGTTTCTAAGACTTTCCTTTTGGGCCGCCGTGTGCTCATTGTCATTTCAAAGGGCGGTGACCCTTCGAATTTCCCCTTCCAAGCTTCCACTTTTTTTCAAATGAGTCCAATCTTGAGGAAGTTTGTCTTGGCACTCTTTATTCCCCTTTTTCCATGTGCTATAATTGAAAATCTTGGTTTTGCTAAGTTTTGAGAGGTTTGGGAACTTCCCTTGGGGATTGTTGTCCCTCGTTCGCTATCTACCTTCCTTCCACCTTCCGTCCATTGCTTGACATCCATCAGCACTTCTAGGCCTGACCTTCGAGAATGTTGTTCCCCGTTTGTTGTTCGCCTTCCCTCTGGCTTCTGTCCATCACCCACCTTGGTGCCTGCCCCCCTTGGGCATGCATTAATGTTTATGGTCCAAATGAGCTCAAATGATGAATATTATGATCTTTTGATGATGCATAGATGGATCTAATAGGGAGTTTCCAAGGTTTGACTAACATTTGCCTTGATTTGTGTATGAAAGCACCTACTGCACTTCATGTATGCAGTATTCAAGAAGCCTATCGCAGGTCCGTCGGGGAGACCCATTGAGAAAGCCGAACAAGGAAAAGTGAATAGCTCCTATCACCATTCATTTCATTCCCACCTTTCCTCGTAGCACCCATCAATAGAGCTGGAATTAAAAGAGGGCCTATGTCCTTGAAGGTGGTTGGAGGGAGTAGCTATTTCTTCCCTCCAAACAAACGATAGCGATCCATCAGAAGCTGAATCGTCCAATCCAATGATACAAATTCGCAAACGAGATGCACTCGACTAGCTGAGAAATGTTTTAGATCCATCAGGGGAAGAAGGTAGCTTTCAGGCAGTTTCAGCTATAGTGAAAAGGGCAATCAACTAAATGACAAACTGCTACAACACCTAAGCACTAGATGACAAAACAAGGAAAAGACAAAATTATATTTTAAAATTACTGGATAATGGGAGGTAGGTGAAACCCTAATGTAATCAAATCTGGGCCACACAATGTAATTCAATCCTAGCCATTCATTTGGGCTTTGGAAAACTATAAATAGGGACTTTCTCCTCATTTGTAAGGGGTTGGAGAGTTGGTGTAAAAGAAATTTATAACAATAGAAGACAACATTGCATGATTTTATGGATGTTCTCTTTGATTTTGCTAATCTTGCATGCATGGTTCTACTTCCCTTTTTAGTTTAGTTGCTAGTTGCTTGAATGGAAGTGGTGATGGTGATTGTTGTTCAGTAGTTGATGAATTTCCAGCTCATGCTTTTTGTGGTTCACTGATGATGAGTCACTTTGAAAAGCTAGTCTGAGCTCTTTAGTTCATTGCTGCAACTTAGTTCAATTACATGTGCATGATGTGTGTGTGTAATATGAAAATCTACAGTCCTTAGAAGATTGCACTAGTTTTGTGTAGCTGTAGGTTCTCTTGGTCAAGCAAAACTTAGTTTTAGGGAGTTTGTCTACTGTAGCAGCCTCCATGATTACTGTTCATTCGTAGTTTCAGGTCTAGGAACTTCCTCTCTTCCCTGCTTTTTTTCCCTTTTTTTAAATAGTAACCTTAGGCAAGGTTCATTGCACATTGTAAAGCTAAATCCAATGATAAATGGAGTTCAAGACTTATGTTTGAACTTGCAACAAACACACAACAACTCTCCCATCCTAAGAACTCCATTTGAAGATCCAAGTTCCACGCTTTGTAACTCATCCGTAAGTCTGCCTTGTGATTCCAAAAAATAAGATGAGGTATTCCAAGCATTTTCAAGACCTGACACCAGAGACACCTTGGGGTGATTTTCAACAACTTGTTGTTGGAAGTCTCCTTTCAAGAGAGGTAGTGCATTTACGCACTGCCTATGTTGAGAAAGTGTGCAAGAACACCCATCAACAGGTGATCATTTCCATTTCCTTAGACACTAGTTATGATTGTTGTCACTAGATAGTTATTTTATTTCAACAAGAAATTTATTTATGGATGTACATATCATTACATATCCCATTGTAGGTAATAATTTCCATATAATGTGGTAATGATAATTACTTCAACAATGGTGTTTTCGATGCTCTAGGTTGCACATGGTTGCTAGAATGAAAAGTGATAATAGAGTGGATAGTTTCATTGTATTGTTATTACTTACCCAAGTTATAGGTTATTCAAAGGGAGAGCTAGAAATAGTTTAGGTTGATCTTATCTCAGAATTAATAAATATAAAAATACAAGAGGGTGAGTGCAATAAGAATTTTAGGCATAGGTTTGTTATAGCTTTTCCTAAAATTCCAAATGATTCCAAGTCTGATACATGTTTATTTTCATTGATATACTTTGGATTTTCGTAAGGACCATGTTTTAATTTTCTCAAAGGAAGCAACAATGGATTTTCGTACATAAATTTACAAGTGTGGCGATACATAAATAATTTTTTAATCTACTTCTCAATGTAAAGACACCATATTTAAGGATGAGCATGTAGAAGGCTTTGAATAGGAGTTGCAGAAGGTTCTAAAAAATGAAATTTAGGGTTTTGAACATTACAAATTAGGGTCTTTGAGGGCTTAAAATCCATGTAGGAGTTACACATTTTTAAGAAATTGACATAAAATAAGAAAGGGTAAACAAAAATGCCTACCTGCAAATCACTCAAGGGATCACTGAAAGGAAGTTATAGCCTCTACAAGTTGCTCAAATATTTCTGATTTAGGAAGTTGCATTAAAGTCTATCTAGGAGAATGCTTTGCATTCCTTTGATGTTTCAATTCTAGTCTTGTGGTTTGGTATTCAACTTCACTACTCTATGTATGTTGTACTACTATCTTTTCAAGTCACTTGTGTTGTCAATGAGGTTCTTGTGAATTGCAAATGGTTGGAAATCTTGTTAGTTATCTAGATTGATCCAAGAAATGCTCTATATTTATCGATAATGATGTATCTACTCCTGTGGCTTGGTGAATGTGCTCACAACATTTGTGTAATGTCTCAATTCCAATTTCATATGCTGAAGTGGTTCACGAGTTGTTCTACAAATGTTACATCATCCAATATGTATTTTGTGTTTCTTGAACAAAGTTTTTTGTACCTATTTGGTCTACAATGGTTTTTAATGACATGACAGTATGAAAGAAGAGTATGGAAGTAATGTTGAGTGTTCAAGGAAAATCCCTATGTGATCTACATGTTTCTAATTTTCTGCTTTGGTGCCACATTGTGTTTTGAGTTGACTTTCTAGGTTATTTAGATATCTGGCCGACAAGGCTTGTTCCTTTGCTTGGGTCGTGTGCTTGAGGGGTTGCACTAACAATGGGAGATGTGTCATGATAGATTTATGTCTTGACCTATCCCATTTAGGACCACATTATTCTTTGGTGGCTGACCATTTCAATTCATTATTTATTCTCTTTCTGGTTGACCTAATTGAAGAACTAAAGTTTTTCACTGGATATAAATGCAAGATGATTTTGGATGCAACAAGATGGAGTAGTGTACAAGTTTGAAAAAGTGTGTGTGTGAGCTATATTGAATATATAGCAGATATAGTGCTAAATATTATGAAAGGAAAGATCAATTGAGCTTGAATGTCTCAGTCAATAGAGAGTTGTGTTGGCATTCTTTGTATTTCTCTTTAAATCATAATGTATCTTTCTCTGAGATAGTGAATCTCATTAGGACCTTGTATCTTGCTCCTGGAGTTGGTTGGTACTTCATTGTTTCAAGTCCTTTCTGTATCTTTCTCTAAGGCATTGATCCTTCTTGCAATTCTTTTTGGTAGTGAGCCCTATTGTGAATTAACTCTCACCATGTTTTTTCCCTCATTGGGTTTTCCACATAAATATGGTTTCTCCTTGTGCATGTGTGTTCGTTACCTCTTTCTCTTTGCTGCTGATTTGATTACTGCTATACCTTTCATTGGTAAAGTTTATTGAAGGTGTTGAAGATTCAAATTGCTATTATTTTTTGTTACTGCTTTGCTTAAAGTTCTATCTTTATCTACTTAGAAAAGAGTTTGGTGCTAAGTGTTCCAAGTTCTAGAAGGGTTTAAGTTTTGTGTAGACCGATTCACCCCCCCTCTCAGTCTTCGAAAGTGTTCAAAAATTGGTATCAGAGCCAAGTTCCTCTATAGAAGCCTAACAACTTGAGGAAAATATTTGGGATGGCACATGATGGATCATACAAGGGTCCTAGGTTTGATGGGACTAATTACTCTTAGTAGAAAATGGGAATGGAAGGACAATTAAAATATCTTGGTTTTGGTGTTTGGAAATCAATCAAAATTGATTATGTTGCTCCTTCCACTCCTATTGTAGATCATGTTGAAATCAGATTATATGAATGTAATGCTTAAGCTAAGAATGCTATTATATGTGGACTAGTTAATTCAGAGTTGTTGAAGGTGATGAATTGCAATTCTGCCAAAGATGCTTAGGAGAAGCTTAGTAGCAGATCTATGAAGGAGATTCTAAAGTGAAGCAATCCAAGATGTAGATCTTCAAGAGAATATTTGAGACTTTGCAGATGACAGATCATGAAGATAATGCAAGCTATATACTCCAGGTTCATGAAGTTGTTACTGACATTACTAGTCTTGGTGGAGAAGTGAAGGAAAGTGAAATTGTGAAGAAGGTTTGAGATATATCCCAAAGTACTATAGTCATAAATTATCTGCCATTGAAGAATCCAAAGACCTAGAGCAATACTTAGTTGAATAAATGTTTGGTCCTCTTACTACCTTTGAGACGAGAGAGTTTGGTCAAGATGTTCCAAAGAAAGAAGTTGCATTCAAGGTTAACAAAATATTGAAGATGAGGCTCCTAATCAGATCATAATGAAGATATCAATGATGTTGAAGCTAACTTTGTAAGATGAATACAAAAGGTACTGAAAAATATAAAGTTAAGTTACCTTTTAAATGTTTCAATTGTGGAAGAATAGGTCATTTTGCATCCAAATGTCCTTATAAATAATCAAATGACAATAATAAAAGAGATGAGGTTAAGAAGGGTCTCTATTCCAAAGAGAGCAGTGGCTCCTTTGAAGATGAGGAGAATGATTCAAATGATGAAACTCTCTTTATGGATTTCAATACTACTAATATAAATTATAATGTTGAGATATGTAAGGAGTCAAGCTCCTTAAGTGATGAAGACATATTTTCCTTTGATTCATATTTTGAATCTATAGAACTTGAATGTTGGGACTTCAATTCAGATGAATGGGGGATTGATTTTGAAGAAAAACTCTGGTCTGCATTGGAAGACCTGAATGAAGCAAGAAGTATAAATAAAAAATATGAAAGATTTCTTGCAAAATCAAAAGAAGAATATAAAAAACTAAGAATTCAATTAAAAGAAGGAAAAATATATGAAATCAAGCTAAAAGAGGTAGAGGTGTGGCATATGATTTGAAAATAAAGGTTCAATAAGGAAAGAGGACTAAATATTGCTTGAATATCAAACTCAAAGACAAAGTTGAATGTTTAAAGCTTAAAAAAGAAAATACCACTCTAAGGAATGCCTTGAAAAGAGAAAAGGAACAAATTGACAAAGGAGATAAGTTTGGTACAGACAGTTGAAAATCAAATGAAAAGACTGAAACAAAAGAAGAGAGAGCTTGCCTTGAACACTCTAATGAGAATGCCTCTAGAGGTACAAAGAATATTCAAAATGGCAAGAAAGAAGGATCTAGTTCTGATTGGAAGCAAAAAAGTTTCAGAAGTCCTCCATCAACAAAGCAACCTACTCTTAATAGGTTCAATCAATCCTTTCAAGGTTGTTTTTTTTTTGTAATATTTTTGGGCATAAGGTTGTTAATTATAGAGTTAGATAGAGAAGGAATAAAAATATAGAAAGGTCTTTCTTACCTCAAAGACAAAATACTAGATGTTATTTATTGGATATTGCTTTGCATGCAACAATTATGGTCATGAAAGGTGGAATTATTTTGGTTCTATGCTTAGGAGATAGAATAACAATCTTCACTCTCTCTCATTCAAGGAAAACCCTAGAGATTTCAATCCAATGATGAAAGGGGGAAAGAGATATTGCAATAGGGATGTCCTAGGATCTGATTATAAACTAACAAAGAGTTCACCACCAAGATAGGGCTTGGAAAGACTAATGAAATGTAAATCAAAATGCTTAACCCTAATACGATGCAAGATTTCACTAAATGACCTAAAAATGCATGTAAATCAAAATAGAAAGATGAGAAATGAAAGGTGTGCACCTAGAAATATGGAGATGACTAGATGAAGGAATGAAATGATGAGAACAATGATTTTAAATCCTACTAGGACTCATATGCTAGTCTGGGCGATTTAGTCCCAAATTAGGGTTTTTAGGTAGAAACTAAAATCTGGCAAAAGTGTGTTTGGAACTTTTGAAACCTGCAAATTTGACCAAACTGGGACTCATATGCTAGGAGTGGCATATCAGTCCTGTTAGGGTTTTCTGGAAATTCAAATTTTACTTCTACTCTTTAAGGTTTTGTCTTTCCTTTCCACTTGATTTCCAGATCTAAATATTCAATTTGCAACCTATAGATGTTCTCGAATGATCTCTAATGCAAGGTGACAAATTTGACAACTTTGAATACTTTGAAAAATTTCTCCAAAATTTCTCTTCAATATGCCTTCAACCTAAATATGCAAATCACACACTAAAGAGAGGGAAAAATGTTGTCTTTTTAGTAGAAAGGGGTTTTCCTTGGTCAAACCCCGTTTTGGTAACCAAACCTTGAAATGAAATGAAATGGAAAGTAGAATGATGAATGAACACCACACAATGTTACAACTCACCAAAGCCTAGCAATAAAGTGTTGCAAACATGTATGAAATGGCTCCAATGGATGTAGATCTTGACTCATGCTTGAATGTGATAGATTTTGAGTTGAATGCTAGCTTGAATCATGAAACCCTACATCACAAATGTTAGCTCAAAAAAAAACATGATGCATGAAGACTTTGACATGATGCTTGATGCTTCAATAATGCTCTAAGACACTTGATAATCTACACTTGAAGACTCTTGAATTCTCTTGTAAACACTTGAATGCTCTTGTGAAATCCAATTCAATATAATCCATGAATACTTGAAGGCTTAGGATGTTCCCTTGAATTCTTAGGTGAAAATGGGTGAAAGAACCTTGTATTTATACTTAATTATGCCAATTTTCCCAAAATTACAACACTACAAGCAGACATCATATCTAGGAGGATAAAATCCCACCAAGAATTTAAATTAATTTTAGTTTTGGGCCACACGGGACTCATATGCCCAAGGTGGCTTATGAGTCCCATTAGGCATAAATTATGGGAACATTTTAAAAAATGCTTAGAAAGGTGTACAATATAGATTGGGACCCAAAACCCTAGGTGGGACTCATAGGCCCAAGGTGGTGTATGAGTCCCAGATCACTAAATTTGGGCCACACAACCTAAGAACACCCGAATTATGATTGGATGTTGATTTATGTTAGGATTATCCTCAAAAAGATGCATTAATTAAGGCTTGTGGATGCAAAATAAGTCCAATTAAAGCATAAAGAAGCCCAATTATTAATGACAACCTTAGAAAAGTGTGAAAGTGTGTTACAACACTTTACAACACCCTAAATTAGGTATGATTAAGTTTATTTATTTTACAAGGGCCCAAGACCTAATGTGAGTGTGTTAAAGACATTACAACACTAAGTCAAAGAATCATTAAGCTTAATTTTATAAGGAGATCCCAAACAAGTGTAAAAATGTCACCGATGACATTTTTTGATATTATAGGTCACAAGGCTGATGAGTGTAGATCTAAGGTAAAGAGGAACAACTCTATTCCAAGGCACAATACTGTGTGCTAAAAGTGCATTAATATGGGACATAAGGAAAACTATTGTAGAAATGGTCTTGTGAAGCCATCTGCCCAGCATAAAAAAAGGATGAATCCCTTAATACACAAAAAAGGGGAAAATGAAAAGATCCATACTGAAGACCATGAGGAGAAGGATGATTCTACTCTTATGCACTCTACACAAGATTCCAAGATAAATTGAGATAGAGTATTATCTCAGGGGGAGATGTCACTTGCAAAACCTTTTTCCCCCTAAGAAGAAAAAGGTATTGAAGGCTTCATCATGAAGGATGATTTGAATTAGATCAGTTTGTGTGCAAATATGATGAGCATAAATGAACCTTGTTTGATGAGATTTGGTAATGTGTGAAGTTTGGAACACTTATTCTAATTGATGTTATTCTAACTTGGTGTACCACACTTAAAGATAAAGTCTCGAAAAAAGTATTAAATTTTTGCCTAGACATTCAATGTACATTTTATTAAGGAAAGTCAAGGATTTTTAGTTTGCATCTCTCTGTAGAGAATTTTTTTTCCTTGCAATCCAGAGGTCCTGATAATCAAGATGTAAAGGTATCATATATGTGTTTCCAAGTTTTTATACCTTCTAATATAGTATATATAAACGATAGTATTTTGGTCCGACTTAGTGAAGTAGTATTGAAGGCTTGTTGAAATGTGTTACATTTCTCTTGAAGCAAAGTTTTTTCCATACAAGATGATTGGATGTACCACAATGCTCTATAACAATGTGCTACAATGCCTATCCATTTGTTAGAACATTTTTTGGGGTACGTATTCCAATTGATGCTTAAACAGATCAATTATATTAGTCGGTATAGTTGTCAGGTTCGCTCTACATGCAATATGTTTGGTTGTCAAATTTCAACCCAATCCTAAGCAATCTCATGAAAAGGTTGTGAAAAGAATCTTTAGGTACCCAAAGGGTACTTCAGATTATGGGCTATGGTACAAAAAAGATCATAATTTATCTTTGAGTGCCTATACTGATGTTGATTGGGCAGGTTGTGTTGATGACTAGAGAAGTACAAGTGGAAGTGCATTCTTTTTGGGAGAAACATTGGTCTCTTGGTTCAACAAAAAGCAAGATTCAATGTCTTTGTTCAGAACATAAGCAAAATACATTGTTGCAGCATCTTGTTGCACTCAAGTGCTTTGGATGAAGAAAACCTTAAAGGCTGTACTTAGGTGGTGTATGATGAACCAATTCCTATACCATGTGACAATACAAGTGCTATTAACATTTCTAAGAATTCGATAATGCATTCAAGGAATAAACACATCTCAATTAGGTACCATTTACTTAGAGAGAAAGATGCAGAACATGAATTCAGAATGGAGTATGTGCCTACAAAGGATCAAATTGTACATAGCTTTACAAATTATCTTTCAAAGGATACTTTTGTTATTTGAGGCAAAACCTAGGGGTCATTGCCCCTCCTTGTTTCAACTAGATGCATAAAAGGTGCATCTTTCTAGGGGAGAAATTCATGTCATATCCTATCTCTTGGATTGATGGGTTTTATCCTTCACTAAGGAGTCCTGAATCAATTGTGTAGCTATTGTAAATGTAGTGTTGTTGCTTCAATAGAAAATACTTTTTCCCTTTGCTCCTAAAGACAAAAAAAAGTCATGTCTTGTGCAGAAGTGTTTCGCCCTTTGTCCTTGATGTTAAAGGGGGAGAGTGAGCAGTGTGTGTTGCCATCAATGCTAAAGGGGGACATTGTTGGTAGTTGTTGTCATTGATGAGAACATTGATGGTTGTGTTGTTGTCATTAATGTCAACACTGATGATTTCCATTGATGCTAACACTAAAGATTTTGTTGGTAGTTGTTATTATTGGTTGTTAGTTGATGTCAACACTTGAGTAATATGGCATTAGTCCATGGAATTGGTTACAGTCTTTGTTATATTTATTTTGGGTTAACATTGGTTGTATGTCATACCTTATCAAAGAAGAGAAGAGTTGAAGAAGTTCATGATTAGATGTCATGCCTTATCAAAGAAGAATTGAAGAAGCTCATGGTTAGATGTCATGCCTTTTCAAAGAAGAGAAGAGGTGAAGAATTTCATGATTGGATATCATGCCTTATCAAAAAAGAATTGAAGCATCTCATGGTTATATTTCATGCCTCATCAAAGAAGTATTATTGTTGATGTTCATATAATGTATTATTACTATCGACAGAGTTGATTTCATAATGATATATTAAGATGGGGATTAGAAGCATTAAGATAAGGATTAGAAGCACTAAGATGAGGATTAGAAGCATGAATAATGATGGAGAGATGTTTCTGAAGGTCTAATGTATGTCTCATGCTCTCTCCTAATGTTCCTAATAACGTATGTGTTGCTAAAAGGAAGTTATGGTCTCTTCAAGTTGCTCAACTATTTTTGGATCAGGAAGCTACATTAAAGTCTATCTGGGAGAATGATTTGCATTCCTCCATTTTTGCAGATCTAGTCTTGTGGTTTGATATTCAATTTTAGTTCTCTATGTAAGTTGTACTCCTATCTTTTCATGTCATTTTTGAGGAGGTTCAAGTATGAATTGCAGAAGGTTGGTAGTGTTGCTAGTTTTTCTGTACTAGTTTTAGAAATAATGCATTTCTCTGCATTTATGTCTCTGCTCCGCTCCTACACCTTGGTGAATATTCTCAAAATTTATATGCAATGTCTCAGTTCCAATTTCACATGTTGAAGTAGTTTGCAAGTTATGCAGAAAATGTTACATCATCTGGTTATGTATTTTGTGTTTCCTAAACAAATTTTTCTATACTTGTTTGATTTGCAATGGTTGTTGATGGCATGAAAATATGAAAGAAGAGTATGGAAGTGATGTTGGATGTTCAAGGAATATCCTTATGTGATCCATAAGTTGCTAATTGGTTGTTTTGGTGCCACATTGTGCCTTTAGTTGGATTTCAAGGTTATTTGTGGATATTTGGCCAATAGGGCTTGTTCCTTTTCTTGGGGTGTGTGCTTGGGGGGTTGCACCAACAATGGAAGATGTGTCATGATAGATTTGGGTCCTGGCCTATCCCGTTTAGGATCACATTATGATTTGGTGGCCGACCAATTGAATTCATTGTTTATTCTCTTTTTGGTCAACCTAATACAAGAATTAAAGTGTTGCAACGGATATAAATACAAGATGATTTCTGATGCAACAAGATGTACAAGTCCAAAGAAGTGTGTATGTGAGCTATATTGAATATACAACAAAGATAGTGCTAAAGATTATGAAAAGAAAGATCAATTGAGCTTAAACACCTCAATCAATAGAGAGTTGTGTTAGCATTCATTATAATTCTCTTTAATTCATTTTGTATCCTACTCTGAGATAGTGAATCTCATCAGGTTCCTATGTCTTGCTCTTGGAGTTGGTTGGTACTTCAGTGATGCAAGTCCTTTTTGTATCTTGCTCTAAGGTAGCGAGCCTTCTTACAAGTCTTTTTGGAAGTGAGCCTTATATTGTGAATTACCTCTCATCATGGATTTTCCCTCATTGGGTTTTCCACGTAAATCTAGTGTCTCCTTGTGCATGTGTTCTCTATATATTTCTCTTTTTTGTTGATCTAATTACTAATATATCTTTCATTGGTAAATTTTTTTGAAGGTGTTAAAGATTCAAATTATCATATTCTTTTTTGTTAATGCTCTACTTAAAGTTATATCTTTATCTACTAAAGGATTTTGAGTTGTGTTAACTGTTCCAAGTTCTAGAAGGGGTTAAGTTTTATGTAGAGTGATTCACCCTACCCCCTCTTAGTCTTTGGAATTTTTGAACAATTTTTACTAGATCCAAGTTCCTCTGTAGAAACCTAACAACTTGAGGAAAAGATTCAGGATGACACATGATGGACCATACAAGGGTCTTAGGTTTGATGGCACTAATTACTCCTACTAGAAAAATAAAATGGAATGACACTTAAACTCTCTTGGTTTTGGTGTTTGGAAATTAGTCAAAGGTGGATATGTTGCTCCTACCACTCCTATTACAGATCCTACTAAAATCAAATTGTATGAATGTGTAAGAGAGGGGGACCACTGCATGCAAGACCCTAGGTCATGGAGGGTCAAGATGTGAGAGGCTTCGCTAACTTACCTCATCTAAGTACAACACGTAGGGTATTAGGATGAGAATGATGAGGATTATGAGGTGCTACAATCACTCTACAATCTTGAGTTCTAAGGTGGGGCTAGGTGAGTCAGTTTCTAGGTTCAACTTTGCACCTCAGGGAGCTCTCTGCTCAAGGACGTCAGCATAGTCTCTGGACAAAAGTGCAATGCATTGGCGTCTCGAAAGTGCATAGTAGTCCATACGATCAAACAACATCAGAGGCAAGGTTGAACTCACCAAAATGACTAACGACCTAGCTACTCAACTAAAAGGCCAGAATGAAATGAGTAAATAAACAAGGCATTCTCTAATGTTATAAAGTAGAAAAGAAAGTGTAAGAAGAGTAAGAAGGATCTCACCAAGGAATTCGTTTGCTAGTTGATCTTCCTCGCAACACGAACACCTTCACACAACAAGAGGGAAAATGTTGGGTGGCTGAATAGGGGCCTGCCTCAGTTAGACCCCTGTTTAGGTGTTTCCACCTCCACGGACAACCAAGGAAATGAGATAAAGAAATAATGAAGTAAAGAGAATGCAAACACTACAAAGCAGTACTATGCTACTCAACCAAGTGATAGAGGAGAGGAGAGGGAAGCTTACCACCTCCACCAAGAGCACTCAAGGCTGCTTGGGGGAGAAATGAGAGGAACTCAAGCCTCTGCTACAATGGTGTGGTCCCAAATGTGCTCTACCGAAATGATAGAGTGAAGCTTTTGTTGTAATGGAATGCTTGGATGCTTGAAGTGAGTGAGAAAGTGAATGCAAGATTGTGAGTATGGAAGCTTGAAGTGTACAATAGCTCGGAAGAAGTTGTGAAGAGTTGGATTGAATGTTGAAGGGGTGAATTTGAAGAAGGAATGGAAGAAAATGACCATATTCGGGTCGGTCGGCTGAAGGGGGTGTTACAACTCCATTGCCAATGAGAAGTATAACACCTCTATAGGTTCAGCCACAAGAATCTAGTACAGATGTAAGCGCGCTGCGTGGACGTTTGCAAGCTGCATGGGCATCCCTGACAAAAACGCTCCCACCGACGCTCAAAATAGGCATCAAGTGGACTGCCAATAGCAGGCTTAAGTGGAATTAAGCCTCCAAACTTGGTTTTCTAAAGTGGATAAAGGTAAAAAGAGGATTTGCATAGGGGATGCAAATTCACTCTTATACATTTTTCCCCCACTTTAGTGAGCACGAGTATTGATGACTGCTCGGTAAAGTAGATCAAGAAGAGAGTAGGGTTAGAAAAGTATACTTGAACCGTCGAGAAAGTAGTACTTGGTCTAGCATACCCAAAGGTTTTGAAAAAGCAAAGGACTCCATAGATACTCGAAACTATGAAGTTTGAACAATAAAGCCTCTTATAGGCCTGCAGACCTGCAAGGAGGCAACCCCCAAGATCTATCGCATGAAGGAAACCCCAAGGAAGTGCCCTATAAGTTCTCAGTCCTACAAGGAAGGTATTCTCCATGATCTCAGGCATGAAGAATACCAAAGGAGCACCCTATAGGTTCTTGGTCTTATAGGGAAGGTATTCTCCATGAACTCAAGCATGAAGAACATCGAAGAAGCGCCCTACAGGTTCTCGGTCTTGCAGGGGAAGTATTCTCCATGAACTCAAGCATGAAGAACACCCAAAGAAGTGCCCTATAGGTTCTCAGTCCCATAGGGAAGGTATTCTCCATGAACTCAAGCATGAAGAACACTGAAGAAGCACCCTATAGTCTCGGTCCTATAGGGGAGCCACCCCCAAGATCTCTCGCATGGAGGAAGCTCAAAGGAAAGCACCCTAAAAGTTCTCGGTCTTGTAGGGAGGTATCCCCGAAGATCTCTTGCATGGAGGAACCTGAGAAAGCGGACTCCGCAAAGTCAGGGAGCAACGCTGCATCTACTCATAGATAGAACATGTCAAAAGCGGTCGTTCACGTAAACCGCCAATAAGTAGAACTTTCGAAGGGGTCCCTCGGGAACCCTTCAAAAGGAGAGGGGTCCACTCAAGGGACACACTGTTTGAAAGGTAAGGTCTAGCTAGGCTTCCCCCAAGCTAGACATGAAAAAGAAAATGGAATGAGTCTAGTCATGCTGGCCCTAAGCTAGATGTGAAAGGATTCCATTCAGAATAGAGGCTCTGAAAGAAGGGTCCCTTAGGAACCTGTCGTGAGGAAGAAAGGAGGTCCACTCAAGGGACGCACAATTCAAAGTAGTTGTTCTTCTTAGAGAAACTTGTCATCAAGGAATCCTTTCATAAAGTGTTCACTTCATTAAGGATTTCGAAAGGAAGGACATGCCCCCACGTGGAAGAAAGTAAAAGCAGCTCCCACTTTGGAGAGAGGTCTTCAAGTCCTTTCTTTATGAACCCATGATGAAGGAAACATGTCCCGTTAGGGTTCCGAGTTGAGAATGTGATTCTAAGGTAAAGTTTGTGAAGGATTTCTAGAAAAGATTCATTGGTAATGAATTCATTTTCCAAAAATCAAAGTGTTAAAGAAGAGCAATGTCACACATAGGAGGGACAACTCAAGCAAAGAAGAGAGAAAGATAAAGAGAAAGAAAAAGGGAAAAGAAAAATAAAAACAAAGGACACAGGGGGATCTAGTTTTGCGAGGTCAGATCTATCCAAGCTCATATAATAATAATAAGTAATCGTAATGCAAGGAGAAAGATCATCAATCCCCAACCAGATTAGGAAGAACACACAAAAAATAAAGTAAAAATAAAAAATTGGGTCAACATGGAAGGGAAGCCTAAATGCCCCCAATGCTTTGCATCGTCCCCAATTTATCAAAAATCAAGCACAAGCATGGAGGAATGATGATACAAATAGAAGAAGGTTTACGACACAAGAAACCATGCCTGTATCTAAGAACCAACAAGGGTGACGAGGGTCATCCAGGCACACATAGCACAAGTACGGGGGAACACATTACAAAACACACACACAAAAGATCAAGAAAAGGGGTCTCCTAACATTGATCGACCAAGAGGTCATCCACTTCCCAATCTAAATCCTCATAAGGGGAAGTTGGATGAGCCTGCAATGGTGGGATGTTAAGAGGAGGAGCATCCAACTCTCTCGCAACAAGGGCTAAGGAAGAGGGCCCCTCGAGGTCCTCTTCATCGAGCTCCTATGGAGTCAAAGTCAGCGATTTCGCGAAGATTGCCGACAGGGCCAAAACCTCATCCATAGAGTTAAACATGCACCCCACAGGAGCACCATGTCTTACTTCAATCGATGGGATGGGTTGTGCCTGAGGTTCACTGCTAAGTTCACCGAATGACTAGGGAGCGGTGACGAACTTAGGGGAAGCCAAGACTAGTTTCGTCACAAGGACATAACAAGTCATCACAAGGCCACCTTGTGAAGAAGGTGGAATCCTCTTACGTCCTTCGTCACTAGAAGGACCACCTTCCACCTTCTTCTCCATTGGAGGAGATAAACTCACCACAGATGAAGCTAGAGGTGCAGAGGAAGAGGAATAAAGAACTGCAGTGGATACGACCAAAGTGTTAACCATATCCATGGGCTTCGAGAAGGGCTAGATGTCTGGGACAAACATCAGGAAAGGAGGATTTGCCGAAGGAGCGATAAACACATGTACCCGTTTAGGGTTAGGCACATTTGTGCTCGCAATGGAAGAAGGGAGTGGATCAGACCAAAGAGAAATAGAAGGGAGGGAGGAAGAAGATGCTGCAGGAGGTCCTAAAATAGGAGCGGTCGTTCCTTCCTCCTTCTGTTGGGAGGCAGTTGGCTCGACCGAGAGAGCCTTTTTTCGGTGCTTGCACTCACGCGCAAGGTAGTTTCTACAACTCTTGGAGTTGGAAGATGGAGCTTGCGAAGGGACAAGAGGTTCCTACTCAACCATAGGAACGTCCACTACGGTTGTTTCAGGTGGAGGAACAGGTTCCTATATAGGAGGAAGAGGAGTAGGCTAGGGAGTGATAAGAGGAGTCGACTTAAGAGCCTCGACAATGGGCCTCTTTTCGCTCACTGCCTTGGAAGCATGAGCAGTAGGAGGCCGTAGATCGAATTCTCTGCGATAACCTTTCTTTCTGCTGTATAAATAATACCACAGTCTAGGAAATTCATTAGGGAGATCCATGATCCTAATCTTGGGCCTATGCCAAGGAGGGATCATTAGACTCAGTGGGTAGCCATTGGGTCTGCTCATCTAGTACTCTTCCCAGGAAAGGGGAGAGGATGAGGTAGTCCGGGAAAAATTCATTTTTTCTTTACCTTGCGAGAAGGAGAGGGAGCCGTCATGGGATTCTCCTCTTTCTTAGGGGAAGAGGGAATGGACAGTATAGCCTTCTCTTTACCTTTTTGGGAAGAAGAGGGTGCCAGTGTGAACTTCTCCTTCCCTTTCGAGGAAGGAATAGCAATTGGCACAGGCTTTTTCTTCTCTTCCCAAGAAGAGAAGGCAACCAGTTGCTCTGTCATAGGAAGGGTCACCTCTGGCTCCCCTTTGCCCCCAATTTTATACTTCACATAGTTCTTGTAAAGTAGATTCATCCTTGGAGGAAGCGGACCGACTGGGGAGGGCCAGAAGTGATCCAATGAATATCCACCACGAGATACCAAGGGATGATATCCAGTGTCATGCACTACATGCACGACACCCTCGTGGGAAAATTTTAAACATTTATGGATAACAAAGGCGATCCCATTTATGGAAGCTAACCAAAGAATTCCTAGCTTCACTAGATGAATAGATCCAACTCTGAGATGATATTGAAGACTGTGTCAACAGTCCTAGGTCCAACCAGGACATACAAAGTGATTGAGCCATAAGGTTTAAGACTCATACCATCATGAGTACAGATGGTAGATTTCGTTTCTTCATATTTTTCCTTTTGCAATGAATTCAATACTAATGTTTCCCCAGTAATAACATTCACATGGCTCATGGGGTTGATTAAGACTCCTGTCACAATGTTACCAGTGACACGAGTGAGAATCTAGAGAGGTGAAGGTTTGTTGTTCAAGGGTAAATATTGTGATGTGAATGTAACATCTAGCGAATTGGGTGTAGGTGGAATGGTGGAAGTTACCGTAACCATGTTTACGTAGGCCTCGGGTTGAGAAACATAATCAGTGGGATCAATAATCATGTTAGCAGAATGCAATGAAAAAGGGTTCATGTATATCTGCAATTCACTATTAGCTTTGGCCACTAATTTTTTAGTGTTCTATTTGCTCCCATCAAGATGAATGGTATTGTCCTCGATGCGGTCTTTTATTTCATGACGTAACCACATACAACATTCGGTATCATGTCCATTAACACAATGGTATTGAAAATAAGTGCTCCCATCATACCAATTAGGGTAAGGTTCCTTAACAGGCTTAGAGACCGACAAAGTTACAATCTTATGCTTCAACAACTTCTACAAGATGAAAGTATAAGATTCAGACAACTTCATGAATTTCCAATTGCGTTTGAGGTCGTTGTCATCAACAACGGCTACTACATTTGCAATGGCTTTACCCTTCCAAGAGATTGATACGATGGACTTTCCTTCAGAATGGGAGTGTGAGGAGGATCCCCCGAATTGAGCAATCGTCTGCTGGTATTCTCGTAAGGCCGCACACAAATATGCGAAAGAAGGGTATTTGATAAGGATGAAATTCTCTTGCCAAGGCCTTTGTAAGTTCCCTATGAATACCTTCTGCACATTAGAGTTGGGAAGTTGATACAAGATTTGTGAAAGAAGCGCTTGATAATGCGCTATAAAATCAATAATCTTTTCATTATCTCCTTGCTTACATTGGAAAAGATTTGAAAAGGTCATCTTCAGCCCGATGTTTGCTTGGAATTGTCTAAGGAACTGATTTACAAGTTGATCAAATGAGAAAATAGAATTGTCAAGAAAGGAATAGTACCACTCGAGTGTTGTGTTCTTGAGAGATTAGGGGAATAGTTTAGCCATCAATGCATCATGATGGAAGAAGTCAGTGCAAAGGGTGTTAAAGATGGACACATGCATCTGGGGATCTCCTTTGCCACCAAACTTCTCAAATTTAGGTATCTCCATTCCTTGAGGGAAGGGAGTGTTCAAGATAGCAACCGACAATGGGCTATGTGAGAAGAAAGGATAGAAGATAGGCTAGGCAGAGCCCTGGGAAAGGCTTGCCAACTGGCTCTGCATCTTACCCATGTTCTGAAGCAGAGTGTTTAGAATAGGGTCATTAGAAGATAGAGGGCCAAAGGAACCTCTACTAGAACCACCGCCAAGTCCACCTCCATAACCACCACCGGTGTGACTTCTGCCAGAGCCACTACCATAGCCACTACCGCTAGTAGGACCTCTGTTGGAACCACCACCATGACCTCCACTAAAACTGCCTTTGTTAGCACCACCTTCGCTACCGAATCCACTGCCACTACCAAAGCCTTCACCACCTATTCTACCAAAACCTCCACCACTAGAGGTGATAGAAGGGGTAAAGCTAAAGCTCAACGAGACTTTATTCACCTTGATAGTTTTCAGTTGATTAGGGATGGAAGGGATACTAATGGAAGGGACTGCATTGGCCACGTAGATAGAAGTGGGAGGCATTGATACCACTAATTGTCCCTCACGCTCTTCAAAGGTGAATCCTTGTGCAAAGCTAGGGTTTCCTAAAGGAGCACACACTTCGGCAAGACCGAGGAGACTACTTAGAAGCTCTATGCATGTTCGATCTTTACCCATCATATGTTTTAGTTCACTAACAACCTAAGCGGCTTTAGCCGTCTTCATATTTCTTTCCAAATGGTTTTCAAGGTCACCCAAACCTTTTGCAAGGGTAGACACGTATTCAACAGGGATTTGAACGACCTCATGCTCGTCCATCGACGATGGTGTGGGAGATGTAGGAGGAGTAGGAACATGATTGGTTTCATCAACGAATCCCATCTCATTCCTCAATAATTTCTCCTACACATCCAAACTCACGGCAAGACCAGAGAAAAGACTTGTAGAGATACCAAGCAATACCTTCGTCCTATCCATCGGGAGGTGTCGTACACTTCTCCTCACAATATTCCCAGAAGTTGTGGATTGGGTTGTGATGCTCATAAACTTTCACAACACTCAAGAACACAAAAATCGTGAAATACCCAAGGGAAGCCCCCAACACCAATAGATGAATAGACATTGGTTCACGTTAGGTTCACCAAAAATGTAAGAGAGGGGGATCACCGCGTGCAAGACCCCAAGTCATGGAGGGTCAAGATGCGAGAGGCTACTCTAACTTACGTCAGCTAAGTACAACATGTAGGGTATGAGGATGAGAATGATGAGGATGATGAGGTCCTACAATCACTCTACAATCTCGAGTTCTAAGGTGGGGCTAGGTGAGTTGGTTTCTAGGTTCAACTCTGTGCCTCAAGGAGCTCTCTGCCCAAGGACGTCAATGCGGTCTCTAGATGATAGCGTGGCATGTTGGCATCTCAAAAGTGTGTTGTAGTCCGTACGATTAGACAACAACAAAGGCAAGGTTGAACTCACCAAAATGACTAATGGCCTAGCTACTCAACTAAAAGGCTAGAATGAAATGAGTAAATAAACGAGGTATTCTCTAATGTAATAAAGTAGAAAAGAAAGTGTAAGAAGAGTAAGAAGGATCTTACCAAGGAATTCGTTCGTCAATTGATCTTCCTCACAACACGCACACCTACACACAACAAGAGGGAAAATGTTGGGTGGCTAAATAGGGGCCTGCCTCAGTTAGACCCCCGTTTAGGTGTTTCCACCTCCATGGACAACCAAGAAAATGAGATAAAGAAATAATGAAGTAAAGAGAATGCAAACACTCCAAAGCAATACTATGCTACTCAACCAAGTGATAGAGGAGAGGAGAGGGAAGCTTACCACCTCCACCAAGAGCACTCAAGGTTGCTTGAGGGAGAAATGAGAGAAACTCAAGCCTCTGCTAGAATGGTGTGGTCCTAAATGTGCTTTACCGAAGTGATGGAGTGAGGCTTTTATTGCAATGAAATGCTTGGATGCTTGAAGTGAGTGAGAAAGTGAATGCAAGAGTGTGAGTATGGAGCTTGAAGTGTGCAATAGCTCAGAAGAAGTTGTGAAGAGTTGGATTGAATGTTGAAGGGGTGAATTTGAAGAAGGAATGGAAGAAAACGACCATATTTGGGTCGGTCGGTTGAAGGGGGTGTTACAACTCCATTTCCAATGAGAAGTGTAACACCTCTATAGGTTTAGCTGTAGGAATCTGCCAGGGACGTAAGTGCGCTGCACAGATGTTTGTGTGTCGCGTGGGCGTCCCCGACAAAAACTCCCCCACCGATGCTCAAAACATGCACCAAGTGGACCGCTAATAGTGGGCTTAAGTGGAATTAAGCCTTTGAACTTGGTTTTCTAAAGTGGATAAAGGAAAAAGGGGGATTTGCATAGGGGATGCAAATTCGCTCTTATACAAAATGTAATGCTAAAGCCAAGAATGTTATTCTATGTGGACTAATTGATTTAGAGTTGTTGAAGGTGATGAATTATAGTTCTGCCAAATATGCTTGGGAGAAGCTTAGTAGTATCTATTTAGGAGATTATAAAGTGAAGCAAGCCAAGTTGCAGATCTTTGAGAGTAGATTTGAGACTCTACAAATGATAGATGATGAAGATATTGCAAATAATATACTTTGATTTCAAGAAGTTGTTACTGGAATTACTGGCCTTGGTGGGAAGTGAAATTGTGAAGAAGGTTTTGAGATCTCTCCCAAAGTCCTATAGTAAAAAAGTATCTTCCATTGAAGAATCCAAAGATCTGGATCAATACTCAGTTGAAGAAATGTTTGGTACTCATGTTGCCTTTAAGACGATAGAGTTTGGTCAAGATGTTCCAAAGAAAGAAGTTGCATTCAAGGTTAACAAAAATATTGAAGATGAGGCTCCTGTTCAAAATGAAGATCTTGATGATGTTGAAGCTAAATTTGTAAGATGAATAAAGAAAGGGACTAACAAATACAAAGGTAAGTTACCTTTTAAATGTTTCAATTGTGGAAGAATAGGTCATTTTGCATCTAAATGTCCTTATAAAGAATTAGATGACAAAAATAAAAGAGATGAGGTCAAGAAGGGTCTCTATTCCAAAGAGAGTAGTGGTTCCTCTAAAGATGAGGAGAATGATTTGAATGATGAAACTCTCTTTATGTCTTTCAATACTACTGATATAAACTATAATGTTGAGATATGTAAGGATTCAAGCTCCTTAAGTGATGAAGACATATTTTCCTTTGATCTGGATCTGGAATCTATAGAACCTAAAGGATGGAATTTCAATTCAAATGAATGGGGGATTGATTTTGAAGAAAAAATCTTGCCTGCATCGGAAGACCTAAATGAAGCAAGAAGTCTAAATGAAAAATATGAAAGCTTGCTTACATAATGAAAAGAATAATCTAAAAATTTGAGAATTCAAGTAAAAGAAGGCAAAAGATATGAAATCAAGCTAAAAGAGGTAGAAGGTGTGACTTTGATTATAAAGGTTGAAGAATTAAGAAGACTGAAGATTGCTTGAATATCAAACTCAAAGACAAAATTGTTGAATGTTTAAAGGTTAAAGAAGAAAATAACACTCTAAGGAATGCCTTAAAAAGAGAAAAGGAACAAATTGACAAAGGAGAGAAGTCTGGTCCAGACAATTGAAAATCAAATGAAAAGACTCCAACAAAATAAGAGAGAGTTTTCCTTGAACATTCTAAGGAGAATTCCTTCGGAGATTCAAAGAATATTCAAAATGGAAAGAAAGAAGGACCCAATTCTGACCAAAAGCATAAAAGTTTTAGAAGTCCTCCATCAACAAAACAACATGTTCCTAATAGGTTAAATCAATCCTTTCAAGGTTACTAATTTTTTGCAATATTTTTGGGCATAAGACTATTGACTACATAGTTAGAAAGAGAAGGAATAATAATATAGGAAGACTTGGTCTTTCTTACCTCAAATAAATAGTACTATGTTATTTCATGGTTATTGCGTTTCTTGCAACAACTATGGTCACAAGGCTGATTAGTGCAGATCTAAGGTGAAGAAGAACAACTCTGTTCCAATGCACAATGTTGTGTGCTAAAAGTGAAATAATATGGGACATATGTAAAACTATTGTAGAAATGGTCTTGTGAAGCCATTTTCCCAATATCAAAAAAAGGATGAATCCCTTAATCAATAAAAAGGGGGAAATGAAAAGATCCAGAATGAAGACCATGAGAAGAAGGATGATTTTTCTCTTGTGCACTCTACACAAGATTCCAAGATAAACTGAGATAGAGTATTATCTTAGGGGGAGATGTCACTTGCATAACCTTTTTTCCCCCTGAAAAGAAAATGGTGCTAAAGACTTCAACATGAAGGATGATTTGAATCATATCATTCTGTGTGTAGATCTACTTTGCATAAATGGACTTTGTTTGATGGAAGTTGGTAATGTGTGAAGGTTGGTACACTTATTCTAATTGATGTTATTCCAATTTGGTGTACCACACTTAAAGATAAAGTCTCAGAAAAGTAAGTTTCAGAAGGAATATATCTAGGAGGTCTTTTAAAGGAAAGGCTCAATATTCTCTTCTTTAATTATCGTCTTCGTGTTTTTCTTACTAATGAAATTATTTTAAAGAGATATGAAATTAGAAAAGACAAATATTTAATCCATTTTAAGTTCATGATTAATGTTAATATCAATTTATCAACCTTCTAAGTAATATAATTTTATTTTATATTCAATATAAAAGACATGTTAGAATAGGAAGATAAATTTTAATGATTCAAAGTAAGGGAAATCTTTATTCAATAAAAAATATTTTTAAAAAAAATACTTCACATTGTGAAGAAACTCTCTAACTAATAATATTGTGACATTATTTTCTTAAAATTCTTTCATTAAGAGGACTTGCAACATAATAGAATATAATACATGAACTTATTCTATGTAATCATTAGAAATAAAATAGATCCACATGACACCACAATAATCACACTACAAATATATTTTTTGTGAATTTTCATCTCTATTGAGATATCTATAACTCATTTATATAAAAACCAAACAATAAAGCCAATAATAATAGAGCATTATTTTCAAAAAAGGTTTTCATTCAAGAGAATTACAAAGAAAATAAAAGAAACATGACAAATGAATTTAATACAAATAATAATTAGAAACAAAAACGATTCAAATAACTTCGAGAACAATAATTACAATAGAAACATGATTTTTTGTGATTTTTCATCTCGATTGAGACATTCATCACTTATATATAAGTACTTTAAACAACAAAGTCAATTGCAAAAGAACAACATAGATTATTTTGAGCATCTTCGACAAAATAGTAATAACAAGTAGTTTGGATGCCCTTTCTACATTAGGGATTTCATTCCAAGACGAGTAGCCAACCGTTGTCCCAATCCTCTATCACACTGTCCAATATTAATAAAATTTTCATCAATAAATTTATATTAAAAAAAATCATAATAATATTTCAAAATAAATGCCTGATAAGATACATAAAAATGCATACCTGAGACAAATAGGAAAGCCACACACTCTTAATCTCATGGGTTACCCTTGGATCCGAAAGGGCATCAGCAAACCGTTTTACAAATCTTTCTTGTCTGAGAAGAGGAAGTGGTTGGTTAATATATGTAAATATAGATAACAATTTTTTATTATAATTATATAATTGGATTGAAAGTGTCTTTGGATTCTATTGTGTGGATTTTTTTCTTTGATTTTTAGAATCACACCCAATGATCCATCATCGAATTGAGAAGAGAGTTATTCAAGAAATTGATGCAAAAAATGTACATGGTTGAGTCTAAAAGAAATTTCAATCAAACTTCATTAACTATATATAGAAAAATCATGCCTACTAATATATAACTAATCTTTTTATGTAATAATTCATCTTTCTTACCTGTCTCGAGGCCATGAGCGAAAGAGATCCCCTGGTTGCTTAAAATTATTTTCTTTCTTAATTACAGTCTGAAAACAAAAGAAAAGAGAAAAATAATTTAGAGTATACAAATAAAGATACACTTTTCATTAAACATAAAATAAATATTTTTTTAAACTGTGTTTATTTTATCTTTTAAAAATTATTCTATTTTCATATACATATATATATATAGAGGTGTCCAGATCCGGACAATGCCAAGGTGAGACTAATCCTCTAGATCATTTGATAACCCAAAGAGGCCCCACTCTTGACATAGTTGGACAAATCGAGGTTTGAACTTGCATCGGTTGTTCATGTCTTTCAAGAACTCAACCAACTAGTTTACACCCCAAAAGCACAAAATACTTAAAAGAATATTTTTCAATTTATAATAAATAATTTCTGTGATGATCATTCAAGACATGGACTTAATTATAACTAGATGTTAAGATTTAAGCATAGGAAGTGGGTACCTTTTCCCTCACACCATTAACGAGGACTTTGGGCATTGGCACTCTTTCAGAAGTTCGAACTGGATCAAAACGAGATGGGAAATAATCCACCTGCAAATATTCGGTAGAACGAAAGAAAGCTGTAAGATTCTCCATATGGGTGAAGAAGTTTAATTTATAGCAAAAACTGGTTGGAGGAGGATATAAGTGTAAAAACCTCCTCGTCTCTGTGCAAGAAATTCATGGCACCATCGCGATGGTTGTTATGATGAGGACACTTGGGAGCATTCACAGGGAGTTGCAGATAGTTGGGACCAAGCCTGTGTCGCTGGGTGTCTGCGTAGGCAAATGTTCGAGTCTGAAACATTTTATCGTTGGTGAAATATATTCCTGGAACAATGGCAGCCGGGTTGAAGGCCAGCATTTCGTTCTCATTAAAGAAGTTGTCAATGTTTTTGTTCAGAACCATTCGTCCCACAGGCTGCACAATACCAACAAGATATGAGACACTGTTAGGAGACCTGATTTTCTCTGAGTTCTGAAATATGCAATCATTTCTGTTTTTTTCTATCTATTTTTTCATTCTGATGATAGATCATTGAGTGTGATATGAAATGTTTTGGATCACATTTCATGATCTATCATTTATTTTTTCTTGTCATCTATTTTCTTCATCTGATGATGGATCATAGAATGTGAACTGAAATGCTTCGGATCACAATTCATGATCTATCGTTTCTCTTTTCTTGCTATCTACTTTATTCACCTGATGATGGATCATGAAATCTGAAATGTTTCTGTTCACATTCCATTATCTATCATTTCTTTTTTCTTCCTATATACTTTATTCATCTGATGATGGATCATGAAGTGTGATCTGAAATGTTTCGGGTCACACTCTATGATCTATCATCTCCCTTTTCTTGCCATCTACCGATGGATCATAGAGTATGATCTGAAATGTTCCCAATCACACTTCATGATCTATCATTTCTCTTTTCATACTATCTACTATGAAGTGTGATCAGAAAAACTGACAAATTTCACAGTCAAATCAAAAACATTTCAAACTATTAATTAAGCCCAACCCATTAAAACTATTTAACAACAGAATACAAGAAAAGGACCTGCAAAGGAAACAGATCCTCAGGCCAGATTTTGGTGTCGTCAAGAGGGTCGAAATCGTAGTTGTTCTCGTCAGCTGGATTCATGGTCTGTATGTAGAACCTCCACTCCGGATAGTTACCAGCGGCTATGGCGTCGCTTAAATCCTTGGTGGCATGACTGTGATTGGTACCGCCCACAATCACTGCTTCCTCGTCCATCATGAATTTCTGTCCGCATGTGGGTCTCCAATGAAATTTAACGTACGTTTCTCTCCCCTCTTTGGTAAGCAACTGCAACAAAATTTCACAATAAGTAAACATTTTCTTCAAGGAAATCAACAAGGCCAATACATTCTGTTAGAAGTCTTTCCCAAATACAAGGCGATCACCATATATGTATGAACACCGTAACCGTCGATGTGTCGATAGTCGGATGGAATGCCCCAGTCGTCGAAAAAGTACATGAAAGTAGAACAGCTCTCTGGAAGGTGGGAGCAGAAATCCATGTACCTCCAGGATTCCTGTATGTGGGTCTTTGGATTCGGCTTGAAAGCACGAATAACATCTGGAAACTGTAACAAAACACATCATAGTTTTCAAGTTATGATTGTTTTAGTTTTGACAGAGAGAAAGAGGGGTAAAATAACAAGGCAGAGCTTACTTGAAGCGCATCTCGGGTGAAGAAAACAGGGATGTTGTTTCCCACTATGTCGAAGTTTCCTTCTCTGGTGTAGAACTTGGTGGCAAATCCCCTCGGGTCTCTTATGGTCTCTGGGCTTCCCCTTTCGTGTATGACTGTAGAGAAGCGTACAATGACAGGCGTCTGAACGCCCGGCGCCCTCAAGAAGTCAGCACAGGTTAGATGGGAGACGTCGTGAGTCACCTCGAAAAAGCCCTTTGCTGACGCCCCTCTTGCATGTACTATTCTCTCTGGGATTCTCTCCCTGGTAAAGGTTGCAAACTTCTCTATCAGATGGTAGTCCTCCAGCAGAACAGGACCTGGACAACACCAACAAGGATTATTGTTGAGGTTTTCATGGAACAGTTAAAGATCCAAAATTTAGGTCTTTCGAGTTTTTTATGAAACAGGCTGTTGGAATGCTCTACCATTGAATTACTGATCCTGTTTTGATCCTGTTTTAAGATTAATCTGTTTTTTATCTAATTACGACTTATTTTCAATGTGATTAAATTTATTTTCAATAATTATAACTTAAAATTAACTTTACAAATCACACTTTAATAAGTTACTCTATAAACTAATTTGTCTAAATCCATCACTTACCTCTATTTCCGATCGTGAGGGAGGATGTGTTATTCCACACTGGAATTCCCTGGTTCGTAGTTACGTAGGGCGTATTGAAAGCACTTGATGGGCGATGCTGCAAGTGCAAAGCAACACTAACACTATCAGATTCAAGCTGTTCATAATTTCCACAAATTCAAGCTGCTCATAATTTCCACAAATCTGGGCCCCATAAGCTGCTCATTATTTTCTTCCCTAAAAAAATTGGTGCCAAGCCTATCCTCCCTTCATAAAGTGGTTGAAATATTAAAACCCATATTCTATCTTTCAAAATATCTTTCCTCCATTGTTCTTAGGGAAATATAGAGTTGCTTTGAAATTTTCTGACTTTTCTCTTCATAAATGTTTCAAATTATGATCGTCATTGTCCTTTTTTATGAAGAAAAAACTCACATAATCTAATCCAAAAAATTTCAAGACTAAATTTTTAATATCTTTAAATACAAAATTTTAAATAACATACAAAACTCAAATCTCAGATCAAAATACCCTTTAAAATACTTAAAATATAATTTTATTTTGAAAATAACTATCATATTTCCTTTTCATCCATACTTCCGATCATCCGGTCTGATCGATCCATCATCAAATGATAACAAAATGTTAGATCCATTACAGAGTATGATCCCAGGTTGAAAATAAAATATAAATTTCTTAATTTTTTTCTAAACCTCTTCAGATGTTCTAAAAATAATAAATAATAAAGCAAACTTCTTTATTACACGTTTAAAAACAGCCTACTCCCACTATCAAACGAAATACTGACATGATCTAAAATATAGAAAAAGACAGAATACGCGGCTACAAACTCAACAGTGAAAACCTCGTGTACATTAATATTCTTTTCGATATACGGCTAAAACCAGACATGGCAGAGAGACTGCAGATAAATTAAACTGCTAAAAAATCAGAATACCCATCTAAAACTCTCTACACTGCTCGAATACGGCAGCAACATTACTACTGAAAGCTACAGATCTGTGTAAGATCTCTTCAACAAATCTTCTTTCGCATCCCACCATAACTCGAATCATGCACCAAAATCAGCGTCACCAAATGCCAAAAGAGAAAAGAAAGAAAGACAAAAGCTTTATCTGCCATGGATCACGCCAGTTGGTGATCCAGCTTAGTTTCAAACTCTCTTATTATTCCAGTTGTAATCTCAGCTTAGTAAGTTAAAACAAATCAAAAAACACAAGAAATTTAGCTAAACTTTATACTCCTGTAAACTCCAGTAGCACCCATCGAACGATCAGATTCATGGAGTGTACAGTAAGTACATTTAGTAACAGATCTAAAATCACAGAGAACAGATATAGAAGGCATGTCGCGTCAGCACCAAGTAAAACAAACCAAACGCACTGTAATTTATATGAAGGACTACTCTATTTCTGCGATCTTAAAAAAAAAAGAAAAGAAGATCTAAAATCACAGAGAACAGAAATGGAAGGAATTAAAAAGAAATCAGTACCTTGTAAGGATCCATTATAGCGTTGCAAAACTTTCGGTCGTCTTGGTCACACTTTTTTGCTGCGAGATGATGAAGAATAGGAGAGAGTTATATAGGCAGTGGAGGGGCCAGTTGCCTCAATTATCAACTCAATCCAAATCTGTCGGAGCAAAGCTTATCCCAACTTAGGCCAGTTGGTCATGGCACGAGTCTGCCGCCATGTAACATCCATCGGATTATCATACACGGACAAATGGCCAGAATATCATATTATATTGTAGAAGATTTTAGAGCTTCACAAGTTGGAAAACATAATAACGTGTATTTGGGCCAGTCAATTGACGGTATGTGGACTGTTTTTTCCAATCTATAAAAAAATCTTATTTTACAATTAAAATTGAAGAGAGGATGTAGGTTAATTAGGGGTATGGGGCTTAGTTTGATTGGGTAAAGCATCTTTTTGCAGGCAAGAGGTCATGAGGTCTAGTCTCCTCCCAAATCCGTGGTACCAAAAGGTGTGTCGGTCATGTGAAAAAAGTTTACCACACGTTTGTGATTTATTCATCGTGTATGCAATTTATCACCTTGCCATAATATATTCGTGCAACATATTCTCTATTTTTCCTTTTTTGGATGCTTTTGGCCACTTAAATAATAAAAAATGTAGTGGTGAATATACCACGGTGATGAATTGTGGGAGGTGAATTGTATACATGAATTTTTCCTTTTTTGGATGTTTTTGGCCACTTAAATATTGAAAAATGTAGTGGTGAATATGTGGTGAATATACCATGACGATGAATTGTGGGAGGTGAATTGTATACGCGATGAATATATAGAGTGATGAATTGTTGATGGTGAATTGTTGGGTGATGAATTTTCCTAGAGCTATCGTATTTATATGAGATGTTTTTGAATTTGATTATGTAAATTATTTCATCATGCTACATAGGATTTGATTATGTAAACTATTGCATCACGTTACAAATCAAGTTCTATGATTTATCATCAGATAATAGAAAATAAAAGAAGAGAAAATGACGATAGATCATGAATCATGATGACAATATTTTATATTTTTGTACTTTTATCATTAATTTTTAATATTATTGATAATAAGAAATTTTCAATTTAATCGTATTAATTTATTTAATTGTATTAGTTTTTGGATTCTACTTTTTGGATCCAAATTCAATGATCTATTATTAGAATAAAGTATAAAAGAAAGTTGAGAGAAAAAAACAAAAAAATTGATTTAAAAATTCTTCTTGTCATTATCATGAACTTTGGAAAATTCATACCCACCATTCATACTCTACTTTTCTTCTATAAATTTGTTTTATCTCAGATAAACTGTCAGATAAAATAACTGCAAAAAACTTTTTACCAATTTAAAAGATTTTGACTTAAAAAATTTATAACTTAATTTTCTTTGACAGACGCCATTAATGTGAAATTTCACATTTATATATCTATAAATATCTATAATAACAACTTCTTATATAAATCTTATCCATTTTTATAATTTTATTTTAACCAAAATAAAAACACAACTCATGACGTTTCAAATCTCCATCAAACCAGAAAAAATCCTGTTGTTTTTGCCCCGTGAGTAGCCATTAAATATTCTAGTTTCTCTATAATATTATCGAATCCAGGAAAAATTTGCGGAACAGACGAAACACGTAGTGGCGAACACGATACGTCACGATCAGACCTCATCTTTTGAAATGAATAGTTGATGAAGACATCGAAAATATCGTCGTCTCGACCCACTCAGAGTTTGATTACTAAGAGAAATCTGCAACCCTATTCATGTTTTTCACCATTTACGTCGGCCGTCTTGATCAGGATCCGATTTTGGATATACTTCATTTGACTTAACAGAGTTATCCTCATCTAATGACGACAGATGCTTCTCTTTTCTTAATTGAAGGATTTGAAATATTCTCTGTCATGCACTACATGCTTTTTTCATTGGAGGGTTTAAAATCTAGGGTAATGAAATTTTTTTAGGGTTATTTTTGCAACTTAGTCTAGCATCTAAGGGGACGAGTTGAGGCAAGGCTAGTCTCCTTTGGGCGGGACCCAACAGCCCGCAAGCTAGTCTCAACTACGAGCGGAGTCGAACCCGAAACCAATGAGGAGCAAACCCACGGTCCAAGCCAACTCCCCTACCCGAAAGTGGAGTCAAACATGAAACCAATGTAAATTTTTCTTACATTGTTAACATCAACAATATATTGCTTTTAACATCTTTGAGATATACTCTGTCTTATCAAGATGTAATTGTATAGTTTTTATCCAAATCTATTAACTGATGATGAATATGAATTATTTATTAAATGTATTATATCTAGATGATATTTACAAGTGTGAAGTATTAAGATTTAGAAAGCTATTCATTTTAGTATTATTGTGATTTAAACTCATTTACTTTTATATTTATTTCTAGCATCGAATCTATTTTGATTGTTACTATGTTCGAAAGTGACACATAATATTTTATCAAATTTTAACTATGTAGTTTTTGAGTCAAAATCATTGACCTTGTTTCATAATTGGAAATTCACATGAATCCCTCTCTTGAACATAAACGAACAAATAGGGTAACGAGTCAAGTACACTTAATTTTGGGAGAAACATCATAATTAAATATGCTTGAGTCGAAGTGGTACTAAAATAAACGTCACCTAAATAGTCTCAATTCTTCACCCTTATAAACATCACCTAAATATTCTCAATTCTTCACCCTTATAAATATCACCAAAATAGTCACAATCCTTCACCCTTACAACACCCGATTTAAGTGAAAAATAAGGAAAACTCTGTTTGTATTAACATCGTTTTCACACTAACATCTACAACAACATACACATGGTACTTATTACATTATCTATATTGAATTAGAAGTCTTTGAAGGAAACCCAAGAGACAAGGCGAGAGAAAACAATAAGAATTGAATGGTCTATAGATAATGGTTGTTGGATTTCACATCCCAACAATTATATCCATATAGTTTTTGATCCGACTCTGTAAGATTCATTTTGTATCAATATAATTTCCGATCAAAATATTTTAGATCACACTATGGGACCCCTCAAGAGACTAATAAAAAGAATTAAAAGATAGCTCCATAAAACCTGTGTTATATAATCATATCTATAATAACCCAATCCTTTTATAAAAGAGCAAAGATGCTCCATAAAAGCTGAGTGTTAGAACCTGGGATAAATAAATGTTTGAAAAAGAGGTCCTGCTGACGTCATTTTGCCTAAGAATCTTTTAGGGCACGCCTTTCATTTTTAGTCTTTTCCTGCGTTTCATTGTTACCTACTGAGAAGTGCAGGAAGAAAAAGATAATCACCTTGTAGTGGGGGGGCCCACACCAGTACGGCCATTTGGTAGACGACTAGACAGGTGCACGTTTTTTCAACAACTCCAATAATTCATTGGGTTGATTGGAGTGCTGTCCTATGTATTTGGGAAAAATTGTACGCATATGATTTTTTATTTATTTTTATATGTTTTGTGTCATAGTGATTTATATTATTTTTAATGTATTGATAGGTGTGAAGTAGTTTTATTTTATAAATATTTTAATTTTTTAATAAGTGTAGATTCAATGCAGTCAAATTTTAAAATTATTTTATATTTTATATTTTATATTGGTCATTATGAAATGACTAAAAATTTATTTTATGACTGAACAAGTGACGCAAGCGTCGAGTTCCTGTCGAGAGTTAAAAGACATGTAGCTATGAGTTAGAAAAAGTATTTAGATAGCAGATAGGAATATAAATGTATTAAAAATAGGTAGAAAAGTTAGAAGTAATTTTTAATAGCGCAATAATGCATGGAATTTTTAGGGTGCATGGGGAACGTAGTCCATAGAGACATGTGAACAGGTAAGACGTGTGGATGGATACATGGAAAATTTTATTTATGGGTACCATGTATACGTGGACTTTTGTATAGATATACCAATGAATACTTGTTTGTTTATGTGTGTATGTATACATTTTTGAGAAGGAAGATTCTTTATGATCTTAATTAGGAAGCAAGAATGCATTATTAATTTGTATTAATTATTGAATGCAAACAATCGAAAACATTTGTAATAATGCTTGAGACATATATGCATACATGTATCCACGTGCACATAATGCATAGAAGAGTGAGAAACATCGTCAGCATGTGAACGAGTCTTAAAGGAGGAGGAGACTCAACTCGCATTTACAATATTAAATGAAAGGAAACAGGGGAAATAAACTATTAATGACCAGTGCAATATTTATAAATTTAAAAAAAAAAAAACCTTTTGATCGAAAAATTCATTAGTCA
>VDFB02109042.1:10919505-10948755 GCA_007258455.2 Sequoia sempervirens
GACACAAAGTGCTCAATGAAACAACATGCCAATAGGGATTTCTTACGCTGATGAATCTCCTTATGTATTAGTCGGTGAGACCTGACTCATTCGGTAAGACCTCTTAGCGGTGAACAAAACTCATGCCGATTGACCTTTCCACTGTTGCCAAGACCACGTGAATTTCATGCCGAAAGCTGCTTGTATGTAAAATAAAATTGTCATGACATCAAAAACGTCTTGCCGAAAGGAAACACAGACGTTTACCAGAAGAATGGATTGGGGAGACCCTAGCATTTTCATGTCGAAATGTTTTTTTTCTGTCACAGAAACAATGTACAAATAAGATAACCAAAGACTGTACGAAACTCAAATTGATCAATACCATAGGATATTAAAATTTTGAATGTAAATTGTCCATTGAATACCAAGACAAGTAAACCATATAGACAAAACTATACCAAGATAAAGCATGAGAAACCAATCTGAAACTGTCAACAAGTAGAATCAACTAAAAGGGATTTTGTCATCAAGGACAAACCATATGATCACAACTGAGAACCAACAAAGCTTCATTACATCTTCGTACAAAAGATTCTCCAAATGCAAAGACATGCACAAGAGTGGGAGCGCCAACGATTCTGTAGTTTGCCATACATAGGTTGTAGTTACAAAGCCCAACCGTTACAGGCTGACTTGGCTTCACACATAGTCAATAGTCAACAATCTCCCACTTGAAGACAAGCCATACCGGTAAAAAGGAATGCTCAGAGATATCCCCCACAATAGGCTAAGGTCACTTTTTAAAAATGCTGAGAGAAGCTCTACATAATTCAAACTTCTCTCAAGGTACAACCTTTGTCAGAGCATTTGCTGAATTAAATTTAGTGTCAATTTTGTGTAGCTGCAACTTGCCTTCATCAAGAACATGGCGAATGAAGTGATACTTCAGCTCTATATGCTTGGTGCGACTATGAAATGCATAATTTTTGGCTAAATGAATGGCACTATTATTATCACAAAACAAAGGAAAACCAAATTGTTTACACCATAGTTTGCCCAACAACCGTTGTAACCAGATGATTTCCTTGGCTCCTTCAGTTAGAGCAATGTATTCAGCCTCAATTGAAGAGAGAGCAACCGCTTGTTGCAAGTGAGATACCTAGCTGATCGTTGCCTCGACAAAGTAAAAACATAACTAGTAGTAGACCTCCTCCTATCCAAATCTCCAACCATGTCCGAATTAGTGTAACCACAAAGTTGTGTGTGATTTCCTCCAAAACATAGAACATAATCAGAAGTCCCTTTCAAATAACGAAGAATCCACTGAACGACCTGCCAATGTGTCTTACTCGGATTACTCATAAATTTGCTTACAACTCCCACTGCATGAGCAATATCCGGGCATGTACAAATCATAGCGTACATGAGGCTGCCAACCATGGAAGAATATGGAATGTTTTTCATGGATTCTTGCTCCTCTGGAGTTTTCAGACACATGGCTGATGATAGACGGAAGTGATCAGCCAAGGGTGTGCTGACAAGCTTGGCATTGAACATATTAAACTTGTCCAAAACTTTATAAATGTATTTCTCTTGAGACAATTTGAGTTCTCTTTTATTTCTATCCCTAATTATATTCATGCCAAGAATCTTCTTCGCTGCCCCTAAATCTTTCATGGAAAAATGAAGAGCTAAATGTTGCTTGAGCTCACTAACAATCCACATACTAGTGCCAACAACCAACATATCATCAACATAGAGTAAAAGAATAACAAACTCACCATTAGGAAGCCTCTTGTAATAAACACATGAATAAGATTCACAATGAACAAACTGTTGCTGTGTCATGAAGCTATCAAATTTCAAGTACCACTGCCTTAGGGCTTGCTTAAGCCCATATAAACTCCGCTTCAATCTACAACACAAATGCTCTTGATCTTTTTTCACAAAACCTTCAGGCTGCTCCATGTACAGTTCCTCCTCAATATCGCCATGAAGAAATGTTGCTTTGACTTTAAGTTGCTCAAGCTCGATATCCCAAATAGTTGCCATGCCTAAAACAAGACAAATTGTTTGCATTTTTACAATTGGAAAAAAAATTTCATTAAAATCAATACCTTTTTGTTGAGAAAAACCTTTCACCACTAATCTGGCCCTATATTTTTTACGTCCTCCATCTTCCTCTTTCAAATGGTAAACCCATTTTTTTTTCAAAGGCTTTAGATTTGGTGGGAGAGGAACCAAATCCTAGGTATTATCGACTCACATAGACTCCATTTCTTCATTCATAGCATCCATCCATCTAGCTGAATTCACATCTTTACATGCTTATTTAAATGTGTTTGGATCTGCCTAGTCAGACAACAAAAGTTCATAATCATCATACTTCGAGGGTCTCTTCTTCTCATGAGTTGATCTTCATAGTGGAGGAGCTTCATCAAGACATAAATTTTGTAACTAGGATTGAACTCCCTCTAGATCAAAATGAAAATCTTCCCTCCTCTGTACATTATCCTGAACATTCTGACCCCTGTCTAGATGAAATGACGCTTCCAAAAGTTGAAGTGGCTCATCAATAGGTTGAAGTGGTGCATACACGCACTGAAGTGGCGCATTTGAGGTCTATACTGGCGCATAAATGTCGTGAATTGGAACATCTATGGGATTTAATGGTGCATCCAAGGGCTGTAACGATGCATTTGTGGTAGGAAGTGGTGCATCCATGGGATGAAATGGAACTTGCATGGAATGAAATGGTACATCAATAGCCTGTAATGGTGCATCCATGATAGAAGGTTGGGCAGACAGAACGGGAGGGGGTTGAGAGAATAAGGATGATTGAACAAGGGAAGTGTGAGCTTCCGCCTTAGGTTGAGGATGAAGTGGCTGTAGAGAAGGGTGCACAACATGCAAAGCAACAAGAGGAGAAGAGAAGGTAATGGTGGATGACTTTGATCTAAGAGAAGGAAGACTTTGATCTAAGAGAAGGAACATATCCATTATCAAACATATCAAATTGAATAAAATTATTTAAAGAAGTACTTTTTTTTTGCAAACCTGGAAATGCCTTCTTATTAAAAACAACATCACGACTGCGAACAATTTTCTTTGCAATGGGATCCCACGGCCGGAAACCAAACCGATCTTCAATGTAACCAAGGAAAATGCATCTCTTGGATTTGAAATCTAACTTTGTCCTCTGCTCCTTTGGAATATGCACAAAATATTCACAACCAAAGACACACAAATGATTGTATGAAATTCTTTTTCCATTCCACCTCTCCTCCAGAATATCAAAGTCCAATCGAGATGAGGGAGCTCAATTGATCAAATAGACTGTAGTGTTACATGCCTCTGCCCAAAACTTTTTTCCTAAACTAGCATTGGAGAGCATGCACTGAGCTCTCTCTAAAATAGTCTGATTCAGCCTCTCAGTTGCACCATTCTCTTGAGGTGTGAATGGGACCACTTTGTTTCTTCAAATGCCATTCTTTGCAAAAAACATGTCAAACTCCGAAGAGAAGAACTAGCCCCCATTATCAATTTTGAGACATTTAATTTTAGTTCCAATTTGATTTTCAACAAGAGCTTTGAAAGCTTTATATTTTGAAAAGACTTCTGATTCTTTATTCAACATATAAATCCAAATTTTGCAAGTGCAGTCATCAAGAAAAGTCAGAAAATAGTTTGCACCTCCAAACAATGTTACCTCTGTGGGACCAAAGACATTAGAATGCACAAGTTCCAATGGAGTGGTTTGAGTATCATGGCCCATCTTCAAAAAACTGCTCTATCTCTATTTGCCATAATGACAATGTTTACACAAATCCAGATCAATGGATTTTAGGCTTGGAAGTTATCTTCGGTGCAACATAACTTTAAGTGCTTTCTTGCTCATGTGCTTGAGCCTTTTGTGCAAAATTTCAGAACTATTGTCCACAACTATCAATGTCGCTCCCAGTTCATCGTTTCATTCTAAAACATACAAACTTCCCAATTTCTTTCCCTTTGCAAGCACCAACACACCTTTTGTTACTTTCCAAAAATCTAAATCGAAATTAACATTGAACCCTTGAGTATACAACTAACCTACATAAATCAAATTTCTTTGGAGTGTAGGATCATGCCTCACATCCTTCAATAACCATTTATTACCATTTCTCAAGGACAATAACACATCACCCTTTCCTGCAAAATCACATTCCTTGTTATCTCCCAGAAAAACTTTGCCAAACATACCTTCCTGATAATCGATAAAAGCACTCCAACATGGAGTAGCATGAAATGAAGTACCAGAGTCAAGTACCCACGAAGCTGCAGTTGTATCACTTGCTGAGAGAATCAAAACACCATCATCAACAACATTAACTTCATTGTTACTTACCTTGTCTTGAGCCTTTTTATAGTTCCAACAATTTTTCTTTGTATGTCTCGGTTTCCCACATAACCAACAAGCACCAGGCAGTTGTCTAGACTTTGATCATTTTGCTGATCTTGACCTTCTACGATCCTTGTTTCTTCCTCGTTCTTGACTTATCCCTCTATTGTCGGTGCTTACAATGGTTAGGGCATCACCGAAAGAAGGCTCTTGATGTTTTCTTCTCATATCTTCGCTAAGAAGAGTGGCTGCAACATCATCAAATTTTAACTTTCTTTTGGAAGCCACCAAAGTGCTCACTACCATCACCACACCTTCCCAACTATTCAGTAAGGAACATAATAATAAAATAGCCTTAATCTCATCATCCAAGTTAATACCCATAGAAATTAATTGGATAACTAATGTATTGAATTCATTTAAATGATTTGACATAATACCCCCTTCTTGCATTTTCAAGTTATACAATTTCTTCATGATAAATACCTTATTCGAAGCTGATGCAATCTCATACAGTGAAGATAATTTGTCCCATAGCTCCTTCGTAGTCTTCTCAACTGAGACATTAAAGAGAACATTGCTGGACAATGATAAGAAAATAGTTGCACGAGCTTTTTGATCCATCTTCTCCCAATCTTCATCTGACATAGAGCCCTTTCCTTTGGTTTTTCTGAGCAAAGCAAGTGCGAGGTCTTGCTTGATCAATAATAGTCTAAAATTCTGACCTACAAATTTATCTATCTTCCATTTTTCTAGATCATCCATGGCTCTAGAAATTCTTTATCGATTTCCCAACGAACCAAGATTGCAATGAGATTCTTCACCAAGCTCTGATACCAATTGTTGAATTTTAAAACATTAGAAAACAAATAGAAGAATTTGTAGCAAAAAGAAATGAAGAATACAAAAAAACAAACACAAGAAGAAAACAAATTTTAACGCGGTTCACCAAAATGGCTACATCCACATTGGCAGGGGATGCTCTCTATATTCATTAACATCCATTGTTTTTACAACATTCATCACCAATATCTATCAAATACATATTCAACCAGCATAAAGCTTCATTACATCTTCGTACAAAAGATTCTCCAAATGCAAAGACATGCAAAGGAGTGGGAGTGCCAACGATTTTGCAGTTTTCAAAACATAGGCTATAGTTACAAAGCCCAACTGTTATAGGCTGACTTGGATTCACACGTAGTCAATAGTCAACAATTGATAGGATACTATGAATGAAGTGTCTTAGAACTTGAGAATTCAAAATATTTTGCTAAAGAATATACAAGATGAGGGAAATTAAACTAAGAATTTTTAGTCGAATAAGAACACCTTAGATGGTAAAAGAATTATGCTACATTCCTAGATCTTTCATCGACAACTCTCCCTCAGTTACAATTCATATTTTCTTCAGCAATGTAACCAATTTGACAGAAAAGATAGCATTTCGGTCTACGCCCTTGATTAAAAACCCCTTCTGCCCAAAGCTCAATATATTTTATTACATTAACGTGACAATGATCTGTGTGGGATTCCACAGGGGACACTATTGCTTTACCTAGGAATTTGTTTGACAAAGGATTCCTTAGTTAATTCTAGGAGGTGGGAGAACCCCTGCACGAAACCAAAATCCAAAGGATAAATGACGCCAAAGGATAGAGATTATATACACCAAAGTAGAACCATGAAGACAAAACTAAGCCTTACCTTCAGTTTTGGCACACGTTATTCCAACACAAGCATCAACAAAATTGTTGACTATAAAATTACAAGACAAAATCTACAAACGATTGCCACAATGTTTCTTAAAACACTTGAGACATGAACAGTCTAGCATAACCCCTCATCACTAATTGTAAAGGAATACAATTGTAGTGGGGGAAATGGCTGGCGATTTTAATTGTTGCGATGGCTAAATAGGTGGGTGACTTTTATTTACTCACTAGATTTATTTTTTATGTGACCATTTTAAATGCATGCTAAACGTTTCATTTTCCATGTAAAACTTTCATGCAACAACACAAACCACTCTTCTTACCATGCATTCAACTGTTATGTCCCTGTCAATTTTTGAGTGATGAGTTTTTGTTTAGACTGAGGTTGTGTTGTTCGTGTTGTTTACACTGGGTTCGTGTTGTCACATAATACAAGTATGTGTTGTGGATTTAGAGGTAGGTAAATAATGTGTTAGATCTAGTTGATAATTTAGTAATAGTTTGAAATCAATATACTCTTGTAAGCTTAATATATTTCAATATTATTGGACAATCAAGATTATAGTAGTTAGGTTTGACCTTGACCCCAAGTTTGATTCATACTAGGTGTAACTGTGACTAGCATAGTTGAAATTGAGTGTGTTCAAAGTAAAATAACTCTTAGTGTATAAAATAAAATAATTTTAAAGTAAAATAAAATAAATCTTAAATAAATAAAAAAAGTTTAAGAATGATATCTTTTGAAATTATATATATATATAATAATGATGAAAAAAAAGTATGGAGAGAAAATGAAAAGAAGATAGAGGGAAATATGTAAATATAGACAAATTATAAAAATAGTATAAAAAGGAAAAAGAGAAAGTAAATGAAATAGAAAGGTGACTAATTAAGGATATATAAACATCTCAACTAATTAACTTTTATATTTATATATGTTCAATAAAAGAATAAAAATAAATAGAGAGATAGAAAATATAAATACTTATTAATATATATAGAGAGAAAATGTAAAGAGGAAATAACTAATAAGCAAGTATATAATATATAAATACATATTAATATATAGAGAGAGAATAGGGAAAATAAAAGGAAGGAGATAAAATAAATAATTAGAGAGAATATATAATATTAATTTCAATTGAATATTTTAAAAAGTAAATTAAATAGAGAAAGGAGTTTGAAATTGTGTTTCTCTCTCCTAAATTGTTGTAGTCTCAATCTTTAGTCTTAATCAAATCAAGTAGAAAAATGATTTTTACATAGGTTAAATTTCAAATTTTAGATATAATCTTTATTATGTTGAATAAATTTTAATTAAAATATAGGTAGGTTTAAATTATATTTAATTATCTAGAAAATTATTATTAAATAATTTTAATTAGTTTTAAAATTTAAATATATGTAAAATAATTTAATATTAATTTTTTTTAACTAGTTTAAAACTTTTATTATATTTAATATTTTAAAAATAGTTAAAATTTTATTTTAAAAATAAAATAAATTAAAAATTTCTATAATTTTTTTAAAAAATTATTAAAAAATAAAATAAAATAAAATAATTATCTTTTTTTTTCAGCAAAAGGCTCATAGCCTATATATATTGATACAATAATATAGTAATTACATTGGTAAAAAAGTTATGCCTTTTGGCTAATGTGACGACATACACATAAGACTAGATTTACAAAGATATATGCTCAAAGGCTGGTGGCAAGTAGTAAAACAACAACCTGACCTCCAAACCCCAAAGTCATTTCAAACTATGCAAGTCAAAGATATCGCTTAACCAATGCTTCAAGTGCTATAGTAATCCGTAACCGAGAACTCCAATCCCCAAACTCTAAGGAAAAGTACATCAACAACCCAAACTCTGACCCCCGAAGTCCTTTCAAACTTCACAAGTCAGAGATATCACTTGACCAATGCTTCAATTGTTATGGTAACCCTTAATCGAGATCTTCACTCCCCAAACTCTGAGGCAAGGGATAAATGAACATCCCAAACTCTGCTTGTCAAAGTCCTTTCAGACTTCACAAATTGGAGATAACACTTAACCAATGCTTCAAGTGTTATGGTAACTTGTAACCAAGATTTCCGATTCTCAAAACTTCGATGCAAGGAATAAATGAATGACCTAAACTCTGAAGTCCTTTCAGACTTCACAAGTCAGAGATATCACTTAACCAGTGCTTCAAGTGTTATGGTAACCCACAAGTGAGAACACCAATCCCAAAAAGTCAAAATGTCTTTCAGATTTTGGGAGTTGGGAAACTCGCTTAAGCAAAGAAAGTTATCAATAATGCATCAAGAATGAAGGACCTCCACTAACCTTCTTTGAATTTATCAAATGTCGGCATTCACCATTCCCTTATACTACTTTCCTACCTTTAGGTAAGGAGTAGACCATCCCTCTGACTCATGAAACTTGAAGTATTTTCATTGTTAACTTGATCCCTTTTCGAGTGTTTGGGTTTAGAGTTTAACTGTACTTCATACCTTGCTCCTCCAAACCTTGTCGGGTGTTGACGATCGGCCTTCCTCAATTTTTTTTATCACCCTTCGAAGTTTACTTATACTTCATACCATGCTCCTCCAAACCTTGTTGCATGTTGGCTATCGACCTTCCTGATACTTTCCTACCTTTTGGTAAGGAGTAGACCATCCCTCTGACTCGCGAAACCTGAAGTATCTTCATTGTTAACTTGATTTTTAGACAGAAAGGTGTGGCATCACCAACAATGCCACTTAACACAATTATCTTTGATAAGGCACCTTCAAAAATATGTCTCAGGGAGGTGTTTGTCTTGAAGGAAATGCATGTGGATTTATGATAAAAATCTGTTACAATGCCTTCTATTATAAAAGGCATATTTTCTTGCTCTTCTAAAAACCCTACAACTCCTTTTGCTCTCATCAAACCTTGCTTTATTGCATTAATCAATGAACACTGCCATTGCATGATTTGACTGAAACCCTACCTCCATCATACATCATGATCTATCCTTGTAGCTGAGGCATGATTGTCCCTTTGAAAATCCCGATTCATTGCCCTTATTGCAATGCAAAAACTACAAAGAAACCAAATAGCAGAAAAATGCTACCAACCGACACTATATTCATACAAGCAACACAAAAAAGTGCACCCTTACAAAAAGGTAACCCCTTATCAGACTTATTACTCCTTCAGAACATAAGACTTCCAGCCAAAATAAACCCACTCCAGAACAGAACCATGGAATGTATACCACCCAGAATGCAAGAAAGGGGATACCACAGCTCCTGATACATAAGTTTTCTACAGGATTTACCTTCCCAAGGAGACTCTAGTTTCTTTGCTACATAATGTGCTTGAGGGATCGATTCAATGTGTTGACTGCATCTTATACTCTTGGCTGCAGATCTCATGAGTAACCTTTGGCTTTACTTCAAATTGTTCAGTTGTCTATGCATGGCTATATTGAATCTTGCGATGACAATTTGGAAACTTTTGGCTTAAGTGTTGAGAAAGAACGAATCTCCTCTTCTTTATGAGAGAACAGACTGGAAGCGTTGGAAACAGTCTGAAGTGATGAACATGTAGATAGACTTCTTGAATCCATGTCCATATTTTTTCTCACTGCAAACAAGATTTTGGATATTCGAACATTGACTATGCTCACAAGAGAGATTTTACAACAATCAATATCTGACACAAGATCACAGATGTTATCACATGCATCAGAACCATAATTGCTACTAAAGATTATAGTTGTTGCTTCCAAAGGGCACTCTACAACAGGCAAATAATTATCTTTTTGTTAAACTTCAAAATTTTATTAACTAAAGCATTTTTAAAATTTATTACTTTTATTAGAATTTGTAATTTAAATTTTATTTAAAATGGTAAATTCATTTTTATACATAAATATATTCATATTAAACTTAATAGATAAAAACATGAATGTTTTAATTCATTAAAATTATTATAGATTGCGTCTTTTATACAAGTTGTGCCACAACCCCCTTAAAACTTAGAAAAAAATACTTTATGATTTGATACATTAATATTTAATGCATATAATGACAAGTGCTATGTAGTGGCGAGTACTTGCCTATCTAGTATTGCGGTAATTGTATTTGTTGGTTAGTTGATAAATTATTTGTGAAATATCAATTAGGGGCAAGTCATATAATAGTTTGAAACAATAGATTCTTGCAAGTCATAAGTATTGTAGCCACACAATGGAAAGTACCTATTTTTGTAGGATTGTAATACAATTATTTATTGTTTAGTTGATGGATGAGTCATGACAACAATTTAAAGGTTGCCTACATAATAGTTTGAGATCAAAAAATTATTGCAAGTTGAATGTATCATGATTTTAATAGGTTCAAGAATATTATAATTGTTAGGGTTTACTTTTACCTCAAGCTTGATTCATATTAAACACAACTATGATTGACATAGTTGAAGTTGAGTTCGTTTATCAGAATAAGTATAAAATATTAATAAAAAAATATTTTTTTCAAAAAAAAGTGTAATTTTATTGATTGATTATAAAAAATTAAAACATAAGTTCATTCATTATGACCACAAGATATAAATGTAAATTTTAAATTTTAAAAATTCAAGATTAAATAATAAATATAATATGTTTGTTTCATTTTTTAATTTTTTTAATAATAATATTTTTTTTAAAAAGGAGTAAAATTTTATTTAATCAAAAAATCAGCAATACAATCAAGGAAAATGAGACTATCCAGTAGGGGCCCAACACACACACCTTGCAAAGTGAGAACAAAACCACCTGAAAACCAAACCATCTAAACCCTCAATACCACCTCTCAATACTTCTGAATATCTCCCTAAATCAACAATATCAACTTTTGGGAACAATCCACGGGAAGATGCTCCCATCCCTTAGACCCTCCAATTACCCCTATATTTTGAGGCCCATTTTGCCAAACAGTCTACAACCTTGCTCCAATCTCGCGGGATATGGACAAAGGATACCCAATCCAAGGAATTGCTAAGGTGATGAATTTGTTGAACCACTGATTCCAACTGTCAATTCAATCCATCCAAACTTCGCTTATTCAATATAGATATTAGAATTTGTGAGTCCGACTGATGCAGTCAAGACCAGGGAACCTTATCAGGCCACCCAATCTTGTAGCCTATTCAATCCAACTTATGAAACTCTAAATTTTTGCACATTCATTTAATTAAAATCATAGAGAAATCCACTGAAATAACATTCAAAAACTCATGTAGACAACAACAATATTTATGGAAGTCATCTATCTCATATTTAGTCTTCAAAGCTACTGGTAAGCTATAGGAAAGAAACCCAAACTCTTCATTAACATAAATCCATGAATGAATATTTTAAATATGCTATAAATTTCTTCATTACCGGCAAAAATCATGAAAAAACATACTTATAATACTCCACATAATCTCCATTTGCTGCAAAAATCATCTACAGGCAGGATTAAGAACAAATATGTGAAATTCCACCACAAACCTGTCACTTTATATCCTTCACTACTCCCTAATTATCATGAATCTTTTAAAATTCCAACATGGATTTTATGCGCCTTGTTCTCAACTTTCTAAATCATTTTGAAAATCTTGATTTCGTTACCGTATGAGAAAGTTATGTCCGATTTACTGAAACTGGGTCTCATAGCCATGACCCAGACAATCTCCTTCTTCCCCAAATTCCAATCAAACCTCTACCTCCTCCATTTTGGGCGTGGCATTCATGCATTCAACCCCTTAATTGTTCTCTTCAATATTTTTGCCAAAAAAAAATTCAAACTCCCTCTTTCTGGCACCTCCACTCCTACAAACTTTTATTCCCTTTCTTTTTTTATTTAATCCATGCATTTCCCAGCTGGGGTGTGGAATTTCATTTTATCAAATGTCATGTTAATTCACTTGAATTTCAGGCCAATAAAATATATGAATAAAAATATCTTCAAAGGTGGTTGAATAAGGATTAAGGAAATTAAAATGACGACTGCAACACAAAAACAAGCCAAAAATCAAAGGATAATAAAATAATTATTTTTGGTGTGTAGGATTGCCCGTGCACCCGGATGCTCCTACATCACCGACTGACATATGACCTTGTGCCACCCTATAACACACCCCTTTTCCAGTGCAATAAGGATAACAAGGGCCTCCATAAATTTATTAGTCTCATATCCTTGAAAGATTGAGAAGAAGAAGAGTGCCTTCCCTAAACTATCTCTACCCACTCCTCCAACCCCAATACATCTCAGATTACCTCTAGAGGAGCCATCACTGTTAATCTTCAGGACACCAGTTGGAGGTAGTCTCCATCTACCATCTTCTCAGATTTTCTTGTTGAGAGGCCTCCTCCCTTTAGAGTTAATTTTCTTTATACCATCACCATCTAAACCCAACCTTTGCATCAACTCCCTCTCCCCAAAATTTGGAGGGGTATCCATCTCACACATCCCAATTTTTTTCTTGAACCATACCAAGAATTCTCTTCCAAACTTGATGAGCTGCCAATCTCCCTCCTTGAAAAATCCTATGATTCCTCTCCAACCGGATTTTCCAAAGGATACATGAGGGCCCAATATCCCAAGCCACTTGGAGGAAGAATGTCTTAGTAGGAGGGTACCCCAAAGTCCTCTAAGATTCAACAAGAGATGAAGCATGTATACATGTTAGTCTCTAGACTTCCCACCAAAGGTTCCAAATAGTCTTAGAATAGGTGCATTGGAACAACAAATGAGGTTAATATTCCTCACTATTGCAACATAGATAACAAATAGATAAGCCTTGAAAACCCCTATTTTGAAGACTTTCCCATGCGAGACACTTGTCTCGAGCAACTAACCAAAGATAAAAGTTGCATCTAGTTCACACAAACTTATTCCACACATATTTCCACCAAGGGACTTCCTCCCCTCCATATTTTTTCCTATCCAACTTTTGATATCCAATAGCCACTGAGTATACCCCCTAGGATTAGGACTCCAAGCCATAATTTCTTTCCTTGACAAAGAACTACAGACTCGACCAAATAAAATTTGAGATAACTCTTCATGGTCCTTCTTTGAGCCCCTAGGTGGTCGTGCATGATATTCATTCCACTTAAACACCTCCACATGCCCCAAGATTTTTGCCTCTTTGAAATCCTCCATGATCCATCCAACCTATATGAAGTTTTGACAAAGGTTATGAAGGTGTGGAAAATTGGTCATGATTGGGGGATGACCATCTCAAGAATCTAACTAGAAGATGGCCTCAAAAACTCTGTCACAAGTCTAGAATAAACCTTGCTCAATTAATTTGGCTCATTTTTTAAGAGTGTCCCAAATCATAGACCCTTTACTTGACATAGAGGTCCTAGGCACATTATTCCTAGCTATGCCTCTCAGATACTGAAAGGAGGAAAATTATTATTGGCTATGGTTTAAGACATAGAACAACAATCTTCTACACTTCCCATATAAGGAAACCCTAGAGATCTCAATCCAAGGAAAAAGTGAGGGAAAGAGATCTTGCAATAAGGTGTCCTAGGGTATGATTAATGACTAAAGAAGGTTTCACCACCAAACTAGGGCTTGGAAAGATAAGAAATGTAAATGACGTGCAAAGTGCCATGTAAAACCTAACTAAATGACCTAGGAAATGAAACTGAAATGTAGAATAAAAAAATGAGAATGAACAGAGGTGCACCTAGAAGAAGGATGAGGTCAAAACAAGCTTCAAAACCATGAAATATTGTGATTTAATTCCCATTCAGACTCATACACCAGTTTGGGTGATTTAGTCCCAGACTAGGGTTTTTGGGTGGAAATAGGAATTTGACAGTGGTGAGTCTGAATCTCCTGAAATATGGAAAATATGCTATATTGGGACTCATACGCCACAAGTGGCGTATTAGTCCCACTCTACTTTTTCAGAGGGTTAAGACTTGAATTAGGTCTCCAATCTCTGCTCTTCCTTCCACACTTCGTTTCCGGATTTGAAACCTTGATTTGCAACCTATAAGTAACTTTCCATGAAGATGAAAAACTTGTGACAACTTGATGAATTTTTTCAACCTTGCAACCTAATCTTCAAAGGATCTTTAAGCTCCAAGACACCTAGATCTGCAATCACACATGTAGAGAAAGAGAAAAAAACTTGTTGATTGCTAGGAAATAGGGGTTTGCCTTGGTCAAACCCCATTTAAGTAATTAAACCTTGTGATGAAATAATGAAATATGAATACAAAACATGGAATATGTAATATGAACAATGATACCTTAAATGATGTCTTGAGATATAAATCAACAATCTAACATGAAGTGGCCATGTAGAATGTAGATCTTGATCTTGAACTTTGATATGAAACAATTCTTGTAAATGGATCTTCAATGCTACATCACAACACTAGCTCAACAACATGCTTGATGCTTGATGATCTTAACATGATGATGGATCTTGAATTTTTGCAACAAATGATGGAGAATTTTTCCGTTGAATGCCTTAGAAATGCTCTTGTAAACTCTCTTGATGCTCTTATGAAGTCTTGGAATGCTTAGCTCTTGATCGCTTATGTTGATATCATGAAGGCTTAGGTAAAATAATTATTTGAGACCTTGTTTATATAGGCAATCCATCCAACTTACCGTTTATTAGATCCTAGAGGCCGACATTCATAAAATTTGAACTTAAAACCCTGATTTCCTGCTTAAAACCCTAAAAAGGGGCCAAATGGGACTCATACACCACTTGTGGCATATAGGTTCCATCTGGATGGGACTCATATGCCCAAGGTGGTGTATGGGTCCCATCAATCATTTTCAGGTGGAGGAAATTCTGAGGAGTTGAGAAATTAAGTATATTTTTCGATTATGTCAAGATATCAGTTGAAATATGCCTCGAGATGCATAACAATCTTCTAATTCAAATGATGGGGGTTAATGCTTCTGAGAAGGATTGGCTTCTTCTTGAGAACACAAATCCTTTTTAGGTTTCTTAAAGTTATGCATCGTCCTCTCATGAGGGATGGGAGTTAAATATCCCCCATCACCATGGGGAAATGTTGTTGACGTAGAACCAAGTTGAGCAAATGAAACACAAGGTTGTTTTGGTTTAGATTGTGAGATTTTGTACTCTCCCATAAAGGAGGGTGTGAAACTAATGAACCCCAATCATCACTAGAACTTATGTCTGAAAATGAATTGTTTGTATATGACTCTTTAGACTTTGAGGGTGAGATTTTGGATTCTTTATTGAAACGAGGTGTACATTCAAACGACCACCAATTATAACTAAAGAGTTTTGTTGTAGGTGAAAGACAATTAGGATGAATTTGTGTAGGTTGAACTTTTGATTTTGGAATAAAAGTATTAGGGGAGTTTGGAGTGTTGTGATCATATGATTTATAGCTTCATTCGTTTGCTTCAAGTTCTGCATATATCTTGCTGTATTCAAATTTCATCGCACGGTGAAGGGTAGATGGGACTCCTTTGATAGCATGAATCCATGGTCTCCCTAGGAGAAGGTTGTATGAAAGAGGCCTTGGCATGATATGGATAGGGGTAGGCAACACTATAGTTTGGACCTCAATTGGTAATGTGATCATTCATAATGATTGCCTATTAACATTGTCAAAGCCATAAATATTAACATAATTAAGTTGAATGATCCTTTTGTCAACGCTAATTTTATCTAGGAGGTCAATGCTACAAACATTAAGATCTGCTCCATTATTTATGAGAGCGCCAAACTGCAGTTGTATTAATGATCACCTTTATCATCAAGGCTTCATTTTTGTTTTGAATCTCAAGCAAGGGTAATTCATGTTTAGGGAATGCAATTTCTAACTGTGTAACTTGTGTAGGATGAAAGGAGGATGTTACATTATTCAATTTCATAGAAGCTTGGATCTCCTCCTACTTATTTGAAATATTTGTATGTAGGCGATAGTTGAATAAGTTTCCATATGGATACATTAGCAGGAGTATTTTTAAGGTCTTCAACTATATTATGAAAAGGCGAATGAGGAGCACTAGGCAAAATATGTTGAGGCAATGGAAATGAAACAAGAGTGGTTTGTGGTTGCCTACATGTTTGAGCAACTATGTTATAACTTGGTTGCTGCAAAACATTGTTACTATTAGATTGCATCATAGATTTAAAGAAGTCTCTTATTTTCTTCTTTTTATGTGATTCACTACTGGGAGGTGACTTAGAAGGCTTGCTAATTAAAGGGGATCCAATTTGTGTCATCATAACTTCAAAAAAATTGTCCTTATTTTCATGATCTCTTAGTGAAGAGGAGTCTAATGTCACCTCATCATCTTCATCTAAGGAAGCCTCATTACTAGTGTTTGAAAGAAATGTGTCAATGTTCACATTTTATTGCACCATGATATCCTCCCTAGGAGGAGAGTTTTTAGGAGAACTACAAACTACATGTTCATGACGTTCAAAGGTTGGTTCTTCTAAAATGAATTCATCGTAAGTAAGGGAGTTATCAATGGTTAAATTTTCTTGTTCAATAAGGTTTTTTATAGGGGAAAAGGGGCAAATAAGATTCTCATGACTTTCATCGATTGCATTTTCTAACATCAAAGTATCTTCTTCACAATTAGGAGAGATACTAGGAGAAGAGCAAATGTGATTGTCATGAATACCTATTGTTATGTCATCTTCTTCAGCAATGTTTTTCCTAATAGGATAGGTAAGAGGAGAGAAACAACCAGGGTTCTCAAAACTCTCATCGATTAGTTCTTCTAACATCGAAATATCTTCTCACGAATGTGAGAGATAGTAGGAGAAGAACGAATATGATTATTATGATTACCCAAGGTTGTATTCTCTTTCACTAGACTAACCTTACTCATAGAAGGGATACTAGGAGAGGGATAAATGACGAACAAAAAGAAAGGGGAGAGGACTTCATATTAATATGCACTTAACAAAACTATCTTACAATACTCAACAAGATCTAAAAATACAACATGAAGTATGATAACTATAGATTTTTGCAATGAAAATATGATGTAATTATTGTCCTACAAATTTGAAATGCAACAATGATAGATCAAACATGCAAAAGGATAATGCAATTTTTTAGATTTCAAACAAGGTAATTGACTGATTACACTATGCAATAATTTGAAAGTGAAATGTTGTTAATGCAAATTTGGAATTAAGCAATGCATGAAATGAACCTAATTTAGTGAGAGGAGGAACTTGCTTCAAACTCACACTAAAGTAGACATTCAAGAGGGGTCCACGTGCAACGATGTAGATGAAATAGGATGAAAAAGATCAAAGTAGGTGGACAAGCACCCAAGATCCAAGATCCTACGTCAAACCGACATAAGCACAAAATGACACACACAAGGTGTATAATATGCAACATCAAGATACAAAAACATACAATGTCAAAGATATATAAAGATGAAAGAAAAATAAAGAAAAGATGGATCAAGCTTCAACCATTCATCCCACACATTGTGGATCAAATCTAAGCTGTTTGTCCAAAAATGTATGCTCACTTTGAGGCTACAAAACTTCAGGCTATCCATTGGGTGAGTATCCAAAGGGAAGCTTAGTGAGAAAGTCATGCCTCTGAACCGACTTCTCACCATATAATGAGAAAGTCATTCCCATGTTTAGGCTTCCCAACATACACTAACCATACCAAAGCTATACCTCTTGATAACTTTGACAAGGCACCACAAAATAATGAAATTCGAGCTTCATGAGGCAAGCAAAGCTTTATATGCTTGAAAATCATGAACAAACAAGATGGCTCCATAGGCAAGCAAAGTGTATTATGCAAGGTGGCCATATAACAATTGTTGTAAATGAAAAATATTGTAAGGTATGTTCAAAGGGATTTCTCTTAGTTCATGTAAGGTCTCTTCTTAGGGAACATTTTTCCTAATGTCTCCAAGAGAGGAAAAATCAAAGAAATATCACACTCTCAGAGGATATCAAGCCCAATGACACCACCAAGAAAAGGACACATCACAAGAAATTTTTTTGCATAGTGAAACATGAGTGTTGATGTATGTCCCTCACTTTAAAGTAGTTTCTAACACCATCACTGTGAGAAATTTCTTTAACTTGTAGAAGAAGAAATGAGAACTTTTTCAGAAAGCTCTATGCCAAGTCATATGTTTCCAATAAGCTACGCCATGAAAAGTGAAGGGGTTTCCCCCAAATGTATAAATCAATATGTCACATGCGAGCCAACTTTAGGCATGTCATCCACATCCCAAGCTTGCTCTTATATGCGGTTAACTAGCCAAAAGAGACAACAACAAGTGATATACAAGGACAAGGCTACCTAACCCCTTGCCCCCACTTGGTGCAGGACAAGGACGAGGCAAAATTAAAAATAATATCAATTAGAGGAACTAGGAACTTCAACATAATAAAGAACACCACAATCCTTAAGATGTTGAATTCGATTAGTCAAAGCCTTAAATTCATTAGTAGAATGACCATGAACTCTATGATATGCACAAAATGAAGTCTTGTAGTAAAATTTATTTCATGTTCTTGGAGGGAGAGATATGAAATGATCTTGGAGGAGCCTCAACAAGATACCTTCTTGATCAATGGTAGAGGATGTTCCTTTATAACCACAAGATTTCATACACACACTAAATGATAAAGCCTTAGATCAAGATGGAGATAAAGGTGGTAAATCTAGATCTTTCTTGAAAGAGTATGGTATATTTTGCTTCATGTTTTCATTGTATCCATGTTTAGGAGGAAGTTTGTGTCCAAGACCATAACAATCTTCTAATTCAGATGAAGGGGGTTTATGCTTCTGAGAAGGATTGGCTTCTTCTTGAGAACACATATCCTTTTTAGGTTTCTTAAAGTTATGCATCATCCTCTCATGAGGGATGGGAGTTAAATAGCCCCCATCACCATGGGGAAATGTTGTTGATGTAGAACCAAGTTGAGAAAATGAAACACAAGGTTGTTTTGGTTTAGATTGTGATATTTTGTACTCTCCCATAAAGGAGGGTGTAAAACTAATGAACCCCAATCATCACTAGAACTTGTGTCTGAAAATGAATCATTTGTATATGACTCTTTGGACTTTGAGGGTGAGATTTTGGGTTCTTTATTGAAACAAGGTGTATAATCGAATGACTCCCAATTATCACTAAAGAGTTTTGTTGTAGGTGAAAGACAGTTAGGATGAATTTGTGTAGGTTGAACTTTTGATTTTGGAATAAAAGTATTAGGGGAGTTTGGAGTGTTGTGATCATATGATTTATAGCTTCGTTCGTTTGCTTCAACTGTGTATATCTTGTTGTTGTATTCAAATTTCAGCACACAATGAAGGGTGTATGGGACTCCTTTCATAGCATGAATCCATGGTCTCCCTAGGATAAGGTTAAATGAAAGAGGTCTTGGCATGATATGGATAGGGGTAGGAAACACTACAGGTCCGACCTCAATTGGTAATGTGATAATTCCTAATGGTTTCCTATTAACATTGTCAAAGCCATAAATATTAACATAATTAAGTTGAATGATCCTCTTGTCAATGCCAATTTTATCTAGGAGGTCAATGCTACAAACATTAAGAACTGCTCCATTCTCTATGAGAGCGCCTAACTACAGTTGTATTAATGATCACCTTTATCATCAAGGATTCATTTTTATTTTGAATCTCAAGTGAGGGTAATTCATGTTTAGGGAATGCGATTTATGACTATGTAACTTGTGTAGGATGAAAGGAGGATGTTACATTATTCAATTTCATAGAAGCTTGGATCTCCTCCTACTTTATTTGCAATATTTGTATGTAGGCGATAGTTGAATAAGTTTCCATATGGATACATTAGCGGGAGTATTTTTAAGGTCTTCAACTATATTATGAAAAGGCGAATAAGGAGCACTAGGAAAAATATGTTGACGAAATGGTAATGAAACATGAGTGGTTTGTGGTTTCCTACATGTTTGAGCAATTGTGTTATAACTTGGTTGCTGCAAAACATTGTTAGTATTAGATTGCATCATAGATTTCAAGAAGTCTCTTATTTTCTTCTTTGTATGTGATTCACTACTAGGAGGTGACTTAGAAGGCTTGCTAATTAAAGGGGATCCAATTTGTGTGGTCATAAATTCAACAATTTTTTTCTTATTTTCATGATCTCTTAGTGAAGAGGAGTCTAATGACACCTCATCATCTTCATCTAAGGAAGCCTCATTACTAGTGTTTGAAAGACGTGTGTCAATGTTCACATTTTCCTGCACCATGATATCCTCCCTAGGAGGAGAGTTTTTAGGAGAACTAAAAACTACATGTTCATGACATTCAAAGGTTGGTTCTTCTAAAATGACTTCATCATAAGGGAGTTATCAATGGTTAAATTTTCTTGTTCAATAAGGTTTTGCATAGGGGAAAAGGGGCAACTAAGATTCTCATGACTTTCATCGATTGCATTTTCTAACATCAAAGTATCTTCTTCACAACTAGGAGAGATACTAGGAGAAGGGAAAATGCGATTGTCATGATTACCTATTGCTATGTCCTCTTGTTTAGTAATGTTTTTCCTAATAGGAGAGGTAAGAGGAGAGAAAAAACTAGGGTTCTCAAAACTCTCATCGATTAGTTCTTCTAACATTGAAATATCTTCTCACGAATGTGAGAGATAGTAGGAGAAGAACAAATATGATTATTATGATTACCCAAGGTTGTATTCTCTTTCACTAGACTAACCTTACTCATAGAAGGGATACTAGGAGAGGGATCAATGACAAATAAAAATAAAGGGGAGAGGACTTCATATTCATATGCACTTAACAAAACTGTCTTACAAAACTCAACAAGATTTGAAAATACAACATGAAGTACGATGACTATAGATTTTTGCAATGAAAACATGATGTAATGATTGTCCTACAAATTTGAAATGCAACAATGATAGAGAAAAAATGCAAAAGGACAATGCATTTTTTTAGATTTTAAACAAGGTAATTGATTGATTACACTATGTAATAATCTGAAAGTGAAATGTTTTTAATGCAAATTTAGAATTAAGAAATGCATGAAATGAACCTAATTAAGCTAGATGTAATGAAATGCATGTAATAGAAACTCAACCAATTGAAACAGATAACTAATGATAGCAAAAAAAAGTGTAGAAATAAGGTTTTCAATGTTGTTAAAGGAAGTTTTAGCATTGATCATCTGGGACTAATTCGCCCAGAGGGGCGTATGAGTCCCAATCAGGGTTTTTTAGGGGTTAAAATGTTGAAAAATGCACAACACAAAAATCCCAGAAAGTAGGCATATGAACCTATACTGGGACTAAATCGTCCAAAGGGGCGTATGAGTCCCATTTTAGGGTTTCTCCATCGTTTTCAACAAATTCTATGTGAATTTTATGTTTTTGGTTTGTATGATGTTTATGCTAAGTGCAATTATAGTTTCCAGATGAAATTCAATGACACAAGATGCAAAAATGCAACCTATTTGCACTTTCACTAATGCAAGATTTTGAAACCCTAGATGCCAATTAACTAATGTAACACCTAATGCAAAGTTAAAGCTATCCAAATATAGGGCTATGATGCACTCTAAATTAGAAATAGGATGTTCTAAATGTAGGTTCACCAAAATGAAAGGAGGAAAATTATCATTGTCTATGGTTTAAGACATAGAGCAACAATCTTCTACACTTCTCATTCAAGGAAACCCTAGATATCTCAATCCAAGGAAAAAGTGAGGGAAAAATTTCTTGCAATAGGGTGTCCTAGTGTATGATTAATGACTAAAGAAGGGTTTACCACCAAGCTAGGCCTTGGAAAGACAAGAAATGTAAATGACATGTAAAGTACCATGCAAAACCTAACTAAATGACTTAGGAAATGAAATTGAAATGCAAAATAACAATCTAAGAATGAACAGAGGTACACCTGGAAGAAGGATGAGGTCAAAACAAGATTCAAACCCCTTTTAATCCCCATTGGGACTCATACACCAGTCTGGGTGATTTAGTCCTAGACTAGGGTTTCTAGGTGGAAACAAGAATCTGATAGTGGTGAGTCTGAATCTCCTAAAGTATGAAAAATATACTATATTGAGACTCATACACCACAAGTGGCGTAGTAGTACCACTCTGCTTTTTCAGAGGATTAAGACCTGAATCAGGTTTGCAATCTTTGCTCTTCCTTGCACACTTCGTTTATGAATCTGAAACCTTGATTTGCAACCTGTAGGTGACTTTCCATGAAGATGACAACCTTGTGACAACTTGAGGACTAAGAACAAAGAGGTGAAGCAATTCATGGAGAAATTTCTCATTTTAGATTGCCTTCTACCATTGTTTTTGATAATGGTACTTCATTTAAGAACAAAGAGGTGAAGCAATTCATGGAGAAATTTCACATTCAACATTGATTTTCTACATTGTATTATCCTCAATCTAATGGCCAAGATGAAGTGTCTAATAAAACTCTTGATCCAATTCTTCAAGAAACAATAAATAAACATGGTAATGAATGGCATACTCAATTGACTTACACCTTGTGGGCCTATCACATGAGTGTTCGTATGGTTGCTAGTGTGACCCTATACAACCTCATGTATGGTGTGAAGGTTATCATGCCTTTAGAGTTAGAAATTTTGTCTCTATGAGTTTCCCTTAAAGGGTTAATTGATGATGAAACTTATCATGTTGAATGTTTAAACCAACTTGAGTTGCTCAATGAGCACCAATTGCAGGCCCTCAAACATCTCCTTGAGCTTATCAAATACCCATTTTAAAACATTATAATTAGGGTGTTCTTTCTTGTAGTTTCAAGGTAGGTGACCTCGGTCCTCTCTGAGAATTAGAGGAATGTAAATGCACCACTTGATCAAAAGGGGAAATTTATCCCTAATTCGTTAGGTCCTTACATAATCATCTTTGTGTATGGTTCTTGTGCATATTGACTATTGTCTATGGATGGTATGCCTCTAAAAATAATTGGTCAATGCAATGCATCTTCGTCGATACTATGCATAGGGTGTGTGTGGCATGTGCATGACACTTGTTCCTCTCTAGGATCATAGTTCATTATGCTACGACATTTCTTTATTAACACATTGCCTCTTTAATTTTTGTTATGATGTAAACATGTGTATGTAATTAATTTCTTTAATTATGAATTATATATATACATGTGTTTTAATAGTATGCTATGTATCTGTCCATTGTGTTTGATTAACTCTTTTGGTTAGGAAATTAAATCATCACTGTATTTAATTAAGAATACATCCAATTTTTATTTATTAAATAATGATAGCATCTAATCTAGCCATACATCCATAAAGAAATATCCATCACATAATCATACATGACACACAAGTACACATGTAGAACACCATCATGCATGTCAAAAAATTTCATATATATATATATAATATGATGTACATGTATCACACCATTGTGTCAAAATGTGGTTTTTTTATATCTGTATAAAAATCTATACATCAAAAAAGATATGGTACATCAAGATCTAGCTTTCAACCCCGGGTGCATGGCTCCTTGAGCCTTTTGGCACTAGCAGTGGCGATGGAAGATGTTGGATTGATGAGTAAGAGTGAGATTGATGAGACCATGACATGGATATGCTCCATGATAGTAGTCCTTAGATCTCTCCTTGTAGCTCGACTGGCTTCTCCCACAACTGCATGACATGCTCCTGAAGTGAAGCCTCCCACTCCTAGGCATGCCGCATCTCCTCTCTATGCTACCACACTTGAGGATCAACAAGTGCCATCATTGTTGCCTCTACCAACCTCCCAAGGTCATCAACTTGGATTTGTAGGGTGTCACTTTCTTGCTCGACACTCGGTCTGCATCAGGGCCTGATCTTGCTTGGAAAAGGAGATAAGGAGCTATGTCACTTGCTAATCTCACTACCTTGTCATCATTGTCATGTTTGTGACTCGTTGGATTGCCTCCAACTGTTTCTCCTCGTAATTCATCCTAAGACACTACAAGCTCGAATAATGGGGCATGGCACCTTGTTGTCAGTAGCCTATAGGTGTATAAGATCGACCCTCGGATCTAGATGGTTGGGACTGCCTTTGGTATGCAACACCCGAAGAAATCGAGCCACTCCTATGTCAACAAAAAAACCACAAAGAAAATGGATGATGTCAATATCATACCATACATGTATATATATGAGAAATATAAAATGGAAAGAAACTAAAATAAAATTAGTTTAAATGAAATAACATGCACCATACTCATACCTAGATCCCTATCCTTCTAATGTGGGTCTGGGGGTGGATCACTATTGCTAAATGTGATGCTCGGCCTTATCACTACTACTAAGGGAGGCATGATCATATGGGCTATAGGTGGTATTGATGAGATAGGTGACGTGTTCACTGGTGATGCCACCTGTCACCACCACCTCAGTCTCTACTATCCACTTGCCACTACCTCGTTGGCTTGTCACCAACACTAAGACCCTCACCTCCTAACCCCTACGCACCATCATCGCCTGCGAGGGATCTTGATGGGAAAATCAAGGTTGGGCCTACTATCAACCACTAGTTGGTAAAGCCAAAAATAATGTTGATGTTGATGTCATTGATCATGAGGGCCTTGTGCAAGTCCTCATTGTCTGAACCATCATTTACATTGAGTGCAACATCTGTGATGGTGGGACGAGGCCAATCCCCCATGCATGTCACTCTCCTATGGGACTGTATGTACATGGGAGCCATCAGGGGATCATTTGTACCTATCCAAACTGATAGGTGACTTGGTGCCAGTAATATGGAACTATAATATGATTTGACTGCCTAGTTGGGAGTCGATCACACTGCATCCTACGTAGTTGCCTCCTGTCAGATGAATAGGTCCATACCTACCTAAAGGGGAACCATCTAATATATTACATTCATGGCATGCCTACATGTTGTCACCAAAACTGTAGGTCACCATATTGCTAGTCACATGTATCAAGGGGTATACATACACTCACGGTGTCTTATGTAGTAGGCCCTGGGGATACCTAGTCAACCTCGCACACCAGATACATGTGAACACCCAAACCTAAAGTAGCGTGCATATCATAATAATGTGGTACTCGTAGTGGACTTATTTCTTAAGGTCATGGTAGAGGTGTGTTAGTATTCTTTGACCCTAGGCATATACTATCCCTCTCCTCAATGACATAGATGTAGTCGACGAGGCCCCCATGCAGGTGTGAGCCTCGTCCATCCATCATGACCCATAGGGAGATGGTCACAATCATTACCCACTACACGAGTGGAATTTCCACACACCCCTAATCCAACAAGTGCATGTAGATATGCTTTGATGTCTCCTCTGTGATGACTCATTTGAGGTAGTAATATTTTGTGGCTTGGGCGTCTTGCACAATTATGCCCTCCCCCATAGGCCACCTGCTCCCTATGGATAGGTAGGCCCAAGATGCGATAGACATCCTCCAACGTCATCATCATCATCTCTTCGATTGGGAGATAGAAAGTAGTGGTATCTACATCCCATTGCTCCATCAATGCCATGAGCATGGGTGTATAAAATTATATCTCTAGCATGGTATACACCCACTAGAGCTCGACACGTTGTAGCAAGCTATAGTCATCAATGTCAATCTCGTTGTTGTGGTTGTGTATCAATGATATAATTGACTTTTCCACATTCTCACATATCTCAGGCCACTCCTTAAACAATATAAAAATTTCATGTCAGCACAATCTTCATCATACACATATTCTAACTCTACATCATCATAATCTTTCAAATTTTTCCTAAGTCTACCTATGGGACCATAACACGTCACACAAGCATCTACACACCATCTTGGCATTCAATGCCAAATAAAATCCAAAAAAAGCACATCAGATAAATTCCAACGTGATCAAAGGACATTGATGCGCCATCAGGATGACAATGTGTCAATTAAATACCTGAACTGCTTGAGAAAGTGAAAAAGCTAAAAAATCACTCAAAATGATAAGTTGGGATGAATTTTTTTTGTACCTCGTCTAGTGGGCTGCCCCTCGCCATAGTGGTGCATAGATGATCAATTTTTGGAGGTACAAAGTCTTGTTTGTGAGGAATTTTTCTGACATCTCTCTTGAAAAGTCAACAAAATCATCACCATGAATAGTGATTTAATGACCCTTCCATGGGGACACCTGGGCATGCCCATTTTTTGTAGCGAAAGTGTTCCTTCCATCCTTCCTATTTTCACCCCACCTAGTTGGGGAAAAACATAGGAGGGGACATATACTCACTTCTTCATCATATTTTTCCTTTAACTCATCAGATTTTTCTTAACCATTCTTCTTTCCATGATAGCTTCTTCTAATTTTTGAAATTGACCCGATTTTGAGTTTTGCAGAACACAACTTCACATTGGGCGTTGTAGTTTCCTATTGAGTTCAAATTTTGTTAGTATTTGTCTACTCGACCTCTACAGCTCTACAGTATCCTTTTTGGAAAAATCTATAAAAAAATTAGAATTTTCAATTGCAGCATATATGTCTTCTTAACTACTTTAGTGCAACTGATTTTTCTCCAAAAATTCAGCTCACTAAAGTGGGGGAAAAATTTAGTGTCATAAAATTATATCCCATGGAAATTCCACACTTGTGCATCTAGCCAACTATATTTATGGCACCTTTCTGCATTAATGACAAAAACCTATGAGTCAGAATTTCATGATTCCAACTCCATAGGGGACAATGATGAAGCGATATCAACCTGGATGTCTCATTCTTACAAAGTTTTGTGTAGGATGACTATGCAAAACATAGATGTTTGCATGACGTGCTAGCATCCCCAAACTTTCTAAGATTCAAATGAGAATACTTTGTGTCCCTTGCCTATGACATGTGTCATTTTAGCAAAAAATGCAAAAGTAACGACTCTTCCTGCCTATGCAACCTCACAAAACTCCTCTTTTCTCTCTTTCTCTCATTCATTCTCACTCTCTCGTTCAATCTTGTTTTCTCCTATTCTCTCCTCTACATCTTTTATCTCTTTCTCTTTGTAGCTAATCTCTATCAAATTTCCATCACAACAACAGTTGAGACTCTCTTTCAAGCTAGCATGTCACGTCTATCAAGCCAAGAGGAGAGCCACATGCTATTGGTAATGCTCTCTTGTCTATTTTCTATTGTCTATTTGTCTCATCTATTGCTTTCATGATAGGAGCTCTCCTCTATAGCGAGGTTTGTTTCTATCAAATTTCTTTACATTTCATGTCATTTTATCTATTTTTATCTATCTAGCTTCCATGGAGGGGGAACACCAAAATGGAGGTTTGACTGAGGCAAGTCCCTAAACAAGCACAACATTTTTCCCTATCTACCTTGTGTGTAGATGTACAGATTTGAGGAGTTGGCCATTGTAGACCTAAGGTTTTTACTCTCTATTTTGATAGGGACGACAATGTGAGGCACATACCCTCTGTGATATAGATTTTAGGACCCGAAATGCTTGCTCTCTTCCTAAGATTTTTCACCTAGAAAGAGAGAGATTAGGGTTCTAAAATGCTTATACACATTCAAATAAGGATGTATGTGATGTTGTTAATGCTAAATGGGGTGATCTAAGTGCTGCTAAACTATAAAGTTGATCCAACATACATGCAAAATCTAAGAACTAAGACTTGTTTGAAAACACATCGTGTAATATAAAAGGACCTAAAGAATGATCTAAAAATGTAAATAAAGCCAAACAAAAAGGAAAGGATGTAAATGATGTGCACCTGGAAATGTATCTAAAATTGGAAATATCTCTAAAATTTTGAAATTGCTGATTTTTAGGCCTAGTGGGACTCATTCGCCAAAATGGGACTCATTCGCCAAGCATGGAAAATCAGTCCTGTTTCTGCTAAAATCTTCTGGAAACCTATTTCTGACCGTTGGGAGTTGATTTATGAGAAATTCACTTTTCAGGCCTATAGGTGGGACTCATTCACCAAGGGTGGTGAAGCAGTCCACCTACAAAAATTTGGAAAATTAGAGGAAGATTCTGTGGAGTTAGATCTATACTTTTGCCTCCTACAGGTCTCCGCTTCTAAAATTGTCAGATTCAGGTCTGAAAATGGATTTTTGTTGATGATTTGACTTAAATGAAGGGGAGAAGACTTGAATGACTTTACAACTTGATCTCCAATGATTCCTAAGTCTCCAAGAGTCCTAAATTTGCATACAAACAAAACAAGAAGATAAATTGTTGATTGTTAAGGCACAGGGGCTTGCCTTGGTCAAACCCCGTTTAGGTAATTAAACTAAATTGATGAAATAAAGGAATGAAGCATGAAAAATGGAAGTTATTACCTTGCAAATGATGATAGATCTTGGATGCCTCCAACAACACATGTAAAATCTACCCTTGAATGCTTTAGAATGCTAACTTGAAGACTTCTAATGGAGAAACCTTAACTTGCTTGACTTGGAGTGAAAGATTGATGGATGAATAATGAATAATGGATATGAATTGAGTTGTTAGATGTAAAATGAGGATAAAAAAACTTATTTATATTCAATTGTACCCTAGTACCCGATTATACTACATCATAGGCCGACATGTAGTGAAAATAAACTTTAAATTTCACCTTTTCCCGCTCAAGGGTTAAAATGGGGGCCAAATAGGACTCATTCGCCAAACATGGAAAATGGGTCCCACAGGGGCCATTCCAACACCTATGAAATAAGGTTTAAATTGCTATCTTGCCAGGTGTTTGATCAATTAAAGCCTCGAGATGCACAATATGGGTTGATAGAGGACTATTAATGATGTAAATGTTGAATAGGGCTTGGGACACATAAATCAATGTAAAAGTGTAATTAAATGCACTTTACAACACTAAAATAAGTTCCACATAGCCTAGAAATGCATAAGAACTAATGTGAATGTGTAAATCACATTACAACACTAGTTTGTCATTAAGTTTATGTTAAAAACCTTCTAGATTGATGTAATAATGTTATTATAATGTTGAATTAGGGAGAAATAGGTCTATTAAGTCTAGAAAAGCGTGAAATCTTATTAAAAGACTTCACAACACCTTTACAAGACATCAATAGAAGCATATTGTTTGATTTGCAAGGGTCCAAGACCTAGTGTGGACACATAAAATGCCTCACAACACTAGATTAAGACCTCATTAAGTCCATTTAATCTCAT
>VDFB02109042.1:10948855-11000715 GCA_007258455.2 Sequoia sempervirens
ATGTGAGTAAATTTTAAAGCACTAAATGAAGTGTGTAAATTGTATTGTTCTGTTTAAAACCCAAACAAAGGTGAGATTGTGTGGTTCACTTTTAGGCCCAAATTGAAAATGAAAGTTGAGTTGTTTAGTTCTTAAGCCCCAAAGTAAATGTGAGATTCTAATCTAAAACTCTAAAGTTATCCTTCACATAAGTGTTGATAAACACTTTGGAATTTGATGAACTCCATACTTGATTCCTCACCTATTTTCTGCAAAATGTTAGTCTTAATAAAAAACCAAAAACATAGAACAAATTAGGGTTAGATATAAAATCAAGTTGAAATTCAAATGAAAACTCTAAAGTTTTACTCTCTATTTCACCTGCAACTGCACCGGCCAGCCACTGCAACTGTGTCAGACTGTCAAACAAGTGTGTCGCTCTTCCTCTCTACAATGTGTCACAATTTTTAGATGTGTCGCTATGCTAAACTTCAAATGCGTCAACATAATGCAAATGTGTCCCTCTGCAAAAACTTGCTAACAAAAAGAAAGAAATCAAGCAAGTGTGCAAACCTTTGACTTGTATCTGTGTCACAATATTCAAGTGCATTGTAATATTTCAACTACATCACTCTGTAAACTTGCAAGTGCATTGCCCTGCTTCCTGTTCCTTTAAAGTCTAAGAAAACTCAAACAAAATTGTTAGCTAGGGATGTAGGGTCCCACCGTGCGTGCCATTATGTGAATGTATAAAACTGATTGATCAAATGACATTAATTAAACCAAAATAGCTAAACAATTGATCAATTAATCATACAATCCAATGAAATTGTTCACAAAACCAAAACTAGAATTCAAAAGCATGAAATATTTAAAGTAAATCAAATTGATTTCTAACTAAGAAATGCAAACATCAATCCCATTGTGGGATTATGTCCAAGTTGGATGTGGAGTGCTTCAACCTAAACAAAATCCATGATTATCCAAAAGCAATTGATGAATGAATGAATTCAAATGTCTCACAAGTGCTCTCAAATTGATCAAATTGGAGATTCAATTCAAGAGAGTAAGTTTACTCAAAGCTTGTGGATGATTATGGAAAAATGTTCACTATTTATAGATTTTTGAAATGACAATCAATGGTGAAGATCAAAAAGACTAATCAATGGATGAAATCGAATAAGAGGAATGAGCATGGATCAAGGATAGATCCAACGATTAATAATCCAAGAGGCATGGATCAAAGATCAAATCAATGGTTTAGGATCTATGAGGGACTCAACTAATTCCCTAATTTTTAGGAATTGTGTTGGAGATATTTTCATTTGGAGGGAAATGTTTGAATTTGAAAATGAAATATTCCAGGGCAATATTCATTGTACAAGTGGGAGAAGTTGGAGGATTTGGAAAGAAATTAGCCAATTAAACAATTAATTAAAATCATTTAATTATGCAAGTGAATGGGAGAAAGACTTTAATTAAAAATAGTCATGAATTATTTAATCAAAATGTGATTATGACCATTAATTAAACAATTTGCATCATTTAATCAAATGATAATGAAATTAGTAGGGAGAAGAATGCATTAACTAAATAAAATTGATTTATTTAATTAATAGGAGAAAATATGAATTTAACTAAATAATTGACATTATTTAATTAAATGGATGAATTAGGTGAAATAGACTATAAATGGTGTTAGTACAAGAAATCAGGTATGCGATATTATTAGGATAGTTTTAAGTGTCTACAATATTAATATAATAAATACATCTTAAAATAGTCCTAGAACTATAATAATATTAATAGTTTTAAGATAAGTATAGTTATAGAGTTATACTTTTATACTATAATAAAAAATAAATGTTTTAGAAGGATATTTGAAGCTTATGATATAATATTAATAATAAAATAATATTAAAATTAATATCTTAACATGAATATTTTTTTTTTTTAAACAAGGGGTAAAATTTTTATTGAAACTCAAAGAACAACATTACAAATTAATCAAGAGACCAAAGTCCCCAGGAATATCCTGACCACCAAGCAGGCAAAGACAATCAACACCATCAACCATCACCTTCTCCCTCCCTGTCTTCAGCAAGAATTCTCTCAAAATCAGGACCAAGCGTCGGAGAGACCATTTCCCACTCCTCAATTCTCCATCCCTCAGCGTACTCTGACGCCCATTTCGCCAAGCAATCAGCAGCCCTATTCCACTCCCTTGGAATATGAACGAAAGTCACTAACTCCATTAATGAACTAACCCGCAAAATCTGTTGCACCACCCCAGCCAACTGCCAACTGACATCCTCCACTTTCTGCTTAATAAGTAAATTGATCAAAACCCGGGAATCAGATTCACAAACAACCCTTCTCCATCCCAAATCATAAGCTTTCTCAAAAGCACAAAGAATTGCCAACCCTTCCATAAGGTTGACAGTATGAACACCCTCATAGACCAAAAAGAGGAAAACCACCGAACCCAAATAGTCCCTACTAATCCCCCCAATACCAGCCGGCCCCGGATTGCCTCTGGAGGAACCGTCAGTATTGATTTTTAGAACCCCAAAAGGGGGAGGCTGCCAGAATCCAGACCTTTGAACTCTTTGCTTCAAATGCTTACCACGCTTTACACATGCCGAGGCCAAGGACAACCCCTGAATCCCCAATCTCTCCGCCACTTCAGCATCCCTTTTCCCCAAGGGGAATTCCAACTCACACTTAGCCACCACCGTCTCCTGAACCATGCCCAAAGTTCTGTGCCAAATTTGTTGCACCAACTTCTTTTCTCCATGAAATATTCGCCGGTTCCGCTCCAACCAAATCTGCGACAATATGAAGATAGGACCCACAGACCACACCACCTGTAAAACGGAGGCCATAGAGGGAGGCCTACCCAACCTCTGCCAAAACTCAATCAAGGAAGAAGCATGAACACAGGGACTCTTCCAAACCCCCCACCAGAAGTGCCAAATCTGGAGGGAGAAAGGGCAGTGAAAAAACAAATGAGCCGAGTCCTCCTCGTTAGCTCCACACAAAACACAGACCGAGGGACCCTGGAAGCCATGCTTCTGAATATTATCCCAGGTCAAACACTTATTCCAAGCCAAAATCCACACAAAATAATTACATTTTGGCCAGGAAGACTTGTTCCATATCTTCTTCCACCACTGAATTTCATCCCCATCCACCCTATGGGACAATAACTCCCGATAGCCAGAAGCAACAGTATATTCCCCTTTAGGATTAGGAGACCAGGCAAGCACATCATCATACTGGAGAGAGCTGCAACGTCTACTGGAAAGGATACTATATAGCTCACCACATTCTTCTGGCAACCCAACATCAGGCCATTCATCCGGAGACTTCCATCCAGCCACCTCCAACTGGCCATGAGAGGAAAATGACTTAAAGTCACTTACCCGAGTCCAGCCAATCTCACGAAATCTCTGACAGAGATTTAACAAGTGAGGAAATTGAGAAATGATGGGGGGGTATCCATCCCACGAATCGGACCAGAATTGAACCTCACTCCCCTTGTTACCAATCCAAAATAAACCATCCTTAATAAGAGTAGCCCCTTTCTTAAGCGTACTCCAGATCACTGAGCCCTTTCCAAGAAGGGGGTAGCGAGGCATTTCCAACTGAGGGATTCCCTGAAAATACTTCTGAGAAAGAATCTTGGCCCAACTCTTATCCTGCTCCTTACACCACCTCCAATATAGTTTCGTAGCCAAAGCCACACCAGTCAAAGCCATCTGCCGCAGACCCAAGCCACCATATTGCTTTGGGCTGCACACCACCTCCCATCTAACCAAACTCCATTTGGAAGACTCCAAGCAACCAGCCCATAAAAATTGTTGTGTCACATAATCCAAATCCTTAACAAAACCCAAAGGGGCAACCTGTAGCATGCATCTGTAAATGGGCAAAGCCTGTACCACCGACTTGATAAGCTGAACACGACCAGCAAAGGATAACCACCGGTGAGTCCAGTGATTAACCTTCGCCCTAAATTTATCTAAAATGCTCTGCCATGACTCCTGAGGCAATCTGCCCACCGAGATAGGGAAACCAAGATAGGTCAAAGGAAGTGTCCCAATCTGAAATCTCAATGTTTGAACAATCCTCCTCTGAATGGGGCGCAGAGTGTTGAAGAAGAAAATAGAAGACTTATCCTCATTGATTTGTTGACCTGAGGCAACCAAGTAAACATCCAATACCCTACGTAAATTAGAAGCCTCTCGCATTGTAGCCATACCCATCAGAGCAGTATCATCCACAAATTGTAGATGAGACTGTGGAGGTAAATTACCTCCCCACTGCCAACCCTGTATGCTACCCATCTCCACGTTCCTTCTAAGAAATCTCCCCAAACCTTCAGCGAGGAGGATAAACAAGTACGGAGAGAGAGGGTCCCCCTGACAAAGGCCCCTAGAAGCACCGAATAGCTCAGAATGACTCCCATTAATAAGCACAGAGAAAGAGACTGAGGTGACACAACTCATAACCCATTGAATCCACTCCGCTGCAAACCCAAAAGCAGCTAGAACCTTCCACAAGAAGGACCATTGAACTCTGTCATAAGCCTTCGCCATATCCAATTTGATAAACATTGCCTTTTCCTTGGAGCTGGCCATAGAATGGATGACTTCGGTTGCAATAACAATCCCATCTAGAATCTGTCTACCTGCAACAAAACCACTCTGTTCTTCGGAAATCAACTCCTCAAGCCCCTTTTTCAACCTGTCAGCAATTACCTTAGAGATGATTTTATAGATGACATTGCAAAGAGAAATGGGTCGAAATTGGCTTAACCTATCTGCCCCCTCACACTTGGGAATAAGAGCAAGGAAAGTAGAATTTAAAGCCCTTAGCATCTGCTTGTTCCTTTGAGATTCTTGCACAACCTCCAGGAGATCCAAATTGATAATATCCCAAAATTCTTAGAAAAACTCGATCGGGAAGCCATCAGGACCTGGCGCCTTCCCCTTCTGCATCTGGAACACAGTTCCTTCAAGTTCTTCCAGAGTGATATCATTCATAAGCTGTTGGTTCAGCTCCCTAGACACAAGATGAGGAATACAAGAAAGAACCTGAGCCTCCTCGGAGACCCCCCTTGCGAGTCCTCCCTAAAGAGAGAAGCAAAGTATTGTCTTACCTCATTAGAAATTTCAGGGAAGGAAGACAGATGTTCTCCCCCATCGTTCACAAGACCAGAGATAGAATTCCCATGCCTCCGTGCTTTCACCGAATTGAAGAAAAAAGACGTATTTTTATCCCCTTCCTGCAGCCAAACTATTCGAGCCTTCTGTTTCCAATATATCTCTTCCCTCAGCTCCCATTCCTCCAAGGTTCTCACAGCTTGAGCTTCAGCCTGAAGAAGCTCAGGCGTCACTCCAACCTCCCTTAACCTCCTTGTGATACTATCCAATTCTTCCTGAGCCACTGCCTTTTCCCTGAAGACATTCCCAAAACACTGAGAGTTCCAGCGCTTAAGCTGATATTTAACATGTTGAAGACGCTTGGAAAAAATATACATTGCCGTCCCATAAGCAGGTCTACCACTCCACCATTCTGCCACATAATCCTTCAGAGAAGGGTCACGCAACCACATGAGATGGAACCTAAAAGAAGGTGTACGCGGAGCACAAGTCGAATCAATGACAAGCTTGATAGGCCAGTGATCTGAACCTTTCCAATCCAAGATCTCAGAGCGGGAAGACCACATCCCCCCAACCCAGTAGCAGGACACCAGAAAGTGATCCAGCCTTTATGCGATGTAATAATCCCTAGGTCGACGGTTGTTCCAAGTAAACTGGCCATTACTAGGCTTGATATCAACAAGGTTTAAAGAGTTGATGCTATCCCGAAGCAACAAAGCAGAGGGCTCCAGCCTCACAGAACCACCCCGCTTCTCAGCCAACTCGCAAATAGCATTGAAGTCTCCAGCCATAATCCATGGATGGAAAGGTGCCATAGATCGGACTAACCTGATATGAGACCACAGAGCTTGCTTACCCCGGATATCAGTAGGAGCATAGATATTAGAAAAGAGAATAACCTCCCCTGTCTCAAAGCTAGAAGTAATCATAGACATAGTGGATTTAGAAGACACCCACCAAAGAGGTCAAATTTTCTGAGGATTCCAAAAATAGGCCACACCCCCAAAAGATCCATGAGCACTGATACATTGACACTCACCACATCTCCAAAGCCTAGGTGCCAAGTCAAGCATACTCTCAACAGATAACTTAGTCTCCTGAAGAAAAAACACATCAGGACCATGCTTTCGAACTAAATCATGAACCGCTTTTTGTCGAGGGCCGCTATTCAAGCCCCTTACGTTCCATGAAAGAACTCTCATTTCAAGGGGCTCGAAAAGTGAGAATCCAGAGTCTTTAATGACCCTGACTCAACCAAGTTCGCGCCTGTCAATTTGATCTTTTCCACATCCTTCTTTCTACCTGGTTTAGCAAATTTCTCTGCCCCACCTTTCTTAATATCTTTTTGCAAAATACCCAATTTTGGAGGCTTAGATTTCTTAGCAGAATCCAGATTTGTACTTTTCCCAAGAGGAGAAGAATCCTCCCCCACTGTTGGAATAACGGCCAAAGAAACAGGAGCCTCCAGACCTTCTGTCGGCATAGCAGCATCCGTGAGCACACCAGAATCACCTTGTGGTTCCATAGAAGAATCGAGAGCAGGTCCCTCTTGAGCAAACACCTCAATCCCCTGCTCCAAGTTTACCAAACCTGGGTTAACTTCCTGGTGACTAAGGTCGTCCAAAACCTCAAACCTGTTAAAAGTGCCCTCTTCTTGCCTTTTGCTGAAAGGCCTCTTTTGCCCCCTGTTCTTATACAGAGCCTTGACAGGAACAAAACCATCATTATCTACCCCCGCAGTAGGGCCGTTGCCCTTCCCCTTATCCGCCCTGGGAGGCTCCATAGAAGGCTGAGAAGGCAGGGGATCCACCGACTTGTATCTTGGACACTTTCTCAGCAAGTGGCCATATTCACGACAGAGCCTGTAGCGGAAAGGAAGGGTCTCGTAGTCCAATTGCTGCACCCAAGAATAAGAACCCGCACACATATCTATTGCATTGGGCAGAGGCTTACTTAGGTCAATTTCAACACAAATGCGTGCAAAAGTCATTACCTTTTTACCCAAGGTTTGAGATGAAGTTCCCACTGGTTTTCCGACAAATGAAGCCAACAAGTGCAACACATCCTCTCGGCAACATTCCACTGGTAGCTGAGGTAGACGAACCCACACTGGGACGCAATTTGGAAGCTCCTCAGCAGGGTTAAATCCTGCATGCCAAGGCTTGATAAACAACCCCACCTTATTATGAAAATAAGGTCCTCCCTCAAATATCCTATTGCGATCAGCAATGCAGTTAAACGTAACCATGAAGTAATTGTTAGCCAACAACATTATCTCCATTTCTCCCTCCGGCTCCCAAGTTCTTTGGGCCCAAGTCTCCAGAAACTGTAGCGAAACCCTCATCCCCAAAAATTTGCAATATAAAGAATGATTTGAGTAGTATTCAATATCCTCAGCAATCATCTCAGACGGAACAACAAATTTCGGTCTCTCCTTGCAACGCTCCAAACAACCATTAATCTTTGTGATCCGCACTCCAGAGGACAGCCCCGCACCATCCGTCCCAAAGTCTGAAGCAAATAAATTGTTATTAAATGTCGACATCCCTTGCTTTGGAGACTTCGAGCCAATTGCTGCTCGGAAATTCAAATCAGAGATAACCCCAGAGGCTTCACCCTTAGAAAAGGCCATCAAGCCCTAGGCCGTTTAAATGAACCCCAAAAGGAGATGAGGGGACTAATCCCACTCCACACCCGCCGCCCGATCTCGGCAAAACCCTCCACTCCAACCCTACCAACCCGCACCAAGCAAGGAGGGAAAAATAACACCAGAAGAAACCAGCCGTGGGTTCCTTCCAAGCTCCTCTCACTAAGAAAGCCGCTCCAAACAAGCACTGGCCCAAATCCCAGAGCTCACCCAAGCACACCTACACGCGGATTTCAGATCCTAATCTCACCAAAAGCACATAAAATCGTAGAGCCTTTGCCAGCCGATCCTCCACACAGCCAGCCACACCACAAAGAAGAACAACCACGCCCGGTAAAACAGAGGACACCCTCCCCAGACAACGCAGAAACAAGGAAAGCAGCCACGAGCTAGGGCGCGGATGCCCTAGCTCGACCCTCGCAGGAGCAGACGCGATCCATCCTCCATATCTTAACATGAATATTATTAATATAGTATAGTAACATTTAATAATAATAAAATAATCTAATATAATAAATAAATTTATTCATATAATAATAAAAAGAATAAAATAATAATAATATGCTAATAAGAATAATATAATACTAATATTAATAATAATTTATAATAATTTATTGATAATAATATAATATAACAAAATAATAATATAATATAACAAAATAATAATATCATATAATAATGATAAAATAATAATATAATATAATTCTAATAATATAGCACTCATATTAATAATAATATATTAATAAAAATATAATAATATAATATTTTAATATCATAATATTATATAATAAAAATCATACTCATAGTTATATAGTAGTACTTATCTAATAATATATTATAATAGTATAGTCTAATCTATATACTTTTCCATTAATATAATGTCCATATCTATAAATAATATTCTTAAATATAATGAAGAAATGAATGCTTGGGAAATGATATATCTTGATGTTTTTTATATAGATTATTGAAATAAATAAATAAATATATACATATACATATATAATTTTTTTAAGTGTTATGTTTTACTTTTATAAACTATAAATTTGTAATTGTTGTTTGTATTTTTAAAGTTGTGTTTTTGAAGGTTATTGTCTCCATGTTTGTTGTTTTCATTAAAGTTTCAATTTGTAGTTACAATTTTTTTTTGAGTGCAAAATTCACTTACCATGGTATGAAAATTAATATGGTAATAAAGCATCTTCTAGGTTTGTGTATCGAGTGTGCTACTACTTGTGAAGGGGGGAGTTGTTGGAGGATTTTAGAGCCCTTGCTTTAGTGATTGACGTGATCTAGATTTGTGAAAGGTCATAGGATGTGAGCCCTCAAGTGATTCAATGATTGAAGTGTTGATTTGCACTTGCCACAAGTTGATATAAAATTTTCTTGGCTGATTTGTCTAGTTTCAATGTGTTTCAAATGTTGTAGTCATTACTATTCTTGGTATCATAGAGTGTGACCATCTAGATAGTGCTTCCAAATTTACACCCTGGAAGTGTAGATCACAAATGCTTTTAGAAATTTTTTTTCCTTGATATTTTGTAGAAATTAAGGTCATATCTCTTCTTGTTGCTATTTAATTGACCAAACATAAAAAAATGGTTAAAGTGAAGCAAATCATCTTAAATTTAGTGAAGAACCATTTGATCCCTCACAGATCACAAAGAAGGCAACAAAGGAGATGTATGGTGCCTTGCTCACTTTGTATTAGATTGTGAACATATCTGGAAAGATGTTGCAAAAGAAAAAACTTAGTACTACACATATGAGTGATAAACATAGTGGCCACTTATCTATGAAGGTCAGTAATATTTGTGACTAGTTTGTTGCAATTGAGGTAAAGGTGGACGATGATGAGTTGGTACCCATAGCTATAAGCAAGCTCTCTTCATCAAGTGACCCATGTGTTGAAAGTGTTTGCAATTGTGAGATGCTTCCCAATTTTGAGAAGCTTTGGATGATTCTATTTAAGAGGAAACTAGATTAGAGACTATTTCAACCAAAGTGGAAGAGAATCATAACCAACCCTTATTTCAAAGATGAGAAAATGTGGTAAGAAAGGAATTGTGACAGGTTAAAAAGGAAAGGATTCAAATTCTTCTCAATAAGGGAAGAAAAAATTGAGCCATATCAAGTGTTTCAAATGCCCAAAAAATGGCCACCATGCTTATCAATGTCCTAAGAAGAAGGGGAAGGGAAAGGGAAAGTAGTAGGAGTAGCATAAGTAGTTTGTAGGGAGTGCAAAAGTTTCAATAATGGATGAGATATCATCTAGGATTGAGACAACCTTTACTACAATGATAAGTCTATCAAATAACATTATTTTTGGGGTAGGGTGGTTTGTGGATAGTGGAGCATCAAAATACATGACCTTCAATAAGAAGGCTTTCAATAGACTCTAGGAACAAAAGATAGGTGTACAAGTGGAGCATGGTGATGATGCTACATATCTTGTTATAGGGACAAGATTTGTTTCCTTCACATGCCTTTAGGTGATTTTCTTGAACTCCATGATTTATTATATGTGCTTGGTTTAACTAAGAACCTACTTTCAATTTTAGCCATCACAAATCTTAAGTGCATGGTTGGGTTTGATGATTAATAAGTCATTATTAGAGATTGAATTTAAGATCTTGGTCAAGTATTGGATAGAGGTATGCAAGAAAGTGATCTTTATAGATCAACTGATACTTCAATGACGACACATGGAGCCTTGATACGTGATAGTTAGAAATTGTGCAAGCTTTGGCATAATAGATTTGGTCACTTGCACTATGGAATACATACAAATAACAATGTTGAGTGTAATAATTTCAATTTAATAAATTATAAATTTTAAAGTATGTTGCTTCTATTTTTTTACAATGTATGTTTGCAAGTTACTATATTTAAATTTGCTATTTTGATTGAATTTTCAATGTTGTCCATCTTAAAATAGTATTAAACATATTAATAAAATTTAATATTTAACATATGGAATTTATAGTCGAATCCATAATAAATATTTAAATTAAATTTCCCTCATTGATGGAATAATTGCTAACTTATTTGAGTATAATGTTGTTTATTGAAAATTGTCTAACAAAGACTTTTATAAATTAAACTTTGATAGAGTAACTAGAGGTAACCTTGATCAAGTGTGTGTTGGTATTGTAATTCGTTCTCCTTCAACTCTTTTTTATTAGATGCAACTCTTTTTTCTTAGTATCAAATTGAATAATGAAGTACAAGCTTTTTTTTGTTGGTCATGTTGAATAAGTATGCAGGGGTAATCGAGTATGAGTTATCAGAAGGATTAGGGTTCAGGTCAATGCCATTTTGGTTTTACTTACCCACGAACATAATCCTCTAGTTTCTCTTGTACCAGAGGCACTAGAAAATGAAGTTGTTTCGCATCTGTGTCACATTAATGTGGAATTGAACTTGAATGCATTGCCACTAGTGCAATTTGATGTGGGTAATCTTGAAGAGGGATATGAAGCAACACAACTTGAAGTGGGTATTCTTGAAGAGAAACAAGATGAAAATGATGTCTAGGTGGTTCCGATGGAGGAATAGTATATCAACTCAATTTCATTTTTGCAAAGCGTTACTGTAGGCACTCTCCAGGGTTATGAAATTCAAACTTTTCTATATGTAAAGTGATGATGTAATGTCCCTTTTTTGCAAAATTCAGCTTCTAATCTTTCAACTTGATTGGGTAGACAAGCCAAATATTTCTGTTGTTTTGGCTAATAGGTGGGATCAGGGTTTGATTTTGGCTTATGAGCCATGAAACTTTAATATGTGCTATTGTACATCTATATATATATAGGCATACTACCTTTTGCTCAAAAAAAAAATGAAGTGAAGTTTTGGCAATTTTAGCTCTCAAATTGACTTTTCATCTTAGAAGTGAATGGGGAGTTTGTGCTAATTATCCAAAGAATGTTAAAAAAATCAATGAAAAATTGGAGATTAAGAAAGATGAGTGAAAAATCAAGTTTGATTGCTTAAAGATTTGAGACCATTTCTTTTGAACATTATTATATGAAATGTAATTAGATTGTTGATCATTTAACAATAACCAATATTCATTTATGATAAAAATTAATGATATTTTTGATGAATAGAACATTATTCCTTTGTTAAAGGTGGAGTCCCCTCTTCAAAAAAAATGACAATTCCCTCTTTTGCTTCCCATTGTTTATATGATGGAAGCATTTGATTTTTATTATTATTAGCATTTAAGTTTTGAATGACGTTGCCTTTCCTTCAAATAGTTTCTTTCCATGCATATGTAATTATTATGGATTTATGAATAGGCATGTCATGCATCATGTGGGTAGGCTTTTATGCTTTACTAAATAATTTGAAGAGAGTATTTCATGCCACTCACCACTTTTTCTTGGAGCTAGACATTAAGGTGGAAATATAATGAGGAATCAATGTTGAGCCCTACAAGTTGATGCTCTCCCTTTGTTAGGGGTTTTTTTTTGTAGTTGGAGACTTTTTCTATTTCTAGTAGGTGTCCCAATGTTTTTTTCCTTAGTAATTTTAGTATTTAAGGATTCTAGTTGTTATTATGGCTTTTTTTTGTTTATCTAGTCGTTATTGTGTATATTTTCTTTAGATGAGGCACTTATAAAATCCTCAATTGATCTATATAAAAAAAATATTAATTTGAGAGGATGAAAATGCATCTTAAATAGGTGTTGCCTCTTCTAAATAATGTTAATCTAGATAAACAAATAATTAAATAAATCTAATTTAAAATAGAATAAATTAACAAAGCTTAATACAAGACATGTAAAACATAATTTTGAAACAAGTACCACGTAGTGGTTAGTACTTTCCTTTGTAGTATTGTAGTTAGAGGTTTGTAGAGTCAAATAAAATATATGTAAATTTAATGAAGGTGAATAAAATTATAGGTTCTTTTTTTTTGTTAATTATTGTATTTTAGTTTGATTTAGTTTTGTTTGTTTAGTAGTGATGGTTGTTTTTATTTGTTTTGGTTATGTAATGTAAATATCTTGTTTAATGTTAAATATTTAAAATAAAAATAAACTAGTATATATGTTTGTTGTTTGATGTTTTTTTTAATAAAATAAAATAGAATAATTTTTTTTTTTGATCGACAATAAGGATTTACTTTATTAATAATATAAAATATCATTAGAACTATTATAAGGGTTTCACCACCAAATCCCTACCACCCACAACCACCTAACCCCAACCAAAATACTGCCAAAAAGGAACACTGCAACCCCTTCCAACATTTACAACATCAGAATCGCCATTAAGGCCATTTACACATTATTATCAAATGGAGACAATTGAAAAGCAAAAATAAATCGACGACCATTGAGCAGAGTTCTACATTCATAAGAAAAGATTGCACCAGACCTTTGCACAAACAAAACTTCAACCACCATTCATCGATGTCCTCGATCCATCCCGCCGATGCACCTCCTCGCTTCTAGCTTAGGTTCCAAAACCATAATGTCACGATCCCAGCCCAAAGCAAAAAACCTTCCTCCAAAAAAATTTTCCCAACACAAAAAGGAAACAACTCCACACCATTAAACTTCTCCTCTTCCCGCCTTCCCTCTCCGTATGGTGACATCCCCCTGCCGTGTTGCAGCTTCTTGTCGACGTAGGACCAATTTCAAATTCTCCCAAGCAACCAAGATTTCCAGTTTGTAGGCGTCCTGATCAGTTCTCCTCCGCCACCTCACAAAGGGATTTAACCCAAAATAGAATAAATTTTAATTTTATAAATTAAACATAAATATAGAATACATTTGAATACTTGTATATAATTTATATTATAGTCTAATAATTTTAACACTTTTACCTTAATTATTTGCTTTTTAATAATCACTTATATATGAAACTATTATACTTGTCATTATGTTTGCTTGATCTCATATTGGTAAATTAAATAAAAGGTAAAAGGAAATTTTGTAATATGATAAAAAGATAACAATAACAAAAAATTCATAATATAAGATATAATTATGAATGTTATCTTCACAAAAATCTTACTCGAATCTTTATAACATTTATTTTAAAAAATATTAGAAAATCTTGTATATTTTAAATAGCTTTTATACTAGTAATATAATTCTAATGTAATATAGTATAAATATAAATATAAAATAATTTAAATATAATATAATACTACATTAACAAAACTTAAAGTAATATAATATCATATTAATAAAAATATTATATATTATAAAGATATTATAAATATGAAACTAAATAAAAAATAATCAAATGATTATAAAAAATGATAATTATATAAATATAAAATTTATTTAGCTGTTAATTTTTTTTATCAATGAACCTTACAAAATCTGTGAAAAGTAGCCTCAAGACCTTCCGTCATGTCCCCGTTAATTTCATGCCCTGCTTCCTCATCAATGGGACGTAGCCTTCTTGTGGATGGCCGTCTGACACAACAACAGGCGGAGCAATTTCCATCGACAAAAATTTCCAGGGTAGCCTTTTCCATGAAAAAATTCACCAAAGAGATCCCCAAACACGTCAATCCTAGCTTCCACTGTTTCAACAAAAAAATAAGGCAAAATAATAGTTCAAATTTTTGAAAAATAGGCAAAATAATAATTAGCTTTTACTTTTCCTGAAAATCTGTCAATAACACAATTTTTTTTGACCAATAATATTCACAAAAAATAATATAAATTAAATATTTTGTAACGCCTCACCAGGGAACCCAGAGAACAACACTTAAAGAACTAAAATAACTGAACAATTTTTTTTTTTAAAGTTTTTCGATTACAGTAAGAGTAAAAGAACATACACATAAATGTTCTAAGGATTCCATGACATCATTGCTTAAACATTTACAAATAAGAACATCACAACATAATATCAAAGTCATCAAACATAAGTATATATCATATTCATGAATGATCCAATTTCATAAACTTTATAAGGTCAAGTTACATAACTAGATTACATCAAGAGAGATTATAATAAATCTCATATCAATTATAATATCATTACAAAAGTTCTCTTTAGACATCAAGAGAATATACAATAAAGATGAAGATCATTTCACGTTGCTAGTCACGTTCATGAGTACGCTCAACGTCTAACATCACGAACATTGTAGGATCAGGAACTTGTTCCACGGACAATGTTATCCAAGTATAGTAATATTTGTAAGAGGATTCAAAGTAGGATATAGCCCGGTTTCCTCCCAACCACATGGAATCCAAAGGTCCACTCCCTCTGTGCTAGGAGATAATGACAGGTCCACAAAACAAGCAACAAACAACAAACAACAAACAACAAAGAATAAACATTACATCACATGGTTGACAAAGACATAATGACATGACAGAATCAAAATTACATGAACACTAATAAACTCCTAGAGGCATCAACAAAACCAAAAGTGTCTCTACACAAGAGACCTCCAAGCATGCATAAGGATAAGAGTGTCATCACACAGTTGTTCTAGGTTACCTTGGTGAATCTTCCTAGATTATCGGCCCTTGTCCTGAGTTACCCTAGCAATCTCTACCAATTCCCGACCCCTAAACAAACTTATGTGGAACCAAAACACTTTTCAAGAGGACAAAGTGAATGATCAAGCCATTCCAGGCCATCTCAACCTACCCTTAATCTATACAAGCATTAAGGCACTAGGTAAGGCATTCCATTTATCTGAATTATATAATGAACCCTAGGTATATTTATTAAGGTTTTCACTGAATTACATACTTCCGATAGGTTACCCTAGCTACCACTTAAGGTCCCAACCCCTATTGAAAGCCACTCTTCCTACATACACTAACATAACTTAACATCAATCACAAAGGACAACCATCATGCACAAGAAAACAAAGCCAAGAATGTTTTCATCTCAATCATGAGAAAGACCATATAATTTCCAAAATACCTTAAAGGTAATAACAATTTGTGCAAAGCTAAGTCCCAAATAAAATCTTTGTAATTGAACAACAAGGTATAAACATAACCAGTTACATTACAAGCTTACTTCCCTAGCCTCTGGAACTAAAATTTCCATTTCACATATCAAATAAACTTTCACTTGATAATTCCAAACAATCAATCCCACAAAAGCTTCCTTATACACCATTCAATACTAAAAGAATAATTCAAAGTATGATTATGTTAAATCACAATTTAAATGTCTAATTCATTTAAAAAAAAACCAAAATCTTAAATTTTATCTTTTCATTTAAAAGAAAGCATCATGACTACTTATCACATACAACTCTTAAATCTTCTTGAACTTAAAATTATAATAGATAATTCATTTCCATAATTAAAAGTATTATTTTAACAAAATAAATCTATGATTATTCTTCATTAAAAATAATGTAAATTCTTGACATTAATTAACCAAATATAATTCTAGCAAGATTGACACACAGCCAAATACGCAGTGAGTGTAATATCAAATACGCAGCCAGTACTATGTAACATACACAGCCATAAAAAGGTAACACACGCAGTCAAGACCAAATAATATACGCATTCAAGACAAGGTAATATTCGTAGCCAATACAATAACTACCTTGGAGATCAGTAATTACATAACAACCATTTGGAATTGATGGTATAACAAGGGCAATTTAATCTTAAGCAAACATAAGAAATAAAGTATTTCCAAAAAAAATACAGAGGACGGCGCCAGGGATCATGAGCAGATCGACTCAAGCAAACATTATCTATAGCTTTTGGCTCAAACAATACAGCATGCAAGAATGGAAACTCAGTGTATATATCCTACGCAACCGCCAGCCATTAAGATGAAAGGAATGCTAATTAAAGATAATTTGAAAATCCCACACGCTGGCTTGGAAACAGATTTATGCCAATTGAAATCATAAAATGAATCTCATCTAATTTCCAAGGATTCATATTGTTTGCTACGTTTTTCTTTAAATTGAAAACATGTTCTAATTATTTCTCTGTTGCATGTGCAGGTCTGGTTGGGTGAAAATTTTCTACTGGCAGCATAAACGTTTTCCAGTACAAACCAATTTCAATCATAATTTAAAAAAAAAAAAACACTAAATAAGAATTTGTAAAACAAGAAGAAAACCTGATTTATAATTTCGAATCCAACGAAGATTAAAACCTGAATTCTTGGAAGCTCGCAATTATTTAATTCCATCAGAAAACACTGTAATTCCTTCGAAAACCACTGCCTGCAAAACTTTGTAGCCCAAAACAAAGAGAAGAAGCTATTTTTCTAAAATTGCCATCAAAATTCTTCCAAGAGATTTGTCATATTTTAAATTGCACCCCAAAAGCCTTTTTTTTAATGCATTCTCAATTATCTCAAGGTTACAAAACTTAACTATTCTCAGTCATGCATTCCAAAATTGATCAATCAGTTCTATTTAATAAATATCTAAGATATTATCTTTTAACTCAAACTCAAGTTTTCAGATATTTATAACTTATTGAAACAACTCTTTTAAAATATCAACTTTTCACAAGAATTCAGTTTGCACAATTAATTCAACAATTATATTTAAATAATTACCTTTCCAGAAGATTAACATTCACCTTTAAAATAAATAACTTGTTTAATTTAACTTAATAAATCAAACCATAGTCATAATTATTTAATTTGACATTTCGATAAAATTACATTTAATCAAATAAATTAATTCCCAACGAATCAACACAAACAAGATCGACACAACAAAACCAGACAACAAACAACAATGGGTGATAAACAGATACTTTTTCAATGAAGAACGATGGCTAAAAATGAGGACCTGACACTATCTCCGAATCAACATATTTTTCATTGGGTTATGACACGCTCAAACCTGACAAGCAGGTGGAGTCTATTCCTGTACCTGCAAATTGCAATAAAATGACACTGTCAACTATACAAATATATATATCAGCAAGCACACCGTGAAGAAGAGTCGCAATATAGTAGGGTACTCACAAGTGAGTAATGCTACACTGTCTTCTTCACCAGGATTGATGAGCGTCATTATATCATAAACATCAAATACATCATGATAACCTCATAAAATCTCAAAAATAACATAAATCATAACATACACATGTCTATCATATTATCATCACACAAACATAACCAAATGATCAGGATGTCCAATGTGTCATCAACACAATTTAAAATCCACATAATGTCAGAGTCATATCAAAAAATAAACAACATAGTATTAAAAGCAACTAGAGCAACTATCAATTGAACAAAGACAAACTAAAACCAGTGTCGCAACTAAAGGGACACTACATATTTTGCAAGTTCACTTTATAAAATTGAATTTTGTTTTTTTTTCAAAAAAAATTATTGCTTTTGATTGGTTGAAAGTTAAATTATTAATAACTAATTAACTAAGAAAAATAAAACTCATTGCAATAGTATTGCCTAATGACAAGTACTAATAAAAGAGAGGCTCGGTATGTAGCTCCTCTAAGAGGGTAATATGGGAATTGTATATGATTAGTCAATTATTAGGTTTCTATAACTAGAAGCTACCAACAATTGTTAGATTTTGTCAAATAGATGTATCCTTGAACTTTACAACTCGGCATGACATAATTGTTGGTGTGATTTTTTCTCTTAAAAATTATGGTCTTATCCTTTTATTATGATTTATGTGTTATTATTTAACCTTAGATTTCACTTCTACTCTTGAATCTACACTAAATGTTAATGCACTGTTATTTATAAAAAACTTGAAAGGGAGCTACTATGTTAAGATGTGGAAGTATAAAAACTTCCCCCTAAGCCTTGGTCAAGTCCTTTGTTCTTGATTTTATAATGTTAGACAAAAGGATGTCAAAATGAAAGGAGATGGATGTAAAGGCGTACCTAATTTGATTATGCTCCTTTATTGGTATTTACCACTATAAGTGAAATGCGAATAATGTTAATTGCTTGCTTTGATGGATCTTCTAATGATTCCTTCGGCTTTATCTTTAAATAGGCAATCCTACGAGCTTAGGGATGGCTTAGGAATCAAGGAGATGAGTGGTAATCAAGATGGAAAAAACCACATTGGAGATGACATTTGGGATAGTTAAGGGTTTAGATTAGAAATAAGTCCAAACCACTAGGGATAAAAATGATAAATGGAAAAGCTAAGGTTAATATCGGTCGAATTATGTTTTGTAACTCTAATATTAAACAATAAGATAACATATTTATCAACAATACTAAAGTGAGGAATATGCCTTGGACTTGGGTTATTGACTATGAAGGTCTTACCTTTTATTGCAAGTGTTTCTTCGCTTCTATGCAACTTGCTTTTGCTTGTCCCTATTCACATTGTGGGAATGCTGGTTCTACTTTGTGGTGGCATGACACTCTCTTTGAACACTTGATAGTCGATGTTCCTAATGGTTCAAATTCTCTAAATGTTGCTCATTATTTGGTGGTGGGGCTTGATGAGTCTACTTCAGAGTCAAGTATGCTCGATTATCTTTCTCTTGCACTTGTTCTTAATCATATTTCTCCTTTGGCTCCTATTGTGAGCCACATCCATCTTCTATTCTAATTTATCAACCTCCATCGGATTTGGTTTAGCCCCAACCTTCTCTTGTGGCAATTGTTCAATGTTTGGATACTTTAACTCAACATGTTTTTGATGTACCCTTGGTTGAGCCTTCTGTGGAGGATTCCTCATCTACTTATCCTAGGTCTAAGGAATTGGAAGCTAATTTTTGGATAATTGTACAAAGGAGGATTTGTTTTTCCCAAATCAATCTCTCAATCTCAGACAAGAGTGAAGGATATGAGATTGAATAGGTTTGGGTCTAGAATTTTTTAAGCTAGACCCTTGGGTTATTTTATTTGTATTGTTTATGTTTTGTAACTTGGAAGCTTATTTCCCATTTTAATCTTAAAGAAAACAAGACTTTAAAGTAGGTAAGATAGATAAAAAGTGTGAAATATGGATTTTTCTACTCTACATTTCCCTCAACTTCAGTATGCATGCAAATATATCATGAACCATACACAGTAAAGTAAAACACAATAATATACATAAGAAATTTTCCTAAAGGATACATCTTGAACAATAGTCCTTTCTTTTCTTTGTGTTTTTCATGATGTTCCAAATCTACACACATGAACCCCACAAGTTTCTCATAGAACTTACACTAAAATTATAATAATTATTAAAACATCAAATTCTCTCATTTACATGAATTCAAGACTAAATGCCATCAAATTTAGAAAACTAAAAGAAAGACAAAGTCATGGAGTTATAACTAATGTGGCCCCAATGAAACCATTAAAATAAAGTATGAGAAGGGAAGACACCATATTTTATAGGTTGTTAAGGATTAGTAGTTGAGTTGTTCCCCTCAACCTATAAAATTTATGTCCAAGGGGATGAAAGAATGTTCCTATGGTTGTTGAGGAGTTTGAACTAATGTGGCCACCTTAACTTATATAACATGAAGTCATGGAATTTTAAAATAAGCAATGTCCTAATGCATAGGGGTGTTGAGGAGTTAGAATCAGTGTGGCCTACTCAATTTGTGTATGAAATATCCATTGAAAATATAATAATGAGTATAACACTCCCCCTCAAGGCGTATGAATGTATTGTAATAAATATATTTTGAGGAAAGGAAAGAGTGAAAGATGACCACATATAGAAAATTTGATTTGGCCTAAGGATGTAGAAATATATGCATGAAGCACATGTAGCAAATGGGAATAAATGAGTCACCCTCAAAATTTTCTCCCAAGTATGAGGTTAAAAAATATAAAGATATCATAACGAAGGATCATATACCATGTGATATAGAAGGTACACATGGAATCGAGACATAAGTGTGAAAGAGAATATGAATATCATACAGATCTCATAATAGTAATGCAAAAAATATTCCATCATATGAAGTGGATGGGAAGTTGTACCATAACAATAGTAGCATGATAACAACATGGTAAATCAACATTTAGGTCTCCTAGGATGAGAAGAAAAGGGAAATGCCTCTTGATTCAGGGAGAAAATAACAAGCATCACAGATAAAAGTATATGTGAAAAACATAGAAGTAGACAAAACATAACACACATGGAATAATCAAAAGGCCCAAAAGAAATGATATAAATATAGAAGGTGAAAAGATGATAAGGAATAAAAAGATAGGAACAAATAAAAGGCCAAACAATGTCAAAATACAAGAGAAGAGAAAGGGGAGCACAAAAAGTGTGGCTTTGTAAAAAGTTCAAAGACATAAAACACAAAGAAAATAAATTATATTTTTGGTCAACATGATGAGAGTGTTTGATGAGCACTCCATAACTTTATATCGTCCAAAATATAAGATAAAACACAAAAGAAGTAAGTAATAGAAACCAAAAGATAAATCTTCATAGCCACTTTTATCAACATGCACCACTAAAGATGTATTTGCATCATTTAGAATCTAACTAGAGAATGTGGAAAACAACATTAATAAAAATAAAATAAAGCAAAAGTCAAATAAACCAAAAAAAAATCTCAATCTATTGTATGTGCATAATCTTCTTCCATGAAGAGGTAATCCTCAACACAATCATCAATAAGAATATCTTTAGCAACCATGTGTAAATGAGGGGGACCCACATCATTGTGTAATATAGGGTCTTTAATAAAAAATTGAGCAAGTGTAACTATATCTAATTTAGGCTTGGGTATTCAAACTTAGTTTATTCTTCTTTTTGTATTATCTTAATTGTTTGATTTTTTATTGACTTGAACCATGTTTAAATGATGTTTGCAATTATTTTTCAACCTTTTTTATTATCATTATTGTCTACATTACTTTCTTGGCTCTTTTCCATTTGCTTAAAGACATTCTTTGATTTTTCTTTTCGACATATTTAGGCACATTGTTTGGTTCTTTATTATCCACATGATTGCTTTGATTCCTCATACAAAAGGTGTTCATTTTAGGAAATAGAGGAGGTGTCCAAGAATCATATGATGCATACACAACACTATGATTTAATATGATAGTTGGAACTATTAGACGTTCAATTAACAGAGCGTCACTTTTGTGATATTGCACTTATTGTTCCTTAAAACATATATATATGAAAAATAATGTATTGTACAACTTATAAGGAGTTTATTTCATTTTTTAAAGAAATGTATCAAATTTTATAATTACCTAATACCAAAATATGTTGATAGCCATGGTGTGGAAAGGTCACAACTTCATCATCATGTATGAATTTAACACATTGGTGTAAAACAAATGGCATAGATTTGGCTTATTCAATTCAAGAATATTCTTGAGGTGAATTTGAAACCAAATTGAAGTAGGTATCATTTGACATAATATAAGTATGTCTTTTAGACCAAAATTTAGTCTTAAAAGATAATACATCTAAGTGTGGGAAGTACATGGAAATAGGGGCCAAAAGGGGATCAAAATTGGGCACTTTTTCTTTAAATCAACAAAAAATAAACTTTCACATGTAATTTGAGATGTCTTAGCTCAAAATTTTAAGATGTGATAAGAATGCGATTACTAGTGTTTAGAATCTAGTTTCTAAATTACTAATTTGTTAAATGGAAAAGATTTAGAGGGCCAAACATTGAGTAGAAAAAGTGGTCCTATTCATCACAAAACATCGCATTGACCATGTTTTACTCCATTTTTTGAGTTATATTAAGTATTCCATAAATACTTTTAATGGAAAGGTAGCAAAGATCATATAGTAATTAAGATATTTTCTACTATTTTTTTAATAAATAAATATTTTAGAATAATGTTATCAGTGGACACATCCTAAAAAAAGAAAATTGAGCATGCTCCCCACAAATTTTGAGAATAATAATTTATTTTTTAATGTGCATAGAATAAAATGTAGGATGTGATATTTTTCAAATTTGGATGAGCACATAAAAAATTACATAGAAAAAGTAATACCTATGTTTGTGTAGAAATAAATACTAATAAAAGTAATTAAAGCTCAAGACCTTAATATATTTAGATTTTAGAAAAAAATTCATGGTTAGAAAGCTAAGATAGAGCTTGATTTCATAGTGGCGTTCTTTAGAATATTGTCTTAAAATACACACACCTAATGTCTAGAGCATGCTCAACATTTGTATATCATTTATATTTTGTAGAATATAGATTGGGGCACCCAACATGCATGTCCAACTCTTAGGATTGGTATGTTTAATATTGTTCCAAGCATAAGGGCAAGATTTCATTGGTCTAAATTGTAAATCATGTGTTATAATGCACTTGAGTTACCAAAACATTTCTTGTGCCATAATGTTAGTATGTTCTAGCAAACACATATTATATTCTCTAGAACATGAACATGTGTAAGATATATATGAAATACTGGCCACTTTTTGGCTTCCCATATTTGTCACATACCCATATCTTTTGTATAATAGTATAAGAAAATTTAAATGAAGCGCATAAAATAATTATTAGCCTTCTTGAAAATTATGAATAAAGAGAAACTCTCCCATAAAATATTGATCGATAACTTGAATCAACTAGAAATCCATTTATAGGTTTTCTTCCAACACAACCTTTAAGATCTATAGGCCTATGATACCCATTATTATGAATTTCATCATTAGTAAATTTAATAAGTGGTATAAACTGTAGACATCTAAAATTTGGACACTTAATTTATCCAAATTTATCCTCTTTCATCTAAACATCCCTTTATCCGCATTAATTAAGTAATATCACTATTATTTAATTAATCCCTCTAAAGCTCTTCTAATCCCTAAGGTATCTAGTTAAATAATTAAATACCTTCCCCTTTTCATCAAATGAATTAAATAAATGTAATTCCTCATATGTCACATCCTCCATCATCTTTATCTAATCTTAATCCTTCTTCTAATCTCATCATTAGGATGTGCACATGCCTAATCCTTGATTAGGAGGTGTCACATCCTCCAACTTTTGCAAGTTGGCCTCTAATCTCTCTTAGCCACCTAACCCTCCTCTAATCCTTCATTAACTAGCCTAATCAACCTCTCAAGGAAATTTTTAATTCCTTTTTCTTCTTCCCCATGTGATCTTTGACTTGTCACATCAAGTCACATGTGAAATCTAACCCTCTTCTAATTTGTCATTAATTAGTCTAATCAAGTACTTGCACAATCCTAATCCTTAATTAGTCAACCTGTTAAATGCTTTCTTTTTTGACAAGGCATCTCCATTCCCCATGTGAATTTTTAATTCACATTTTAATCCCAATGCACTCCAAAAGGGAATTTTAATTCCTTCACTTCTTCCACATGTCCTCTCTTCATTCTTTATTCTTTCCATATCCCCAGGGATATTTGAGGTTTTAATTCCCCACATGTCCTCTCACCCACATGGGGAGCCAAGGACCCTCCTTTATGAGGAGATCTTGTCCAATCCCAAGGTACTTTGTACCCCCCTCCATGTCATGTACTATCCTTCCACCTCGTATGTCTTCTTCACCTTTTAGGGCTATATCACATGCCACATGTCAAGATGTGAGGGCTTGTGAGTTCTCAACTCACCTTAGCCCTACATCTTGATCATTGGTGGCTCAATCTTGGCCATCCATTTCCCTAGAGATTTCCAAAATCTCTATAAATATCCCCTTTTTTCTCTCATTTTTGGGGAGATCATTTTGCTAGCCAAACTCTTGCAGTTTTGTTTCTCAATCTACACTTAGCCATTTTCACACTTTATCCATGTCCATCCATCTTCACATCATCATCTAGTTTGCATATCTTGCCATCCAAGGAGCATACACATCCAAGATCGAAGGGCCAACCAAAGGATCGATTCGAGACAAGGTATAATGTTCCATTTGTTGCTTTTATCTTGTGTTGATTCCAACTTAGGCTAATCTTGAGGTGTAGGTTGTTTTGGTGTTTATTTGCACTCTTTAGTTTACTGCTCGTTTTCTAACACATATATTCGACCTATCACATTTCTGGTACGCCCGGTGGGACCCACAAATAGGTCTTTTTCTTTCACGTTTGCTGTTTTTGGCATTTTTGCAAGGTTCAGGTTACAAAGTGGCGGACTTGACCTTCCGGTGGCGGACCTGACCCTCCGGTGGTGGACCTGACCCTCCAGTGGCAGACTTGACCTTCTGATGGTGGACCTAACCCTCTGGTGGCGGACTTGACCTTCCGGTGGCAGACCTGACCTTCCGGTGGCGGACCTGACCCTCCAGTGGCGGACTTGACCTCCCGAAGGTGAAATTTCAAGTTTTTACCAATTGTTCTTTGGTAAATTAGGCACATAGTTTAATTAGAGGGGTCAACAAACCTTGTTTGGCATGCTTGTGGAAGACTATTTGACGTATCCAATCCCCTTGCGCCATTTGGCGATCCTGGGTGACGAGAAATCGTAGCTTTCCAAGTCCTTTGAGTCACCCTATTTTCATTTTCTTAGTGGGACCTGCTTGGAGATTTCATCACCCCAAGGGACGATTCCAACCACGTGTACCAGTGGGGTATATAAAGGGGGGAGAGCGAAAGCTGTACCTCAATCCAACCACGTTCTAATTGGTGAAGCGTCGGGATGATGTGAAGAGTTGGTCCAAGCCTTTAGTATCTCGCTAAGGTTCCCGAATCACGCTTGTAACGGGTTGGTGTTCACAGTTTGGGCCTCACGTACCGGGTGTATATCGAGGACTCGTTAGCAACCATGTTCATCCTAGAGTAGAAGACTTTGTTGGCCATACCCGTTTCTACTAATCTTAGGGTTGTGCTGTCTAAATTGTCTTTCTCGTGCAAAACCAGTCATTTTCAGTTTAGCCAAATCTTTTTATCAGTGTTTGCTATATTTTGGGTCCTTTGCCTTACTCATCCATCAAAAAATCAAGCTTAAACTTATCCTTTGGCGGACCTAACCTCATGCTGTGGCGGACCTGACCACATGTTGTGGCAGACCTAACCTCATGTTGTGGCGGATTTGCCATGACAGACAACCATATATGCCCTGCCATTTGCACACCGTAAACCCGTTTTCCTCCGTTCAAGCACCAATCTTCTTGATTTTTTGTGCTTTTTCCAATGACATATAACACTTCATACTTTTGAGCAACTTTTTTCTGGTGGCGGACCTGACCTCTCCGGTGGCGGACCTGACCTTCCGGTGGCGGACTTGACCTGCCGGTGGCGGACCTGACCCTTCGGTGGCGGACCTGACCCTTTGGTGGCAGACCTGACCTTCCGGTGGCGGACCTGACCTTCTGGTGGCGGACTTGCCCTTCCGGTGGTGGACCTGACCTTCCAGTGGTGGACCTGACCTTCCGGTGGCGGACTTGCCCTTCTGATGGCGAACCTGACCTTCCAATGGCGGACTTGACCTCCCGGTGGCGGACTTGACCTTATGCTGTGGCGGACCTGACCTTCTGCTCTTTCTTCCCGGGGCCGCCATTTCCACATTGTTTATCCGATTGACTCCGTTCAAAGGCAGTTCTTCTCATTTTTTTGTGATTTTTCCGATGATATATACCACTTCATACTTTTGAGAAGTTGGCTGGGGCACCTTTTTCTTCACCATCTGCCTCCTCGAGGGGGTATACCCTACCATTCTCTCCGTTTACTCGTTTCGAGTAAACATTCATCCATTCAACACATCCTTTCATCATTCCGAACTCTCATTCTGTCATTTCACTCATTCGTTTACTCGTTCCGAGAAAACTCTCATCCATTTAACACATCCTTTCATCATTCTGAACTCTCGTTCTATCATTCTGATCATCCGTTTACTCATTCTGAGTAAATGTTCATCCATTTAACACATCCTTTCATCATTCTAAACTCTTGTTCTATCATTCTAATCATTCGTTTACTCGTTCCGAGTAAACATTCATCCATTTCACACCTCCTTTCCCCATTCTGAACTCCCGTTCAGTCGTTCCGATCATTCGTTTACTCGTTCCGAGTAAACATTCATCCATTTCACCCCTCCTTTCCTCATTCTGAACTCTCGTTCTATCGTTCCGATCATTTGTTTACTCGTTTCGAGTAAACATTCATCCATTTCACACCTCCTTTCATCATTCTGAACTCTCGTTCTATCATTCCGATCATTCGTTTACTCATTCTGAGTAATCGTTCATTCATTCAACACATCCTTTTATCATTTTGAACTCCCATTCAGTAGTTCCGATCATCTGTTTACTCATTCTGAGTAAATCTTCATCCATTTCACACCTCCTTTCATCATTTCGAACTCCTATTCAGTAGTTCCGATCATCTGTTTACTCATTCTGAGTAAACATTCATCCATTTCACACCTCCTTTCATCATTTCGAACTCTCGTTCTATCGTTCTGATCATCCATTTACTCGTTCCGAGTAATCGTTCATCCGTCCCGATCAACCGTTTGCTCATTTTGAGTATTTGTTCATCCATTTCTCCAATCAAATTATCATTTTCCCCATCCAAATCCCCTGAACTTCGTCTCGAGTTATTATCCAAATTGACCAAAGTATCTAATCTGATCATCATCATCAACATCCTCTTAGGATTGTCATCCATCCTAAGTTAATCATCATCGTCGGCCCAATCAATCCATTTTCAATCTCAAAGTGGATTCGGTGCCGCAATCATCTCTTTATCATTTAATCCAATCAATCAACATCCTAAGTCACCTAGGGTAATCTCTGAATGGCGTTTAAAGTCCCTTTCGTCATCCTATCCGGTTCATCAGTCGATCTTATCAATCATCAATCAATCCAATCCAATCGCATCCAATCGCATCCTTATCCAATCACCTTCGACCCAATCAATCTACTCCCATCTCGAAGCAGATTCGGCGTCGTAATCATCCTTTGATAATCCAATCCAACCACATCACCTTTGACCCAATCAATCTACTTCTATCTTGAAGCAGATTCGGTGTCGGTTGTTAGAATCAATCCCATCACATCATCCAATCATCATATTCTGAGCTTTAGTCCAATCCTGATCTGAGCTTGACCTAAATCCCGATTTGAGCTTTAGTCCATTTCCTTCCAAAATATTTTAAACCATCCTCCATCCCTTTCATCATTATGAATCCTTATTCTCCATCAATAGTAGTCAAGGGAAACCCTAATTACGTCAATGATGATAATGAAAGTCTTGTTGATCAAGAGGTATACGACATAGATCCCCTTGACACTATCATTGCTAGTAAGCTTTCTCCACCCACATTCCAAAATCCAATCACCCCATCTAGTTATCCCGTCATGTCTTCATCTATGCCTAATCACATTCCTTATGCTACCTTTGACAAGGGATGTCCATCATATCCATCATATCCTTCATCTACATCATCCCCTTATCCTAGTTTTCTGTCACAATACCCCTATCTCAATTCCCAATCCACATCCTCTTATCTCAATCCTTCGTCCACATGTACCCACTACCTTAATCTTCCATACCAATCCGCTCAGCCTAATCCTACATTCACACCTTCCTATCCACGTCAAACACACCCATCAACTTACCCTAATCCAACATCTGCATCTCCCTATATTAATCCAACACCTGCATCTTCCCATCCTAATCCTCCATCCCAATACCTTTATTACAACACGCCGCCCATATCTTCTACCAACGATCCACCGTCCATGTCATCCTATCCTAATTCCCCATGCCCATATCCTTACCTTAATCCTCCATCCAGTCTTAATCTTCCATCTAATCCTAGTCCACTAATCCATAAACCTTCATCCACTCCCACCTTGCCATCTCAGCCTAGTGTATTCAAGTTTCTCCAAGGACTTATAACAAAGGAAACATCCCCACTCCAACATTACAGGGAACCATGCCATCCCAACCCATCATCCATGGTCGTTAGTGACGCCCTTCTCCATCCAACACCTATCATTGATGATACCATCACATCCTCTCGGAATCCACTGAGTCCCCATCTCCTACCATCACATCCTTTGAATCCACCGAGTCCCCATCTCCTACCATCACATCCTCTGAATCCACTGAGTCCCCATCTCCTACCATCACATCCTCTGAATCCACTGAGTCCCCATCTTCTACCATCACATCCTCTAAATCCACTGAGTCCCCATCTCCTACCATCACATCTACCAAATCCATTGAACACCCACCCCCTACTCCAAGAGTCGTCAAACCTATCGATGACACCCAAATCCAATCCACTTCTTCCACTCCTAGTATCCATTCCCAGGAATATTTTGAATCCTCCATCCTTCCATCTTCCCCACTTGAAGAGTCCCCCCATGACTCCATTATCATGCCTCCTGCACACGATGAGTCATGCCAAGAGCCTGATCCAAAGCATGCCAACATATCCTCCTCCAGATCAAGATCCTACCATCCCATCTGTTTACCGCAGATCACGGGCCTCCCATCCATTCCATCCCATGATCCTCTTGACATTCAAGATTCTATGCTCCATCTCCGTCTCCATTGCATGAGCCAACTACCACAAAATCAGATCCTATCATATCCCCTACTCCCTCTCCGGATACCACCCATCCAAATGCTGCTATCCCATCATCTCCTCAGATCCCCCATCATCGCCTAAAAATGCTATCCCCACACCGCTTGCATATCCCCTTGGTACTCTCACATTCTTCCATGGTGGCCTCCTTGCAGAAGAAAAACACGGTATATACTCACCCATCATCCCCCACCTAATAATGGACTCACATCATGTTTTCAAATAACAAAATCCTATCATGGATCGAATGCTCAAGAACATGAACTATCAAGGAAAAGGTCTAGGCCTTCACGAGCAAGGTATTTTAGAGCCCATCCAAGTCAAAGAACAAATCTGCATGCAAGGTCTTGGATCTATTCCCCAAGACTCACAATCTAAACACATTGGTACAACCTCTAGATGTCCTCAATGAGCCTTTTCCAAAAGAAATGTCGGCTCTTCCCATTGCTCCACCAAATCATATGCTGCAATCCCTCCTCCTCTATCGTATCGCCTCAAAACAACCATCCATATTCCTCCTTCATCTGCTCCATCCATCTTGGGTCCTTACATCCCTCCATCTGCCATATCCCATCCTTCATCTACTCCATCCATCTTGGGTTCTTATGTCCCTCCACCCACTCCATTTACTTTGGGTCCGTATATCCCAAAATAACCTCCTCCATCTCATCCTTTTATCCATCCAATGCCTATCCATGTCATCCATCATAAACATCCTAATCAGGATCAACAAAGACACATACCTACACATTCTCCATCTACACGTAATCCTCATAATCCTACCTCCCTCACTCCACATCATCCATCTTCTCACACCCATCCCATTGCTAATAAATGCACTTTGGATGCCAGAAAAAAAAATGCATCAATCTAAACACCCACATGAATCTAAAGCTTCCCATGTCCCCTCTAAAAGACATGGTAAATAAAAGAAAAAGAAAATCCAAAATCAAAATCAAATCTATAGCTCGCAAAGAGCCACCAAAGAAAAGATCAAAACCGTGTGGATCCCAAAGGAAAAAGACGCAATGCCATTAAATGAAAAATCTGTAAGAACATCCAAAGTTGCTCATCCAAAAGCTAATCATTTTCATCCACCCTCTCCTACATCTATTTTGGGTCCCTATGTCCCAAAATACACTATTTCGTCTCCTCCATTATCCCCGCATTCTCCATCCATTAATCCTTTTATCTTTTCACATCCACCACCACATGTGCCAATGTTGGTCCTAAACACATCTCCCCATCACATATCCACCCCATCATTCCATCCATACCCTTTCTAGCATCCCATCCAGTACCCCACATATCTCCCCCATCAAATCCCTCTAATTCATCCTTTTGCATAATCCATTTCTCCTAATAAGGTTGTACCAACATCCAACAGTTAGTTTGAACATGAGCTCTTAATACCTCGTATAGAACTTGATGCTTGAGTCCTTCATCCATATCCTTATCGCATGTCTTCTAAAACCACTTATTCGCCTCCCTATCTTTATCCATCTCCTTCCTCGTGTTATCCAAAAATCCAAAAAGTCCAAAAAAGTAAAAAAAAAAAATAGTAAAGAGAAACAATCCATCCAATGGTGAAAACTTGGAAAACAAGAGCCTTGGATAAGTACCATGATGAAAACCTGGCAAACAGGCGTCATGCATAATTCCCCATCTGCACTTGGGGGCAGTTTCCTGCTATGCATTCCCTCCATCCACTATGCTTCCTGCTATGCTTCCAGCTATGCACCCGTCTTCTTGCTATACGTCCTCTCCATTCATCCCCTCCATCCTATCGATCTTACACATCCTTCTTGGCATATCTCATTTATCCCAATCCTTCTATCCTCCTTGTGATCTTGATAACAATGGGGCAAACATATAAGCATGCTTTGGGCACCTCTTAGCATACATCTCCCTCATCTGCACACTATCCCAACTGTCATTCGCACTCGTCTACCTTCCTTATCCACCTGTCATGCTACCCTCAATCTCCCTTCCTTATCCATGCATCCTATCTTCATCCATCTCACTCCTTTATTTTCCTATCCTTCTCTATTGCATCCTTCATGCCTCCTCGCACATGACATATCTAGAGTGGGGGCATCTATCTTCCTTTGTGATACAGTCCTTGGAGACATCATTCCTTCCATCCTGGAATCCCTTTTCATCCATTCATTTGGTAACCTTTTCCCCATCCTTCATCCACTCCATCCATCTTGGGTTCTTATGTCCCTCCATCTCCCCATCCCTATCTTCTTATCCTTCCCTCATAGAATCCTTTGTCATCAATCCATTTGGCCACCTTTTCCTCATCGTCCATCCCAACAATCATCTTCCTCCCCCCCATCCTCTACCCTCATCCCATCTCATAATCCCTTGTCATTGGTATCTAGCTATAGGATTTTCCCCACACAATCCAATGTCATCTATCTTATCGTCATCACTTCTACTTTTTTTGCACATAGATTTTCCATCTCCTATCCTTTCTCATCATTCATCTCTCCATCATATCATCCTCCCAATTCATCTTTTGATGATTTGAATAACTATCCCATCCTTGAGCTTTGTGATCACCACCATCCTCCAATTCAATACAATAGGTCTATCGTGTCCCATCGTGTCGATCCAATCATTTTATCCCCTTATCTGGGGTTATCTCATCATCCTTCATCCATTGTCTATCATTGATCCTTTGTTGAACTACGTTGCCCCTGCGCTTTCACGTAGGCAAAGTTGATCATTTGATCTGCCCCCGGGGTTCCATCATCGGTCTTTCTGCTTTGTCCATCTGATCCTTTATCATCTATCATCAGTCTTCAACTCTTGTTCCTATTGTCTGTCTCATCTTTACCATCCATCAAAGTCTCTTACCTTGTGTCATGTCTCTTGTGTCGTGTCATCAAGCTATGCCCTTATCTAGCTGGTTCTTAACCAACAAGATCCACTTGTATCATCAAATCCAATCGGTTCCGAATACCCTGCGTCATATCAATCTTTTAGTAACCATCATCGGTCTCAACATGATGCATCCTTCCTAACAGACCTCATCAATCCCATCCATCCTCGTGATCCTATGGCAAAGGATGTTTGAAATTGATTGCGATCTTTTGATGATTTTGGCTTTTGTTTATCATTTGAGCTCCCTATCATCACTTGTCATTGTCGCCTTGATCCATCATATCATGGTGTGCTTTGACTCGTCAACATAGGGGTGTATCTTGATCTTTTCTTTGTCCTCTCGGTTGTCCCACATAGTACCCACCAAGATCCCTGAGGTCTTGTGTTATGCCGGGGCATCCTTGTGTGCTTGTGGTTATCCCAATACCTGGCCCGACCAAGGTCATCGAGACTTTGGGGTGTTGGGATAACCTTCTTGTTTGTTGTGTTTGTTTCATGCATTAGACACTAATCTGCCTTGGTCATTTATACCTTGGCATCTTGTGTCTTATGCTATAGAAAAAATCAATGCTTCAACGATGGCAAATTGCATTTGGATTTCATTTCATCTTCATCCTCTCATCTATCAAATTCCCCCCATCCATTCATCCTTCATCACTCTCCCCTCCCAATCTCTTGTTGTCTTCGCATCATCTTCTTCAACTCCCCTTGCATCATCTCATCCATTTCGAGAGCACATCCATGTTCTCTTGAACCCGCATGTCCTCTCGAGGGGGCATCCTCAATCCCTAACTTTCATCTTCACCCCCATCATCTTCCTTTCTAGTCAATCCTTTGATGACTGGGGCATCTTTCCCAATCTAACCATCTTCTTCTAGGTTCTACGTTTTAATATTCTTTGAAATGATGCTACTTCGTAACACCATCTCAAAGAGGGGAAAAATGTAGACATCTAAAATTTGGACACTTAATTTATCCAAATTTATCCTCTTTCATCTAAACATCCCTTTATCCGCATTAATTAAGTAATATCACTATTATTTAATTAATCCCTCTAAAGCTCTTCTAATCCCTAAGGTATCTAGTTAAATAATTAAATACCTTCCCCTTTTCATCAAATGAATTAAATAAATGTAATTCCTCATATGTCACATCCTCCATCATCTTTATCTAATCTTAATCCTTCTTCTAATCTCATCATTAGGATGTGCACATGCCTAATCCTTGATTAGGAGGTGTCACATCCTCCAAATTTTGCAAGTTGGCTCTAATCTCTCTTAGCCACCTAACCCTCCTCTAATCCTTCATTAACTAGCCTAATCAACCTCTCAAGGAATTTTTAATTCCTTTTATCCTTCCAGGAATATTAAATTCCTTTTTCTCTTCCCCATGTGATCTTTGACTTGTCACATCAAGTCACATGTGAAATCTAACCCTCTTCTAATCGTCATTAATTAGTCTAATCAAGTACTTGCACAATCCTAATCACTTAATTGAGTCAACCCTTTAAATACTTTTCTTTTTTGACAAGGCATCTCCATTCTCCATGTGAATTTTTAATTCACATTTAATCCCCCAATGCACTCAAAAGGAATTTTTAATTCCTTCACTTCTTCCCATGTCCTCTCTTCATTCTTTATTCTTTCCCATCTCCCCATGAGGGATATTTGAGGAATTTTTAATTCCCCACATGTCCTCTCACCCACATGGGGACAAGGACCTCCTTTATGAGGAGATCTTGTCCAATCCCAAGGTACTTTGTACCCCCCCCATGTCATGTACTATCCTTCCACCTCATGTCCACTTCACCTTTTAGGGCTATATCACATGCCACATGTCAAGATGTGAGGGCTTGTGAGTTCTCAACTCACCTTAGCCCTACATCTTGATCATTGGTGGCTCAATCTTGGCCATCCATTTCCCTAGAGATTTCTAAAATCTCTATAAATACCCCCTCTTTTCTCTCATTTTTGGGGAGATCATTTTGCTAGCCAAACTCTTGCAATTTTGTTTCTTAATCTACACTTAGCCATTTTCACACTTTATCCATGTCCATCCATCTTCACATCATCATCTAGTTTGCATATCTTGCCATCCAAGGAGCATATACATCCAAGATCGAAGGGCCAACCAAAGGATCGATTCGAGACAAGGTATAATGTTCCATTTGTTGCTTTTATCTTGTGTTGATTCCAACTTAGGCTAATCTTGAGGTGTAGGTTGTTTTGGTGTTTATTTGCACTCTTTAGTTTGCTGCTCGTTTTCTAACACATATATTCGACCTATCACATAAACATATTAGCTTCTTCAAATTATTCTACATTATGACCCAAAAAAGTATACAAATTAATGGAAGGATTAGCATGATCTTCTTTGATAGATATGTCTCTTCAATAAATATTATCTCCTTAATAGGTATATTATCTTTAAGCATATATACATTATTTTCTATTCTATTATAAGGGAAATATTTGGTATATAATTTAATTAATGGGAACCACATATTGATTTCCCCTATAATTGATACCTTCAACATGAATCATATTGTTATATATATGATCTTGTATTTTATGGTTAACTCCAACACAATTTTCAATGCAATATTAAATTTATGGTACATGCAATAGGCTTTAACTTAATAACCTTTATGTCCTTTAGGTGCATAAAGGGATGTATCAATAGGAAAAATTAGTGGAAAGGTTATCATATTAGAACCTAACAAGTTTTTCAAAATAATATGTAGAATATTGTGTAACTTTATGAACTTCCTAGGCATCATAGGTTTGATAAGATGATATTAGAATCCATTGATGATGTGGACATATTATTAGTAGAAGGTCTTATGTGGTATATCACTACCATTATTAAAGGAGTTCTTCAATAGAAACTATTAAATATATGATGGTTGAGAAGGAAAAGGAGAATAATCATACTTAATTGTATTATCTTCTAATAATTTCAATTTAATGTTACACAAATTAGGGCATGATTTTGTGAAAGAAGTATAAATATTTAAATTTAACCTTCTCTCAAGGATGGTAGGTAACAAGCTCTCAATAAAAAATATTTGATGTTCATCATTAGAACTTAGATATTGCATTTTGGTAGATAAGGATTGGAATCTATAAGATTAATATATAATGCAAATGAGAGCATAAGATCCATGATCTAGGTGAACTAAAAAAGTTACTATAGCTATGTTTTGAAGCAAAAATATTAGTTGTTTCAACAAAAAAACACAACAAAAATATGTGGAATAATAAGATGTAATATTCCACAAGTACAAGAGTATAACCATATAACAACTAGGTGAGTCACTATGTACGAGGACCAAGTAAAACATAAATTTCTAATAATAAAAGATGCTTTCTAATAATATCACACATGGTTAAGAGAATATGATTCTCACAATGTGATAGATGTGTTTAAGGTGACATTGACACATGTCAAAACCTAGCTAAGAAAACTTATCCTAAGTGCTAGGATAAAAAAATAATTAAATACATAAAATAATAAAATTCACTAACACCCCTAATAAGAACAACTTGGATGAAGGATCTCCACAATGTATAGCCATGTTAGGTACCCATATATAAAATGATCTCTCATGAGTAGACAAGCTGAGACAATTCATAGGATAAAACTCTCCCCCAAAAGAGAGAAAATAAGAGAAGATGAGAAAGACTATACAAGTCCCAAAAATTAAGTATTCATCTTGAAATTCTAGTGATATTTAATACATGAACATTAACATATAGAGTCAATAGTGTCATAGTGTGATGGTTAAATTGTGATGTGGTTATTTCCACCAGGTTCAAACCCATTTGGGGTGTTATTTTTGAGTGTTTAAGTTGGGGATGAGGTCCCCCATTTGTGACCTCATTGGTTCATAGCTCTAGGTCAAACCCCTTTCAAAAAACATTACCACATAGAAGAGAGAGAATAGATATGTGAATTGTCACATAGTGAGTGCTGAAGTGAGCCTCTTTGCAATGAATGATGTATCTTCTTTTAAGAATAATGAACCCATGAGATGCAAGTCTAATGAATTCCAACTAAGGTATTAGAGTGAGGGAAGAAATCCAGATGCAGATCTTTGGGATTTTCTCACATGTCTTCTTGGTGATGCTAAATTGTGATGAAAACTGATTGATAAGATTAAGAACCATATGAATATTCAAATGCATATTTACTATGTATGAATATCTCTTAGTTGATGTGTGATATCTAAACCAATAGGAATTAGGTACTCTTATAAAAGGTATTAATGGTGATAGATTCAAATGAGTGGACTCAAATACTATATGATATGTCATTATAAAAGCATGATGAGATAAAGAAGAACATGAGGGGCATAATGAATCCCCAATAATTTAAAATGGAGATAAAATTCCATATGAGTTGTCATTAAAGAGAAGCTAGATGTGCTCAATTGCATCATCAAGATTATTAAGATGGGATTCTACAAATATAATTTAGGGGATCTACAAAGAAAGCTTTTGAGTACCTTCATTTGCTCAATGAGGACAACCTTAATATTCCCCTAAATTATATAATGGGGAGGGAGAAAATGAAGGTACTCAAAAGCTTTCTTTTCTAGCTTCTATTCAAGATCAAGAATCAACGACGTTGAGAGTGGGATTCACTCTCATGAAAATTTGTAGAGTATAATGAACAATGATTTACAAGGCTAGTCCACCCCTAAGAGGAAGGGAAAAGGTCCTTCCAAGAAGGTTGTTGATGTTCATATAATAATTTGAGAAGACCATCCCAAATGGAAACCAAACAAAGGTAGATTGCTTGAGAGATAGCCAATGGGAGAAAAAGAATCATGGAGGTTTCTTCTAGGAAAAATCACAAATGGAGATTATGTCCTAGAATATTAGAGGACTCAATAATTCTCACAAGTAGTTTTTAGTCAAAATTTGCATCTATGAGAATAAGATTGGCATTCTTCTTTTTCAAGAAGTTAAAATGATTGAAGTTAATTTTAAAATTATAGTTAAGAGTATATGGACCAATGCAGATTTTCGTATTAGTGAATACCATGGGGCATTTGGTGGGATTTTTATGATGCAGAATCAAAATAATTATAGTGAATCCTACTTTAAACATTCCAAGAATAGTCTAGAAGTTAATTTCCTCTCTTTAAACATGGAGTGGATTGCTACTAATATTTATGCCCCAAATTCTATAATTGCTAGGAGAGAAATCTGGGAGATTTAATATCTTCTCACATAAATGCTAATAGAGTTGCTAATTAGTTGGTGGAAAGAGATTTCAATACTCCTCTATATCCTTTTAAAAAGTTGGGGGAATTATGGATTACTTGGACATGACTGACTTTGTAAACTTCTTGAGTGTTGCTAGGTTGATGGATATAACCTTAATGGTCAACATTTCACCTGGGCCAATAGGAGGTTGGGAGATCATATCATTTAGGTAAAGATGGATAGTTCCTCATTTATTCCAATTAGGATATTAAAAATAACATTAAGATCACTGCGCTTCCCAAAGTTGGATTTGACCATAACCCCCTTCTTCTCAATTAAAGGGAGAACTATCACATGGGCCCCTACCCATTTAATTATGAGATCATATGATCTACTCAGATCGTGAATCCATATAATGCATTTCCTTGTGGTGGAATACCCACATTCATTGATCAAATATGTTTAGATTGTCTCAAAAGTTGTCTATAATTAAGAATAAGTTCTAGCATTAGAACAAATTCTCTTTTGGTAATGTGTTTGAGAAGAAAAAATTATCTCTAATAAGTTGTAGGGAGTTCAAAAAAATATGGTTGAAGGAATTTTTTTAGAGGGACAAGTCCCTCCTAGAGAATACCTTGATCAAAGAATGTTCAAAAGAAATTAATGAGGAAGGAGGAGATATACTGGAAACAAAAATCCAAAATTCAATGGCTAAAGGAAAGGGATATGAATACCTATTTCTTTCATCAATACACCCTTCAACATAGGAAGATGAATACCATCACCATAATTATTGATAAGGGAGGATCTGAAGTCAATTATAGTGATCAAGTGGGTTAGATTGCTACTAAGTATTTTGAGTTGTTACTTTCTAAACAAATTCACAATTCCTCTTCTATTTTAACTGAAAATTTGTTAGACAACACCCCCTCCTTATTTTTTGAGATTTAGATAATCTCTTCCTCAGAAAACCTATCCCTTAAGATGAAGTTAAATTTGTGGTCTTCTCAATGGAGCCTGCAAGGCCCAAGGTCTAGATGGATTCCTTCTTGCATTATTCCAAGAAGTTTGGGAAATTTTTGGTAAAGATGTCACAAATACAACTAGAGATTTTTTCAGAACAAGGAAAATCTTGAAACAAATTGACAACACCTTCATTTCCCTTGTCCCCCAAAAGGTTGATCCTATCTATATGGGTGATTTTATACCTATTAGCCTTTGCAATAGTATCTAAAAGTTTTTTTTTTTAAAAGTGCTTAGAATCTAGTATTTGCTTGATAATCTAATCTCCAATAGTAAAAATTGTTTTGCTCTAGGAAGGAAGATTCTAGATGCTTTCATGACTACCCATGAAATAATACTCTACAAATAGGATTCATGCACTAGGGATGGTCCTCAATTCGTATATCACTAAATCTTGTGATAAGTTCTCTTAGGAATTCTTATTCAAGGTTATTGTGAAATTTGGATTCTAGGACAATGTTATCAGCATGATAAGAGAGTGTGTCTGTACTTCCAAATTCTCAATGTTTGTTAATTGGATTCCTTGTGGCTTCTTCAAGTAAGAGAGCTTAGGCATGGAGATACCTTATCCCATTACCTTCTCATCTTAATGGAGGAGGTTATAAGAAGAAATATAATGAATATGACTAGGTCTAGGGAATTGAAGGGTATCAAACCTGCCTCAATTTAGTCATCTTCCATAGAAAAAATTATGAATGACACTATTATTTTTGGTAGTGCTTTAGTTTTGGAGTCTAGAAAGTGGAAGAAATTTTTGAAGGAATATGTTGTTATTGCTGGTCAAAATATCAATTATGAGAAAAGCAAAATTAATTTCTTCAACACCTCTAATAAATTACACATGAAAATTAAAACCATTATGGGATGTTCTTGCACTCAAATTTTGGCCACTTATCTTGGAATCCCTTTGAAGGTTAAATATGTCACCTTGACTTTTAGGAACTTGTTTATGGAAATAATACAAAGGAAAATTGTTGGCTAGAAAGAGAAACTCTTAAGCCTAGTAGGTAAATTCCAACCACTAAAAGCTTCATTATAAGGTTTTCTTATCCATTTTCTCTCCTTATTCAATATTACTAAATATATGGTGGAGAAATTTGAGAAAATTCAAGGAAATATTCATTGGACTGGAGTTGAGGAAAATAAAATAATCTCTCATTTGCTAGGAGAAATTTTTCCTTTCAAAAGTACTTGGAGGTCGAGGAATTAGAAAAATCCAATTAACCAACAAGGCCTTACTGGAAAATGTGGGCTAGGGCTTAATGGAGGGAAAAAAGGATGGGATCTACTTATGAAATCTAAGTATCCTAGTAATATTCTAAAAAATAACTTCCTCTTTCAAGTTGGTATTCCAAAAGACTTGGTGATTTGGAAATACATGCTCAAAATTAAGAGTCTTTTGTAGAAAGAAATCATGTTAAAGTTAGGAAGTGGTAGAAAGACAAGGTTCTAGAAAATATCTAATTGGAATATCAAGACCTAAATTCTCACCAACCATATAGTAGATTGGCTAACTCTGTTATTAATTTATTTGGGCTTATGGTGAGTGACTATTTCTCAAAGAATGCTATATATAATCAATGGAGCAATTTATTTGAATGTTGTTCCAATCATAATGATTTGGTTGTGGTTTTTGGGAACTTCCAAAATAAGCTTTAGGAGTTTAGAGTCCCCATTTTTTTTCCTAAGGAGGATGAAATCATTTGGATTTAGGATAATAGAGGCACTTTCTTAGTCTACTCTGCTTAGATTTACTGTTGGACTCCCTAGCTAGGTCAAGATTCTAAAAATAAATATGGAGCCATAAGATTATCCCTAAAGTCAATTTCTTTTGGTGGAATATGACCCATGATAAAATTATTACACAAGAAAATCTACAAAAGAGGGATTTTCTACTCTCTAATAGATGTATTCTTTGTCAAAAGGAGGAAGAAGTAGTGCCCCATCTATTTTTCATTATGAGTTTGTTAGAGTAATTTGGGAAAATTCCATACAAAAATTTGAAATGTGTTGGGTTATGAATGAGAGCATGACCTCCTTTGTTTATGGTTGGTACTCCCCTTTCTCTCATATTATTATTAAAGAACTTTGGACCTAGACCCCTCCTCACCTTGTGTGGTGTCTTTGGAAAGAGAGAAATAATCACATAAATTTAGGAATGATTTCAAGATATTAAAGAGGTTTAATTTACCTTTTCCAAACTCCTCTTTCAAAATGTCTCCAATTGTAACTTGAAATTTTTAAAATTTATTCCTAACTCCATGGAGAACACAAAAGTTAAATTTTGAGGCTTCCCAATGTATATGAGCAAAGGTGGACAAAATGAAAAGGATATCTCGTTAGATACTCTTTGGAAAACCCCTCTTTAGGGTTGGAGTAAACTAAAATTTGATGAGGCAACAAAAGGGAATCCCAATCCTGCTAGTGGTGGGGGAGTACTAAGGTCTCACAAGGGTGAGTTAATTGCATCTTATACAAGAGGATTAGGTGTGAAATATAATAATGAGGCTGAGGTATTAGCTATGTTGTGGGGAATTAATTTGGATCTATCTTTGGGTATCTAAAATTTGCAAGTTGAGGGAATCTCGAAGATAATAATTGGTGCCACCTTAGGGAGAGTGAGTCCTAGATGGAATATTGTAGATATAGTATCTAAAGTTCAAGGCCTCACCAATGACCTCGATGAGTTTGATATTCTCCACATATACAAAGAGGGAAACCAAGTGGATGATTCTATGACCAATCTTGGTATCAATACGAGTTCATGAAATTGTTGGAGGAGTTTTGGGAACCTTCTTGATTCCCTTACCCCTCTCCTTTGCAAATAATTAATGAATTTGAAAAATGTTCCTAATTTTTTGGAAATAAGGGACCAACACTAATGAATTCAATGAGCTCTCAAATTTTACGCTAGATAGGGGGTATACACTTGCACTTTCTTTGACTAAAATTTTTGAGTGTTGACATGGAATTTGATGGGACTACTGATATGTTGATTAGACTTCATGATCAATAGGTTGGTTTGATGAAGTGAACACTTCAAAGTATAATTATTTTGTGGGGTGGTGAACAAATAATTACCTTTTAAGTTTCAATATTCATTGAAGTATGATAAGGATGGGTTGAAATATGGATAGATGAGATTTGATGGCATTGTATGTATGCTGATTTGAATTCATGATCAAAAGGATGGTTAGTTGAGGTGGATTTTGATGTTCATTTCTCTAGCGATGCAGTGTATCAATATAATTACTTATTAATTAATGATTCCCATTCTAAAAAGGTGGTTGATGAATGTTTTCCAAAACCACAAATATAAAATGTGTGATTTTGGAGATATCATGATTATCTTTAATTTGAGGCATACTTTATGGATTTTTCGTCATCATCGTGGTGTGTGAATTTTTTTAGATTTTAGGTGTTGGTGGGAAGTTTGAAAGATTTGAATATTTTTATTGCAAAATTATTATACCATGCTCCTTTTCATTCCTCTCTGCTTCATTTTAAACATGGGGGGTGACAAAGTCCACATAGAGTTGGGGTCTTGTGAAGAAGTGAAGAAGGATATGACTATTTAGTATATCTACAATGAATGAGGAATATTTCATATTTGGAATGCCCAAATGGATATGACTATTTGGTATATCTACAATGCATGAGGAATATTTCATATTTGGAATGCCTGAATGGATATGACCAAAACCTCTCTATTAAATTTTCTAAATAATGGAACTAAAGATGTGTCTAGTTGGGTGGTGTGAGGTTTGAAGTTAATGGAGAAGTAATCAATACAACCACATGTTTGAATTTCTAATGGAAAAAAGTTTGACATCAAAGCAAGGTGCCAAATATTGAGAGCATGGAAAAATTATTCAAAGAAGGGGAAGAATCAACCAAGTGCCAAAACAGATTTGAGCATCAAAAGCTTGCAAAGCCTTGGGATAAGGGATGTAGAGTCCTCATAGAATACTTTTCCTTGAAGGTAATTTCAAATATTACTTTCACTATCACTTTGCTCTATTGAATCACTTCCATTAGAAATTTTTGACGAGCTCCCGTTCTTTTTACTTTCCTCTATGGAGCACTCCATTAAATAAGCAAGGGATTTTCAATAAAAAAACCCTAATGAACTTGTCATTCCCCTACACCAAGGCCTCATCTTATGCCTCTATCATTTCCACCCAAACCTATTAATTTCTATATTATTGATTCTTCCCGTCCTTGCAACCCTATGGATAAAGGTAAGAAACCCGTCTTTAGATGGAACCTATTCTTTGCACCCTAATTTTTTGGAATAGATTGGTTTCTAATATGATATTGCTAAGAGTAAATCCCCAAAAAATCAAAGGAAAAATGGTGGTGGGGGGAACTAGTTGGTCTAAAGAAAAATCAGTTGTATGAGCAGTACCTTCCTTGAAGTAGAATAATGCTCCCCCATTATTCTTGATTATAAATCCAAGTCCCAAGATAATGTGGTGGTTGGTTTGTGCTCTCTAAAATGGTGACCCCCAAGTAAATTGGGTTCCCACGATGGATCGGTGAAGATAAATTTGAAAGGTGATACAAAGAAAAGAAAAGGTAAAAAATCCAAGGTCAGATAATGAAAATTTAGAAGGTACAACCCAATTTGTGGGCATGAATTTGTTTACCCCTAAGTTTAAGGTTCCTCAAATGGGTGATAAGGAGGTTATGGAGACTGGTATAAAGTAGGATAAGAAGGGACATAGTGTAAGAATATCTACCAAGTTGGTTAGGGTGTCAACCTAACCTAAAAGATATTAAAATTTTGAGTGATTCTCGGCAAGTGGAGGGTATTCTAAAGATAATGGTAAGAATAGTGATACCTCATCGAATCCTTCTCCCAATTTGTATGAAGGTAATATATTTTTAATGAGATGATTACCCTCGATACTGATTTTGATATCGAGGATTCCTTCAAGACCCCTTATATTGTCTTTTGAGACTCCTCCAAGGCCCCTACTACTGAACAACAATAATGTGAGACTTATGCCCAAACTACAAAGGAGGTGGAGCCCATGAAGACAAAAATTGAGGAAATGGAGACAAATAAAGAACAATATGAGGTTCAGTACCAAAATCTTGCATAGATTTTCCACCGCTCTTTCTACCCTATATGATTTGGAGCTCAAAAAGAATGGGGTTACTATTAACAATAGGAGTAATTTGGATGAAATGTATAATTTCCTCACTCAATATTAGAGATATTTTTTCCCTTAGGTCATGTACTATTTTGTATTGGGTTCTTAGTTTGGTAAGGTATGTGCCAAGGAGAAACTCTAACCTGCAAAGCTTGACAAAAGACAAAATGAAAAGCAATGAAGGCCAAATGAAAGGGATCATGGTTAGGACTAACAATTACCCTTCCTCAGAAGTTCAAAATTCTGAAGCCCAAAAACAAATAGAGGAAAGAAGAAAACAAAGGAAAGGAAGGGGAAGGAGAAGGAAAAATGAAAGGAAGGGAAATGAAGATATGAAAAATGAAAAGAGGGGGGTTCCCATTTTTCTAAGGGAAAAAAGGGGCATGAACACGAAAGCACAAAAAATAGCAACCAACAAACAAAATTCTTGAAAAGCATTTCCATCCTCAAATATTTTCAAATAGGCTTAAACTCAAAGAGACTATGAATCCAAGATTAAACAAAAGAGTCCACAATAAGCTAAGCACTTCAACCAGTTCATCAATCATAGTAGAATGTCAGAGTCTCATAGTGTGTGCATTGTGATTGTAGTGCCCCTCCATTTTCACTGTGGATGTGCAGGTAGTCAGCCTTGAAATTCAGAGGTGAAGGAAAAATAATAGGGATAATTAAAGGTATGTGCTAACAATATTAAGCAATTGATCTATTTTATGATATAGTATATGATGTTAGATGCATTGTTATGATTAGTATGTGATTATTTTATCATGACCATTGTGTGATTATCATTCTGATTGTTATGAGTTGATGTGGTTACTTGATTGATGTGTTTGGGTGAAAGGGACAGTGTTGCATTACTCACTTGTGAGTACCCTGCTACACTGTGATTTCCTTTCATAGTGTGTCTGATTGTATGATTATGAATTTGCTCGACCATTTTTATATTGTAGGTTGTAGGTATTAGGCATCGACTCCACCTGGATTGGCAGGTCCGGGCATACCTTAAACCCAATGTAAACAGTTGATCGGAGATAGCATTTGGTCCCCTACCCTAGCCATCATCCTCGAAGAGGATGAGTATCAAGTTTGTTACCTCATCAGTGAAGTCTAATGTCTGTGGTTGATTGGCGTCGTTTGAAGTTTTGCTTTTGACCCTGGATGGTGGTCAGGTAATTATTTTGGCATCTAGTTTATTTTGATGAATTAAATGTGTTTGTTTGGCTTGTGCATTAAAATAAATTATTAAGCAAAAATGACATTTGATAAATAAATAAATAAAAATGTAAATGGATATAATAATAGTTAATTATAAAATCAAATAAATAGATAATAATATAATAAATAAATCACAATGCAATGATATAATTAAGAAATGATAAATTGGTGAGTAAATAGAATTATATTTAGGTTGGGAAATGATTATTAATTATGAAGATATGCCTAGCATTGACAATATAACTAGCATATCTATCCTATCACATAGTCTATATAAAAAACGTTGAGAGATATCAATTTAAGGAGTTAATTTTTTTATTACTTTATTTAACATATTTATATTACATTTATATTATTTTTAAAATTATAATATATTATGTTTATTATTATTGAAAATAAGTTCTCTATAAATTTAATTATTTTTAAAATTATATTAAATTAAATATTATAATATTATCTAAACATCAAATAATAAAAGAATTATTTTTTCTCTCTCTACATATATTTCTCTATCTCTATCCCTAAACATATATATCCTTTCCCTCTACATATATTTCTCTATCTCTATCCCTATACATATATATTCATTATCAAATATTTAGAAAATGGAGAATTCATTATCAAAATTAAAAAAATACAGAAAAATTATTCATCATCAAAATAAACTACGAAAGATTAATAATACAAAAAATTAAAATGACTGAATAAAAAGAAGAGATTGAAAAAATAAAAAGAACATCAAATTAAATAACAAAATAACTTCAATCAACTATCTCGTAAATAGCTAGTAAACATTAAGAACCTTCTGTACTATTCTAGTTTATTCTCATAAACAATACGTTAAAATTAAGACTTACTATGACATTAAACAGAGGTACAGTTTGTTTATTAGTTAACAAAGAAAATTACAGTGACTAAAAAAAGCATTCGAACTTTTGTTTGTTTGTTTTGTTTTTGTAATATGCCTCAGTTCATGACGTTGAATCTTATAAAGTCAATTGAAAATAAAGACAAATAAAAATTTTCTTCACCAAATCAGTAGTGAACAAAGATCTTTTTTCTCTAAAATTCTGTAGCTCTCAAAATGGACAGGAATATGTACAAACAGTATGCAAAGAGCCAATTCCGTCTTGGGAAACCAAGAAACAAAACACAGAGCAAAGAGCACGAGCAATACCCAAATCATTATCAGATGTTGTGCCAGAACAACTTGCATTTGCTCCAATTGTTGTTTGAAAGAATTAATTGTTGTTTGAAGAACGGGCTTTGCCTCCAACTTCCCCAACTGTGAACATAGCCGGTACTCTGCTTCTTCTAGTTTTTAACAATCTCATCCTCACCTTCTCCAACTCTGCCATCAACTCACCTAAAAAGTTAAAAAGACTCACCCAATTTTAGCATTGCATCTTGAAACATATGAATGTGTTCCTATCCTCGGGCTTCCCCATTTTTGCCACAATCTTCATTTATGAAGACCTGCCGGTGATGTAATCCTTGAAAAAAAGCACCTGGGGAAGGATATTACCCAAAACGTAGGTAATAAATACTAACCACCCTCTATTATTCAATTTTGGTGTGCCACACTCCATAATAAAATAACTTCCAAAAAAGTATCAAATGCCTTATGAAATGGTTTGACCACCTCCTCATATGACACAGTTTTAAAGTTAAGAATATGCATTCATTTCCCATTAGTAAGTGGGCACATATAGGCGCCACTTTCTCCATATTTATACAGCCATAAAAAAGTAGTTATAACTGGTTATGTTTACTTATTAAAAAGCCATAATAAGTGGCTATTTTAAAACTGCACTCTAATGCTTATGTTTAAATGCATTTTATTGGAACCAAAGTGTAAGTCGTGTATTGGGGGCTTTAAAGCTATTTTTAGCAAATTATTTCCTTATAAAAAGAGGTGCCTAAATAATAGTTTTAGTTGGTAATTAACACTACACTGGAAAAGTGCATGTCTATTTTTTGGTTGTTATTATTTTTTTAATTTATTATTAATATCAAAATTTACAGAAAAATGTCTGTATTTTACCCTTTATTCGTGTCTTATTTTAAGTAGTAATTATTTTATTATATTTTTTTGATTGTTTATTTTATACAGGCTCTTTTGGTTATTATTCTTTGATATTATTGAATGCCTTTGTTTTATCCTTTATTCATACCTTTTTAAATTAACATAATAAATGCCTTTATTTTAGCCTTTATTCACGCCTTATTTTAAGTAGTTATTATTTTATTATGATTTTTTTGGTTGTTTATTTTATAATGGTTTATTTGGTTGTTATTATTTTATTTTTTTATTGTATGCCTTTGTTTTAGCCTTTATTCATACCTTTTTTTAAGTAGTTATTATTTTTTTTATAATGGTTCACACCAAAAAAAAAAAAATGAAGGGTGATGATTTGAAAAATTCTCCTTGATTTAAGGTAGAGTTTTTAAAGGAAGATCTAAATATAGGTTATTGCATGTAACGGTTTTTTTAACTGAAAAGACCTCTAAATATGAAGGCGTCTTGTAAGAGTTTGAAAAAAAGCTCTGCTAAAAATCCGAAGAAATAATTAAAGGCATGTTTCAAAACTCTCTTTTGCACTCATTAGTAGCGAGGATAAATGGATGCGTGCCTTTTTATTTATAGTATGATCTGATCTCTGCAATTTGTTAAATGGTTGCTGAAGTGAAATGATTTGTAAATATATTACTGCCCTGAATTTAGAATCAATATCTGTGTTGGGTCTCATTCTTTCATCCGATAAATTATCATTGGAGAGTGGATAGTAAATGGCGATTTTTATAGCTTTTAAAATTGAATCTCCATGGATCGAATTAACTGGCTTGGGGTAAATTCCTAAGGCTTAGGGTGACGACCTCTTGATGAGACTTCTATGAAGTATAAATAGTGATACGAGTAATGGGAAAGGGGTTTTTATTTCTTGTTTTAAAAAAAGTTTTCAATTTAAGCCTTGCATATAAAGTAATGATTTGGGATAGTTATGAAAGAGGCGGACTATTTATTTATTGTGAATTAAATGTTAGCTAATGCATTACTCTTTTATCATAATCTAAAATATTGGGTGGTTAATTAGGAGAGTTCAAGATAAATACACTTAATATGGTTTCTTTATGAATTAATTTATAAAGTTTCTCATGGGTGTTATCTTCTAATTGATATCAATAAAGTAATGTTCTTGGAATTATTTAGATATTGTGTTTATAAAATTGGCGAAACATTAATTAGTTAAATAACAATTATATAATATTAATGATCACAAGGAAAAGGTTTATCTAAAACTTTGCATAGGAGACAAATCAATTCTAATAGGCAACATAAGTGTCTAATCTAAGACACTTGGTCATGTAAGGGTATAAATTCAGATAATTATTGAGTATTTAATGGACTATAGATAAAAGATTTTGAATTGGAAGGTTATTATTAAATGAGTAATTAAGTATGATAGATAAATGAAATTTATATATATTTGGAAAATATTAATAATTATGTGATTTTTTTCAATATTTAAAATCTAATAAAGTAATTAGGATTATATTTCAGTTGAGAAATGTTTACTAATTATGATGATACACCACGTGATGGTGTGAGTTTACATATGTATGTTATTGATAATATAAACTTTATAGGGCCTCAAAGTATGACTAATCTAGAGTATTGCTTATTACGATAGAACCATTTCATGTGATGGTTGGGTTAAGTATATGTATGTAGGTATTTGCATAGTTTTGATAATTGGAGTGAATCTTTTGTTCGTCCAATATTTATTTTATTAAATGTTGAGGAAAGTGAGCTAATTTGTTGTGCCGTTTCTTAAATATATTTACTTATAGTGGATAATGTCTTATGTGAAGGAATGTCTTCATAGTTATTATGCTTTGATTGATTATTATTGTTGAACAATGTGTATGATTATTGGAATTGGGGTGATTTTGGGCAATTGTTTTTAAGTGGGTGTCATAGTGTAAAATTGTTAAGGTTGGCTTCCAGAGGTTTGGGAGGGAGTACTTGTATGTATGATTCTTATGATGGTTTTACTTGGAAATGGTTTGGCAATGTTTTGTGGTTTGTGTTTTTTGCAAGATGGTCAATGCCTTGCACCGTGGTTAGATTCTTGTGATTTTGATAAGTGTGCAAGAAGGTCAATGCCTTGCACTATGTAAAGATTCTTGTGATTGTGATATGTGTGCGGTTCATGCCTTGCACTGTTTTTTTGGATTCATGTGAATTTGATGAGTATTCAAGATGGTAAGTGCATTGCTTGATTTGTAGGGTTTACTAGTTGCAAGTAGGGGGATTGGCTCTCAATGGGGGCCAAAACCCAAAGTGGTGTCCAGGGTAACCCATTTGGGAGTTTTTTAATTCAATGATAACCTAATTAATGAATTAGGGGGTTGGGTAGATTTCACATTAATCAAGATAATTGGATGCCTCACCCATGCTTGTAGTGCTCGTTTAGGCTAAGGATGGGTTGAGAAGGCCTGGTTGACAAGATCAATTTCCTTGTCCCCACGAAAGGAATATTGGTTCCACATGTGTCACCCTATGGGGCTGGTGTCTAGTGAGAGACTGTTAGGGTAACCCATAGATGGGGGCCGATGTCTAGTGAGAGACTACTAGGGTAACTCATGCCAGGACCATGCGATGACACTCTTCCCTATTGCAATTTAGCATTCCCCAGTTATGTGTTTCCCTTCTATTGTGTGAGTGTCTCTGGAAGTGAAGTTAGTGTTGGAAGCAATGTATGCATTGTATGTAATGTTAATGTTGTTGCAGTGTTGTGTTGGAGTCATGTATAGCTTTGTTTATGTTAGCCTTCTATCTTCTTGACTGTTTGTTGTAGTGAGACCTTATGTTATATCCTAGAACGGGGGGTGGACCCTAGGGTTCCACATGGTTGGGAGGTTGATGATTTTTCCTCCATTGGATTTTTCATACTGCTTGTTCGTGTGCGTGGAGGTCGTACCTTGTGTAGCAGATTTTAGTTCATGATCCAGTTTGAGGAGATAATGCTTTTATGTATATGTATTGGACTTATATCTCAGTTGTACTATTGATGCATTCTTTTCATATGTACTTTGGGAAGCCTTGTTGTAATCATTGTAATGATGTAACTATTATTGATGAACTCTCTTTTGTAATGAATACTATGATGTAATGCATCTTGTAAATGTGGTTAGTTAGAAATGTACTTGATGTTGATTATCTGTTGATATGTTATGCGAAATCATTTTAGTGTGATTCTTTAAAATGAACCTTTCTTGTTAAATGAGTTATGACATCTTGTTATTTCAGTTGTAGTTATGTTAGTAGCATAGTCATGGAACCTTAAAGGACCTAGAGTTAGATTATGTTTTATGTTATGTTATGCATTGCATTGATATTTACTTCTTTTTTTAAATGTTTCGTTATTAAGTCATATTGCGTGTTGTCCTCTAGTGTTCCGTGGCAGGGTGTTATAGTGATTAATTCCTTCAAAACATGGTTAAGATCAATAGAATTTCCTGCAACCCAAGACAATTTGTATGATCTTGTCTTTCTCCCAACTATCTTTATTCATATGTACATTCCTTTTCTTGTTGCATTTTAAAATTTAGTTGGTGTGACCTGGGCATAGCTTTGCTACTAGCCAAGTGTTCATAGCCCTAACAAAGGTACCTTTGATTCCCTCAAACCTAGCTTTAATGCTAGCCAGGTATCCATACCCCTAGTAGAGGTTATTTGAATCACCCATTTTCCATTTCAAACTTTGATTTTCTGTTTATTTTCTTGTCATTCATTTTTTTGTAATCTTTTCTTTGGGCTATCACTTGCTATTAGGTTGGGAATCATCATGGCCACTGAGAAGGACAACACATTTATATTTTCTTGAGTTTTGAGGTCAAAACTATTCATGGGTAAGTGCACCAAGATGGTTCCCAAAAAGGGGGCTTAAGTGGCCACTTTTTTTTTGAAATCAGGAAATGTTGACATTGGACGTGAAATTGAGGATAGTTACACTCAAAATTTTGAGATGGAACAAAAACAAGGATTGAAGTGCTCTGAGTCTACTTTCTAAACTACTAATTTATTTTGAAAATGGTTGAGATTAAGGGGTTCAACAAAGGGATGTACACAAATTGGTGCTGTTTTTGTCAAAAAAACATAACATAGCAACTCTTGTACGACCTGAGCACGGTGACCTTTTTTTTAGTATTTTTAAAATCGCTATAGTTAGAAGTTAGCTAACAGTATCTAGTTGGTGCACAATTTTTCTAATAATTTTTTAATGAATATTTGATTTTTTACTAATTTTCTAAGTGGGCACTTCCTAAAAAGCAGAATTTTGGCCGTGCTCCCACTACAAATTTTGGAAAGTAATAGATTTTTTAAATTTTTTATTTTTTAAAATTTGTAGAATGGAGTCTAGTTTCTAAAAATGTAATTTATTTGAAATTTTGATGAATGGTTAATTTATAACGAAAAAAAAACCAAACACTGCTTTTTGAAAAAAAACAGACATACAAACAAAAGAAATTATGGATGAAAGCCCTCACATTGTCAGAAAGTGAAAAAAATTATATCGCTGGAAAGCTAAGAGAGAACTTAACATTACCCATGTGTTCGATTTCGTCAATATTAAACCAAATGCAATCCTGACGGTGAGCACAAACTCGATTATGTGAAAAATTGTAGAATTTTCAAAAAACACGTCTCCGGTGGTTGGGAATGCCCTCCAAACCTTTGGGTTGGTATTCCAAGGCAAATAGAAAAGCCAAGGCTCGGGGATTCCCAAAGAAAAATATAACGTTCCTGTGTTATAACGCGAGCACGCTATTTACTAGTTTTCACTTTTTCTTCTTCGTGGAACATTTCTAACAACAAATAACGCGCTTGCGTTATTTATTCCTTTAGTTAAATGCCAGTTTTTTCATATCTTTGTATGTATATGTATGCTGGTGTGTCATGTATGTATGTTGGTGTGTCATGTATGTATGCCTATATGTATGCATTTATGCTTATGGGAGAGAGGGCGAGAGAGTGTGGGAGTGGGAGAGAGTGTGGGAGGGTGGGAGAGTGTGAGAGAGGGTGGGAGAGTGGGAGAGGGTGGTAGAGAGGGGGAGAGAGTGTGGGAG
>VDFB02109042.1:11001203-11113489 GCA_007258455.2 Sequoia sempervirens
GTGGAAGAGAGTTATTTCAGTGGGAGACAGTGGGAGAGGGTGGGAGACAATGAGAGACAGTGGAGAGAGTGTGGGAGAGGGTGGGAGAGAGGTGGGAGCTTCCTTTTCATTGCTAGGAGCTTCCTCGTCCCCCTTTTCTTGCTTGCCCAACTCCTCTTCTTGTAGGGATTTCCCTTTGTCACGCTTGGTGATTTCTACATCCTTTTGGGCTTTATCCCTCCCAATGTTGTCCCTTTATCCTTTGAGGATTTGACACTTTTCTCTTCTATCTCCTCTTCTTTATTTGTTTCTTCCTCCCTTTCCAAAGGCATTCCTTCTGGCATCAGGCCCTTATCTTGACTAGTTTGTGGATGTTCTTCAATGATTTCCAAATCATCATCTATACCTACTTTCCCTTCCTTAGAGCGATGCTCCTCTGGGTGTGTCCTCATTTTTGTGTTCTTGGGGCAGCTCTTCATTTGGCTCCTGATCAAATGTTTCAACTTCATAATGCTCGTCAAGCTGATCACTACATTCACCCTCAAATGTTTGTTGTCCCTCTTCATCAGAAGCTATCTTTTCAATATTTAGACTCAACCTGCCCTCAGGATGCTCAAAATAATCATCTCTATCAGAGTCCTCCAATTCTTCAGTGGTGTCCTTTGCAACTTCTTTGGGTTGTTATGCGTTGCACCTCTCCATCTCTTATGAAATTTGCATTGTTGCTTCCATTTTTGGTGCCTCGGTCAGCAGTGGAAGGAGAGGCAAAGTGGCAGCAAGTTAGTCCATTAATGCTTGGACCTTGGGGTCAAGGATTACCCTGGAGAGCTTGGTGGGTACATTTTTGCATGTAGTCCATGAAGGCATGCGACATAATAGGTGGAGCCATGGTGATCATTAGTAGGGAAGGAGGTAAAGTGGAGAGAGTAGGCAGCAGAGGTGAGAGTGAGGAGGGTGATAATGGGGAAGTAGTGGAAGAGGAAGAGTCCAACATCATCACCGAGGTGGTCAGTGAGGCGGAGGTGAGGTGGACAGAGATGTCCATGGTGGGCGGTGATGAGACAGGAAAAGTTCTAGAAGTAGAAGGTGGTGGAGTGGTGGTAGTAGTAGGAATGGATGAAGGAACAAAAGTGGTGGGCAGTGGCGAACGAGGTCACTCAAACTATTCTTCCTCTTCATGTTGAGGCTCCTCCTCCTGAATAGTTGGCATTTCAAGAACAAACGTCCTTGTCCTCTTTGCCCTCTTTGATGACTGCCCCTTTGTTACTTTTTGGGAGTACACCTTTTGCTTGGGCTTGCACTAGAGTGCATCTTTCCTTTTCTTGGATCTAGTAACAGGCAGGGACTTGGGAGCTTCTCCCGATGATCCTACAGAAGCGCCACTGTCAGATTCACTTTTTGTCAGTTTCACTTTCAAGGTCATCTTCGAGCTCTCCATACATCAATTTTGCACCTTGTGCTTGCAATTGGGCTATTTTTTCATCAACCCACTATTTGGTTCTTTGTTTAATAAGGTGGGTGAGAATTTCTAGGTCAATGACCTCTCCCTCAACCCAGTCAATAACTAGTAGTGGAACATCAGCCAAGGCATTGTATCTTTCATTGACAATGTTGTCATCTTCAACAACTTGATCAGGCACAGGGAATAAATTAATAGTCTTCATGAATTGGGCGGTCATCTTCATGTAATGTTGCATCCGAACCTCTTTTTCATCACCATAGTTGGCCCAAAAGTCTTCAATATGAGGTCGGTGGGTGTATTGTTTCCCAACCCATTTCTTCAGCTTTCCATGGGGATCTACGTTTCTCCTATCTATGTGTAGGTCCAAGTTATACTCTGCCAACTCCTTCTCTGAGTATTTTGCACATGGGGTAGCAGGGCAAGAGTACATTCCCTATCTAAAGGTTAGGGGATATGGAACCCCATCTTGGTGCTTATTGCTAAGCAAGGTGTGGGTAGTATACAGTTTTCAAGTAAGCTCCAATAGAATGATCATGTCATTGGGGTAGTGTGGCAACCGGTAGGGTTTTCTTGAGAACTCTTCTGCTCGAATGTAGGTAAACTTTGGGAATTGGATGAATAGATATCCAAAACCCTTGATTACTGCCACTTCCTCTATCGGATTTGATTAATTATATATGCTAACCTAAAAGTTTGATTCATCTTAACATTACTATTCTCTTGTTGTAAAATGTAATTATAAGATTATTGACAGGTATTTTGAGTTTCTTCATATACAATTTATAAATTTTCTTGTATCCTTAAGAGAGTTATTATTTAATTTTTAGAACTAAAAAAAATTTAATTTTCACAATTTATTATTTAACCAAGAGTTTAGTGAGGGCATTACATAGGTATCAGAGCCTAGGATTGCGACACTAGGGAGCTTTGGGGAAAAGATAGAAAAGCAATGGACACAAGATCACGAGGAGAAGATTTTGCAATTTTAATGACATTCCAAGTCATGTGAGTTATGTGAATCCCATAACTAATAAGTTGAATATGAATAGGTGTGTATCTTGCTTCACAAACCTGATTTAAAGGTATTTAGTTTTGAATGCATATGAAATTTGGATATGACCACAATTAATATATATCAAGATTAGGTCTAAACTACTTTTCTCAACTAGGTATGGAATTGAAATAGTTGTTCATCTTTCCAGTAATGATTTGTTTATTTAATTGTAGCTTGAGCTTCATATGATGATGTAGGCATATCAAATTAAATATTCTCTCTTTTGCTTGATATTTCCTCAGTTGATCCTTTTTTATGATCATCTTTTCTACTATAGAAGTAGTATGTGCTTTATTACTAACATATCAATGGTTTCATTTTCTTGTGGAAATGTCAACTTTTCCCCTTCAAGAATACTCTGGACCTTTCCTTCGAATGTAGAATTGACAAGTAGTAATCACTCTTAAATCCTAGTAGATGTTTAAATTTATGGAGTAGTGCAAAAATTTAATTACAATTGCTTGTGAGGCGAAGGACAAATAATAATGATTTGAAGAATGATGTAGATTTCTATTGCTAGTGTGGAAGTTTTTTTGTAGTACATTGGATAGTATCACTTGTTGTGATACCCTTAGTAAAGGAATTACTAATTAGTAGCTATCAGTTTGATATTAATAAGTCCTTAAGTATTCATTGACCTTATAATCTTGGTTCAATCAACATTATATGAAGAAAAGTATGGAATGCTGATATATTTCACAACTGGTGACCAAAATAAGGTAAAGAAGATCTTAGTAAAGTTATCTTTTGTTCTTTAATTAGATAGATCATGTACTATAAAAGCTTATTGAAAATTGATACTAATAGTTTGGATTTTTCTAGGCAAGTCATCTTCAATTAACAATTGGATGTATGATGTAGTCACAAATAGCTAGATCATTTGGAAACAACTTAGAGAAGTCTTCTTTTAATTAGGTATGAGTATCTAAATCGGTGTAGTGGTTAAAAGTAAAATTTCAAAAGAGCTTGGATTTTGGTAAGTTAAGGAATCAATAAAACAATGATGCATGGTCTAGTAAGTCAAGAAAAAAAATACACTTCTAAAAAAAAGTTAAGTTGAAGGTAAGAGTGTATTTGTCTAATCCACTTGTGATTATATGTAAGGTTATGATTTGTATAGTGATATCTGAATAGGGAATTCCTATATATTGTCTACATAATTAATCAATAGTGTAATGCTATTATAGTTAAGGTGTGGATTATTGTGACTCAATAGAGAGTAATGTTTGTGTGGAGGGTCGTGTTCAGGATTTAGAATTATGTGGAATTCATTTTTTTTTTTTTTTGGAAATCCAATGTGTTAAGGTGTTGGTAATTGTTTCAAATGTGAACCAGCTCCTACTTTAATAGTGCTAAGTGGTCTTTATGTGTTTTAAGTGGCTAAGTGTTGTTTCTTTATAAGTGTGTCTAAAGTTATGAAAGTGCATTACTTTATGTGTTGTGAGAAACCAGTGAATGTTAAGTTTGTAACTCAAGTTTGAGATACTAGGCATCCAACTTGGGATAAGGGTGTGGTGGATATCTAGGATGATCTACTCGCATATACCCTCGTGTTAAATTATGTGTGATGATATTGAATGTTTTATTGTGTAGAGTGGAGTCTTATTTGTGTAATGGGAGTTTGGGTGTGCCTAAGGAGTTGATCTCACTTGAGGGCTTGAGAGCCTCCTTTGTTTGGGGTTGAGGGAGTTCCCCGTTCTTTGGAAGAACGTTGAGCCGGATCTACTCCCCCTTTTGAGGACCGCATTTGTTGGTCCATAATGAACATGACTAAGGATTTTGTCTCGCTTGAGGGCTTGAGAGCCTCCTTTGTTTGGGGTTGAGGGAGTCCCTCATCCATTGGAAAATTATGATTGTTCTTGATGTGTCCTTGTGTTAGCCAATGGACAAGTGTCGTAAATCATGATCTCCCTTGGATTGTTGAGCTGGATCTACTCCCCCTTCGAGGACCACATTGGTTGGCCCATAGTGCAAAATATTTTTCCTTGAGTGTATCCCATGGGTTGAGGATGGATCTAGTGTGCCAAACTTTGGATGAGCTCCACTTGGGTTACAGATGTTACAGAGTTGGATATTTAGAGGTATGAGTGTTAGATCCAGTGCTCGTGTGGTATTAGTATCGGTTCATTTTTTATGGTCTTGAGCAGTGTTGGTAACAGAAGGAGAAGAATGCAATTGTTTAATTCTTAACATCCAATAATTGTTGAAAGAATATAAAATAACAAAATGTAAGGCTTGTGAAATGTATATATTACATCATTTCCTAAGTTGCAAGATTTATAGTGATTATGATGGTGATACAAGAATGATTACAAAGATATGTGTTGGTAAATGATGTTCTCTTAGGTAAGATTTAGTTTACAAATGACTGATATATAGGCTACTTCAAATATATATATATGGCTATTTGGTTGGCATGTCTTGGGTTGTGTGGGACTATGCTTGGTTACTATATGATTGTTTTGTGGTTTGAGACCACCATATTGTTATAAGTGGCATGAGACCACTATGTTTCGCCAGCTATGTGGTTTGAGAACCACCATTCCCCTCCACCCCTTGAGTGGCTTGAAGAAGTCACATAGTGCATGTAATGTGCCAATTTTTGTGAAATATGTATTTTATTTTCCTTTGTTATTTTTGCCAGTAGTATTATATCTTTTGATATTTAATTTTGCGTGGTCCTTTTCACCTCAAGGACTTAATTTAATTTAAATAGTTTCTATTTGTATTGAGATGCTTCCCTTGTATTTGGTTTAATTATTTATTTATTTTCTTTTTTACTTTTTTTGAGACTTTGTTGCAAAATTTGAAATCTTATTTTTATCTTCTTAAGTTTGAGGCTTCTTTGAACTATTGGCATATGTGGCGTGATGTGAAATGTGCAAACTCCTACATCCAAGAAGGATCCCTAGAAAGTCGTATGGGGGTGCAAATGCATTGAATTTTCCATGTAAGAATGATTACACAGTGATGGTAGTTGCTTCAGATCAGTGATATGGCTTTGGGCACTGTTCCTCCTCATAAATCCCATTTCCTAAACCATGTGATATGTTAGTGTTGTGTGGTTGGTGTGAGTGTTGTAAACCAATATCTGTGATTCTTATGCATTAATTGTTGGTATTGTCATGTTAAAAAGAAATGAATGATAGCTTAAGATGTAAATTCATTATGTTGGGGAATGATTGATTGAATTGTCAAAGCAATGATGATTGAAGTGAGATATATATGTATAGTGTAGTGCTTATTAACCTTATAAGTTATGGATAAAGTGATTTAAAATTGATATCTATGATATTGTTGATGGAAGGATCCTCTTTGAGTAGATAGGTAAATTGTGAGTTGCCTAACATTTTTGAAGATAAAATTTTCTTTTATCATACTTCAGAAATTTTGCATAAGATATTATTGACAAGTGCTTGTCCCTGGGGTTTACCATCACCTTTAGGGACTTCCAAGAGGAAGTCTAATCTTTTGGGGAGAGAATGTAAGACCCTATATGTATCACAAGTTTCATTTATCACAAATTGTTGAAAACTTTCGAAGTAAAGATAAAATAGAATTGTAGTCAATCACAACTAAGAAACCTAATGATTTAATTTGTCTATGGAAATTCTTACAAATTTTCATAATAATCTCGAGGTTTTAAATTTACTAAATTTCATGATATTTATTTAAAGCAACCACATAAACTAATATATTCTTGATGGACACAAATTTATAAAAAGGTAAGGCTTATACTATCATGTATTTAATACCAAAATAAATTAAAACACAACAATATACAATACTAACTAATTATCAACTTATTAAATTCAATAACTTAAAGAATGTTATATCCATTTATGTCGATTGAATTGAATCGCTCTTCACAATTTTTACATTGAAGTAAGCCATTTATTATTTTATCTTTTTCCAAGATTTCTTCATAACACTAAGGTACTGAGAATATTTAATAAAATTCTCAGGATCAAATACAACCTATGATGCATTTTCCAAAAGCCTAGACGGGTAGTATATGCTCATATAATTTGGTGAACTATAAAATCAAGATATTTTTTTGCTAGTTTTCAAAACTATTACACTTGACCTTTTGTCTATGTCTTACTTGTGTATCTCCTATTATCATTTCAGCTTCTATATTATGATTTATGCTTTGTTTCTCCACTTGATGATATGTTTTATTTTTATCATCTATGATTAGATCTTATGATTTCTTATGTTTATCATCTAGCTCCTATACTTTCATATATTCCTTGTTGTTATTATGTCTTGTGATTAAAATTTATGTTTACTAGGTTTGTTTTAGCTTATGTGTTTTTGTGTTACATGTACATGATGTTAAGTTTCATGTTTACAATTTATATCTCTTATTCTATCTATATGTCATGCACTTTATGCTCTAATTTCTATCATATGTTTTAAATATTTATAATATTATCATGACCATATGCTACTCATGTTAACATCTTATGTTGCTTACATGTTATATGTTTATGAAATTTACATGTTTCTATATAATTATCATTATTATACCTTATGATTGCATGTTATGATCCTTATCAAGATTATATATTAAATCTTGTGCTTATATGTCTCTTATTTAGTATATGTGACGCATTATCTTGTATTTTTTCTTATTTAAGGGAAAGATTGGTGATGGCTTGTTTGACCCCATTACATATTCTTTTGTGATCATATCTTAATTATGTTCTAACATAATTATCAAATGATGATACCTTTTTCCACTTTTTCATTATTTGTCGTGATCATATCTACTCTATTGGAGGAGGGGTCATTAGAATAAGAGAAGCTGCTGTTAAGCACATGGATGATCTAGGATCTCTAGATGGTTCTCACCTTAGTTTCATGAGAATATGAGTCAAATAGGTTCTAGAAAATGAATCATTTATCCAACACGAATAGATGGATCACTTTTATACCAATGGACCTATCATGCCAATGTAGTTGTCATCTCTTATTGGTTCTCACTACCAATTCAAGTGTTCCCAACTATGAGAAGCATATAATAATATCTTAGAATATAATATGTAAAGTAGTCAAGGAGGGATTAATCAAATACTAGGGGAGAGGGGCCTATAGTGGAGCACCCTAACTTCGGGTTTCTCAAAATCTTACGTGGAAATTTCAAATCACTCCCAATTTTGTACAACAATTTATTTGGAAACTCATGTGCTTCTATATTTCGTTTTAGGGTCACATCATCAAATCGATGCCACATCAGCATGCTTTTTTTTTAGGTATCCAAAAAGGCCCAAAAAAAAAGTGAGACCCATAGTGGTGCACTAAGTCATATTTTATTGGTGTGCTGATGTGGCATCACATGATTTGTCACTTTGCATACTTTATGGATAAAAAGTGTTTTGCAATTGGATATTAAAGTGCTCCAATATGGGGCCCACTGAGGACTACTTCTATCCCCACTATTGGACCCTACTCCATTATGGGGCCCTCTCCCCTACATCATGCAGTGGGTGGAGGTATCTCATAGGAGATGAATAGATGGGGGCTATATTGAACTACCTTCTTTCGACACACATGGTTGGTTAAGGGAAGTTAAAACTACTTTGACGTTCGTTATACAACTGGTCAGATATGAATGGTTCAAGTTTAGTGCTATGAGGGAGCAGGAATATGAATTGGAAGCGACAGTGCTATTGGAGAGGAGTCCATTACAGTCCCCAGCCATTGCATCCTCTGATTTTCATTATTGATTTTCAGTTCTTCTTGTATATGTGTTTCATTCGGTGATCATGGAAAATTTATCAAATTTGTTTGAGGAAATTCTATTTTGGTGTTGGCGCCCAAAGTTCATTATATTCGGTTTGAACACATTATGAAGCAGAACAGTGGCAAGATTGTAAAAGAACATTATTAAGAGCAGTACATTTGGTGCCCTCAACTTACATGTTATGCTTTGATGTAAGGGTTGCAACGCAGAAGTTTCAACTGCAACACTTTTAAGGAAAAACACGGGTTCTCGATTTGGAGGAATTCGCAAGTTTTTGGCAATGAATTTTGTTAACCTGTGCAGTCTCTTAATTCAGTAGATTGCAGGTATTTTGATTAATATTTGTAAATGCATCTGGGTCTGTAAATTTGTGCATGTTTTTCTTGTCGCTTTTGAAAAGAAACATGGAGCAGAGGAGAACAACAAAACAGAGTAAAACTCTGAATTGAGCTTTGCAAAACATAGGCCCAATCTATTAATTTATAGAGGAATACATATTAAATGCTATGAAGACTATTGTTCAGAGTTAGCTGAGGAATTAACTGGTGGATAGGTGAAACAGTCTCAGCACGTTGTCTACTGGAGTCGGTGTTGGATGGTTCTAGATTGGTCTATGCCGACATACTGTGGACCATAATTAATTTACCTTCCAACATCCCCCCATAAATTAATTATGTTAAATATTCTAAATGTCCCCCCATAATCTAAAAAAGATGGGTCCTAGTCTAAAGCCTTGTTAGGTACCCATTTACAATTACTGATGAAATTCTTCATATTGCTCCCCCTCATCATAATCACTTTGGGTTTTACGGCTTACCCCTAACCGATGCAATTCTAAAGTGGTTTAAAGCTCACCACGAACTCCACAAACCTCACACACAAGTGGTTTCAAGATGACCACAAACTTCGCACTCAAGTGGTTTTGGATTACCACAAACTGAGCACACACGACTCCACAAATCATCATCACAGGGAAACCATCATCACTCTGGGCTTTTTTCCTTGTGTACCTGTATCAAAATTGATTATTGAGTCCATATAAAAAGAAATCCATCTACTGAGATACATGGGTAACCAACCACTATACTCGCCAGTTGTATAGGATTCCTTTTTAGATATATGGTTCATCAATATGTTAAACTAGAAAAACATTGGGAGTGTCGGGTACAACTGATCATGCACCCCTTACAACAAATCAGGTACAATACACACTTTGGTTTTTCCTTTTAACAAAGGTGACTTGCACTTAAACATTTGCCCAATAAATACATAGCCCACTAACAACAAAAACCTTCTTGACTTCATGATTGCACATCATTTGAGACTGACCTCTTTTCAACAACCACCCATGAGCACTTGCATTATGTAAGTTTTCAAACCCAAATAGTTTTCTCGGGCCCGTTCTAAAACATTAGGCTCTTTCCATGCAACACAACTCTTCACAAATCTGTCAGGAAGATTTTTTTCAATAGCATGACCACCATCAGCAGAGTAACAAAAAAACAGCTTACACAAACATCACACATGCACCACACCAACATCCACATGTGAATGGAGAAAGCCTTAGTCTTTGCAGTTGTAACTTTCCCACACAAACAACCTACAAGACATTGGCCACTATAGCCTAGACCACAATTCCCTTCCAACACTGCACCAACCACCTGGGCATAACACCATCTTCCCTTCCACCCAAATAAAAAATAGCTCACAATTCTTCATACAACTCTTTCTTTCCTCGAGACTTTAATAAACGACAACTTCATGAATTTATGCATATTCTTCACTTTATTGTTGTTGAGAATCAAAACTAACCTCCATTGATGGCATATCTCACTTTTCCTTCTTCAATGTGTCAGTCAACAACTATCTTCAAGCTGGTCTTCAATCTTCCTTACTCCTTTCCTTCAACAACTTCAAACTTAGAACACAAACTTTCACTTCTATTGCTTCACGCGGCCGCTGAAATCTTCTTTGACAGCGATCTAATCTTCTTAGTGATCTCCTTCTTTCTGTTGGCTTCTTCTAACCTTCACAACTTCAATTCTTCAACCAGTAGCTATCTCATATCCTCTTATCTCTACAGATCTTCTTTATCTTCTACAACTGCAGCTATAGCCGACAACTTCAATGGCTTCAAACAACACTCCACCAAAATCTTTTGCTCACACGTCTTCAGGATCTTTTGTCATCAGCTCTGATACCATGAAAAGAAACATCGAGTAGAGGAGAACACAACAGAGTAAAACTCTGAATTGAGCTCTGCAAAACATAGGCCTGGGCAATCTATTAATTTATAGAGGAATACATATTAAATGCTATGAAGACTATTGTTTAGAGTTAGTTGTGGAATTAACTAGTGGATAGGTGAAATAGTCTTAGCACGTTGTCTGTTGGAGTCGGCATTGGATGGTTCTAGATTGGTCTGTGTCGACATACTGTGGACCATAATTAATTTTCCTTCCAACAACTTTTGTATTGTGATTCCTATTTACTTTTTTCTAAAACTATTAGATCCATTTGTAAAAAAAGTTATGTTTTTCTTAAACTATGGATATCTAGAGCTCTAGTTAGAAAAGTATGTCTTAATTGCCAGCATAGTACCCATTTTGAGGTAAAAAAAATTGGTTTGAATTTTTTTATTCATTCACCCTACTTCAATCTTACAGGTGACACATTTTTTACGGTATGTTACCTTATAGTGCAATAGTTATGTCTTTATTGTCCATAATTGCTTGATCACAATTTATATAATTTCATTTACAAAGTTTTTTTTTGGTTTTCAATGGCTCCCGCAGTTTAGTCATTCTCTCCCTTTTCCTCATAGTCACTGCTAATTCATGACCCTTATTGTATTTCCTCTATCAGCTTTGAAAGGGATGTTTGTTCGATGAAGGAAACAGATCTAAACTAAATACACTCTTTTTCATTAACTAAATTTGTTTTCATTTTTTCCCTAGGGTCAAATGTAAACATACTCTCTCTAGGAAGTGGGACCCTTGTTGAGTGTGAATTTTATGAGTATATGTATTTATTACATTTGATATTTTTTGTGTTTCTGGTTCTTCTAAGTTTGGATATACTAGACATTATCATTAGGTAAAATAACAAGAGCTGTAGAGCAACGAAGTTCTTGCCAAAAAGTTTTAGAATAATTTTGTTTGTATTTGTTGAGTTTGTTGTGTTTTCAGAACAATTGGTCAGGATAAAGCAGTTGTCACCTAAATTTAGGAATTTGATCATTGATAGATTCAACTTTGTCTTCCATTAGAAAATGACCCTTATAACAATAGAATTTTGCTAACTTCAAAATTCTAAGATGCTCTAGTTGTACTTTTAGGCCATGAAGAAAACACAATTTACATGCTGCTAGCATTATGTAAATACTTATGAGTTCAAAGATTTCCTTAACCATTCAAGGTGACTACACAATGCTCATGCATTTCTATGATAGTATAGTTATAAGCCTACCATTTATAATTGCAATTCTATACTGCAAACTCATCACTGTGTGAACTGGTATTTGTCTAGGGTATTAATTGTTTAACTTAGACATTGATGTGTATACCCTTAGCTTGTCTCATTTGAATTTTTTTTGACATCACTATCTCTGGATAAGTCATAACCAAATTCTAAGGTCATCTCTAGATGGGAATTCTCTCTGCCATATATGATGAACTAGGGCATGAGTGCACTAAATGTGTTACATATCCATCAACATTTTATTTGCATGATCATAAAAACTTCAGGAAATTGTAGACATAAAGAGAAAGATTAAATAAAAGCTAAATGAGATACACTCTTGACAATCTTTGTTTGGGACTTTCACTGCTATTTGGTTCTATGTTATATTCTTTTCAAAATTGGAAGTTTTTTTGTTATGATCAATTGGAATAGAAATAATAATTTGCTCATAAATCACAAGAGATAACTCTTTGCAGTCAAACAAAAATCTCCAGATTTTACACACAGATCCAATAATTATCGCCAATTGAAAAGTTGTATTTATTTGCATCTCCTCAAGAAACTCATGTTGTATTTATTTGCATCTCCTCCAGAAACTCATCTATCTTGTAAGTCAGGTAATATCTGCAAATTGTATGTGATGGCTTGTGCTGCTAGAATTGGTAGTCATGTAAATTTTTGTAACATACTGGCTAGTATAAGTTGTGTACTAAGGGCCTTTGCCATTTTGATGGAAAAAATACATGATAAGGGGTCTTTTAAACCAAATTGGCATCTAGCATGGTCATGACTTAAAAAGTAAGCAATATTATTATACTTATTTAGATAATCTCTATGATATATTTGTCTTAAACAAAGCAATATTGTTGTGTAGATACGATTGAGAAATGAATGTATTTGAGGTGTTTCAATGAATTTTGTTTTTACTTTCTGGATAGTGTCACAAAAGAAAATGTTGTGTATGGACCCAAGTCTAAAAGAAGAAGTGTATGATTGAGATTCCAAAGTTTTGACTATGATGTTTGTGAAACCTTCATAGCTACCAAATGATATATGTAAATTAAATATCAAAAGTTGTCATGTATTTTGGATAAAATCTAAAGCATTATCTCTTACTAGTTAGAAGATGGCTTGTTCTGTGTTAAGAATTTTTGTGAGGAGAAATAAGCATGATGATACAGTTGATATGGTGTGTCTTAATATTATCTCTCTGTCTCCTTTACCCACATTAGCCTTTTCTTTGTATCTCTTGACATAAATATATCATTTTCAACTTTTTGTAAGGGTTTATTGATTCAAGCTATGATGCAGAGTGTATTCCTGTAAGATATGCGAACAATTCTTTGGTTATATGTGAACAATAAATGCTACTAAATGCTCTGTTATTTCAACCCTTTAGAGAAGACCTTTGGATAGTTTGAAGTTTGATGGAAACAACTTGGGTAATAACATTAAAGTATTGGGGACCTATTTAAAATAGGGATAGGGAAGCCAAATTCTCTTAAACTTTGTAAATCGTGCAAGATTTGAAAACTTAGTGGTAAATGATTGGACACTCTCCTGTTAGGAATTGTGTTGATGAAAATTATTCTATTCTTAATAAGTTTTTCTTTCAAAAATAGTCCAACCATTTTGCTATAATTTTTTTCTTCTAAATGACAGTCTTTACCAATAAATGATGAACATGAATGGATTTTTTTATTTTACCATTTCATACTTATCTTGTCTTCCAAATTGAGTTACTCTTCTAGCTCTAAAAAGGTGTTGCTATGGAGCTTTTGTGTTTATGCCTTGCTTTCAGAAGGTATTTATTCTGAAGCTTTTATGTTTTTGCCTTGCTCTCAACATTATAACTAAATTGCAAACTTTGGATCTTTCAACTTCAACCGCTATTCGAGTTTATGACAATATTGTAAGATGAAATGGCAAGGTAGCCTTATGTTTTGCTCCAAGGTTTGGCCAGGTGGAAGTAGCTAAAGTATTTTTGGAAAAGGAATTACTAAAAATTGAACCTTTCATGCTCAAGTATTTGTGGATAAGGAATTACTAAAGTATTATGGTTCTTAAGAAAAAATGTATTGATGTGGTTAAAGAATTACTAAAAATTGAACCTTTTGTTATTAGTTTATGGGTAATTACGATAAGTACAACTTTGCAAATGGCTACTAGAAAGTAACCAAATGGTAAGAGAGCTATTGATGTACCCAAACATCTCCATTAATCATTTAAAGAAGTTGACACAAACAACATTGCCCCAAAAAAGAAACTATCCAGCACTAAGAACACATACAGGAATCAAACACACATTTAAAGAGGTCGGAGTTGAGTGATGAGTCCAATTTATGACTCAATTTTGATAGAATTTATTATCCATTTGTTGTAGTTGTCATAGACTTTGATACTTGGATATTGACCTTTTTATGATATTTCCTCAAAACCATAGACATTGGGCATAAGCTATTTTTGTAACCTTTAAATGACATTGACATGTTATATGAACTATCTATGTTAATTTTACATGTGGATTAATGAATGTTACTTTAAGATAGTTAAAGATATGCAATTGTTTTGTGTACTAATATTGTTATGCAAATATAATTAGCAGCCCACAAAATCAAGGAAGATTCTGCCAGCTGGTCACTCGCCATCAAAGTCAACAAGGTGATCGTTCAAGGTCAAATGGAGGGAAGACTCTCAGCAAGAAGGAAATTCCTAGTTTAAATCGAAGAATTATAACTGCCTTGTAACTGGTCTTAATTGTTTGTTGAGCGAATATAGGAGTTACTATTGTGCTAGATCTGCATTAAGGAAAACATGCTTGACCATATTCCACGCATGCATAACCTCCTCTCCACTTTTCATGCTTTCCCTAAAGTGGCATCCTCCTAATCTGTTGGAGTTGACTGCCTTGCTAGGTAGTCAGTTACTAGTTTTATTCCTATAAATAAGACACAAATGCTCCTTCTCAGAAGGTTGATTAATTTGATTATGTACTCGCATTATTAGTTTTTCAAGTAATATAGTTATATTGCTCTATCGTACTTTTATTTTCCAATAAATAAAATGAAGTTATAAGTTTGCGCATCTGAGTTTACATTTGTCTTAAGGGATACTCATCCAAGGGGACCCACTTGGTGAGCATTCCATCCTTTAGCTTAGTTGTTATTTTCTATTTAGTAATTAGTTGAGAATCTAGCACGGTTTGTTCCTGCAACCACTAGAATTTCATTTTGTGACTGTTCCTGCAACCAAAGTAGACAAAGTAGTTTCATGTTTGTCTACCCAAATTTTCATTTATGTCATGCACTTCAGCTTAGTATAGTTGTTGGTTGATGTTTAGCATTTATGTTATGTCTTTCCAAGCAATTTATTTTCAACATTATGTCTTTCTTAGCTATAGAATGAGTGTGGCTACTTTGGGATTCCTAGTGCACATACTATGTTGACCCATTTCAAGTTCACATCCCTGGGTTGACAAGTTAAATGCACCTTCATGATGATTGAGATAGCTATTTAGATTAGATGTCCAATCTCTGAATCACAGTTGTAAGGGCTTAGTTGTTAGATCATTGTACGAGGCCAACATTTTTGGCGTCATTTCTGGGGATGGTGTCAAAATAGGGAGATCTTTGGAGTCATTGATAGTTTTTTGTGTTGTAGTATTTCTAAATTTTTTCTCTTAGTATACCCCCTCATTTAGGAAAGTAATGATCCACCATTATTTTTCCAATTCTTTGTGTGAACTGGCTAATAGTGAGTTGATACTGTATGCATAGAGGAAGGAGGAGAGATGCTCATGGGAGATTCCTTCCTAATAACCCTTATCCATTCCAGATAGTTGAGCATCAGAATCTGCCAAGAGAAGAAGAAGAAGAGCCACACCCCTTTGCTAATGCATTCCCTAATCTAACCAGTTCTAAAATTTCCTCTGAAGACCAAAATCAGATTGAGAATCCCTTTGCTTTGGAACTACATCAGGCAGGCATGGGTGATGCAAATAGGAACAGACCTAACCAACCCACTTTTCCTTTTCCCATTGCTCATCAAAATGAAGTTAACAACCTCAAAAATATCCCTACTTCAGTCCTTCCTAAGTTTTATGGACTTTTCATAGAAGATCCTGATACTTTCTTGTTTGAGTTCGACATACTATGCAGGAGTTATGACTATACCATTGATGCCCATAGGCTTAAACTATTCCCTACCACCTTGAAAGAGGTTGAATTGAGATGGTTCATGAGCCTAGATAGAAATACTGTGGAGACTTGGGAGGACATGAAGACAAAGTTCCTTGAGAAGTACAAGGAATATTGCAGGGGCAGTGGCATGAGGGGAGATGACATTTTTAGGATGTAGCAAAAGGAAGATGAGAGCTTGGAGGATTACATTGCAAGGTTTTTGTTTTGTCTACAAAAATATTCACACCATACACTCAATGAGGAATCACAAAAACTACTTTTCTTAAGAGGAATTAATGACAGTTGCATTGATGCCTTGGACCTAATGGGAGGAGATGTCACCCAAGTTCCTTGGGAGGATATCAAGGAGATATGTCAGAACTATTCTAGGGAAGCCTCAAAGAAAGGTAGAGCTTATCAATCCTCCATGGGTAAGTCATCTACCAGTGGAGTTTCAAGGATGGAGATTACTCACTTATTGGTAGACTTCAAGAAAGACATCATAAACAATCTGGCTACTCAGTTGGATACACTTTAGGCCAAAAAGAAACAAGAGGAGGCAGAGGCAATGTTGGCAGAGTATTGTCCCCACTGCAGACAAAAGAAGAATGACTACAAATGCAAGATGGTAGCTAATATTGATAGTAAACAGATTCCACCTGAGTTCAAGCCAATCCATGTTGAAGAGGATCAAGTCTACTATGTTGTACAAAAGAGGTCATGGGCTCCAAGACAAGGTATGCCACTAGATCCACTATCTTTTGTTGGGCCATATTTTAATTCTTATTCATCTGGTAACCAATAGCAGCCCCCATATCCATCCAATTATGGAGGATATCCACCACAACCTTGGAGTAACCCCCCAAATACCTAGCCTAATCACCAAAACTATCCACCCCAGTGGCAGCAACCTCAAGGGAATTGGCAGCAGTTTCAGGGGAATTGGCAGCCACCTCCAGGAAACTGGCAGCAAACATCTCAATGGAGGGGAGGGCAGCAATGGCCAAACCAGAAAACCAATTACATGTAGCCACCTTCTCAACCCCAACAACCTACTATAACGCCTCCTCCTGCTAGTTCAAGTTCAAATACACCTAAACCTACTCAGCTACTAGCTTAGCCCACACCTAACCCAAATAACAAACCACAGCAGCAACCAATATACTCTACTGATCCAAATCAATTCCCTACATATGTTGTGAGTGTAAGTGACATCCACTTGCATTTAGGAACTATTTTTCTTGCTCCTTCCACACCCATTATCATTGAGCTTCCTGTGGAAGAAGAGGAGCCTCTAAATTCCCCCATTCAGCCAAGTGTACCTAAAAATATTGAACCAGCCCCAGTCAAGCAGATTGAACAAGAACCACCATTTCCCTAGAGGTTGGAAACTGTGAATCAAAAGGAAGAGAAGGAGGAAACAATCTTTGACATTCCAGAATAGTTGAAGCATATATGTGTTTAGATACCTCTATTTCAAGCCATAAAATATGTTCTTATATATGGAAAAGCAATTAAGGAAGCATGCCTTAAGAAGCCAGGTGGGAAGAAAAAAGACCCCACTATGGTTCATGTGGTGGGACAACTAGCTGGCATCATGCTTGAGAAAGTAATTGTTCCCAAATACAATGACCCAGGGAGTCTTGTGGTAGGACTTGTCATAAATGGGATTCAAATAAGGAATGATCTGATTGATTTGGGAGCAACAATAAATGTAATGACCAAGGATATCCTACATAAACTAAATGTTGCAAGCATGAGACCTACTCCTACTATCCTGTAGCTTGTTGATAGTTCTACTATTAAACCTAATGGGATAGTAGAGGACCTTGTGGTAACTCTAGACTCTTGGGAGTACCCAGCATATTTCATGGTTCTTTTTCCTGAAGCTACTCTAGGCGGGTACCCCATTATCCTAGGGAGGCCATGGTTAGCAACAACAAATGCCTATATTGGATTTTAGACTAGAGACATGACCATTTCTGATGGAAAGAGAACCAAAAAGCTTGTTCTCTACCCTCCTACTCAGCCATCCCATGACATGGATAATCTTGTATGGCCACATGTTGGTGAAGAGGCCAAGGAAGTTAATTATGTGGCACAACTTATGATGTTAGGCAGAATCTCTTTCATGCAGCTTCAAGAGGAAGATGAAGTATTGTCTAACATAATTCAAAATCATTGTGAAGTAGAGGAAGCATCATCCTCTCATTTTGTTGATCCAGTACAGACACTTTTTCCCGCTCTTCCTGAAGCTAAACTTCCTACAACAATAGGTATGTCTCATAAATTGCTGCCACATGAACTCAAAGTACTAGCATTAGTGAAACATCTATGGTAGAGATAACTACACAAGTGCAGGTGACATAAGGAAAATATCTGAACATCAACAACAAATTGAGTGAAGAACGACAGTTGTCATTGACAAACTTACTGAGAACCCACCAGCATGCATTTATGTGGGACTATCATGATAGTAAGAGCTTGGACCATAAGCTTTACACTCATAGGATTTACATCAGAGATGATTGTACACCAATGAGGTAGCCGCGAAGAAGAATTAACCCTGCATTGAGAGAAATTGTAAAAGGAGAACTACATAAATTGTTGGATGTAGGATTCATCTACCCTATTTTAGATAGCCAGTGGGTGTCTCCATTGGTGATTGTTCCCAAGAAGGGAGGGAAGTTGCAATTTTGTGTTGATTACAAGGAACTCAATGCTACCACCAAAAAGGACCATTTTCCCCTACCTTTCATAGACCAAGTTCTTGACTCACTTGCAGGAAAGCAATACTTTTCTTTTCTAGATGGATTCAGTGGCTATAACTAGATCCAAATTGCACCTGAAGACCAGGAGAAGACCACCTTTACCTATCCATGGGGGACTTATGCATACTCAGTCCTTCCATTTTTCTTTTGCAATGCACCTGCAAATTTTCAGAGGGTAGTCATTAGCATATTTTCAAATATCTCTCATGATTGCATGGAAATTTATATGGATGATTTTACCACCTATGGTGTTGATTTCAATGAAGCATTGGAGAATCTCAGGAGAGTCTTAAAGAGATGTGAAGAACACAATCTATAGCTAAACAATGAAAAGTGCTTCATGATGATGTAGGAAGGTGTAGTCCTTGGCCACTACATCTCTCACAAAGGAATTCAAGTAGATCTTGCAAAGATTGAGGTGATCACTAATCTGCTCATACCTACAAAACAAAAAGATGTTAGGAGTTTCTTGGGCCATGCAAGCTACTATAGGCATTTCATCAAGGATTTCAGAAAAATAGCAGCCCCATTGTACACTCTTCTCACTAAAGATGTTGAGTTTTAGTGGACTGAAGACTGTAACAAGGAATTTTCTAATTGAAGGCAACATTGACTCATGCTCCTGTAATTAAAGGCCCCAATTGGGAGCTTCCTTTCCACATCCATATAGATGCATCAGACTATGCCATAGGAGAAATCTTGGGGTAGAAAGAAGGAGCTATTGAAAATGCTATTTATTTTGTCAGTAAAAACTTTCAAGGAGCTGAATTCAATTATACAGTGGCAGAAAAGGAAATGTTGGCAGTAATATATGCCCTCAACAAATTCAGGTACTATATAATAGGCTATCAAATCTTTGTGCACACAGATCATGCATCCATTAGGTATCTCATGAATAAACCCCTAATATCAGGTAGGTTAGCAAGGTGGTTGTTGATGCAAGATTTTGACATAACCATTGTGGATAAGCCAGGGAAGGCCAATGTTGTTGCATACTTTCTTTCAAGGTTGACTACATCAGAGGATAATCAAGTCATTGGTGACTCTTTCACTTATGAACATCTATTCTCCATCAGTGTGCATACACCCTGGTATGCTGACATAGCTAACTATTTGTTCATAGGGAGAGTACCTCCTCATTTCTCTCCAAAAGAGAAAAGGGTGCTCATTGAAAAATCTTTTCCTTTTTCATGGATTACTGGATGCTTTTTCTACACTATACCAAACCATGTCATGAGGAGATGTGTGAGGGAAGATGAAACATATGATATTTTGCATGCATGCCACAATTAACCATGTGAAGGGAATTTTGCAACCAAGAGGACAACAATGAAGATTCTAAATACATGATATTACTGGCCAACACTCCACAAGGATGCAAGGAGATATACAAGAAAGTGTGATAGATGTCAGAGGATGGACAAGCCAACCAAATCTGATGAGATGCCCCTTTACCCTTAGGTAGTGATCACTCCATTTGATAAGTGGGGATTGGATTTCGTAGGACCCATTGATCCTCCATCCAATGGTAAATCCTATATCTTAATATGCACTGATTATGTAACCAAGTGGGTAGAAGTTAAGGCCATGAAGCATGCAAGAGATAATAAGGTTACAAAATTTCTTTATGAGGAGATTTTCACACTGTATGGGGTTCCAAAAGAGATAGTGACTGATCAAGGGGCTCAATTCACCTCAACCCTTGTTGCAACATTGGTCAATGAGTACAACATAAGGCATAGGAAGTCTACTCCTTATCACCCTTAGGCCAATGGCCAAGTTCAAGTGACTAACAGGGAAATTGAAGTCATTCTGACCAAAACAGTGGTTGTTCATAGGAAGGATTGGGAAAATAGGCTGCCAAAATTTGTCTAGGCCTATAGGACAACCTGGAAAACAAACACATGCTTCACTCCTTTTGATTTGTTGTATGGAAAGACAACTATGATGCCCATTGAATTTGAGCATAAGACTCTTTGGACTGCAATAGACTTGGGGATGGATATCTCTGAGGTACAAAGGGATATAATCATACAAATCAATGCTTTGGATGAGATGAGGAAGGCAGCCTTGCATCACATAGAGGTAGTGTAGAGTTAGAGAATAAAGTGGAATGAAAAATTCATCAAGGACAAGAAATTCCAGCCAGGTGACTAGGCACTGCTCTACGACTCAAGATATCAGGATAATGCAATAAAATTGTAGACAAGGTGGCTAGGACCATATGAGGTTGTTGAAGTATTCCCCAATGGTGATGTTCAGCTCACCACCATTGACCCAGTTAAATTTAAGCTGCTTGTCAATGGTCATCATCTCAGGTTGTATCAGAAGCCAACTTTCAAGGAGGAATTCTTGCAGCAATTCACTCAGCATGCAGCTCCTAAATTTCCTGTAGCCGAAGGAAGCGAACCTAGTGTCCCTCCTTCTGGCTAACTAAGGTATGTCATTTTTCATAATAAAGACTTCCACTTTTGTGGGAGTCCACTTCATTCATTCACCCATCGACCCATCCATATCCACCTTTCTCTCTCTTCCATCGCACCGCCATAACTTCACTTCATTCCACTCCATTTCCATTAATTTCTCAACTAACTTTTGAAAAGGTGACCGGTACTTTCTCCATAATCTTTGCAACAGATCTTTCAGGAATTCAGGTACGTGTGCATCAATTTAATATCTCTTATCTTTTAGTATGTCATTTAATTGTTGTAAATTAATATAGACATTCTCCATAGCATGTAATTATCCCCTACCCACTATTGCACATGTGAGGACATATGCTCAAATTTAGGTTGGGGGGAAGTGTGAATACCATGTCCACATGTCAGTCCATGTTGGTTTACATCAGCAAAGTTTAAATTGAGCCAATTTGAATTATGAGTGAGATGGCGGCTCACATGTGTGAGGTGATATCAACTGCCGCCATTTTTCTCAATCATAGACTTCATTTATTACTCCTTTACTACTTTTATTGATCTTGTCATAATCCTAAGTTGCCAAAAAGGAAAATTCAGATGACATTGGCGTTGGGAATTTAGTAGCATTGCAGGAAGGAGAAGTTTAGCTTTCAGACAAAGATTACAGGAAAGGAAACCTTGCAAAGTGATTGTTTATTTGTAGGAAGTTGAACAATGGGAGGTGGGTTAATTCGAAATGAACCCTCGGTTCATGACATATTACTGTAGGATGCACCTTGTCAGGCTGTGTTCAAAAATTGCGAGTGGTTAGATTATTTCCTGAAGCTGAATGGTTTTAATGAAGATGTTGTGCTAGAATTTTCCTAGACATTGTCTAAAGGAAAGGCCACGGTAAAAGTGTAAGAAGTAGTGGCTACTGAAGAAAGGATTGCATAAGTTATAGGGTTGCCTACCAATGGTGAAAATTACCCTGCTTCTAGAGACGCCAGGTCAGCTAGGGTTGAATTTACAGAACCTGGCGACCCTCCATTGAGTGTGGACAAGCAAGGAGCCAAGAGAACCTCTTTGCCTGAGCCATAGAAGCAAGTAGTTGTTCATGTTGTGAAGTACATTACCTATGAAGGTCATCAATCAAATCTACATTATGTGCACTTCAAACTTCTGAATCATATGAGGCACGGGAGAAGAATGAATGTGCCAAATGTGCTATACCACCTTCTCTCAATAATGGTGGTTGAGACCCAAAAAGGTAGGGATAATTTTGTTTCCCACCATTGTCTAATCAAATTTTTAGTTGAGAAGTTTCTACATGATGTGTCTGATATGATTTGGGAAGAATTCTTAAATGTTGATCAAATTAGACTAGATCATTTGCAACCTAGGGTTTTGCCTCAACCTCGTAGGGCTAGGAGGAGAGTGAGTTTTGTTGAAGCCACTCCTGGAACCTCAACTTCTGGCGCAGGCCCTAGTGTAAACCCCCTTGCAGCTAAACAAGCCATAGAGATTAGTTCTTCTAAGGCAGAGCATTTAAACAAAGAAAGTTCCTCTTCAGATTTTGATGATGATGTTCCCTTGGCATCCTAATTAAAACTATGGCACAAAAGAAAGAGACAAAAATAAGGAAGGGTAAAGCTAAAAATAAAATGGTAGGAAAGGAAGTTCCAAGCTCTAAGAAACGAAAGGCTAACACTGTTCTTCTTGTAGCTGAAGAAAAACATGAGAGCCCTCCTAGAAAATCAATACCAGCTGGGCCATCCTTTGGTGTGTCTCCGTAGGGAAGTGGCAACTATAACATTGGTAGACCTTGTTGCCATCGCTGAACAAGTTGAAATTCAAGAGTATGAGGAAAATCAAGAGCTCCTGTAATAAGAGTAAAAGCAAGAGTTCTTGCAGCAAGAGCAAGAACAAGAGGCCTTGCAGCTAGAATTGGGAGAACAGTCAGCACCCCTGCAGTCGGAATTGGTTGAACATTTAGAAACCCTGCAACTAGTGCTACATAAAGAGCAAGCATCAATGCCAAGAAATTTTTTGGTAGGAATACATAGGCCCTCTAATTTTTCAATGCACATGGTAGCTATGAATTTATGGAATGAGATATAGAGGAGGGAAGAAAAATGGAAAGAGGAGAAACATAGGCTAAAGAAGGAAATTCAAAAGAGAGATGAAGAGATTGAAGATAAGAATGCAAAAATTGTTGCTTTAAAGGAAAAGGTGGATAATATGGTAGCCTTAGTACCTCAGATATTAGAGTGCAAGACTTCTCCAAGGGTCTATGTTCTGTATTTGAAGGAGAAGCATCTTTCTTTTAAACTAGCAAGGATTGTTTTAGATTTGAATCCTTCCATTGAGACTCCTCTTGAATTTTTCAATGCTTATCAGATTGCTCCTCCTGAAATGAAGAATTTGTTGTGTGAATTCTATTTGCATAATTATGTTGTGTCCCAAGAACATGATTGGAATCCATTTTTGTATGTTGGGGATGTCCAATTAAGGGCATTTATGTCTTGGATATAGAATGAGATTAGTTGGGGACAATAGTTTAGGGCATATAAGAAAATAGAATCCAACACCCCCTATCCATTAGGGCTGAATCTAGAAATCCAAGGGATATTTTCAATGATTGGCATAGAATTCTTTACAAACCAAGCTATGGCAATAGAATCCTGCTTGAGAGAGAAGCGGTTTACAAAGAATATGAGGAGGTAGCAAAAACCACAGGAGAATTTGTAAAGGGATATTTGGCACAAAGGTGGAATAGTCTAACTAATGAATTAAAACAAGTTGAGCCTCACTCTCTGCAGAACTATGTTGTAGCATGTAAGAGAGTTGATAGATATATACAGATTGGAAGGGAAAAGGGACAATTCTAGCTTCCATTAACTTTTCAGCCACCTATCCTATTATGGCCTATGCCAAATTTCAAGTATTACGAGTATGATATAGCTACAGAGAGACAAAGATGGAATAGATTAGATAGAAAACAAGGGTTCTATTGGGACCCTAATTCACGAATTGCAAGAACTGATGTAGGACAACTGGCAATTGCAAACTTCAGGGCATTGACCAAGTAGAAGAACAACCCGTCCTCTGTTAAAGGACCAACAAAGCCTTAGGTTGGGGGGAGTGATGAGTCTAGTTTATGACTCAATTTTGATAGAATTTATTATCCATTTGTTATAGTTGTGATAGACTTTGATACTTGGATATTGACCTTTTTATGACATTTCCTCAAAACTATAGACATTGGGCATAAGCTATTTTTGTAACCTTTAAATGACATTGGCATGCTATATGAACTATCTATGTTAATTTTACATGTGGATTAATGAATGTTACTTTAAGATAGTTATAGATATGCAATTGTTGTGCATACTAATTTATTGTTATGCAAATATAATTAGTAACCCACAAAATTGAGGAAGATTCTGCCAGTTGGTCACTCACCATCAAATTCAACAAGGTGATCATTCAAGGTAAAATGGAGGGAAGACTCTTAGCAAGAGGGAAATTCCTAGTTTAAATCAAAGAATTATAACCACCTTGTAATTGGTCTTAATTATTTGTTGAGCGAATATAGGAGTTGCTATTGTGCTAGATCTGTGTTAAGGCAAACATGCTTGACCAGATTCCAACATGCATAACCTCCTCTCCACTTTTAAAAGTGGCATCCTCCTAATCTATTAGAGTTGACCGCCTTGGTAGGTAGTTAGTAGTTTTCTTCCTATAAATAAGACTCAAATGCTCCTTCTCAGAAGGTTGATTAATCTGATGAGGTACTCGCATTATTAGTTTTTCAAGTTATAGAGTTATGTTGCTCTATTGTAATTTTGTTTTCCAATGAATTAAATGAAGTTATACGTTCACGCATCTAAGTTTACATTTTCTTAAGGGATACTCATCCAAGGGGGCCCACTTGGTGAGCATTCCATCCTTTAGCTTAGTTGTTATTTTCTATTCAGTAATTAGTTAAGAATCTAGCATGATATGTTCCTGCAACCACTAGAATTCCATTCTATGACTGTTCTTGTAGCCAAAGTAGACAAAGTAGTTTCATGTTTGTCTACCCAGATTTTCATTTTGTCATGCACTTCAGTGTAGTATAGTTTTCAGTTGATTTTTAGCATTTATGTTATTTCTTTCCAAGCAATTTAATTTCAACATTATCTCTTTCTTAGTTGTAGAATGAATGTGGCTACTTTGGGATTCCTAATGCACATACTGTGCTGACCCATTTCAAGTTCACGCCCCTGGGTTGACAAGTTAAATGCACCTTCATGATGATTGAGATAGCTATTCAGATTAGATGTCCAATCTTTGAATCACAGTTGTAAGGGCTTAGTTGTTAGATCGTTGTGGGAGGCCAACATTGAGAATGAAAATATTGTTGGCCAATCCAAAGTCATAAGAGATGATAAAGATGCTTGATTTAATTACCCAGCTTGTCTAGGATAAAAAAAATTAAATAGTCACTAAATTTGTAAAGGGATAGGAAACGTTGTGTATGCCATAGAGAAGGAATAAAAAATGAGTTACTACCATGACATATGTTGACACTTTAATTGCTGAAAATTGCAATTGCTTTTTCAGTTACAATTGATGTGCTCGATTAAAATATGGACTCAGGCCTAGATGTTGGGAATCCATGGTAGCCATCAAAGCTACCAATCCAAGCAAAAAGACAAACAACAAACACTAACGATGCACCTCTAAGCAATAGTGTGAATGATACTGCTGATATTGACCAACTATTTGGTGAACAATTAAATACAGGTAATCTGTGAAGATTGTATTAGACCAAGTGCAACATTCATATTAGTTGAGTCAATAAGGCCTAAGTTGGCACCCAAAACTCCTCAACAAAAGTTTATTTATTTTTCTAATGTATGGAAAAAACTATATCAACCATAGTAAATTTTTCTTTTAAAGGCTTTCTCCTAGCTATTTTGAAAATTTCCAGTGTCATTCTTATTATTCCAAATATATTCATTGAAACATTTCAGATTTCAATTTTAAAGAACTTTTTTACTCATATTTTTGTTAGATTTTTTCATTTTTACTATAAGTTCTAGATGTGGGTACATAAAATTTGAATAGCTAAACTTTTGCAGAATATCACTAACAAATATTGTTCATGTTCTCTTTCATAATTTAAATTGATTGAATCAAAATATTAGTGAGCAACAAAAATTATAAGTTACCTTCCAGTGATCTTGAAAGTGACCCCGTTTGTAGAAGTTCCAACAACAATTTGGCCCAACTATATAAATGGAAAGCAATTTAGAAATTCTTGCTTCAAACTATTCACACAATATGTACTTACAGCTAATAAAATGTTGCAGAGATTGCTAAAGTTGCTTACTTTATCAATTACTACCATAGAAATAGTATCATGGTTATGATGGCTAATGTGCTCTAAGCTTGTATTTATATTGGCCAAAATGTTGTCTTTATGAATGGTTTCTTTGTTATCACATGCATAATATTTTTTTTGCAAATCAAATGCTCTTATTACAGGATGATAAGGTCCACATCCATTGACAAGAATTACATTCCTCCAAAAATTTGGTTCACAGTTATTTTGCTTTCATTTTGTCCACTTTTCTAATGATTCTGGTGAACTCAAATTTTTTGGTCCTAGGAGCCCCATGGAGAGAGAAAAGTGGAAGCTCGATTTCCAACAAGAAAAGTATGTTGAGTGTATTCACTAACTAGTTTTGTTGCCCTAATCACCCCTTTGAAAAATTGCATGCTAACTACAACCCCAACCTCCATTGTCACCTGACACAACCCTTGGAATGATAAACTTCCATTTCAGTATTCTCGTCATAAAGAAAATGCTAAATTTTGCATAAGCATAATTTTAAAAACTAGTAGGAATTTGATCAAAAGTTTTACCCCATTCATGACCATGGCATCAAGGGTAGTTTCTCCATTTTCATTGGGGCTACCACTCGGACCAACTGTAGCCATAACAAACAAGAAAACCAACCTTCAACAAAGTAAACATTCTAAAAGTGACACCATGTTGCATACAAGCCAAGTGATAAATATGGATACAAATCATTTGGTATACAAAGCATACTGGAAAAAGAAAATATGCATGCCATGTACAAATTGTAAATGATTAGATATGCATTAACAATCTAAATTATAACAAGGCTAATTTTGAGAGAAAATAGATCTGGTAACACATGGAAGATGGTCTCTACCACCATTTTCCAACTAAACGTCCAATTATGCCACAGTGGCCTATGAGAAAGGAGGACTTAAAGGAAATGATTTCAAAATAATGTTCTTCAATCAAATATTTTTGCTAGCAAGTTTGCTATTGCAACTACATTATCTATTTGAGACTAAGTACACAAAGCACATATGCAGAAAAGATCCCAAATTAAAAATTAAGGGTTAGACAGTACAAATATTTCAAAATATTTGTGTTTAGATAATGTGAAATATAATTTAAACATTAGAGGTGAAGTTGGAAGCAAATGCAATTGAAGGTAATGCAAAGGAGCCAAGGATGCAGCAGTACACATGTTTTTCAAATATGTTTATTTCAAAATACAAATACAAAATGCAAAGACAAAGACAAACACAAGCTTTAGATATAAATATTTGAAGTTTCACAACCAAAAAATGGTTTTTGTTGTTCCATAAGAAAATTTTCATTCTAAAGCTTGATACTGATGATCATGACATAATTCCTAATTTTTTTTTTTGAAGATTGCTTACGATGACTAATACAATGAAAGAAAAAGAATAGCTACAAAAAAAATGCTCTACTTGAAGTTATCTCACAAAAATCCAAGTTTGGAAGAATCAAAATGGCCCTTATCCAACAAAACTGGCTGCTACAAGAAAATGAGATAAAGTCTCATGCTTTACTTTTGTGGTTCAAAATGAAGGGCCTTTTTCCTTATTGGCCTTATACAGGCTCCGACATACATAGCAGATCAAAAGCCTTGTACAACCTCAAAAATTGGGCTTAGACTTGTGGAAACATCAAGTCAGTTCTTTTTTCACACATAGGAAACTCAGCTTGGGACTCTAGAATAAGAGTATAATATGATAAGTATGGAGCAGGGATCCCAAAATTGATGATTTGGCTTTATGCGTATCTTGAAAGATACATATATCAAAACTTAAAAAAAGATATAATTAAAAATTCAAATTCAAAGTTGTTGACCACATTCAAGAATCACATGCAACTGTAGGTTGGATAGGTGTAGAGGCTATACTAGGTGAGTTCAATGACAAATATTAAATAATTAATTGAGTTCAGTGACAAAGATTAAATAATTAATTAAAGTGTATCTTCTTACAGAACCATCCCAAAATTGGTGTGCGTTAAGCTACACTCTATTGCTAAGTTGGAGTGCTTACTCTTGCAATAGCCAAGTCCAAACACCAACAAGTGTATAATAATGCAAAAATTCCCTATGTTTAGTAAATCCTATTAAACAAAACTATCTCAGATTTGGTGAGGAGTGGGTGTAAGATAGCCAACCCAATAACTATTTCAATTGATATAAGGCTTGGTAAAAATAAAATGAAGTCTCCCACTAGAATTTAACCTTGAATAATAACATGTTTGAGGCAAGAGATGAGGAACTGATGCTATAAGTAAAGGTTTCAATTCCATAAGAAGGCACCTTGTGGTAGTCGTGGGAACACTTTGAAAGATCCGTAAACTTAGAACTATGAGGATATTCCTCACATGAGTTCACCAACAACGTATCCTCTTGTAGAAACCCTGCAAAAACCTTCAAATGTAGACTATTCCACCAATAATGGATAACATGGCACTGTTTCTAATTTATTCAGACCTTACACATGTATTGAATTTGAATGGCAATAACATAGCTAAAATGGAGATATAATAAAGCATCACATGACTGAAACGATAAGTTACTGCTAGAAAAACCCTTAAATGGGAATAATACTCCTAATGCCACTAATTTGAATCACTTACAAGTAATACAATGTCATTAAAGGCGTATAAAGAGCTCCAATGTAAACTACAACAACTCCTAACACTTATAATCAACCTATGTAACTCCAAAAAAAATTTCCCCCAAACAATGCAATCTAGAAACATGAACTAAAGAAGGTTCTCAACTGAGTTTTTTTTTCCAACCACCTTCTACTCAAACAAGCATCTACTATCCCCTTTGTCAAGCCTAGAGCTTACTAAGTTCAAAAATCTTTAAAATATAGTTCAAGCTTATATCACACCTTTACATGCCACCTATAATCTCACCCAATATTTATCAAGCCAAGAGAATCCTTTTAAGCATATAAAAAATGTAGTGTTCAGAATTGAAGGTTACTCATGCCATCGCAACCAAGATCTTCACAAGCTGAGTAGCCCTCTTCGACTGCATCTACAAAAGATAGTCCACTTTGCACTACATTCCAAGCTGCATTCACAATAAAATTTGAAGTATGTTTATCGAATATATTCAAATGATAAAACAATTACCAATAAATAATTCTTGATTTCCTCTCGCAAATGCACACAATATTATAGTTGTTGCTTTCTTTGCTGTGATTTTCAAACTGTCCAACCTGAAATAATATCGTAGTTGATAACAGTTCAATTTTTTTTGCCAAGTCTGTCCTTTCCATTTGTCATTAGAATCCCCACTATGATAATGGATCCACATAAATCACTTATATCAAGCAAAACTTTCCTGCCAATTATATTTGAGAAAATTAATTTGTGAAATATGTTTTGTTATATATTTTGCATGTTACTTTAACAATACATAAATATTTGTTCAATAAAAAAAAATGAACTCTCATTTGTCAAAAATAGAGTTATTAATAACAAGTTAAGAAACAGGTGGTGCCTATAGTTCCCTTGGTAGGAACTAATAATGATCGGCCTCTTAAACTTTTTGGTGGTTTTCATTCCTGACTTACGCATTATAATCTTAGATTTGCTTTGTTGGCACGAACTGTCTTCACTTGGACCTTGTTCCCATGGTCATTATAACATATATTATATTTTTTATGCATGTTATGGTTTTGAAGTAACATCTAATTTTTTATGGTATCAAAGTATATAGATCTTGAAATGTATACAGAAAAGCCTAGCATTGTTGTACAAGAATCATGTACTCATTTGATGGACTTCCCTCTGATCGACAATAAATGTCCCTTGAAATAGACATTTTTTTGGTAGACTTGCAAATGATAGTCTTGTTGGTCTTCAACTAAATCATTTATATAATGACTATCTAATATTATGCATTTTCATATATGAAACAATTCAATTTGATGAGTTAGCAAATAAAGTTTGCTTGTCTATTAGGTATTGTTATTTGGGATCCATGAAGGAAAACAAACTTAAAATTCTATGTTATTTAAAACATATGCATATTCATGTCAATATTAAAATAGAATATATACATATAACAATTCCCATTGGATCAGTAATGTTTTTAAATATTAATCTTGGTAGGAGGATTTGGTAATTGCTTGATAAGTAGGTCTTTTAGTAAAATATAATAAAATTTGTAGTTAAGGCTTTTGCTATGTAAATATATAATTAGTAAATGAAACTTTAGTGATGTTTTTAAATGAAAAATTCTTATAATTAGTTTGAGTTAATAAAACACCAAATACTTTTGTATAAAGTTAGGAACCCTTTTATCAAGGTATTCTAAAGTTCGCTAATACTAGAATTCATATAGACACATTATGTTCTTTTCTTTTAAATATTAACTTTTGTGTGTTCATTAACCATTCTATTATAATTAAAAGTGTATTACATTCCCCTAGAGAAATTATAATTGATTTGATTAATTATAGATGCTAACCTAAAAGTTTGATTCATCTTAACATTACTATTCTCTAGTTGTAAAATGTAATTATAAGATTATTGACGTGTATTTTGAGTTTCTTCATATACAATTTCTAAAATTGTTTGTATCCTTAAGAGAGTTATTATTTAATTTTTAGAATTAAACAAATTTTAATTTTCACAATTTGTTATTTAACCAAGAGTTTAGTGAGGGCATTACATCTTCAATATGAGGTCGATGGGTGTATTGTTTCCCAACCCATTTCTTCAGCTTGCCATGGGGATCTATGTTTCCGCTGTATGTGTGTAGGTCCAAGTTATACTCTACCAACTCCTTCGTTAAGTATTTTGCACATGGGGCAGTAGGGAAATAGTACTTTCCCTATTTGAAGGTTAGGGGATATGGAACCCCAACACAGTGCTTGTTGCTTAGTAGGGTATGGGCAGTCTGCAGTTGTCGATTAAGCTCCGATAGAATGATCCTATCACTGGGGTAGTGTGGCAACCGATAGGGTTTTCCTAACAAACCTTCTGCTCAGATCTCTATAAACTTTTGGAATTTGATGAATAGATATCCAAAACCCTTGATTATTGCCTTAGCACTATGTGTTACTCTTCTTTCAAAGTCTCCCCCAAGGTTCTAATAATGTTCCCAATGAAGGCATCATTCACTGTTATATATTCCCTTTTGAAATTTCTATATTGTAATTGGGGATAGTAGTCGTAAACCTTCAGTTGTCCTTTCTTGGTTCCCAATGGGCCTGCAAAGAAAAACCCTTTGTATGGGAATTTGACTGCTAACAGGTAGGCCAAATATGAGGTCATGTAGAATTTGGAAGTCTTCTTCACTACCATGAATTGATCATGCAAATTATCGCTTATCATTTTTCCCACTTGAAATTTGGCAGTGCCCCTGAGGATTTCCTCTATGAAGTAGAACATCCATTCCTCAAAGAATGTAGCAATAGGTAGGCCCATCACTCTACTCAGGAGCATGACTAGATCATGATATTCTTCAAAGAAGTCACTCCTATATAATGTTTGAGGTACTTTGCTAGCACTCCCTCTCTTGTCCTTTAACCAATTTTGAATGATCATCCTTTTACATCCTAGAGAATCTTGTTGCCAGAGTTTCAAAGAAAATTTATTTTCAACTTCCTCCATCTCATCAAAGACTGGGATACCAAATGTTTTACCAATAGATTTGGCAAACAAGTCAGCCAGTACCCTCCCATGTTTTGAAATTATCAGTCTATTGTGAGAGTGATAGCACTCTTGGCAAGCCATTACTGGCTCTAGAGCAACGAGAGTAGGAGGAAAGTTGGCTACTTTTGCAAGGCCACTCTCTTTTATCCTTAAGGCCTCTTCAGTGGTGGGGTTGACCATAACTCTCTGCTTGAATTCATCTATATTCACATACCCAAAGTCGATGTCAGAAACTGTGTCCCAATTGGACATGATCTTGGAAGTGCATTCTACCCTATGGAATTGGTACTTCATATGTTCATTTTCCTCTTTCCCCCTAGGATCTCTGGCGGGTTTCTTTCCCTTGTCAACTTTCTTGATAGGCTTCTTTGATCGTCCCTCAGCAGGTTCCATAAATCTCGCACAAAAAAGAGTGAAGTGTACTAACCAGTTAAGGAGATGAATGTCAATTGAATCCTGAAAATTCACTGTTAGATCCATTTATACACTCTTAGAAAATCATGACATCCATCATTATTTACCATTTTAAGCTCATTTGGGTCATTTGTGCAAATACGGGTATGGTAATGTGGGTTTCCCCCTTGCGGAATCCATTATGAAGAAAGCCATTAAGGAACGACATCGGAGCCATGGAAACCTGCAGACAACCACATACAAGATAATTTCCACATGGTTTAATTGCGAGGTAAATCTCAGGTAAGGTCATTCGACACGTGCAAAAATAAGTGATGGGGTACCTTCAATTGTTTTCCTTTATCAAATTGGTCTTTTTTGGCTTATGTGGGTGTGAGGAGTGCAGGCACCATGGGGTGAAAAGCTCCCAAGGTTTGGCTATTTAAATAAAGGCATTCGGTAGATAGCCTCTCACATGCGAAGATGTGCATGGCATAACTTGCATAGTCATTTTCCTTCATGGTTTGTTAAACTTATATCAGTTGGGATTTGTGGAGTCGGGCAGCACGGGATCCAGGCAGTGGACTGCCATTAAGTTTTCGCTATCAAGGGACAACTTTACAAAAGTGGAGTTCTGACCATGGCGGTCTACATGGGTGAACTCACCTAAGTGGATTGAAGGTCTGCATGTCACTTGTGCATTTTTCATATAGACGACTTTGACACGCTCAGAGTCCACATGGAGTGAAGACGAGCTAGTCTCGCCATTAAACAATGGCCTCAGAGAAATGGCTCTTTGCAAGTGGAAGTCCACAAAGGTGGACCCACAAGGGTCTCCCGAGTTTAGGGTTTTCATTGGAAAACTTTGAAGTTTTGGTTGAGGGGATGTTTTTCCTGCAAAACCCACATAGCGGAAGGGTGTGGATGCTTGGCCATTAAATGATGGCTACATGAGGGCGGACATTCATGAAGGAAAACCTGCACGATCATCCAACTTAGAAGCTTATCAATTCAAGATTGGGTTGACAGAGATTGAGAGCGTAGGGAACACACTACAGGGAGACACTTATGATTGTAGTTGGGAACGGTGTTGAAGGGACGACTTTCATCATAGGGCGGTCCACCTGCTCGCATCCACCTAGGGCTTTGGCTTACATTTATTACCAAGGGTGGAAACTTTATATGCGGGATTTGCAGATCAAAAGGTGAGTTTAGTTGCTAAAGAACGACATTTTCTAAGCAGACCTCCCATGGCGGAATCCCGCGGGGTTGAACCTGCAAGGCAACAGATACTTTGCAAATTTTCTAAAAGCACTCAAATTTTAAGCTTACGGTGAATGCGAGATAGGAACAGTGGGTGGTCATTGGGTTCTCACTATTGAGAAAAGGATTTGTAAGGACAGAATCTTGTGTGGGAAAACATGCAAAAAACCCTAAGAACAACCCACGTTTTAAACAGGGTGTGAATGTGCAAATGAGGCACACGAGATCCCCAGTGTTTACTTTAAAAATTGTCTGAAATTGGGGTTCTAAAAGATAAAACAAGGGTTTGATAGATTCATATTTTAACTAAAACCCTAGCTGCTTAGCTACTTTGACAGTTTAAATACCTGGTAAAAGAAAACAACATGAACTCATACCTTGAAATCATGCAAAAAACTAAAGCAAATCTAGTTCAAATCCACTAGGGAACTTTGTGCATGCACAAGGTCTTCTTTCTCTCCTCAAATTAAAATTCTATGGGTAAAAATGATAGGTGAGAGGTCATGTATATATAGTCAACCCACCATTAATGCCCTCCATTAATTATTAGTATGGTGGGACTGAGGTAGGTAGGGTTGCAGAAACCTGCACCCTGTTGGACATTAGGTTAAGACTCAAGTGGTAGAGAAGAATGAGCAACTTGCCATGCGAGTGGATGTTAAGGGTTGGCCATAGCTTAGTGACAAAATGAAAGCAAGGGTTTGCATAAGGAGACCCACAGCTGTGAATCTACCAAGGGCGATGGATGCAGCGGTGGACAGAAGGCGGAATCCCACATGTCAAGTCCTGCATATGCTAGAAACTTAGTAAATTTGAGGTAGGTGATTTGGTCAAGGTAATTTTGATGACTTTGAGGCATGTGACCAATTTAAGCTCAAAAATAGGGGCATGCAAAACAAGGAAAAAGAAAAAATGACTTGATGAGAGAAAAACGAAAGAGAGAGTCCCCAGTCTGAATGGGGCGTGTGTGCTCTAGGCACAACAAATGGTGACTCCGTTGGGGAGAACACTCCCGAGCGTTCCAAGGGTAAGGATTCATCTGAAACACAAAATCTCTAGTTTCGCAAACCAAAAGCACATATCCTCAAATGAACTAAAGGCTCAAAGGAAAATGGGATCCTCAATTGAATCAAATCATAAAATATCTCAGGAGTGTGTGCAATGAGTTCATTCCTCCCCTTCAGAAACCATAGAGGATAGTGGTCAATTAACCAAGGCAAGCTACGTAGTTTATCTAACCCCAAAAGTAACTTGGACATTGCTCTATTTCCAATCAGGCGTCCATAGCCCTGACAGAGTTTTTGCTGCAATCCCATGAACATTGCTCTATTGCCAGTTGGGAATCCATAGCCCCGATAGAGTTGCTTGGACACCCACATAGTTGCCTATTTGTTAATATTTTCTTTTATTTCCTTTCTTTTACATTTTCTTTTGATATGCTTTTGGTCAACTATATAAGCAATGAATCCTATAGTGGGTTTGGAGATCACAATGGTCACTGGAGCAAACTTAAGATTTTTCACTTGTTGAGGTTTCATGATGACTATCATATAGCCCATCAAGAGACGTAAAGTGTGTTTGATGTGTATTTTGAGATAAACGTGAAAGGATTCAAATAAGGGTTTCATTTTGGGTCAATCCAAATTTCAATTGAGGGAACCCGTTTCACAGAGGAAAACATAAACTCTTTGATAACTCATGAAGACTTATCCAAGGAACACAAGGAGTGTGCAACAAAGCAAGCCTTCGATCCAAGCACTACCACCGCATCAAGATTGAAAAACACCCTCAACAATACAAAGACCAGGAAAGCAAGCAGAAGCGAAGCAAAAGAAAAATAGCAAAAAAAAGACCTACCCTAGCTATGTACAACTATATACAGAGAGGTGAGCTTAGATAGATCAGGAAAGGAAATAATTCTTGAGGTACTGCTCATTGACAAGCAACAGGACATCCTCTCTAGTTAATGTTTTAAGGCAAAAGGTGTTATCTTTCAAAATCTCATAAATCTAAAAGGGGACAAGCTAAAGCTTATCGAATTTGTCATGTCCCCCTTTCTTCTCATGGGCATTGTCCCAACATAGGACTAAATTTGCAATCCTAAAGGCCTTAACTTTGGCTCTACGGTCAAACTGTCTCTTGACTATGCCCTGATGTTTGGAAAAAAATTCTATTACTTGGTTGCGGACTTCTTCCAAATGGAGCAGCTCAACTAAGCGACCCTCATTGGGTTCTCCCTCCTCATAACAATTATTGATGAATTGAAGTGTAGGGATCTTGAGATGGACTAGGAAAATAGGTTCTAGGTCATAAACGAGGTGGAATGATGAATTTCCTAGGGCTTCATTATGATGCATGCAATCTTCCCACAGAGAAAAATGCAACTAGGTATGCCAATCTTTTGGGTTCTTGTCGAGCAGTTTTCGTATGACAGTCAGCAAGTTCTTGTTCATGGATTCAGCTAGATCATTCCCTTGGGAATAATAATTGGATGAAAATTTGAGGAAAATCCCATAGTCAAATTCCCAACTGGTGAACTTAAGGGAAGCAAACAAAAGACCATTATCACAGACTAGGGAAAAGGGACAACCAAAACAATTTAGAATAAAACTTTCAAGAAAATGATAACTACTTCAAATGTACATTTCCTACAAGAAATTGCTTCAATCCATCTAGTGTAATAATCAGTAGTGGTCAGAATATACCCGTGGCTTGCCGAGGATGGTGGGTTTATCAGACCAATAAAATTGAGCCTCCACTGAGTGAAGGGCCTTACCTCAGCAATTGGCTACAACGGGGCAACAACGTACCTTTCTTTAGTGGTAGCAATTTGACACACGTGACAGGACCTGATATGGTTGTGAGCATCTTTAAACAAGGTCGATCGGTTATACCCAGCCCATAGGATCTGATGGGTTGTTGAAGGGCCAGATCCGTGGCCAATTCCAAAATTTTCATGAAATTATTTCAGCACTTCAACTGCCTCTACTTTCTCCAGGCATCTAAGGTAAACTCCCTCATGGTTCTTGTACAATATAGTGCCTTGAAGCATATAGTTTTTACTTTTCAACCTTAGGGTCCATTTTTGTACCCCTTGAAACCATGATGGGCATTTGTTATTCAACAAATAATACACTACATCATCATACCATTCATCTGGGGAAACATCCTCCATATGGTATTGTTGCACCGTGAGCTCTAGTTTTGTTTTTGCAATTATGCATGTGAGAGCTTGTCCTCAAACCAGCTTCATAGGCTAAATATCCATGTCATATTCCTGTAGTAGCATGACCCATTTTTCTCTTCTTTCTCCTGGTTCATTTTGCATCAGCAGGGTTTTAATAGCTAGGTCTAGGATGATGGAAAACACCTTGTTTTGCATGATATAATGCCTGAATTTCTTGACTCCACAAACCATGGCATATTTATGTTTCTTAATGTTATGATAACACAGTTCAACATCCTTTAATGGAGCACTCATGAAGGCAATAGGGTGATCATTCCCTTCATCATCTTTCTGCATTAACATGTTGGCTCACGAGTTATCTAAGGCAAAGGAGTAAATTTAGAAAGGCTTCAGATAATCAGGGTTGATCAATACTAGAGCATTTACAATAGCCCTCTTGATTTCATCAAAAGCTTGTTTGGCGTCTAATTTCAACTCTACTTTAGCATCCTATTTGAGCATTATGTTCAGTGGTTTAACTATTTCTCCAAAGCCTGTAATGAACTTCTTGACAAAGTTGATCTTCCCAAAGAAAGATTTCATCTCCTTTTTGCTGCCAGGAGGCTATATTTTTAATATGGCCTGTATGCACTCTGAATCTATGGAGATCCCCTTTTCTAAAATCATGTGTCCTAGCAGCTTCCCTTCAGTCACTCCAAAGATGCATTTCTTTGGATTCAGTGAGATACCAAACTCTCTGCATTTTTTAAACACCTTGCACAAGTCAGAGACACGGTCTCCTATTTTCTTTGAGAACACAATGAGATCGTCCATATATATGATGATGCACTTGTTGATGAGATCTTTAAAGGATATTTCCATGGCACGCTAAAATGTTGCACCTACATTGATCAATCTGAACGACATCCTTCTATATCCAAACGTTCCCCACTTTGTGGTGAATGTTGTTTTGTGTCTGTCTTCGTATTGCACCATCACTTGGGTATATCCGAAGTAACCATCAATAAATGACATCATTTGCAGCCCATTTACAATTTGCAGCACTTCATCCAGTGAGGGCACCGAATAGTTGTCTTTCTTAGAAGCTCTATTTAGATTCCAAAATCCATGCATAATATGATCTCTCCATTTTTCTTTCTGACTGAGACCAAATTGGCCACCCATGTGGAGTGTCGAACAGGAAAGATGATTCAGGTTGAAAGTAGCTTCTGGACTTCTTTGAAAATAATAGGTTCCAATAGCACGTTGATTGGGCGTTGACATTTCGAGAAGGGCCTCACATATGGCTTGAGGGGAATGGTATGAGTAATAATTGATGTATCATATGTTTTAAGATCTTCGTACCCCTAAGCAATCACATCATGAAAGGTGTGTAGGGCATCTACAATTCCTTTCCTTTCCTCTGGGGTGCACACTTTGCCAATAAAAACATTTTTAACATCTTCTGGAGTACCCAAGTTGTAAGCATCACATTGATTATATATTGACTCCTTAGTTTGTTGATCTTGGTCCCTGATGTGATCCAAATCAAATATCCTTTCTAGTTGAACCATGCCTTGTGGTATTGTGTTAGCCTTTAAATTGATTACCCCTTCAATATCAAGCTTGGCTTCCTCCGACTCTACTTCATCAATGATTTGGGAAGCAAATACGTCTGAACTAGTGATGAAGTCAAGGATGTGCTTGTCGTCATTAAAAACTTGAAAATGAGTGACATTATCAGGAAATGACGGGGTAGAAGTGATCCCTACAATGAATTTATTTAAGCCAATTAATGATAGGGATTGGAGGGAGCTAGCTGCTTGGGCCAAGGCATTAGTAGTTTGATTTTTGTTGTGAGAAATTATTTGAATATTGAACGCATCTAGCCCTTTTATGAGATCCCATACCCTATGCCTATAGTTTGTTAATCTTCTATCATGACAAGATTATAGTTTCCTAACTTTTTTGATAACCAATTCAGAGTCACCAAAGACTTGTAGCATTTTGACTTTCTTTCTTAATGCCATGAGTAGCCCATGAACTAATGCTTCATATTTTGCTACATTATTAGTGTAGTAGAATTGTAATCTATGGGCAGCAAAGTACGTCTTACCCATAGGACTGATGAGCTCGAAGCATGCTCCTACTCCTTGCTTGGATTTGGATCCATCAAAATGCAGCAAAACTTGGAGGGATGTTTTCCTTTGGATTTGATGGAGTATACATCTATTTCTAGCTACTTGCTTATTTTTGCATCCTTGGGCAGCTGTTTACATTCAGGTTGGCCTTGCTCTTGTTGCTCCTTTACAATTTCTTTCATACTGATCTGACCTTTTATGTGATCTACTGTTATTTGGCATAAACAACATTCAAACTCAGAATGGGTGACATCATGTACTCTGCACCAACTGGGCAGCAACAATTCTTCAAAATTCATCCTAGCCCCTAAATTGAGATGATCTTGCACACATTTCTGCATAAATTCTTGGAAGTCGTCAAACAACCCAAGGTGGTCATCCTCCTGGAACTCCTCATTATCAGACTCCACTAGAACTTCGATGTTGTTAGGAAGGGAAGTTAAATTAATGGGGGCCTCACATAGCACAAGGACCTTTTTCGCCTCTTCTTCTTCTTCTTGACCTTGGTAAGTAGTGGTAAATTAATTACCCAACTCTATCTATGCAAACAACACCTCATTCGTGTTATTGTACTCAGTGATCATGAATTTCATCCTAGGTTCTTGGTCAATGTGGATTTGATTAGGTAGCCCCTTCCATGGTAGCCATAAGTGGGAGTAGTCAGTTGCAACATAACCATAAAGAGCCTAAGTAAAGTCCCTCCCCAATATGATACCATAAGTCTTTGGGATGTCAGCAACCTGAATGTCAATGACCTATTGCACTCTTGGGTCAACTGCAACCTGCATAGGGATTCTATTCAATTCCCCTACTATATTCACCTCAATCTTATCAAGCTAAGTCACCTTTCATTTGGATGGCATCAGAGTTATTCCTAACGCCTGGCACATTGCAAGTGGCATGACATTAGCTGAGGCACCTGAATCTAGCAAGTAGTTGTGGAGATTTTTCTCAAATATACAGATTGTTAACAAGAAGGGAGGAGTCTCCAACCTTCCTTGAAATAGTCCCATGGAGACATCAACCTGGGATACTTGATCATTATCCTTGTCATTGTTTTCATCTCTTGTTTGTACTTAACTTTTCTCTTTGGTCAGAGGTTTGTCCAATGGCTGACTTGTACTAGTTTGTTGGTTTGCGAGCTGATTTGGATTCTTTCCTATGATTTCCCTGATCATAGGCTCATTATTTGAGGTGTCAAAGGAAAGTCTCTTTGTAGGTATCTCTTGAGTTGATTTTGATGGGGCAGTTCTATTAAGTGATCAAAAAAAGGCATTCCAGATAGCAAGTACCCTTTACAATTCAAAGGCTGATAGACTCACTTTGACTTTCTTTAGTTCTTCTACTACATATTCCCCCATTTTTTTGACTTCAGCCTCAAAGAAAGTGGGTTGGGCAGCATTAATGGTTTGGTTTTGAGTGAGATTGGGTTTCCTATTCCTATTAAAATATTGGGTAGGCACTTCAAGATAGGTCAGAATATTGCTAGCATTAGGATCAAGTGGGGTACTAAAATTATTAGGAGTGGTGGAGGTTGTGAAAGGACCACCAGCTTGTCTATTTCTTAAGTTGTAGGGCATGGCTCATTGGTGGAACATGTGAACCTCATCCTCACATTTCTCTTCTCCATCCTTAGGACCATTGTCTAATGAATCAAAGAGCTGAGATAGGGAGCTCTCGGTACTTACCTCTTTTGCTTCTCCTTCCTTGCATGTGGCTTCCTTCTCAGGTGATTTGTTGTCACTTTTGGGGAAAGGAGCTTGGTTGACCACCAACACTAAGGAATCATATGGCTCCGATGGAACAATAACTTTGCAACTCGCACCATCAACAATATTTTGGACCTCCACTTGAAAGATTTCTGCAGCAGTTTGGAACTCTGGGAAATCCAACTCAAAATTCCTATTCGTCTTATGAATTCGACACCATCTGGACAAGGCCACTTCAGCTAAGTAAACACCACTAGTTTATTTTTTTGTACCACCCGATTGGTCAAGAGGTGTGGGAACACCTCCATTGTTAGGCCTGGTGTTCCAAGTTCTATTTTTCCATTGTGAAGGTCTTCTTTCAAAGTTCTATCCTGAGTTCTGACCCCTCTCGTAGTTCTATCCCAAAGATGCACCAGAATCACAGTTGTCTCGATTGAGGTTAGATTGAATGCTTCTCCGATAAGCTTGAAGTTGGTTGTTTTGGTTCCTTAGATGGGTCATCTCGGTGGATAGCTTCTTCACTAATTTAGTCAACTTGTCAATCCGGTCCTTCTCTACATTATTTTGCGGAGGCACTGAATTTTGAAAGAAAATAGGCTATGACAAAGGTTGATTCTGTTGAGCAGCTAGGAATTCTGAGTTTTTCAAGTATGAAGGGACTTGAGATTGTTGGGTATAATTCTATTGATGTGAAGCCTACAAATAGTGAGGCACTAATGGAGCTTGATTCAGGGGCTACCCTGGGTGTGGCACTATCGGCAACTGAGGAACTTGGTTCAACATAGGCGTTTGATGAGCCAAGGCATGAGTGAGCCCTTGGATTTGATTAGGATTGGTGGCCAGCCCCAATGAGGGAAATGGACCTATAATGTGCTGCCCCAAGTCAGTGCTTTCCTTCACTGCTTCCGCATATGCATCTACCAATCTTGCAGGCGGTTGATGCATCCTCTTAAGCAAAGCAGACGTAATATTATCCAATGCAACATTGCATACCAACCTAACCGATGCATCATCAACTACATAGGGGGGTTTCAACTTCATGTAATCTCTATGAAATTTTTCATTAAGTGAGTTGATCGGTTCATTCACCTCCCTCCTTACAGACATGAATTGTTGGTATAACTCTATGGGGTTGACAAGAACCTTAAAATTTTGCAAGAATGTGTTCTTCATGATGTCCCAAGAAGTAATGGAGCCTATAGGTAGATGGATGTACCAATAGAATGCTTCATCCCCCAATGAGTAGGGGAAGAGCTACAAGCCACGTCTTTGTGTTTGATCTGCATATCCTTTAATGTTGTTTGGAAGATCTTGATGTGTTCTTCTATTGTTCTTTATGGATCACATAGATGAAACTTGGTACAAAATCCTTCTGAGTTCTTTGGCATGTCATGGTAGTCATTTAAGGAAAAATTGGATGGGATATTACCTAACCAAGCCATTGGGGGAAGTGGAGGTGGCAATGGTTGTGCTACAACAACTTGGGGCTGAAGTGGAGCAGCAGTTAGGACAGCGCCCTGTGAATGGAGTGTGAGGGTGAGGGAAGCACCTTGGATTTGGGAGGTGAAAGGCCTTAGGATCAATGACCACTAGAGCCTTCTTCTTTAGCTGCTACTCTAGCCATGCAGGGACCTCTGTTTGATGCTTTGGTGATTCACTATCACCTTCCTCTTCCTTCTCCTTCTAAGGTTCATCCTTTTCATCGCTAGGAACTTCCTCATCCCCCTATTCTTGCTCACCTGACTCCTCTTCTTGTAGGGATTTTCATTTTTTGAGATTTTTGATTTCTACATCCTTATTGGTTTTATCCCCTCCTAGTGTTGTCCCTTTATTCTTTGAATATTTGACACTTTTCTCTTCTATCTCCTCCTCTTCTTTATTTGTTTCTTCCTCCCTTTTGGGAGGCATTCCTTCTGGCATCATGCCCTTATCTTGACTAGTTTGTGGATGTTCTTCAATGATTTACACATCATCATTTGTACCCGCTTTCCCTTCCTTAGAGCAATGCTCCTCTAGGTGTGTCTCCTCATTTTTGTGTTCTTGGGGTAGCTCTTCGTTTGGATCCTAATTAGACATTTCAACTTTATAATGATCATCGAGCTTATCACTTCCTTCGCCCTTGGATGCTTGTTGTCCCTCTTCATCAGAAGCTACCTTATCGATATTTAGACTCAGCCTGCCCTTAGGATGCTCAAAATAATCATCTCTATCAAAGTCATTTGATTCTTCAGTGGTGTCCTTTGCAGCTTCTTTGGGTTATTTTGCATTGCGCCTCTCCATCTCTTCTTAAATCTACATTGTTGCTTCCATTTTTGGTGACTCAGTCGGCGATGGAGGGAGAGGCAAAGCGGCAACAAGTTGGGCCATTAATGAGTGGACCTTTGGGTCAAGGATTACCTCAGAGAACTTGATGGGTACATTTTTCATGTAGGTAGTGAAGGCATGCAACATAGTAGGTGGAGCCATGGTGGTTGTTAGAAAGGAAGGAGGTAAAGTGAAGAGAGTAGGTAGTGGAGGCGAGAGTGAGGAAGACAATAGTGAGGAAGTAGTGGAAGAGGAAGAGTCCAACACCATCATCGAGGCGGTCAGCGAGGCAGAGGTGAGGTGGATAGAGATGTCCATGGCGGGAAGTGATGAGATGGGAAAATCTCTAGAAGTAGAAGGTGGTGGAGTGGTGGTAGCAGCAGTAGCAGATGAAGGAACGAAAGTGGTGAGTGGTGGCAAACGAGGTCGCCCAAAATCTTCTTTCACTTCATGTTGAGGTTCCTTGTCTTGAATAGTTGGAATTTCAAGAACAAACGTCCCTATCCTCTTTTCCTTCTTTGATGATTGCCCCTCTGAAAATTTTTGGGAGTACACCTTTTTCTTGGGCTTGTGCTCGAGTGCATCTTTCCTTTTCTTGGATTTAGTAACAAGCGGGGACTTGGGAGCTTCTTCCGATGATCCTACAACAACGCCGCTATTAGTTGTACTTTTAAGCTCATCTTTGAGCTCTCCATACATCAATTTTGCACCTTGTGCTTGTAGTTGGGCTATTTTTCCATCAACCCACTATTTGGTTCTCTATTCAATATGGAGGGTGAGAATTTCTAGGTCAATGAACTCTTCCTCGGCCCAGTCAATAACTGGCAGTGGCATGTCAGCCAAGTCATTGTATCTTTCATCCATAATGTTGTCATCTTCAACAACCTGATCAAGCATAGGGAATAAATTAATAGTCTTCACGAATTGGGTTGTCATCCTCATGTAATGTCACATCCGAACCTATTTTTCATCACCATAGTTGGCCCATAAGTCTTCAATGTGAGTTTAGTGGGTGTATTGTTTCCCAAGCCATTTCTTCAACTTGCCATGGGGATCTATGTTTCCCTTGTCTGTGTGTAGGTCCAAGTTATACTTTTCCAACTCCTCTGAGTATTTTGCACATGGGGCAGCAGGGAAAGAGTACATTCCATGTTTGAAGGTTAGGGGATATGGAACCCCATCTCGGTGCTTGTTGCTCAGTAGGGTATGGGCAACCTGCAGTTGTCGAGTAAGCTCCAATAGAATGATCCTATCGTTGGGATAGTGTGGCAGCTAGTAGGGTTTTCCTAAGAACCCTTATGCTTAGATGTAGGTAAAATTTTGGAATTGGATGAATAGATATCCAAAACCCTTTATTACTGCCTTAGCACTATGTGTCACTCTTCTTTCAAAGTCTCCCCCAAGGTTCTGATAATGTGCCCAATGAAAGCATCATTCACTCCTCTATATTCCCTTTTGAAATTTTTGTACTGTAATTGGGGATGGAAATCATAGACCTTCACTTGTCCTTTCTTGGTTCCCAATGGCCCTAAATAGAATAACCCTTTTGTATGGTAATTTGACCACTAAGAGGTAGACCAAATATGAGGTCATGTAGAATTTGGAAGTCTTCTTCACTATCATCAATTGACCATGTAAATTATCGCTTATCATTTTCGCCCAGTGAAATTTGGCGGTACCCCAGAGGATTTCCTATATAAAGTAAAACATCCATTCCTCAAAGAATGTAGTAGTAGGGAGGCCCATCACTCTACTCAGGAGCGTGACTAGATCATGATATTCTTCGAAGAAGTCACTCCTGTATAATGTTTGAGGTACTTTGCTATCATTTCCTCTCTTGTCCTCTAACCAATTTTTATTGATCACCCCTTTACATCCCATAGAATCTTGTTTCTAGAGTTTCAAAGCAAATTCCTTTTCAACTTCCTCCATCTCATCAAATACTGCGATAGCAAATGTTTTACCAAAAGATTTGGCAAAAAAGTTAGCCAGTACCCTCCCATCTTTGGCGATTATCTTTCTGTTGTGAGAGTGATAGCACTCTCAGCAAGCCATTAACAGTTTTGGAGCAACGAGAATGGGAGGAAAGTTGGTTGCTTTTACAAGGCCTATCTTTTATCCTTAAGTTCTCTTCAGTGGTGGGGTTGACCATGACTCTCTACTTGAATTCATCTATATTCACATGCCCAAAGTTGGTGTCAGAAACTGTGTCCTAGTTGGACATAATCTTGGAAGTGCATTCTACCCCATGGAATTGGTACTTCATCTGTTTCTTTTCCTCTTTCCCTTGTCAACTTTCTCAACAGGCTTCTCCAATGGTGCCTCAGCAAGTTCCATAAATCCTACATAAAAAAGAGTGTAGTAAGTGTACTGATCGGTTAAGGAGATGAATGACAGTTGAATCCTACAAATTCATTGTTAGATCCATTTATACACTCTTAGAAAATCATGGCATCCATCATTATTTACCATTTGAAGCTCATTTGGGTCATTTGTGCAAATGCAAGTATGGAGATGCAGGTTTCCCCTTTGCAAAATTTGTTATGAAGAAAGTCATTAAGGAACCACGTTGGAGCCATGGAATCCCACAAACAACCACCCATAAGAGAATTTTTGCATTGTTTAATTGCAAGGTAAATCTTGGGTAAGGTCATTCAGTACGTGCGAAAATAAGTGATAGGGACCTTCAATTGTTTTCCTTTATCAAATTGGTCTTTCCTGGCTTATGCAAGTGTGAGGAGTGCAAGCACCATGGGGTAGAAAGCCCCCAAGTTTTGGTTGTATTAATAACAGCATTGGGTAGATAGCCTCCGCATGCAAAGTTCCACATGATGGAACCCGCATAGTCATTTTCCTATGTGGTTCGTTAAACTTATCTCAATTGGTATTTGCAGAGTCAGGTAGCGCTAGATCCAAGTGGTGGGTCGCTGTTAAGTTTTTGCTATCAAGGGACGGCTTTACGAAAACGAAGTTCCAACTATGGTGGCCTGCATGGGCGAACCCGCCTGAGTGGCCCGACAGTTCGCGTGTCACTTATGCATTTTTCGTATAGATGGCTTTGGCATGCTCAGAGTCCGCATGGAGTGAAAACGGGCTAGTCTCATCATTAAACAATAGCCTCAGAGCAACAACTCTTCACAAGGGGAAGTCCACATAGGCGAACCTGCAAGGGTCTCTCAAGTTTAAGGTTTTCATTAGCAAACTTTGAAGTTTTGGTCAAGGGGATTTTTAACTAGCGGAACCCGTGTAGCAGAAGGGTGTGGATGCTTGGTCGTTAAATGATGGCTACATGAAGGCAAACGTCTATGAAGGAAAACCCGCATGATCATCTGACTCAGAAGCTTATCCATTCAAGATTGAGTTGATGGAGATTTAGAGCTTGGGGAACATGCTACAGGAAGATAATTGAGTTTGTCATTTGGAACAGTGTTGAAGGGACAACTATCATCATGGGGCGGCCTGCCTGATCATGCCCGCCTAGGGATTTGGCTTATATTTATTACCAGGGGTGACGAATTTATACGTAGGGTCCATAGATCAAAAGGTTAGTGGAGTTTAGTCACTAAAGAATGGCATTTTCTACGCAAACCTCCCACGATGGAATCCCACAGGGTTGAACTTGCAAGGCAACGAATACTTTGCAAATTTTATAAAGCCACCCAAATTTTAAGCTTAAGGTGAATGCAGGATAGGGATAGTTGGTGGTTGTTGCGTTCTCACCATTGAGAAAAGGTTTTTAACGACAAAATCCCACATGAGAAAACACGTGAAAAACCCTAAGAACAACCTGCATTTTCAATAGGGTGTGAATGTGGAAATGAAGCACACGAGATCCCTAGTGTTTACTTTAAACGTTGTCCAAATTTTGGGTTCTAAAAGACAAAATGAGGGTTTGATAGATTCAAATTTAAACTAAAACCCTAGTTTCTTAGTTGCTTTGACAGTTTAAATGCCTGGTAAAAGAAAACAATGTGAACTCATACCTTGAAATCACATGAAAAACTGAAGCAAAACTGGTTCAAATCCACTAGGGAACTTTGCACATGCACATGGTCTTCTTTCTCTCCTCAAATTTGAACACTCCAAGTGAAAATGATAGGTGGGAGGTCACGTATATATAGCCAACCCACCATTAATTCCCACCATTAATTATCAATATAGTGGGACTGAGGTAGGTAGGGTTGCAAAAATCTGCACCATGTTGGATGTTAGGTTAAGAATCAAGTGACAGAGATGAATGTGTAGCCTGCCATGCGGGTGGACGTTAAGGGTTGGCCACTGCTTGGCAATGAAATGAAAGCGGCGGTCCGCATAAGGAGACCCACAGCTGCGGACCCGCCAAGGGCGATGGACACAATGATGGATAGAAGGTGGAATCTCGCATCTCAAGTCTCACATATGCTAGAAACTTAGTAAAATTTGAGGTAGTTGATTTGGTCAATGTAAGTTTGATGACTTTGAGGCATGTGGCCAATTTAGGCTCAAAAATAGGGGCACACAAAATGAGGCAAAATTGAAAATGACCCGGCGAGAGAAAAATGAAAGAGGGGGTCCCTGGTTTGAATGAGGCATGTGTGCTATAGGCACAACAATCCCTAATAGGTGGGTCATCTGATTGCTCATTTTTTCCCTCATCTATTTAATCTGATCCTTGATATGCTCTCTTGATGTGTAGTTGTTCTAGCTAGGAGTGAAGTGTTTCCACCTGGGTTCTAATTGTGCCATCCTTGTCTTGGGGAGGGTTGTAGGTATGTTCCACTTGTATTATCTGACTCTCCAATTGTGTTATTTGTTCTTTCAAAACTTTTGTAGTGGTTAGGCCATTATAAGTAGAATTGATAGATTACCCATGCTTTCATTATTATGTCCCCCAATCCTTTGATATTCTCCTCCAATTTGGAGTGTGTGGTGGCACACTTCTTTGTATACTCCTTTATTTTATTCCTTATGACCTCCTCTTGTGCTTCTTTCCTTATTGTATCCTTTGTAGCAGTCAAATCTCCTTGCAATATATCCACCAAATGTTTGATTTATTATGGCATGGGTAATGAAGTGTCCCATGACAGGTGGGGAATAACCTTTTATAGTGTCTCCACTACATCCTATAGCTACTCTATTGTACTAACATGATCATTCAATAGTTCCTCTCTTGCAATGGTGTGTAGAATGTCTCCTAGCTAAATCTTATGTAGTGGAAATATGCTAGACAAATCTACTTGTGATACCACCAATAGCACTTTTAGAAGTTACAGTGATGGCATTGGTTGGATTTGTTGTTGGTTTTCTAGAAAAAATTTAATGGAGGAGTTGATGTGAGGTTGGTTGTATCATCAGTGAATGAGTAGATCTCTCTTCCTATAACTACTTCTAGTATTTCTTTGGTGAATGGGGTGGGAAAGGGGTCATGTATACAAGCTTTATTAATTCCTGAAAATATATGCAAATTCTTATCTCTCTATTGTTCTAGTTTTGGAAAACCTTGGGGTTTATCTAATCTGCATCCTCTACTAGTTTAATAATTCCAACAAATGATATTTTTTCTATCTCTATTTTGACTTTTATCTTCATATTTAGATTTAGTCTATAAGGTCTTTTGTGGACTAGTTTAACTCCTACCTTCAGTTGGATAATTTTCATCATTCCTACCTCTTCTTTAATCCCTTTCATTTTGTGAAAGTTCTAGGGAATAAATCATAAAATTATGAGAGGGATTTTATTGTCTATGCTACTACCTTTTCATCCCAATAGTCCCCTATCCTTTCCATATTGGGCTCTCCTTCTATTACAATATTTTCTTGTCCCAATTGGATGGGACTATTATAATCTTTTTTCTTAGGTTTGGTAGATTCTTCTATTTCTCTTTCTCCTTGGTCTATTTTAATTTGTAAAACACGTTCTTCTTCATCATTTTGTGTCACACAACAATTTTTTTGTGCTCCAGATGATTCTTTTTCTAACCATTTAAATGTATTCTCATATACCTTCTTCTTTAGCTGGCAAAGAGGAAGGTTTTGGTACCGCTATCTCCTGATACTCTTCCAGTCTAAATATAATTTCCTTCATCTTGGCTAATGTGTTATTTATCTGGGGGTTTTCATTGTAGAAGGAAAAATTATGGAGGAAGTTTGTTGTTACTTCATCCCATATTTTGGTTTCTCCATGTCTCTCTTGGTCAATGTACCAGGTTTTTGCTAGGGGTTTTAACTTCCAATGGAATAGTTGTATGTATCTTCTTTCATCATACTCATATCCTTCTTCCCAGTAGTGTATACATATGTCTATATGATTTTGTGATAAGATATCTCCTTCATAGGTGTGTATGTCCTCATAGTCTCCTACTTCTAGTAGATACCTTGATTTTATTAGTTTTAAAATTTTCTCATATTATAATAGTCTATTTGTGTGTTTTGTACTAGCATGCAGTAATGCAAGTGAGGGTATGTGATAGGATATCAAGTCTATGATCTTTTCTTGTAAATATTTGTTCTATTTGTGAGATGTATGCTAGTAAATCTCCTACTCCAAAATATTTAGGTTACTTAATGTGTGGGATTCCACATGAGATATGATGGAAATTGTGGGGTGCTTTGGTATTGTTCTATTTTTCATTTCCTCTACTAGCAGCACTATCATATGGTATGTTGTTTGCAAGTGATTCTTCTCTTGGCATCTTCCTAATCATAAATATCCTTCTAGAGCCAAAAATCCAGCAAGAATATACTTTTAGTTCATCTTTTATCCATGCTTCTAGTATAATCTCACTATCTGTGCTCCCATTAGTTTCATCTATTTCTAGTTCCCCTTTTGAGTTGGGTTCTTCCCAGATTTTAGTTGTAAGTAGTGTTGTCACCAAAGTGTGCACCCTTACAGAGTTGATAGAATCACTCATACACCTTGTGAAACATGGGATGATATCCTTTACTGTGGGCTCAGATGGTGGAGATCAACCTCCAAAGAGGGTTGGTTCCCTTGAGACTTCACCTAATCTAATCTATGCTATTGTTGCTTGAACAGAAAAGAGAAATAAAATATAGAATGAAACCTAAACTCTAATAAGGTGATGCACCAATATTCTTTAAGACCTAGACACAACTGCTTTTGCACACACAATTGATCAATGATAAGACTATTTTATGCACAAATCAGAGGTTTTATATGCCCATGCATCAATATTTTATAAGAAGGTTATGATATTCACAATCTTAGAAGGAAAACCTATTATCGCTTCACAACTTTGGACTGTTTGCATCATTTACACAACCTACAACCTGCAATAATGCATATATCTTTTGCCTAAAGATGTTGATAATGAGACACAACATCAAGGATTATCACATACCTCACAATAAATTGTATCAATCATTCAATTACACATAATAAAATGGATTCTAAGGGGGCTACAAATTCTTAAATTTATTGATTTGGTTACATACAAATTTTCAAGCTTGAAAATGGAGTTACATTTTTGCTCTAGCTTGAAAGAACCTTCAAGAAAGTTACAATACAATGCTAAGAGATAGAAGAACTAGAGGAAAAATGCCCTTAGTCTTGATTTTATGTTGCTCAACAACTTTCCTGATAATAATATCATGTGTTTGCATCAACTTGTTGGATCAAACTTCTTAGGCATCAAAAATTATCATCCCTACTTTACAACCCCTCAAAGTGATACAAAAAGGTGTGAGTGAAGAAAAATTCATACTTTGACCTTGTCCATCAACTATGACTCTTTAAAAATCTCCTAGATGCCTTCCACTACCTTAAACTAGGTCAAAATTTCCCTTTATTCTCTCAACTTGTTGGATAGATCATTCAACCTCCTCCTAGATACTTGCAACTATTCATAAATCCTTCAACTGTTAATAAAGCATGTGGAGAATGATTGGAAATGATTAAATTCCCTAGGAGAGTGTGGGAGATCTTCAAGGATTGAATATTTCCACTTCTCTTCATTATGAGTGGCTTCTCATGACAGTTTATGAGATGTCTTAGTTCATGATCAGTCTATTGTTTTACTTGTTCAATGTGACATCAGGAAATAAACCCCTTGTCATGTTACTTATACTTGATATCATAGATGACTACTCTTTCCTTGATCATCTCCTAATTATTAAATATTAACATTGCCTTAGAGAGACTTACATCTATTCCATTTACCTTTAGCAGTAGTCTACCTCTCTATAGTCCATTTCCAACTGTCATCATAATACTCTTGAGAAGTTTTGTCAGACAGCTAAAAAAGTTAAATTGAGTATGCACTTTATGGCATGTAATACTTAATTACTTTTTAGACTTCTCGCATATCATTCCATAAGTGCAACACATTTTTCAACATTAATTTCTTCAATATAGCCTCTTTTTTGTGCCATCTATAGACTCTTGCTCTTAGACAATGATATGTAGTGTCTTGTGTATATCTCTTGTCATGCCCTTAGTATCATCTCATACATAGAAATAGCCACCTTGAGCAATTAGACTCTAGTTTTGTCTAATGTTTCCACAACTATTGACCATTTTCAAGAGGTTATGACACAAAAGGATTGTCTACTATCATGCTCCAACAAACCTCCCTCTTAACCTCTTTGATGGAATTTCTCCTGTCCTATCGTATCTATCTTTTGTAGCTACATACTGGTGCAGGAGCACTTAGTGATTGCATGCCTCCATGAGGCAATCTTACTAAATTTGGTTTAGCTTTAGTTTCTAGTCTTAATTGAGTCTAATAAGGTCATAATAGACCATGTGTGATGTATTTGGAGTCATTTGAGTTCATTTTTTCATATTTTGCAATATTGTCAAAATGTTGTCATGAAAAGTTGCAAAAAAGTGCAAAATTACAAAAAATAGGAATATGAAGGGTCAAGTAGTTAGGGAGTCAGTTGTAGCCATTTTTTTTTTTTTCTGGTGTAAAAGTTTAAATATTATTTTAGAACCTCAAGGGAGAGTTTAGAGACTTGTATATGAAGATAAATCAATAAGAAACCCCTGTTTACATTAAAAATTATGTGTTTTTACTGGAAATTCACTGCTACAAGGCCCCTGTACAGTTCCATACTGTGGGGTATTGGACTATGGTGCATTAAATTTGATAGGGGAATATGTTAACTTCATTTTGGTTTCAGTATGATTGGTTTTTATTGAATTTGAAGTGATTTCTAAGCCTTTTTCTAAGAACAATAAAAAAACCCTATAGTTGAGGGTTTGACAGAGTATTGTTGGAATTTGAGCCATTCCACCCAATGTAATTGGTTTAAAATTGGTGGAAGGGCACTCTTAGATGTAGGTTTTTATTCAATGAAGTTTTCATGAGCAGGGAAGGTGGGTTGCTAAATATGGAGTGATGCCCTAGTTCTTATTCTTCATGGTTTTTGGTGAAAATTGATGCCTTGGAGTAGGTTTTGATAGAAAGACTGGTAGAAACCCATTATAAATGATGTAATAGGCTTGTGTAGACTTCATATGGAGTTTTTGATGTGTCCATGAAGTGGTTTGAGGTTGGGAGAGTGGAGATTCAATATACCCCTGTATGAGCATGCTTAAGATGGCTTAAGTGAGGGTTTTGTATTTGAATGAACTTATGGTGTTTTCTCTTGATAAAATTTGTGGATTCAGTCTATTTAGGACCTATTGAGAGCATTGAAACTAGGTTTGGTGATTTGGGAGAAGGATTTCACAGAGTCACCTTGAAAAATAGGCCTAATTGAGCCTTGTTGTTATAGGACAGTCATTCTTAGAAGGAAAATTTTCAAAGTAAGCCTATTTGATTTCTTGATATGTTTAAGAAGGCCTTAATGGGTCCTTGAAATTGTATTATGTTTTTGGAGATTCAAATTGGTTGGAGAATCATGCCTTTTTTTGTTTTGTGGAATACTACTAGCCAATGAACCTATTATGAGCGAATATTTAGGGAAATGAAAGATCAAAGTTATTGAAGACCCTTCTTGGTTTGATTTAGTCATTTTTATGATGTTTAAGGTGGTTTGAGGATTCAGTAAGAGGTTTTGTGCCCTGATTATAGTTTTGGGTGTTTTGAGTCAAGTGCTTTGTGAAGGGAATGATGATTCAAAGGTGGATGAATAAGCAAGAATTGTTTGAGTTTGGTGAGATTGTAATTGCTTGAGGGATTTCCCCCCTACTCTGCATCACATACATATAACTATCTTTAAAACTTATATTACCAATGGAATTTACAAATTGAGGCTTCCCATTATCATCAATCTTATGAGCTTCATCTTTGAGATTTTACCTTCAAGGTTGTCCTAGCCTGAAAATTATTTGCTTGTTAACCATATACTATTATCCTTCAATGATACGTGTCTTCATGTTTACTATTCCTTTTATGTGGTATTTTATGCTCCTAAGGACTATCCCTTATTCACTTTGATAAGGACTATCATGTCCTTTTGTGTGCTATCATGATCTTGCTCTAGATCTCACTATCCTTTGTCACAGTAGTTTTCTCAATTTATAATCTTGCTCAATGTCTCTATGGAATTTGAGAGTATAGGTCTAGAAATCTAGGCAGTGAATCAAAGACCTTTAAACTTCCTGCTTTAGGACCTTTCAACCAGTACCTATCCCATAATTTTTGGCTTCTAAAACAAGGAGTAAGGACAAATATTTTCTCATTGCAACTTCATTTGCAAAATTGAGATTCTTCATCATAACTTCTTTGAGAATTTTGTGGTAAGGTATCTAGATCAACTAATTCCTAAGGTGAAAATGAAAACATATTCTCACAGGTTCACCATAATACCTATGGCAGCCTACTATCTCCACATATCATATAACTGCTAGTATATTTTCGATTGAAAATCCTTAAGGACATATACCAGTCATGATTTTCCTTGGTCCCCCTCATCAAGGGTTAATAAGATGTTCTTATGACTACCCTTCCAATGTGGAATCAGTATCATACATCTGATCATGCTTTGATTCTATTCATTTGGTTGTCATATGAAATTTCTCCTATGTATAGGCCTATATAATAATAGGTGAATTGCCCTTTAAAAATTCTTATCATACCTATTTTAGAATCACTTTCACCATTATGTCACTACCCTTGTCTTTCTCGAGCTCTTATCACTATCCATGCATTAACTTCCTTTTCTCTCAAATGATTTGAAACTACCTATTGATGGGTGTTTTTGCACACTTTTTCAACACAGGCAATGCATAGGCGCACTACCTCTCTTGAAAGGAAATTTCCAACAACAAGTTGTTGAAAATCACCCCAAGGTCTCTCGGGTGTCAGGTCTTGACAGTGCTCAGAATATCTTAGTTGTTTGATGTGATTTGCTAGAATCACAAGGTGGACTTACAGATGAGTTACGAAGTGAGGGGAGTTGGGTTTGCAAATGGAGTTCTTAAGGTACAAAAATTGTTGCTCAGTTGTTGCAGGTTCAACTAGCAGTCTAGAACTCCATTTCATCATCAAATTTGCCTTTACAATGTGCAATGAACCTTGCCTACAATTACTACTTAAAAAAAAGGAAAAAGGGCAGGGAAGAGAGAAAGTTCTTTGATCTGAAACTACGAATGAACAATGAACATGGAGGCTGCCACAGTAGAAAAACTCCCTAAACTGGGTTTTACTTGGCCAAGAGGAACCTATAGTTGCACAAAACTAGTACAATCTTCTAAGGACTATAGATTTTCATATTACACACACACACACATCATGCACATGTAATTGAACTAAGTTGCAACAATGAAGTAAAGAGCTCAGAATAGCTTTACAAAGTGACTCATCATCAATGAACCACAAAAAGCATGAGCTAGAAACTCATCAAATACTGAAACAACAATCACCATCACCACTTCCATTCAAGCAACTAACAACTAAACTAAAAAGGGAAGTAGAACCATGCATGCATAATGAAGAAACACAAGAGAAACATCCATAAATCATGCAATGTAGCTCTCTATTTCTACATAATTCCTTTACAACAGCTCTCCAACCCTTTACAAATGTGGGGCAAGCCCCTATTTATAGTTTTCCAAAGCCCAAATGAAGGGCTAGGATTGATTCAAAATGAGTGGCTTAGATTTTCTTACATTAGGGCTTCACCTACCCCCTATTATCCAACAATTTAAAATACATCTTTTGTCTTTTCCCTATTTTGTCATCTAGTGCTCAGGTGTTGTAGCAATTTCATCATTTAGCTGATTGCCCTTTCACTATAGTTGAAATTGTTGGAAGGTTGTTCTTTTCTTGATGCGTTCGTAGTATTGTCCATTAGATCAAATAGGCTCGTTGACGACTGGCATCAATGGATTTGTTGCCCCTAATTCGGGCAGACAGCTCCATTATGCTTTCTTCAAGACCACCCCCTTGCATTTTTTTCATTGAATCCTTTGACATAAGCTTGCTTCTAATCCCAACTTTGTTGATGGGTGCTATGAGGAAAGGTGGATATAAAATGAATGGTGATGAGAGTTATGTGCTTTTCTTTGTTCAACTTTCTCAATGGGTCTCCACGACGGACCCATAGTAGGCTTTTTGAATCCTGCATACATGAAGTGTCGTAAGTGATTTCATACACAAATTAAGACAAACGTTAGTCAAACCTTGCAAACTCCTTGTTAGATCCATCCATGCATCATCAAAAGATCATAATATTCGTCATTGGAGCTCATTTGGACCATAAAAATTAATGTGCACTCAGGGGTGTGGGTGCCAAGTCAAATGACAGATGAAAGGCAGAAGGAAGGTCGACAGCGAATGGCAAATAGCATTCCCCAAGGGAAGTTCCTGGACCTCACAAAACTTAGCAAAACCAATATTTTTAATTATAGCACATGGGAAAAGGGGAAGAAAGAGTTCCAAGACATACTTCCTCAAGATTTGACTCATTTGAAAAAATGGAAGCTTAGAAGGGGAAAGTCGGAGGGTCACCGCCCTTTGAAAAGACAATGAGCACCCGACAGCCTAGAAGGAAAGTCCCAGACGGCGACGGAGGGACGAAGTCCCGGAAACGGCCACAAAGGGGGTCGGGTTCTAAAAGTCAGAACGTCGGGGGCCGACAAAAGGTCAAAATGGCCAAGGAGGGATGGAGTCCCGGAAACAGCCACAGAGAGGTTGGGTCCCTGAAGGCAGAACGTCGAGGGCCGACGAAAGGTCAAAATGGCCAAGGAGGGACAAAGTTTCAGAAATGGCCACGGAGGGGCTGGGTCCTAGAAGGCGGAACGTCAGGGGCCAACGGAATGTCAAAATGGCCAAAGAGGGACAGAGTCCCAAAAAACACCACGGAGGGGCCGGGTCTCGGAAGGCGGAACGCCGGGGGCCGATGGAAGGTCAAAACGGCCAAGGAGGGACGGAGTCCCGAAAATGGCCACGGAGGGGCCGGGTCCCGGAAGGCGGAACGTCAAGGGCCGATGGAAGGTCAAAATGACCAAGGAGGGACAGAGTCCCAGAAACAACCATGGAGGGGTCGAGTCCCAGAAGGCAGAACGTCAGGGGCTGATGGAAGGTCAAAACAGCCAAGGAGGGACGAAGTCCCAAAAACGGCCATGGAGGGGTCAGGTCCCGGAAGGCAGAACATCGAGGGCCGACGCAAGGTCAAAATGACCAAGGAGGGATGGAGTCTCAAAAATAGCCATGAACGAGCCGGGTCCCGGAAGGCAAAACGTTGAGGGCCGACAAAAGGTCAAAACAGCCAAGGAGGGACAGTCCTAGAAATGGCCACGGAGGGGCTGGGTCCCAGAAGGCGGAATGCCGGGGGCCGACGGAAGGTCAAAACGGCTAAGGAGGGACGGAGTCCAGGAAACAGCCACAGAGGGGTCAGGTCCTGGAAGGTGGAACACCAGGGGTTGACGGAAGATCAAAATGGCTAAGGGACGGAGTGCCGGAAATGGCCATGGAGGGGCTGGGTCCTAGAAGGTGGAACACCGGGGGCCGACGGAAGGTCAAAACGGCCAAGGAGGAACAGAGTCCCGAAAACGACCACAGACGGGCTGAGTCCCGGAATGAAATTTTTGGAACTTCCTAAAACTTAACAAAACCTTGGAAATTCACTTAGGCACCACAAAAACAACCCAAATCCACAGGAAACTTGTCCCCAAAGTCAAAAATGAAGGAAAAAGAAAATAGAGGGAGTAGGGAAATCCAGCCAAGGAAATCTGGTAGGGTGGACCCGGAGGACCCGAAGGACTTAGAAAATTTTGTGGGGTGAAAGATGGTCAACTTGAAATGATACTATGAGGCTCATTGACCATTTTAGATGCCAAAATTAGGGGCACACAAAATGAGGCAACAACACAAAACGACCCAAGGCAACAGGAAGAGAGGATCCCCATTCCAAACAAGGCATGTGTGCAAAACATGCACAACAAATGGTGACTTGCTAGGGAAATGCTTCAGAGCATTTTTATGACAAACTAGAATCACAAACCCATAATCTCTGGTTCTGACCTTCACACTAGGGAAAACAAATCAAACGCTCAACCAAAGGATCAAAACCACTAGCCAACCCAACCTTCAATATGCTAAAAATCCAAGTGTGTGCAGTTGCGTTAATTCCCATCCTTTAGTTGCTACAAGAACCCAAGTTCTGTCAAGTTAAGCTACATAGTTTATTCTAACTCCAAAAGCATATGGGACATTGCCTTGCTACCAGTCAAGCATCCATAGCCCTGACAAGGTTTTCGATGTGATTCTCCCAAACATTGCTCTACTGCCAGCCAGGCATCCATAGCCTCGGTAGAGTTGCTCGAATACCCCTGAAAAGTTGAATTTTCTCTTTCTTTTAATTTTCAATGTTTTTCTTTCTTTCTTTCTTTTCTCTTTTCTGCTTTTTTATTTCAACCCGCAAGCATTGAATCTCGCACTCAGGGCTGAGAATCATAGTGGCGTTGGAGCAGAATTTTAGATTTTTCACTTAACTAGACTTCACAAAAGGCCCTACAGTGACCATTGGATTCTTAAGATGTGTAAGAGCTATAAATTTCAGAATATGTTAGAGTCGAACTAAACCAACAACTTATCCTCTTTGAATCAAAGACCCATATCACTTGACACTAACAGAAGACCTTCACCATCCACTCTGAAGACTTGATTAGAGTTTAACAAAGAAATATGTAGAAAAACCCTAGGCGATAAGTATATTCATTGTATGCACAGATGTGCCCAACCAAAGCAGAGGGACCCCGAGCAAAGCAACAACAAAATAGAAGAAAAGTGAACGGAAAGCGCACATCAAAATGAACCAAAGCGGGACAAGGAAAGAAAACAATGAAGAAACTACTCTTAAAGCAAGCAACCTACAACAAACCAACTAACCTAAGGAAAGCAAGAAAGTGGAGTATTTACAGGAAACCTACACTACTCAAAATGGGCTATGTACAAAGATATTTACAAAGCACTATGTTTAGGTAGGGCAAGTTGACATTAACATTCATTGGATTTCGCAGTGCATGCACAAACAAATGGGTGATTGTTGTAGTTCTTAACCATGCAGATTTATCTTTATACTAAAAAAGAAGAAGTTTATCATCACAACATTCAAATTCAATCATGTCATCATGTAAAATCAGCAATTGAGGTGATTCGTTGAACCCATGGTTAATCCATAAACATGTTTTCCTTCCCTCATTACCATAATCAAAATGAAACATGCAACTATAAGTATTCATAGGATTAAGGAAGGATAGAACCTAGATGTTGTCATGTAGATGTGGTAGCGTTGGACAGTCGAGAGCAAGCATAGCATCGTTGACAGGTGCATTGGCCGCTTCGGATGGAGGCACCGCGTGGTACAACATTTCATGCATCAAGTCTACATAAGGCAGGGAGAATGGGGCAACAAGCACTTCTTCCAGGTCTTGCATGGGATCGAAAATCCCTATCAACTATTCTTCAAGAAGATAGACTTCATCTCGTTGATCTTTTACAAACCTGGCATCCACTTGATTGTTGTCCTCAAAAGGCATCACGTTGTCCCACTTCCTTTCCCAAGTTTTCCCCCTATTTATGTGGTGTTCAATGTCATGGTACAATGACACAGATGAATTTTTCCTATTGCAGCTCCCTGAATGTGAATGGGAAACAACAATGACCATGGTGGAAGGGTTCCAAGTTGCATCTTGTAGTTGGTCGGGTGCTTCATCTCTGTGGGAAGTTGTTGGAACACCCCCACCTTTATCTTCTTCCTTTTGTATTGCATGTGTCTCATCAGGATGTTCGATCACTTCACCTTGGTTGCTGCCACTATAAATGGAGAAGGAACCCCCATCCCACTCTAGGGGCTCTAGTGTTTCATCAATAGGAGATTCAGGTGCTATGTCTTCATTGCTGCCAATAATGTACTCATCTGCTGTGTTGATATACCCTTGTGGCATGGTTCCAAGTGGAAGGAAAATAGGAAGAGACACTGGTCAGTCAAGGGGATCAATGTATGTTGAGCGATCCACCCCTGAAAGTCTTCTATAAATCCTTTCATCCATCGCGTACAAATGCTCTACATGGGAAAAGGACCTTGGATGACTATTGGACAGCATTGCCATCTACTCCACTCCGTCATTCAGAAGCTCGAGACTGCTTTGCTGTCCTTCTTCCTTAAAAGTTGTCCTAATGCCTTCTTGAGGACTGCCTTCAGCTAGGTTGTCACTTGGCTCAGGCTCTTGATCCTCACATTCCATCCTTGAAGCAACTACAAGAAGTGGTGTGCTTGGCTACCTTGCTTGTTCTTTGACTTGCTTGATGGCTTCTCGACACAATCTGCATGTGAACTTTGAGTGTGATGAATCATAAAGTCTGTACCAATTCAACAGTAGTAGCACCTCCAAATACACTTGGTATTTCAGCTCTAACAAATCCTTTGCTAATCTGGAGATGAGTTGGTCATATCTTTCTGCTACTGGGTCCTCATCATCACTTGAAAAAGAAGCTTGATGGTAGAAAGTCATGGCGAGTGGTTGTTCCCACTCCTCCAAATCTACATTTTTATATCCTCGATCACTGTCGATTATGAAAGAGAGGTCTCTTAATCTTATTTCACTTATGCCTTCATCATCATTTTCTTTCTTTGCAAGGTTGTCATCCCTTTCCTCTTGCTAATTTTCAGTGTCTGCGTTGGCTATCCTAGCATATGTTACTGCAAAGTTCGTTGATTCATCGTCAACTTCCAATGGCTCTTCCTCTAGACTGGGGTACTACTCTTTGCTAGTAGAGGAAAGGCTTTCCAACTCCCTTCCAACTGTATTTTCATCATAGCTCTCAGCTGTCTTACGAGAATAAACTTCTTCCTTTTCATTTTCAGCTTCAATGTTCATTGTCCCAACACTAGTTTGTGTTGAATCCCTTGGTTCCTCTTCGATGTGTTGTCCTCTGGATGTTGAAAGCTCTTTGGCCTCATGGGGTGACTCGTCCTCCTTGACAGTTGGTTGCTCCAATTCGTTCGAACAACCCTTGGCTTGAGCGATGATGTTTGTGCATGACGAGCAAGTAAATTTTGAATGTGGTGCATTGTGAAATTTGCACCAGCTTGACATTAGTACCTCCTCCAATTTTAATCCATCTTTGTTGCCCAAACAATCTTGGATCAGCTCCTTGAATGCCTTGGCTACCACGATTTTCAATTCTTCCTCTAAGTCTGCAAGGGCTAAAGGTAGATAGATTTCCTAGAAGGGGATTTCTACATGCAAGACCCTTTCAATTTTGCTCAAAAAAGTTAGACACTCCAACTCGTTGTGCCTGCGAGTGCAATGGATCCGACATCTATCTACCAACGTGAATTGTTGCAATGGATTCTTCAGTCTCTTGTTCAAATCTACATGTAGCTGAGTGATGTTGATTTGTGTGTGCTGCTCCATTTTGACTCAACTTCTTTTGCCTTCAAATTTTTTTGATTTTATGTTTTAGCATTAAAAGAGATCTCTTTATCTCAGATTTGTTCTTTTGAGAGTGCTCTTTTCAACTTCCAACTTTTAGCTTTGTAACCTCAACATCTCATTCCATCCTTCTAGCGCCAGTTCTATTGATGAGTGTTTTTGCACACTTTCTCAACACAAGCAGTGCATAGGCGCACTACCTCTCTTGAAAGGAAATTTCCAACAACAAGTTGTTCAAAATCACCCCAAGGTCTCTTGGGTGTCAGGTCTTGACAGTGCTTGGAATATCTCAGTTGTTTGATGTGATTTGTTGGAATCACAAAGCAGACTTACGGATGAGTTACGAAGCGAGGGGAGTTGGGTTTACAAATGGAGTTCTTAAGGTGCAAAAATTGTTGCTTAGTTGCTGTAGGTTCAACTAGTGGTCTAGAACTCCATTTCATCATCAAATTTGGCTTTACAATGTGCAATGAACCTTGCCTATAGTTACTACATAAAAAAAAGGAAAAAGGGTAGGGAAGAGAGGAAGTTTCCAGATCTGAAACTATGAATGAACAGTGATCATGGAGGCTGCCACAGTAGACAAACTCCCTAAACTAGGTTTTGCTTGGCCAAGAGGAATCTACAGTTGCACAAAACCAGTACAATCTTCTAAGGAATGCAAATTTTCATATTACACTCACACACATCATGCACATGTAATTGAACTAAGTTGCAACAATGAAGTAAAGAGCTCAGACTAGCTTTACAAAGCGACTCATCATTAATGAACCACAAAAAGTATGAGCTGGAAACTCTTCAAATACTGAAACAACAATCACCATCACCACTTCCATTCAAGCAACTAACAACTAAACTAAAAATGGAAGTAGAACCATGCATACATAATGAAGAAACACAAGAGAAACATCCATAAATCATGCAATGTAGCTCTCTATTGCTACAAAATTCCTTTACAACAGCTCTCCAACCCTTTACAAATGAGGGGAAAGCCCCTATTTATAGTTTTCCAAAGCCCAAATGAATGGCTAGGATTGATTCAAAATGAGTGGCTTAGATTTGCTTACATTAGGGCTTCACCTACCCCCTATTATCCAACAATTTAAAATACATCTTTTGTCTTTTTCCTATTTTGTCATCTAGTGCTCAAGTGCTATAGCAATTTCATCATTTAGCTGATTACCCTTTTCACTGTAGTTGAAACTGTCGAAAGGTTGCTCTTTTCTTGATGTGTTCGCAACATTTTCCATTGGATCAAACAAGCTTGTCAATGATTGGCATCAATGGATTTGTTGCCCTTGATTCGGGCAGACAACTCCCTTATGCTTTCTTCAAGACCACCCCCTTGCATTTTTGTCACTAACTCCTTTGACATAGGCTTGCTTCTAATGCCAGCTCTATTGATGGGTGCTATGAGGAAAGGTGGATATAAAATGAATGGTGATAGGATCTATGTGATTTTCTTTGTTCAACTTTCTCAATGGGTCTCCCCGACGGACCTACGGTAGGATTTTTGAATCTTGCATACATGAAGTGTCATAAGTGCTTTCATACACAAATCAAGACAAATGTTAGTCAAACCTTGCAAAATCCTTGTTAGATCCATCCATGCATCATCAAAAGATCATAATATTCGTCATTGGAGCTCATTTGGACCATAAACATTAATGCACGCTCAGGGGTGTGGGCACCAAGTCAAATGACAGATGAAAGGCATAAGGAAGGTGGACAATGAATGGTGGACAACGTTCCCCAAGGGAAGTTCTCAGACCTCGCAAAACTTAGCAAAACCAAGATTTTCAATTATAGTGCATGGAAAAAGGGGAAGAAAGAGAGCCAAGACATACTTCCTCAAGATTTGACTCATTTGAAAAAAGTGAAAGCTTGGAAGGGGAAAGCCGGACGGTCATGACCCTTTGAAACAACAATGAGCACCTAGCGGCTTGGAAGGAAAGTCCTGGATGGTGACGAAGGGACAAAGTCCTATAAACGGCCACGGAGTGGCCGGGTTCTAGAAACCGAAATGTCAAGGGCCGACGAAAGATCAAAACAGCCAAGGAGAGACAAAGTCCCAGAAATGGCCACAGAGGGGTCAGGTCTCGGAAGGCGGAATGTCGGGGGCCAATGGAAGGTCAAAACAGCCAAGGAGGGACGAAGTCCTAGAAACGGCCACAGAGGGGCAGGTTCCCAGAAGGTGGAACGTCGGGGGCCGACGGAAGGTCAAAACGACCAAGGAGGGACAAAGTCCTGGAAACAACCATGGAGGGGCCGGGTCCTGGAAGGTGGAACTTCGGGGGCCAACAGAAGGTCAAAATGGCCAAGGAGGGATGGAGTCCCGGAAACGGCCACAGAGGGGCTGGGTCCTGGAAGGCGGAACATCGAGGGCCAATGGAAGGTCAAAATGGCCAAGGAGGGACGAAGTCCCGAAAACGGCAACGGAGGGGTGGGGTCCCGGAAGGCAAAACATCGAGGGCCTACAAGAGGTCAAAATGGCCAAGGAGGGATGAAGTCTCATAAACAGCCACGGAGGGGCTGGGTCTCGGAAGGCGGAACACTGAGGGCCGACGGAAGGTCAAAACGGCCACAGAGGGACCAGGTCCCAGAAGGCGGAACGTTGGGGGCCGATGGAATGTCAAAATGGCCAAGGAGGGGCCAGGTCTTGGAAGGTGGAACGTCGAGGGCCGACGAAAGGTCAAAACAGCTAAGGAGGGACAAAGTCCCAGAAACGACCATGGAGGGGCCAGGTCTTGGAAGGCAGTTAGCTGAGGTCCCACAGAAGGTCAAAATGGCCAAGGAGGGACAAAGTCCTGGAAATGGCCATGGAGGGGTCGGGTCCCGGAAGGCAAAATTTCAGGGGCCAACGAAAGGTCAAAGCGGCCAAGGAGGGACGGAGTCTCAGAAACAGCCATGGAGGGGCCAAGTCCCGAAATGAAATTTTCAAAACTTCCTAAAACTTAACAAAACCTTGGTAGTTCACTTAGGCACCCAAAAAAATCCCAAATCCATAGGAAACTTGTCCCCAAAGTCAAAAATGAAGGAAAAAGCGAATCAAGCGAGTAGGGAAATCCAACCAAGGAAATCTAGTAGGGCAGACCCGGAGGACCAGAAGGACTTAGAAAATTTTGTGGGGTGAAATATGGTCAACTTGAAATGATACTGTGAGGCTCGCTGACCATTTTAGATGCCAAAATTGGGGGCACGCAAAATGAGGAAATGACACAAAATGACGCAACAAGGCAATAGGAAGAGAGGGTCCCCGTTCTGAATGGGGCGTGTGTGCAAAACATGCACAAAAAATGGTGACTCACTGGGGAAATGCTCCAGAGCATTTTGATGACAAACTGGAATCACAAACCCATAATCTCTGGTTCTGACCTTGACGCTAGGGAAAAAAAACTAGACGCTCAACCAAAGGATCAAAACCACTAGCCAACCCAACCTTCAATATGCTAAAAATCCAAGTGTGTGTAGTTGCGTTAATTCTCATCCTTCAGTTGCTACATGAACCCAAGCTTTGTCAAGTTAAGCTACGTAGTTTATTCTAACTCCAAAAGAATCTGGGACATTGCCTCGCCACCAATTAGGCATCCATAGCCCCGACAAGGTTGTCGCTGTGATTCTCACGAACATTGCTCTACTGCCAGTCAGGTGTCCATATCCCTAGTAGAGTTGCTCGAATACCCCTGAAAAGTTGAATTTTCTCTTTCTTTTAATTTTCAATGTTTTTCTTTCTTTCTTTCTTTTCTCTTTTCAGCTCTTTTATTTCAACCCGCAAGCATTGAAGCTTGTGCTCAGGGCTAAGAATCACAGTGGTGTTGGAGAGAATTTTAGATTTTTCACTTAACTAGACTTCACAAAAGGCCCTACAGTGATCGTTAGATTCTTAAGATGTGTAAGAGTTGTAAGATTTCAGAATATGTTAGAGTCAGACTAAACCAACAACTTGTCCTCTTTGAATCAAACACCCAGATCACTTGGCACTAACAGAAGACCTTCACCATCCACTCTAAAGACTTGATTAGAGTTTAACAAAGAAATACGTAGAACAACCCTAGGCAATAAGTATAGTCATTGTGCACATAGATGTGCCCAGCCAAAAGCAGAGGGACCCTGAGCAAAGCAGAAAAAAAGCAGCAACAAAATAAAAGCAAACTGAATGGAAAGCACACACCAAAATGAACCAAAGCGGGACCGCAAAAGAAAACAACAAAGAAACTACTCTTAAAGCAAGCAACCTACAACAAACCAACTAACCTAAGGAAAGAAGGAAAGCAGAATATTTACAGGAAACCTACACTACTCAAAATGGGCTATGTACAAAGATATTTACAAAGCAGTATGTTCAGGTAGGGCGAGTCGACGTTAACGTTCATTGGATTTCGCAGTGCATGCACAAGAAAACGGGCGATCGTTGTAGTTCTTAACCATGCAGATTTATCTTTATACTCAGAAAAAAAAATTTTATCGTCGCAACATTCAAATTCAATCATGTCATCATGTAAAATCAACAATTGAGGTGATTCATTGAACCCATGGTTAATCCATAAACATGTTTTCTTTCCCTCGTTACCATAATCAAAATGAAACATGCAACTGTAAGTATTCATAGGATTAAGGAAGGATAGAACCTGGATGTTGTCATGTAGATGTGGCTGTGTTGGATAGTCGAGAGCAAGCACAACATCGTCAACAGGTGCATTGGCCGATTCGAATGGAGGCACGAGTGGTGCAACATTTCATGCATCAAGTCTGCATAAGGCGGGAAGAACAGGGCAACAAGCACTTCTTCTAGGTCTTGTGTGGGATTGACAATCCCTATCAACTATTCTTCGAGAAGATAGACTTCATCTCGTTGATCTTTTGCAAACCTGGTGTCCACTTGATTTTTGTCCTCAAAAGGAAGCACATTGTCCCACTTCCTTTCCCAAGTGTTCCCCCTATTTATGTGGTGTTCAATGTCATGGGACAATGACACAGACGAATCTGTCCTATTGCAACTCCCTAAATGTGAATGGGAAACAAGAATGACCATGGTGGAAGGGTTCCAAGTTGCATCTTGTAGTCAGTCAGGTGCTTCATCTCTATGGGAAGCCATTGGAACACCCCCACCTTTATCTTCATCCTTTTGTATTTCATGTGTGTCAAAACGGCCAAGCAGGGATGGAGTCTTGGAAACGGCCACGGAGTGGCTGGGTCCCGGAAGGAAAAACGTCAGGGGTCGATGGAAGGTCTAAATGACCAAGGAGGGATGGAGTCCTAGAAATAGCCATGAAGGGGCCAAGTCCCGGAAGGTGGAACATCGAGGGCCGACTGAAGGTCAAAACGACCAAGGAGGGACGAAGTCCCGAAAACGGCCATGGAGGGGCTAGGTCTCGGAAGGCGAAATGTTGGGGGCTGACGGAAGGTTAAAATAGCCAAGGAGGGACGAAGTCCTAGAAACAACCATGGAGGGTCCAGGTCCCAGAAGGCAGAACGCCGAGGGCCGACGAAAGGTCAAAACAGCCAAGGAGGGACAGAGTCCCGGAAACGACCATGGAGGGGCTGGGTCCCGGAATGAAAATTTTGGAACTTCCCAAAACTTAACAAAACCTTATCAGTTCACTTAGGCACCACAAAAACATCCCAAATCCACAAGAAACTTGTCCCCAAAGTCAAAAATGAAGGAAAAATTGAATCGAGTGAGTAGGGAAATCCAACCAAGGAAATCCGGTAAGGTGAACGCGTAGGACCCGAAGAACTTAGAAAAATTTTTGGGGTGAAAGATAGTCAACTTGAAATGATACTATGAGGCTCGCTGACCATTTTAGATGCCAAAATTGGGGTCACGCACAACGAGGCAATGACACCAAATGACCCAATAAGGCAATAGGAAGAGAGGGTCCCCATTCTGAACGGGGCGTGTGTGCAAAACATGCACAACACTACCCTTTCCAATTAAGGTTGAGTGATAATTCTCAATATATCTCTTGGAATCCTCCAACTTAATGTATTCAACATGTACTTAGTCCTTACAAGTCCAATTCTTCAACTATTACTCTTCCAAGTCACAAAACACTCGATTTTGGAGAAGCCTTTGGATTATGAATCAGAGAGGATACATTTCTTACCTTTTCAAACATGGTGGAGAAAAATTTCTATACTTTAGAATAGATTGCACCAGAATTTCCCTTAGGAACTTTTGTATTTCCCTATTGTGAACTTCATTCATTGTTATCCTTCATGATTGTATTCTTGAAGATAAAAACTACCTTGCCTTCTGTATATACTTTGCCATCTTGGATTTGTTGTCCCTCAGTATTATTTTTCATTAATGTCACAACACCAAAGTTGAGGTATTAGGTTGTGCACATGATGATCTTTTAGTTTAGTTCTTCTTGCATGAGTTTATAACAACGTTCAAGTGCAATGATAAGTTGTTTATCCAAAGCATGTTCAAAAGGAACATTACATTATCATAAGGCAACACATTGCCATAGTGCATCTACAAATAAGGTTTGGTGATTGCAAATGTAATATTGGTATCATTGTGAGGATATCATTGGTAGGTGGCAAAGTTTTTTTTCTCAAAGATAATAATGAAAAGGAAAAAGATTTGAATGATAGTTTTTATAAAGTCAAAATATAATGTGATCATTGCATTGTCAGTGGAGATTATTTTTGTTTGTTGAATGGGAATTTTTTCCCATCATAATTCCCAGACTTGAAAAGATATTATATCGAAGTCAAAAACCTTCTTTGAAACTTTGATGAGCATAGATAATTGATTCATTTTGTTACCCTAATCATGGCGACAATGGTAAGCAAAGATTGTTTCAGAAATCGGTTACAATGGTTTTCAAGGGGACAAGAAATTACAATGAAAAGCAAGATAGTGAAGAAGTTCTAGTTGCGCCGACTCCAAGTGTATTCTTTATCTTTTTCTTATGTCTATGTGAACCCATGTGCATTAGATATATCCTATTCATAATTCTAATTAGTTGAATCGGGTTCATTATGTTTATCTAGGCATGTATGATTTATGGGTTAAAACAGTTGTTAACGGGATGAATAATTGTTTGAGTAACCTGTGCAAATCTTAATGTTGGGTCTGTGTGGTTAATATTTTTTTTGAGTAACCCATGCAAATCTTTATGTCAAGTCAAAAATAAATCATTCATGATTACCTTTGTTTCAATACATGTTTTTGTTTGTTAAATAAAATCAAATAGAAACCTTGGTCAAGTCTGTTGTTAAGGTTAAGGGTTCATTCAAAAAAAAAAATTGTTGTTTGACTCTTATAAGCTGAACATCCTTATTTTGTGAGTTTGTTGTGTGTTTGGTTGTGATTAGTTATCTTTGTTAAGGGTGTCAGTTCTGCAAGGTAAATGACAGTTACTTGTTAATTATTCTTGATATGTTTTGGCAAGGTGGATGTTGTACAGATCAGATGGATTGTATATAATCGAGATTTTTGGTTAAACATTATTTAAGAAAATTTGTTCTTACAACTGGCAAAGGCAGTTTAAATTTCAATTTTTCAATGGAAGTTTGTGATTCAATTTTTCTAGAGGGATTTCTCAATTCTATTTTTGAGAACAGAGAACATGTTAAATACATTATTGTGCTCACATTCAAAAAGATGAGAGATTTTGAAAGGAACAAAATATATGTTTCAGAAAGGAAATATATATTGTTTTGTGTAGTTGGAATTTTTTACTCTGATTCTAAGGTCATTGCATAATAGAGTATGTAATTCTTGAAATACAGATCAACTCTATATTTACAATTCTTTCATACTTGTACATTTCTAAAGACTATCAGTGAGATAGCACTATAAGACTATTAGTGAGATAGCATCATTGTCAGTGAGATAAAACCGCCAGTGAGGCTTTCTACAAAGATTATTTTTAGATAAGGCCAGTGAGGCCAAGTTCGAGTGGTTTTATTCCCCAGGAGGGTTTCCACTCAAGACAATCTATGTTTCAATATTTTATATGTGTTTGTTCATTATCTGTTCATTTGATTTATATTGCATAAGTTCATTCATGATCTGAAAATTATTAAAAGAAATAAAAAGAGTTAATTTGATTGTTAACACTGATTCACCCCACCCTCTTAGTGTTAACTGTACTCCAACAATTGGTATCAGAGCCAAACCTTGTTGTTGAGTCAACTAGGGGATCCTGCTCAGGAGTACTAATGGAAAAAAGTAGAAGGAATAAGGGAAAAAGAAGTTCACAGCAAAATACTAACTATCAAGCTTTGCTTGAACTTAATATGAGGAGTAATGAAGAAGAGACCATAAACAATAACTCAGAAATGATAGAGTATCCTACATTTAGAACACTTCAGTTTGAAGGAACCAACTTTATTTTTTGGAAACGTAGGATGAAGACATATTTGTCTTCCTTAGGGTTTGATGTGTGGGCAACAATAGAGAGAGGTTGCACTGTATCTATGGCATCTCCTTCCACACATGAGGAGAATAAATCTTTTGAATTCAATGCTAGGGCTATAGATGTTATTTTCAATAGCTTTCCAAATGAAATTATTGCTAAGGTTATCCATTGCACAGATGCAAAGGACGTTTGGGACATATTGATTGAAATGAATCAAAACGATGAGTTGCAAGAGGAGATACTTTGAAGACTAAAACAAGCTGTGGCTCATCTAAAAGTGATGATGGTGCAAATATTCATAGTTTTGAAGAAAATCAAACTGAGTCCAAGTCTATAGAGATTACTAATGAAAATTCAAATGACCAAGAAATTAATGAAGAAGATCATTTTTGGGGTGAAGTTAACTCTAAACAGGAATACGATGAACATGAAAGTGAGGTTGATTTGGAAGGTGAACTCATGTGTGCTTTAGATACAATTAAGCAACTTAGAAAAGATAACCAAAGTTTAAAAGACCAAATTCAACAAGAAACAACCTCCAAGGACAAGATAGAAGAGGACAATTGTAAAAGATTAGAATCTAAAATCAGTTCATTGAAAACTGAGATTAAAGATTCTAACATGTTAATCATCTCCTTGAAAACATAGGTTGAAGAAGGAAAGAGAATAGTAGGGAAAACTAAATCAGATTTGGAAGTTAAAACTATTGAATTCCACAAACTTGAAGGAGAAATAGTCTCTCTTAGAAAAGATCTTGAGACTGTTAGGAAGTAGTTAGAAAAGAGTCAAAAGTTTGATGACAACGCCAACAAGTTGAATATTGAAATGCTAGGGAAGCAAAAAAACATAAAGATCCTACTGGTCTAGGATATGAGATAGGGAAAAATTCAAATGAAAAGGATCCAAAACATGAGACAATCTTTGTATCTACAAATGGAAAAGTGCAGAATTTTAAAGTTAGACAAACTCCTAGAAAGAAAATAGACTTGAGTTGTCATTATGCTGCTCTCGAGGAAGACAAGAAGAAAGCAAAAGATAAAGTTGCTGATGTTGGAAGAAAAAGAACAGATAGATTCTCAAGACCTCCCCCTTCCAGGCAATATTAGTCAATAAGGTATAACAAATTTCATGGTTATTGTTATTCATGTCATAATTATGGTCACAGAGCTATAGATTGTAGTTATTCTGGGTTGTCAAATCAAAATTACAATCTTGTTTTCTATAACTGCAATAAGGTTGGGCACATAAAAAGAAACTATTGGTTACTAGGAAGATACAAAGGTTGGAATGTTTTTGAATAGTCAAGAAACACTTATGATTCTTCTATTAATCATCAAGTTATGTGCTATAAATGTAATGGTTTTGGACATAGAGAAAAGTTTTGCAAAAGTACATTGTTAAAATCACCTAAGAAAGAAGATACTTTGAGCAAGCAAAATAAGGATCCTATGAAAATATGGAGAAGAAAGCAAGGAAAAGAAGAGGAAGGACTAAATATTTTGCATGTTGCACAAGAATCATTACTAAGCATTTAAAAGGTAGCATAAAGATAGGGGGAGATGACTAGTGCATTATAACTTAAACCCCATTTATATCAACCAAGAAGGTTGTAAAAGTTGTAGTTATATTAGTTGTTCTATCTTCTACAAATTTTCTCTCAGTGACATTCATAGCTTAAATCATTAGTTTTTCATATTTAAGAGATTACTTGAGTTTCAGTTTGTCTTCAAAATTTATCTTGTCATATTATTTTTTCACTGATGGAAGTTTGAACTGATCAAATTGAAGCTCTTTGGTTATATGTTCTTCAAGAGTTGCATTTTGTTGCCTCAAGACATATTTATCATGATTCTCATGTCAGGGTGTAAGTCATAGAGTTAAGGCACAAAAGTATCATGATTTTATTTTTTTTGCTTCTGCTCCATGTTGAGTTCTTGTCTGTGTTGGGAATAATAGTGACAATGAGTTGATGATGGTAGTCATACCAATGCACATTGCAGTGATAATCCAATTCTTGTGTTGCTTTGACAGTTATATTTTAGCATGTGTAGATTTATAACATTGTAGATTGACAGGTACTTATAATTGGTATGTGCATTCAACACTTGATACAATTATTTGATGTTTGTTAAGGTGATCTTGTATTTTGTCAAAGTTGTTTTTGGAAAATTTTACAGTGGTTATATTTTTGTCATATGATAACAGTACTAGAAGGGTTAACAGTGACATGTATCTTTGCTAAGGGTTGATCCATTTTCACAGTGGTTGAGACAGTGCACAAGAACTAATGGTATATGATGTGATTGGAAATGTTAACACTGTATATCTACATTCATGTAAAGTGATATTTGGTTGTGGTTTTATATGGCAGTTTGACATGGTAACAAGTGGCTTCAGGTGGAAAGGATTGCATGGTATTTTGATGTCTTAGCTTTGAGAGATTCTTGGTGCTTTCAGTTTTCTTTTTTTTTAGTAGTCCTAGTGGACATTTGAGTTTCAATGAAATTGGTTCAAGGATGGATGACAGGGTTTCTCAATGATCTTTTGGTTTTTCTTGTACCAAACTAACAATGCTACTTTTGAATGTGGCAGTGCTTATAATGTTTAGATAAGACACATATTTGAAGGATACTTGGTTCTTGTATATTGGCATTCATACTTTCTCTTTGTACAGTATAGTTGAATTAGTGATATTCTTGCTTGGCTCTCACTTGGTATAGCAAGTACATGTTGACAGTGATTAAGGAATCTGATAGTGATTTCAGTTGTTGCCCTTGTGCATTCAGTTAGGGGGAGTAATTCATGCATATTTTTTATCCCTCAGTATTTATTGGCATTATGAGCACATTTCATGTTTGGTTCAGTTTCTCTGCCTTTGGCATTGTGTCAAAAGGGGGAGAATTTGGAGGTTTATTTTGCATTGTTTAGTTGAGATTATGTTATGGCAGTGATATGCTTTTTTGATCAGTGATATGCTTTGCTCAATATCGTTCTTATTTAGCGTCTTCAGTGATATGCTCTAATTATGTAGTTTCTTCAGTTTTATCTGATGGTTTCTTTGATATGTGATAGGATGGATATGTACTTCATGCAATCATCATGTTCAAGACAGGTATATTGCATCTATGATATTATTGATTAACTTTTGTGTTTGACATCAATGCCAAAGGGGGAGTTTGTTGTCCCTCAGTATTATTTGGCATTAATGTCACAACACCAAAGTTGAGATATCAGGTTGTGCACATGATGATCTTTTAGTTTAGTTCTTCTTGCATGAGTTTATAACAACGTTCAAGTGCAATGATAAGTTGTTTATCCAAAGTATGTTCAAAAGGCACATTACATTATCATAAGGCAACACATTTCCATAGTGCATCTACAAATAAGGTTTGGTAATTGCAAATGTAATATGGGTATCATTGTGAGGAATTTATTGGTAGGTGGAAAAGTTTGTTTTCTCAAAGATAATAATGAAATGGAAAAAGGTTGCAATGATAGTTTTTATAAAGTCAAAATATAATGTGATCATTGCATTGTCGGTGGAGATTATTTTTGTTTGTTGAATGGAAATTTTTTCCCATCATAATTCCCGGACTTGAAAAGATATTATATCGAAGTCAAAAACCTTCTTTGAAACTTCGATGAGCATAGATAATTGATTCATTTTGTTACCCTAATCATGGCGACAATGGTAAGCAAAGATTGTTTCAGAAATCGGTTACAATGGTTTTCGAGGGGACAAGAAATTACAGTGAAGAGCAAGATAGTGAAGAAGTTTTGATTGTGCCGACTCCAGGTGTATTCTTTATCTTTTCCTTGTGTCTATGTGAACCCATGTGCATTAGATCTATCTTGTTCATAATTCTAATTAGTTGAATCAGGTTCATTGTGTTTATCTGGGCATGTATGATTTATGGGTTAAAACAATTGTTAATGGGTTGAATAGTTGTTTGAGTAACCCATGCAAATCTTAATGTTGGGTCTGTGTGGTTAATATTTTTTTTGAGTAACCCATGCAAATCTTTATTTCAAGTGAGAAAGAAATCATTCATGATTACCTTTGTGTTGATACATTTTTTTGTTTGTTAAATAGAATCAAATAGAAACCATGGTCGGGTCTGCTATTAAGGTTAAGGGTTCATTCAAAAAAATAAATTGTTTTTTGAATCTTATAAGCTAAACATCCTTATTTTGTGAACTTGTTGTGTGTTCGGCTATGATTAGTTATCTTTGTTAAGGGTGTCGGTTATGCAAGGTAAATGAAAGTTACTTGGTTATTCTTGATACTTGATACATTTTGGCAAGGTGGATGTTGTATAGATAAGATGGATTGTATATACTCGAGATTTTTGGTTAAACATTATTTAAGAAAATTTGTTCTTACAACTAGCAAAGGTAGTTTCAATTTCAGTTTTTCAATGGAAGTTTGTGATTCAGTTTTTCTAAAGGGCTTTCTCAATTCTATTTTTGAGAATAGAGAACATGTTAAATACATTATTGTGCTCACATTCAAAAAGATGAGAGATTTTGAATGGAACATAATATATGTTTCAGAAAGGCAATATATATATATTGTTTTGTGTAGTTGGAATTTTTGACTCTAATTCTGAGGTCATTATAGAATAGAGTATGTAATTCTTGAAATTATTAGTGAGATAGCATACAATTGTTTCATACTTGTACATTTCTAAAGACTATCAGTGAGATAGCATCATTTTCAGTAAAACAAATCAACCAGTGAGGCTTTGTACAAAGATTATTTTCAGATAAGGCTAGTGAGGCCAAGTTCAAGTGGTTTTATTCCCCAGGAGGGTTTCCACTCAAGACAATCTATTTGTCAATATTTTATATGTGTTTATTCATTATATGTTCATTTGATTTATATTGCATAAGTTCATTCATGATTTGAAAATTATTAAAATAAATAAAAAGAGTTAATTTGATTGTTAACACTGACTCACCCCCCCTCTCAGTGTTAACTGTACTCCAACAGGATTATCCTAGACCTTTAGAATATTCCTTATAGTTTCTAACTACTCTTCCCATGTTCATACCACTATCATGTTAAAGAAGTGCATTTGCTAACTTTGAGATGACTCCCATTATTTGTTGCCTCCTAAAGGACCATCCTTTGAATCTTCATTGAATAGTCATAATTGTGATATACTTTTTTAAATAACTATACAATCCCTCTACATCTTAACTTGCCAATATTTTTTTTTGTAGTCTTTTACCTAAGCCCAAGGTGATTCTATTAATTGTCAGTTTGATTTTCCCTATTTTCTCACTGCTACTACTTTTATGGATAAGTCTTTTTTTCTTTTTAATCACTAGACTGTCTTATATGTTGCCCCTTATCAATGACTCTACTATTCAAGGGACTGCCCCTATCATGAGATTAGTACCAACCCAATTCCTTAGTTATTGTGACTGTCCATTGTCACCACCCTTTTGAGCATATAGTCCTCCTCTTTCCTAAACCTGTCACTACCATCTACTCTTTATCATGAAATTTAAGATTTTATCACTACTTTTTAGGATATTTTGGCTTTTTGACTATACATCATCAACAAAAACCTTGCCCTTTTGTTTAAAAAGGCAACAACTAAAGACAAGGCCCCCCTTTTCCATTCACAGACCCTTGGGTTTGGGGAAGTATGGATGATATGTTGCTCAATCTGTAAATTGTCATGTAGCCATTGATAATAAATGTGATAAACCATGTACTTGGTTCTACCAACTCCTAATTCATACAAGCAACTAAAGCAAATGTAATAAAATGAATAGAAGAACTCTTTGTGTAATACCCACAATATATATGTCAAAAGAACTACAATGCCTTCATTCTCAAGACCTTGATCAAGAAAATTTTTGCAAGCTGTGAAATCCAATGAGTAGCAACAACCATCCCATAGTGTGCATAACCTAGCACTAAATTTCTTACACCACCTTCACCAAAAATAGTGTGATAAAATGGTATAACAGCTCCAGTAACTATTGTCAATATATTTTTAATGCTATGAGTCCCTATAATCCACAAAAGGAAAAGTATGATTTATCATCAACTAGAGTAGTAAATACAAGCTTCAAAACCCTACCCTTGCACACTGTGGGATGGTTGTTGCTACTCATTGGATTTCATAGCTTGCAAAAACTTTCCTGATCAAGGTCTTGAGAATGAAGGAACTATAGTTCTTTTGACATAAATATTGTGGGTATAACACAAAGAGTTCTTCTATTCATTTGATTACATTTGCTTCAGTTGCTTGTATGAATTAGGAGTTGGTAGAACCAAGTACATGGTCTATCACATTTATTATCAATGGTTACATGATAGTTAATAGACTGAGCAACATATCATCCATACTTCCCCAAACCCAAGGGTCTGTGAATGGAAAAGGGAGGCCTTGTCTTTAGTTGTTTCCTTTTTTAAAAAAAGGGCAAGGTTTTTGTTGATGATGTATAGTCAAAAAGCCAAAATAGCCTAAAAAATAGTGATAAATCTTAAATTTCATGATAAAGAGTAGATGGTAGTGACAAGTTTAGGCAAGAGGAGGACTGTATGCTCAAAAGGGCAGTGACAATGGACAGTCACAATAACTAAGGAATTGGGTTGGTACTAATCTCATGATAGGGGAAGTTCCTTGAATAGTAGAGTCATTGATAAGAGACAACATATAAGATAGTCTAGTGATTAAAAAGAAAAAAAGACTTATCCATAAAAGTAGTAGCAATGAGAAAATAGGGAAAATCAAACTGACAATTAATAGAATCACCTTGGGCTTATGTAAAAGACAACAAAAAAAATATATTGGCAAGTTAAGATGTAGAGGGACTGTATAGTTATTTAAGAAAGTATATCACAGTTATGACTATTCAATTCCATTCATGGAAATACTCATGGCTAATAACACCAATGTTTAACATGTCCATACCTTTCCCTGAGCCTATCAATCCTTTCAATCTTTTTTGCATTCACACAAGCAATGTTGTCATTTTAAAACCCTTATGTACTATTACAAAGATTTCTCAGTGCCCCTTCATGATCTTGATATATTATCCATTACCCTGTATCAACTCCTATCATTTATTCACTTTCTAGAGTTCCTCCTGCATAACAATCCACCTTACCAAACATTAAAAGGAATAAAACAATTGCAACCATAAATGTGGGGTCTTCACTCTTGGAAAGGCATGATTTACCACTTAGTAGACTAAAAGGTGGGAAATATCACATAACCCAATGTTGTCCCATACTTTTGCATGAGTTGATGATAATGCTTCCTCGAGAGTCATACCACCATTCCCAAACCTCTTTCCTTATTTGCATAAGCATCTTAAATTCCAACTCAAAATTATTACTCAAACCTTGATTTCTCTTCAAATGAAAAATATTCAAACATGTCATAGAAAAGGTCTCCATATAGATGTTTCACATAGAAAATATGCATGATATCAACATACAAAACATACAAAAGAGGAGAAAGAAATTCATTCATTCTTTTCCAACAACTATGCTTTGAATACCTCGATGTTCTTAGCAAAAAAAATGCATTTGAGAATAGCTTGGTATGAAGTGATTTTGAGAATACCTACCATGTTTAGGGTAAAAAACACCTGTATGGTTTTTCTTTCATAATATGTGGGTCAACAAGAAGGTTCTTTATTAATTCAACATACCTACCTTTGTTCAAGAGATGAGCTCCACATGCTATCCTTATATGCTCTTGCATGAGATGGAGACCATATTATCCAGGTCTTCTAGAATATTTTTTGTGAAACTGAAGGCTTCCATGTTGTTTGATAACTTCTTGGTCGCCATTTTTGCTTGTTGAAGCTATAAAGGAAAATTGATGTGACTAAAAACCCTAAAACAAGCTGACCTAGTAAAAAACTAAAAAAAAATCAATGTGATACTTCCCTCCAAGTGCTCATGATTTTGACCCCTTTTATGCCTTTATTTTGACACTTAAACCTCTCAAGCTCCTAAAACAAGACTATAAAATTTTAAAACAATAAGATCAAATTTGTTAAAAGGCTATTTTTACCAAAGGAGTAAAATAGACTAACAAGTAGCTTAGATATGGTATTCAATTTTTATCATCTTCTTTTGTATCCACCTCTTCTACATATGTTTCTTCTTGATTCTTTCCCAAGGGGATGTATACTATTCTCTTGTCATCTGTAAATGAAATTTCTTCCTTCCTTGTGTATATTACTCTACATGAGTCTACAAACCATCTTAATCCCAAAAGTGCATCAAAGGAATCAAATTTTTCCATAATTGTGACCACCTCAAAATATACAGTCTATTTTATTCCTTTGACATTTACTTCTACTTGTCTCCAAGTGCCTAAGGTTTTCATTTTGGAACCATATACTAGACTAATGTTGTATGGGGTGGGTTCTAGTGTTGGTCTTCCTAGGTATCCCCATATTCTTTTTGGGATTAAATTCACATCTGCTCCTAAATCAACCATTACTTTAGAGATTTTTGTTATGAATCCATAGGTTAATTATGATGGACCTAGTCTTCCAACGATTTTCTATTGTCTTGACTTGCTAAATGGATTTCTTATTCTAGTATTTAGTGATTTGTTTTAATTTTGTAAGTATTTCATTTTATCCCACCATCCATGCCAATTGTTTTAGTATTCTTACTTCTTGTTCTAAAAAGTAACTGTTATATTCTCTCGCCTTTCCTTGTTCTTGTTGAATTATTTTCCTAGCATGTTCTATTATTTGATCATATTCCTTTTTAGTGGGGAGGAATCCCTCTTCCCCTGTTGAGCTCTCTTCTTCTACAGATACCGCTTTCTATCATCCAATATTGGTACCTTTTCTCATGACTATATTTCCTTTATTTTTTCCTTTTGTTCTAGGGTCATTGTGGTACTCTTCTCTTGTACTACTTTCTTCTATAGTATATCCTTCATTCCTTCCTATCTTGCGACATATCCTTGTTTCTTCTTTTGGGTTCTTAGGTACCTTCTTGAGGAGCATTGCTCATTTGTTTGTATTAGAATTTTTTGGTTCATCATTTTGGTTTTGTAGTGATGTGCTTTTATAATATTGACATGCCTTATCACAATTGAAGGCATTATGATCTTCCTGACCATAGAATCCCCATATTTTTTTCTCCCCCTAGAATTCAGTTGCAAAGTGTCATGATTTACCACAATTAAAGAATGTTGCATCTTCTCTTCTTCCTCTTCCTCGACCTTAATTTCTACCTCCCTAAAATCAACCACTGTTATTGTATGGATCCAAATTTTGGGCAGTGTTTACGGGCCTCTAGTTTTGTTGCCATGGAGGAACTATGTATCTGGTATCTTGTGCATATAATTTTCTTTCTTCCAATCCTTTTACATATGCCAATGTATATTGATCGTTATTACTTATTGTGGTAGGGTCTTCCCTTAACCAGAATAGTTGTGATGGGAATTCTTCAGTATTGTGGTCATCCCACTCTCTACAGACCCCATAGTAGACTGAATTCACCTTTTTGGGTACTATTCGGAGGTCTACCCTTAATGCATTTAATTTATTTTTCCCTATTTCTTTGGGACATTCATTTCTAACATGTCCTTATCTTCCACAATATGTACACCATATGTAATGTTTAGGTGTAAATATATCTATTTTTTCCATAATATCTTGTTGAATTCTTAAATGTTCTATGCCTAGTCTAAGTTTCTCTAACTCTTTGTTTTCTCTTTTTGTCTTGTTTGCGCCATGACTAGTTTTCGATCAAGTATATGAATGTAACTAATTCAAAATGTGTTAAAATATCATCCATCAAGTGTTATTATTATTTTTGGTAGGACTCTGAAGATGAACCACTGAATTTCTTTTTGGTCACTTATAGGTTCTTCTAGTCATCTAGTGACCTCTTTGGATTTCTTGTCAAATTATTTTATATATTTTTCTTTGTGTTGCATTAGTTCCTATAGTTTGCTTACTCCTATAGGTAATTATGGGGTAATCTCACAATACTAAGTCCCGCTTTTAAGAAAATGATTTTTTTGGAGTGAGGAGGGAATATTTAATAGGACACATTTGTTTAAAGATATTTCTTCAAACAAAGGTCTACATGGAGAGACCTTCGAGCAAAGATATTCTTCCTTCAAAGACCCTTTTTATATAGAGACCTTTGAACAAAGGCACCTTTGAAAAAAGGAACCTCCAAACAAAGGTAAAACCTTTGAACAAAGGTAAAACCTTCAAACGAAGGGGGTTAGCAAGACAATTTTGGTTTTTGCTTCAAAATTTCCTCAAAAAATCTAGTTTCAAACCTCAAGTTGGAATTTCAAATGTAGTTAACTTGACAAGGTAATTTGTAAGATCATAGTCCTCGAAACGATCTTTCCAACAAGTATAGTTTTGATATGTTTTCATTTTATTAATGTATTCAATTTTCAATTTTTATTGAACATAGGTTTTTCACCAAACATCAAGTTTTTCATTTTAAATGGGTGGAAAAACTATGTAAACCATTTGAAATGTACAAAAATGGGTGCTTAATCAAGATGGGGTGATTGAATATGTTATGCACATATCTTTCTAATTCCATTAGGAAATGAGATCCCCAAAGGTAGGATTGACTTCCAACCCTAGGTGAGTCAACCCTATTGAAGATCTTGCAAATTTCCTTATGACAAGATGGGGTAAAATCTGCCTAAACAACACTTTGGGTAGGAAAACTAAAAAATAGTAAATGAACTCAATTATGCAATGTGAAACTTGAATCATCAATTTAAAGCATAAAACAATCAGAAACAATAGAATTCCAGTAGATCCGAGAAAGGTAAGTTGACGTGTACCAGTCACCAAAGCTGTTGTTGAGTATCCTCTTGGGACAAATTCACCCTAGGGAAAATGGGTCTTGCTACAGGGATCTAAAATCTGCTTTCATATTCCTTTGCTCCTAGAATTGTACTCTTGATTTCTATGGATCTCCTTGTCGGAAAGTCAAAATTAAATTTTGCAAGTAAGATTCTATAGCTTGAAAAATTTGATGACAACTTTGCAAAATTTTACTTTTGATCTATAGACATCTAAATTTAATCACTCCCATATGATTAAATTTACTCCTTTTTCGTATATCATATTAAATATTAATCTACTAAATTAATATTGCACCTTTTGTCTCATATCTATAAAGTATTTAATTTAATCATTAAATGCTTTATCTTTCACCTTCTTCCTCTCTAAATTAAATAAATACACCAATTTATTTAATTTAGTCATTTTTCCCCTTTTGATTTAAAATCAATTTAAAATTCTTCATTTTCTCTCTCCTTGTCACATCCTCCATGATCTTGCCCTAATCTGAATTAATTTAATTAATTCATGATTATGATGTGTATCCTCTTAATCAAAGATTATGTCACATCCTCCTACATTTGCCACTTGCCTCTAATCTTCCATTAATTAGTCTAATCCAATATTTGCACAACCTTAACCAAGGTCATTAGCCATTTTTAGCACCACTTTTTGGTCAATTCTTCCATTTTTCCTTTTTGGACATTGACCCTCCTTCCCATGAGAATTTTTAATTCTCATTTAGTCATCCTATGTCTCTCTCCTCCCCATGTGAATTTTTAATTCACATTTTGTCTTTCCAAGGCTTCTAGAACCTTGGACTTGTCACAATCTCCACATGTGACCAAGTCCCACCTTTTTGGAGCCCACCTTTTATCTTTTAGACTCTCCTAAGAATGTGAATTTTTAATTCACACTTATTTCTCCAACCACCTCTCCTTTTCCCATGTAGATTTTTGAGGAATTCCAAAATTCCTCAAATGTCCCTTTCACTCCCACTTGGGAACAAGGAATCCCTTTTTGAGGAAATTTTCTCACTCCCCAAGGTGTTTGGAAGGTACTTGTCCTTCCTCCACCTCATGTACCTTTTTGACACCTCACTCACACCTCATCTGCTCTTAGCCACTTCACCATCCACATGCCAAGATGTGAGGGCTTGTGAGTTCTCAACTCACCATAGCCCTTCATCTTGACCTTGTTGGATGAATCTCAACTGTTGAATTCTCTAGAGAATTCAAATTCTCCTATAAATACCCCCTCCTCAAGGGCATTTTCAACACTTAGCCATTTTATAACTACATGCTGCCAATTTGCATTCTCACTCATTCACTATCATCTAGCCATCCATTCTAATCATTTTGCATAAGTTGATCTTTCATTTAGTCACTCAAGAAGTCATCTAAGGAGCACACAAAATCATCTCAATCAAGGGCCAACCAAGGAGTCTTCAACAGCAAGGAAGGTATAACCATTTGCATCTTGTTTTATCTATTTTCCTTCTTGTTTTATCACTCTTTAGGCTAATCTTGAAGTGTCCTTAGTCTTTTATCATTCATATTTTTAGTTAGTTTGCACATTAGAGTAGGGTAAAATTCCAAGGTACACATTTCTGGCACGCCTGGTGGGACCCACAAACGGGTTCTTTCATTTGACCTTCGTTTTTGCTAAGAATTTTGCAGGAAAAGGTCGCAGAAAGGCGGAAGCGCCCTCTGCTTTACCGCAGAAAGGCGGAAGTGCCCTCTGCTTTACTGTAGAAAAGCGGAAGCACCCTCTTGTCCACTGCAGAAAGGCGGCAGCACCCTATATTTGACAATTTCATTTTCTTCTAACAGTTTCTTGTAGTTAGGTGTATACTTAAAAGGTTTTTTTTCTAACACTTTCTTGCATGGGGCGTACAACTTTCCTTTTTAAAAATCTGATAAAGTTTTCTGCAGAGGAGCGGATACACCCTTTCATTTTGAAAGCCTCTTTCCCTCTAACCTCTTGCTGCAGAAAGGCGGAAGCGCCCTCTAATCTTGCTGCAGAAAGGCGGAAGCGCCCCTGTTTTGCTGCAGAAAGGCGGAAGCACCCCTGTTTTTGTTGCAGAAAGGCGAAAGCGCCCCTATTTTGCTATAGAAAGGCGGAAGCGCCTCTGTTTTGCTGCAGAAAGGTGGAAGCGCCCCTGTTTTGCTGCAGAAAGGCGGAAGCGCCCCAAAACAACACAGTTTGGAAGGTAAAACAGTCATTTTAGCTTCGTTTTTGCTCTCGTTTTTTGCTATTTTCAAGTAGCAACCCTCTAACATTGTTTTGGAAAGAATATTGGTGTTTTTTGCTAATGTTTTGCAGCATATTATGGTGTAATTGACCAATAATGAAGAAAAAGACAGCTAACATTTGTTTGCAGGGCCATCTATTTGATCAGATTTTCAAAAATTATCCTTGTTGTTTTGGAACATAGTCTAATTAGGGGGAGTAAACTTCATTGCTTGCTGTGATTGTTTATTCTTGTGTTACCCAAGGGGGCATTAATTTGTTTTCACTTTCCCCTTGCACTTCGTGTGAGCCTGGGGAGTAGTTGGAAGCGGTTAGTGTCTTCTTTTTAGTGGGACCTGCTTGGGGATTTCATCACCCCAAGGGATGATTCCAACCACACGTATAGGGTATATAAAGGGGGGAGAACGAAAGTTGTACCCCAATCCAGTCACGTGTAATTGGCAGGCGTCGAAGCTAGGGTGATACCTAGATAGACGTGAAGAGTTGGTCCGAGCCTTTTAGTATCTCGCTGGGGTTCCCGACTCACGCTTGTGACGGGCTGGTGTTCACGGTTGTGCCTCACGTACCGAGAGTATATCGAGGACTCCCTAGAAGCCTTGTGCATCCTAGATTAAGACCTTGCCTAGCCATACCCTTAACATTAATCATAGGATTGTGCTTGTTTAAAGTGTTTTCTTGTGAAAAATCTATGAAATCTTTGATACTTTGGCCTTACTTTATCATTTTGCGTCCTTTCCATAGCCGTTGCCATCAAAACCAAGCTTTGTCTTACTGCAGAAAGGTGGAAGCGCCCTCTGTTCTGCTGTAGAAAGGCGGAAGCGCCCTTTGTTTTGCTGCAGAACGGCGGAAGCGCCCTCTGTTTTACTGCAGAAAGCTGTCAATGCCCCTGATTTTTGCTGTAGAAGGGTGGATTTTCCCTCTTGAACACCAAAAATCGCCCCATTTGAATCCGTTTAGCCTTTAAACCATCATTTAACCATTATCTCATCATCCTAAGCCTCCATTTTGTCACTCTAAGCTTCCCAAAACCTCCATTTGACCATTTTAAACCTCCATCTCATCATTCCAAACTTTCGTTTAGCCATTCTAAATCCCCACCCATTCTTCGCAATCATCTTCAATCCACCCGTTCATTATAATTTCCTCATATTCCATTCAAAAGTCCATACCATCACCTAGAAAACATCATAATTTTACCGCCAAACACCGCTCATAACCAAACCTCCTTAACCTTGCTTTACAAAGTGGTTACCCAAATTGACCATAGCACTTGGATTTGATTATTAGTATTTAACTTCGACCCCAATCAATTCGCTCCCATCTTGAGGTGAATTCGGTGTCGTAAGATATCATCCTCGGCCCAATCAATCCATTCCTATCTTAAGGTGGATTCGGTGCCGTAACCATCCTCTTAATCAATTAAAGCTCTTGGTCATTAAGGGTAATTTCCTTTGATTAAACTCAAGGTCTCTCCCACATCTTTCATCATCCAATCATCCAAATCTATCAAAACCAATCATTTGATCAAATTGTCCAATCAATCAAATCACATCCGTTCAACCAATTTTATCCTATTGATCTTAATAATCCAATCCAAGTCAATCAAAATCCAATCTTGCCAAATCCAAATCCGATCCCATCAAAATCCGATCCAATCCAATATATCCAAACAAAGTCTGATCCAAATCCAAACCCCATCCAAATCAGATCTCATCCAATCACAATCAAATCATTCGTCAAAAATATTTTCATAATCCACTCATAGCACATTTGCATGCCCATTCAGACCCGATCACAGGCAAAGAAAATGGCCGACCAACAAGCCCAGAATGCCCAATCAAACAACCCTCAAGATCCCAACAACACAATGAACATCTTATCAGGTCCTAACAAGGGTACTAACATCCCTCACGATCCTCATAATGGCACTTCATCGCACTCCAACACCGAAAACCAGAACAACTCACCACCCAGTGAAGAGAGTGTGGCCAATCAACCTGAACTCACACTTGAGGAACATTTTAGTAATCCCGCCAATGTGCAAATGACTGACCGTCTGCTCAAAAAACATGGGGAAGAAATTTTAGCCCACCTAATTGAGAAAGGTGTCAAACCCCCCCGAGTGTTGACTTGTCCAAATATAGGGGTGCCCCATCTAACGTACTCCAAGGTTCACAAAATGCACCTGAAGGTCCATACTTCCCCAATGTTCCTCCAGTTGAGGGTTGGCATCAACCTGAATTTGGCAATGCCATTCTTTATCAGGTTAACTATCCCCCACACGCTTTGACCTCAATTATGGGAGGTCCTCAAGTGCCTGATCCCAATAATCCTTTTGCCTATGGTATGCCGCAAAATGTTCCACAACCTCCGCCATTAACATTAACAACACCCCCTCCTCCGAATCAACCTACAGTCAACATTGAGGGCACCTCCTTTACCACACTGCTTCCACCTCCTGGGACCACAAATCTACCATCTTAATAGCTTCACCAATCTAACATTCCGCCTCAATTACCACCACAAGGCACACCCCAGCTAAATGTTTCAGGTGGTACCCAACAACCCCCTTTACAAAACAATTCTACGCTACCTCCGCCATCTCATCCGCAACAACCTTTGGCCTCTTCACAAAAACCACCCTACCAATCACAAGGAAATCCATCTCGACCTATTGCTCAGACAATATCACCCTTTCTCGCATCCATTTTGCGTCCGCAGGCTCAACCACAACACAATATCCCATCTCGGCCCATACAACATTTGACGTCACAACAACAACCTCCCCAACACTACTACTATCACAATCAACAATAGTTGCACCAACAACCGCTTTATGCGACCTCCCAACAATCACAACAATACCCTCAACACCAACAAACCAACACGCAACGTCCCATCCAAGTTCCTCAACAACCTATCCCACACTTTTATCAAACAAATCCGTTTTACATCCCACAACAACAACCCCCATACCAACAAAATCCCCCACCTTACCAGCAAGCCATATCATCATCCAATCATCCAAATTCGTATTTCAACAATCCGACGCCCTTCCAGCAGGATCCTTTATCATCCTATCATCAATATCCCCCCAACCCGCCACCAGCTAGCTAAGATTTGTTGTAAATCAAAGCCGCACTTAAGGACCTTCAAGCCGGGGCTACCAAACAATCGTTCAAATTTGAAGACATATGCCCATATCCATTTGATCCCTCCATCTCATTAATCCCATTTCCTAAACATTTCGAGATACCAAAATTTGACAAATACAAGGGAAATAAAGACCCTAAGGCTCACTTGCAGGAGTTTTATTCCCAGTGTCAAGAAGTCATGTACAATGATAACTATCTCTTGCGCTTGTTCCCACGAAGCCTAGCAAGCCACGCCTTAGATTGGTTCATGACCCTCGAAAAAGGGTCCATAAAAACTTTTGCGGACTTGTCAGAAAAGTTTGTATCCTACTTCTCTTTCAATTTGGAGAAGGACACAAACACTTTAGATCTCCTCAAAGAGAAACAACGTGATGGAGAAACCTTTACTAGCTACCTACAACGGTGGCGTGCATTAGCAAGTCGAATGAAGACCCCTCTGAAAGAAAAAGACATGGTCACTCTTTTCGTGGAAAACTCTCATCCGGACATGGCCCATAATTTTAGGTTACATTGTGTCACCACCTTCACGGAGATAGTAGAAAAGGGACCCATCCTTGAACGTGCCCTTATTGCCAAATGACACATTAAAATACACAGTCATGATAAAGAGAGGTCATTTGGAGATAAACCATGATTATGGAACAAGAATAAGAATGCGGTGAATGACGGCGTGACAGACACTAAACATGTCCAAGTGGCTAATGCATCCCAAAAACAACAACCATCTGTACCCAACGCCATATCTGTACCACAGGGAGCACCTCGTCCCCCTCAACAGTCAAACCAAAACTATCAGGGGAACACCAAACGTCAATACGCCCAATTAGGAGAACCTCTGAGTGTTGTTTTTAATAAGTTGTTACAAATCAATTACCCCATCACATACCCTGTCACCAAGCCATTTGACGAGTCCAAACCCAAGCCAGCATGGTTTAAAGAAAATGAGTATTGTGAGTTCCATAAAATCAAGGGACACTCTTTGAATAAGTGTCAGGGTCTAAAGAACTATGTCCAAGATCTCATTGATCGAGGTGTTATCAAGGTTGACCCTAGTCAAGCTTCGTCGTCCAATGCTCAATTGCAGATATACCAAAACGCCTTTCCAAACCATAATCAAGGCCCAAGCACATCTAGCAATAATCCCCAAGGAAACAACACAAATAATGTAAGCTACAAGAATGTGCCATTCAATTATGAAGGTGTTATTCATTACATTGAGCAGGTGGAACCCCGAGTATCCATTATACACGTTAAAGCCAAAGACCCTCAATGTGCTGTTACTACACGACGAGCCCACATCACCATCCCTGTAGCCTCTGCACCCGCCCAACCAACTCCTGTAAACTCTCAGTACAACATCCTTGATCACCTAAGGAAGACCCCCACTCATATATCCATTTTGGATTTGCTTAAGTCTTCCACGGTACATCAAGAAATCCTCAATAGAGCCCTGCAGGAAACTCATGTGCCAAATGACATCGACCCCACGCAATTCCAAGCTTTGGTGGGACACTTGGCTTTGTCTCATCACCTGCACTTCAGCCAAAATGATATTCCAAACATCGATGTCAATCATAATTGCCCCTTACATATTGAAGTCGTGGTTGCTCGCCATAAAATAAAAAGGGTCTTGGTAGATAATGGCTCTGCCCTCAATTTATGTACTTTGAAATTCATAAAACAGGTGGGGTGTACTCAAGCGGACTTAAGTAACTAGATCATCACAATCAAAGCCTATGATAATGCAGAAAGAAATTCAGAGGGAATTATCAGTCTTCCTATCCAAGTGGGACCTGTACTTCAATATACTACCTATCATGTCCTTGATCTGGACTTACCATATAATCTTCTCCTAGGCCGCCCATGGCTCCATGCTATGCAAGCCGTCCCCTCCACGTACCATCAATTCCTGAAATTCCCTGTCAATGGACAAGAAGTCACCATCTATGCCGACCCCCAACCATTTGAATATTGCCACGCTTTAGAAGCGTCATTTCCTCATTTACATTATTGTCCTGGAGTTGAAATGAGGGCATCCCACTCATCATTCCCTAATCCACCATCCACCATGATAACCACTCCATCCTCCACCACTGATCCTTCAGTCACCAAAGTACAGATCATTGACAAAGGGTGTGGTGAATACGAAATGCATAGGGCTCTCAATGTAGCCACCATGCCACCGTCACCACACGAGTATGGTCAACCTTCACATGCTACACAAAGGGAAGACAAGACTATCACCTTCAGTGGTAAAGACATCCCTACCACCACTTTCAAATCCCCAAGTGTCAAGATAGATGCACCAGAAGAGGACATAAGCCAATGGGTCTACCGAGAAGAGCCCGAACCAGAGACTCCTCTAAAGAAATATTTTCAAGAAAAGTACCCTTGGCCGACGAAGTTCGTGAAAAAACATAACTATCAAGGTGGGGGCCTAGGTAAAGAAGAACAAGGGTGGTTGCAACCCATTGATACGTCCAAGCTACCGAAGAACATAGGCATTGGGTATGACAAAAAATAGAAAAGCCCTACAACATCATCTAGTACTTCCAATAGTGTCGTCGTGGACAATGGCTCATTGGAAGACATACCCGAGGAGGAATCCATCGTACATGCGTACGATGACATCGATCATACCAACTTATCATCCATGTTCGAATGCCTATCTGTCTGCACTATTAGCCTATCCCTTTGTCACCCTGAGCTTATTGATTGGGACCTACGTAATAGCACACCTGTCAGTATGTCTGCAGATACATATGTCAACCTTATGGGATTGGGGGAGGATGAACACTCCAGTCACAAAAATAGGAATAAGAAAAGTAAAAAGCGGTCATCTAGTGAAAAGCTCCCTGAGGCACTTCCTGACCCTGAAAAAGTAAAAATAAAGGACGCATCTGATGGTGAAAACCTCGAAGAGGCGCTAGATGATGGAGATGTTCATCTTCCCCTTATGGGAACTCAGTTATCTGCCTGATCATCTATCCTGATTGAAGAAACTCAAGAAGTTAATCTGGGAACTGCTGAAAGTCCTAAAATCACCTATGTAGCTAAGTCACTCTCAGAACAAGAATATCCGGTCATCATGCAGCTACTCCGAGAAGGAATCATCAACTTTGCTTGGTCATATTCAGACATGCTAGGTTTAGACCCTGCCTTAGTAGTTCATCATCTAGATGTTCGCCCAGATGCCAAGCCTGTTAAACAAAAACTCTGCAAGATGCATCTGCAGGTCGCATTGCTAGTCAAAAAGGAATTGGAAAAGTTACTAGAGGCAGGTTTTATTCGGCCAATTGACTACTCTGAGTGGATCTCCAATATAGTACCAGTTGCCAAACCAAATGGAGACATTCGGGTCTACACAGACTTCAGAGACCTTAACAAGGCCTACCCAAAAGATGACTTCCCTCTACCTAACATTGATATGTTGGTCGATCTCACAGCAGGACACGAGATGCTCTCCCTTATGGATGGCTTCTCTGGTTATAATCAGATTCGAATCGCACATGAAGACCAACATAAGACTGCTTTCACAACACCTTGGGGTACTTTCTGTTACAATGTTATGCCCTTTGGTCTCAAAAATGCAGGGGCAACATATCAGAGAGCAATGACGGTCATCTTCCATGACCTCATCCATATCATCATGGAGGACTATGTTGATGACTTGCTAGGAAAATAAAAAACACGAGCAAAACACCCTACTATCCTGAAGCAGATCTTTGAATGCCTAGAATATTACAAGTTGTGGCTAAATCCAAAAAAGTGCGTCTTTGGGGTTACATCAGGAAAATTATTGGGTTTTATAGTCTCCCGAAGGGGTATTGAAGTTGATCCCGCCAAGGTAAAGGCTATTCTAGACATGCCACCTCCATGCAATCTGAAACAGTTAAGAAGTCTCCAGGGTAAGATGCAATCCATCCGTCGGTTCATAGCCCAATTAGCAGATAAATGTTAGCCATTCACCTATCTTTTGAAGAAAGATTCCACCTTCTGATGGACCCCGCAGTGTCAGATGGGTTTCGATAAAATTAAAGAATATTTAGCTCATCCACCGATTTTGATGCCGCCTATTCCAGGAAAACCCCTCCTGCTTTATATCTCTGCTACTTCAGTCGCACTGGGGGCATTATTGGCACAACATGATGAGTCATTAAAAGAGAGCAATCTACTACATCAGTCGAACACTAGTTGGCTATGAGTTAAATTACTCCCCCATGGAAAAAGCTTGCCTCGCACTAGTTTTCAACACAGAAACTCTGTCATTACATGCTTAGCCATCCAGTCAAATTAATCGCCAAAATTGATCCCCTGAAGTATCTATTATCTAGAACCACTCTGACTGGCCACATGGCCAAATGGGTCATGCTTCTAAGCGAATTTGACATAGAGTATGTAGAGCAAAAAGCCATAAAAGGACAGGCTATTGCTGATCAATTGGCTGAAGCACCATTAGTAGATGCCTACCCACTAGACACTGAATTCCCAGATGAAGAAATCTACACAGTTACAGAAGCGCCAGCTTGGATGTTATATTTCGATGGCTCATACACTCATAGTGGATCTGGAGTAGGAATTCTATTAGTCACTCCTCAAGGTGACTACATCCCAAAATCATTCAGGATAGCATTCCCATGTACCAACAATATGGCAGAGTACGAAGCCCTCCTCACCGGCCTCATAATTGCAAAGCAGTGGCACATAACCCATTTGAAAGTCTTTGGTGATTCTTTGCTAGTCATTAGACAAGTTAATGATGAATTCCTCACGAAAGGTGATAAACTGTTACCCTATAAATGCATGGTGGATGATTTCAAGAAATATTTCACCTTCATACAGTTTGACCAAATCCCTCGGGTACAAAATAGAGTGGTAGATGCGATGGCTACTATTGGTTCCCTGATTGACATGCCTAAGGGCCGAACGGAGTGTGAGTTTCTTGTTGAACAACTTTTAATCCCTGCATATGATGTTTCTGAGACTGATATGGTGTGCGATATTGTAGGTCCCGCCTCCCCTTGGTATCAAGACATATACACTTATCTCCATGATAATATCATACCCCCAGAACTTACATGCAACCAACGCAAATCCTTTATCCATCGTTCTTCCCGATACATCATTGTAGGTGATACGCTCTATCGACGCGGGTATGATGGAATCCTCCTTAGATGTCTGAATGATACCGAGGCCCAAACGGTACTAACAGAAGTACATGGTGGTATTTGTGGGGCTCACTCAAATGGTATGGCTCTGGCCAAAAGGATCCTACGAGCTGGATATTATTGGCCTACATTGGAACATGATGCTTGCGAATTTGTGAAGAAATGCCTTCCATGCCAACAACATGCAAATTTGATTCACGCCCCAGCACAAGATCTTCAGCCTCTCCTAGCACCATGGCCCTTTTCTCAATGGGGTTTCGACTTGATTGGCAAGATTTACCCACCATCATCCGATGGCCATACATTCATCATTACTGCAACTGAGTACTTCACCAAATGGGTGGAAGCAATTCCACTCTCACAAATCACCGGTACTCAAATTTCCAAATTCATCCTCTACCATATTCTTTGCAGATATGGTATCCCGTCCACCATCCTTTCTGATAACGGAAAACCTTTTAAAAAACAAGCCATGAAACACCTCTGTGACACCTTCCATATCCAACATCGTTGGTCAACGCCTTATTACCCCCAGGGTAATGGTCAAGCAGAAGCAACCAACAAGACCCTCATCCACATCCTTAAAAAGGTTGTCAATAACACTGGATGAGATTGGCACCTTCATATTCATCCTGCCCTCTGGGCATACCGTACATCCATCCGCACCCCAACAGGCGCCACCCCCTACTCTTTAGTATACGGTGCTGAAGCCGTCTTGCCAATCGAAGTTGAGCTTCCATCATTGAGAATTTCTCTACAGAACCTTATCAGCGAAGAAGATGCTCGTGTTGCACAGCTTGCACAGCTAGAATTACTGGATGAACGAAGAATAAAAGCCTATGATCACCTACAAGCATATCAAAATCGCCTCAAACGTCATTACAATAAAAAGGTCCGTCCTAGACAATTTCAGGTTGGTGAGCTTGTTCTCAAGGAAAACCAGCGCACTCAGCAAGACCAAGACAAGAAAGGAAAATTTGAGGCAAATTGGTTAGGACCCTGTATCATAGTCGCTAAATATGGATCTGGGGCATACAGGTTGACTACTCTTGAAGGAGATCCCCTTGACGAACCTGTCAATATCCTCCATCTGAAGAGGTTCTACGCCTAAGTCCGCTTGGTAACTCCACCTAAATCAGAAAATCAAAAAATCAAAAAATCAAAAAAAAAAAAAAAGTATTAAAAAATCCAAAAAATAGTAAAGAAAAATAAATCCGTCCTATGGTGAAAATCACTTCTTGGTGGCACCTTGGATAAGTATGGATGGTGAAAAATTGTTAACAGGCACCATCCATAGAGGGCTTAATCATTATCTACCTGGTATCCTAGTTATTTTATGCTTTCATCCGCACTATCATCCTCATCCACCTCAGCCTAGGCCGCTTGGTATTTATTGATTGAGCATTGGACGACCCCTCTTGCCTATCCCTCATCCTGAGCATTTTTATATCCCACTTTGAGCTTATGTCTTTCATTCCCTTTGTCAGTCGGTCTGTGTCGTCATGTGGGATCATCCATCGTGTCGGTCTCCATCTAGATCTCATCCTCCTGCGACACTCTCGTTCTTTGTCAAACTACGTTGCCCCTGCGCTTTCTCGTAGGCAAGGTTGGTCATTTGATCCTCCCCCGGGGCATTTGTCTATCGCATTTTGTATCCTTCATCATCGGTCACCATTGTCTTCTTTCCGCTTTATCCATGGTCTTTTTCCATGAACTACGAGGGCTCTGCGCTTTCATGTAGGCAAGGCTAATCTCTGATCGGCCCTCGAGCCCCTAGGTCTTTAGGTTGTGTCTTGTCTCCCTGGTGTCGTGTCGTCAAGCTATGCCCTTATCCAGCTGGTTCTTAACAAACAAGACCCACTTGTACCAACGAATATAATCAATTTTGAATATCCTATATCATATCGATCTTTTCGTTTAGTATCCATCATAGGTCTCAACAGGATACATCCTTCATAATAGACCTCATCAATTCCATCTATCCCCTTGATCCTATGGCAAAGGACATTTGAAATTGATTGCAATTTTTTTGAGGCTTTTGGTTCTTGTTTATCATTTGAGCTCCCTATAATCACTTGTCAAGGCCACCATAATCTATCATATTATGGTGTGTTTTGATTGGTCCACATAGGGGCATATCTTGATCTTTTCTTTTGTTGTGTCTTATTGGTTGTCCCACGTAGTACCCACCAAGGTCCTTGGGGTCTTGTGTTACGCTGGGACATCCTTTTGTGCTTGTGGTTATCTCACTACCTAGCCCGACCAAGGTCTTCATGACTTTGGGGGTGTTGGGATAGCCTTCTTGTCTGGCGTGTTTGTTTCATGCATTAGACACTAATCTACCTCGGTCCTCCATACCTTGGTGTATCATGTCTTATGCTATAGCAAAAACCAGTGCTCTAAAGATGACAAATTGAATTAGAATTGCATCTTCATAATCATTGCATTACATTCACCCTATGGTTTTGGTTGTGCAAATACTTTTCCCCATTATTTTTCATTCTTCTCAGGGTACTGATACTTTTTGACAAATGCCAAATGACACCCATTTTCACAATCACCACAAACCCACCTTCCATTATCATGTCAGCTCTTATTGGCATTTGTGGCCGTGTGTTATTTCCTCTAAAATTACAAAAGCACTATTACATATATCCATCGTCACCTGCATCACCACATGTTAAGTCCATACATACATTGCCACCTGCATCACAAAGTGTCAAACTCATAATACATCACATCCTGCATATATAAAATGTTCATACAAAATCCATCATACACATATACATACATGACAAATAAGTCAACTAGGCATCCATATATATAAATCATCATAGATCCCACATATACACATAACATATCACCATGCACATATTTGCACCAATAAAATTATTCGTATTCCACAAGTACATACACCCAATCATCCACATGAACATCTCATATCATAAACATAACCATAAATAAACCAAGACATCCATCCACATAAACAAGTAATACCATATACGCATGCATATAATCACCCATCATAAAAGGAAACATACTACATGGTGTCAATAAGAACTGTCCCATATCAAAATAATATAATATGTGTCACATGTCCATCATACATATATCCATCACATGAAAAACTACAAAATCCAGAGATATGGAACATCTCTGGTCTCTGTCCATAAATCCTACACACTCTACCCTGCATCTGTCAAAAACTCAGTAGCCTGTCACCTCCCGAATGAACTCCCCACATCTGATCTCTGTGACGACTCAGGTCCTGCTCCCCTGCTTGGTGAAACCCCTGGTGAATCACTGTAACCTTGGGTCTGTGTCCCCAATGACTGAGATGGCACTGGCATCTGAGGTGTCTGCCGGGTGTAACAGAATGTCCGCTGTGCCAGATCAGGAACTGCAGAATAATATGTAGCCATCCAAAACCTTACCTCTCTCATACTCTCCTCTCGCTCTGCAACCTGGACCCGAGTGGAATTCCGCTCATGACGATACCTATCTCGGTCCTTGGTAATAGCTCTCCTCTCCTGCTCCCATGCCTCCTGAGCCAACCGGCTCTGTGCCAGCTCTTCCTATAATCAATCCCTCATCTCCTCCGCAGCCGCTGCCTGTGCCACCATTGCATCCCTCTCTCTCTACACAACCTGCATATCTGCTCCTGGCATTCCACCCACACCCTGACCTATTGGTACATGAGCCATCGCGGCATCCCTCTCCGCCTGTAGGGTCTGCATCCACATTTCTGCTGCATCTCTCTCCCTCTCAACCCCATGTACCCAAGTCACTGCCGCATCTCTATCCCTCTGAAGAGCCTGTGCTCTCAACTCTGCTGAATCTCGTTCTCTCCAGAGAGATGATACCTCTGCTACTACCTCCTCTCTCCTCCTCTGCAATGACTGTATCTCCGCCTCTGCCACTACTCTCTCACTCTGAATGCACGCCTGTGCCGCATCCCTCTTTTCCTCCATCACCTGTACCTGCACCTGTGCTACGTCCCTCTCAGCCCACATAATCCGTGCCTGCTCCCTGGCCTCAGCCTCTCTCTCCTGCATCAGCCCCATCTCTCCAACTGCCTGCTCAAGGTAATGTACCCTATCCTGAAGCTCATCCTAGTCTCGCTGGAGATCTCTCGTCTGCTGACTAGTACCTCCTGTCCCCTGCTCTGTCCCCTGCTCTGTCCTCCCCTCTGGCTCCCCCCTGGCCTATAAAACCACGACCTCTGCCTGCAATCTGTTGCGGTCCCATGTCACACTAGTCAACTCACCCTGCATCCTCTGCACCTCTGACTGTGCCCTGTCTCTCTCCTCCACTGCTCCCCCTAGCTCAAAAACCATGGCCTCATAGTCTCTCAAGGCCTCTCGCTCTACTCTGGCTAGCTCGGCCTCAATAGCCCTCACTCTTTGCTCCGCAATCTGTACTCTCGCCTCTGCTCCTCTCGCCTATACAATAGGATCCTCTGGTACCACATAAGGAACCAGAGCTAATGACTCTGCTGCTATAGCATCCCCCTCCGCCACATCCCTGTCAACCTCCATCGCATCATCCTCCCCAACCACCTGATCTGTCTCATCCTCCCCACCCGCTGGCTCCTCCCCATCCCCCTGCTCCTGTCACCCCTCACAATCCTCCACAATCCGGCGAACCTGAAATCGTCTCGCCTCTCCCTGTCTCTCAACCATGAATCGACGTCGTGGTGACCTCCTCTCCCCTTCTGGGGCTACTCTAACATCCTCATTCTCTCCGCTCTCTGGCTCCTGACGAGCCTCGTGACTCTCTGCAGTCGGCCGAACTCGCAACCGCCGTGGCTACCCATGACATCCTACCACAAACTATCTCATCCCCTCCTCTGATGCATCCCTCGCACCTACCACCTCCACATCCTCTATATCATCCACATCCATCACCTCCTCCACCCTTTTCCCCCCCTGAGCTCTCTGTGGCTACCCTCTCTCACGCTGCCGACCCTCTTTCCAGCCTCGTCTCCAATGTCTCCTCCCTACTCTGCCTGCCTGCTCTATCTCATCCCCCTCAGGCTCCTCCTATCCCCCCTCGTCTACCACTGCCACAGCCTCTCGTCACTGCTACTCCCCTCCTCTCCTCTCCCTCCGTAGTCTCTGCTCATCCTCTGGTCCGTCACCCGCTACCCTCAAAATAGGCTGAACAGGAGTAATCCTCTCCCATAACCTATTCTAGAACCACCTCTGGTATCGCTCGGTCACCATTGACACCTGCTCTCCTCCTACTCTCCCTAGATAAGGCACCTGTCCTGCTGCCCTCCATGACGCCCTAGCTGTCGTTGGTGCTATGCGGCCTCCCCATGGTAGCTCTCTACTATACCATCGGAACAAGATAGGTGCTGTCGGAATATCTTGTATCACTCCAAACTGCCTCAACACTCTGTCCGGTCGATGAGACTCTACTATGCATGACAAAGTCCCAATAATAAAACATCTACTCAGAAAATAACCCTCCTGTCTCCTCGTATCTGTCCATCCCCTAAACTGATGCACCCTATATGGCCGCCACTCTATGTCCCTCAGACGCAAATCATCAAAAGCTCTCCTCCACCCCTCCATCTCTCCCTGCATCTCATAGCGAAAAACCCAAACTCTCTCCTCCCCATACTCCCAAGCCACGGGCTCACGATCATCCACTGTCCCCCTCCTCACCACTATTGGCCTCGTCACTACAATATGCTCCCACGCCCAAATCTGCAGCAGCGTCATATGTGTCAAACTCGATATCCTCCGGTAACAAATCCCATGCATATCTCTGTACAGCTGAGCCAATACACATGAACCCCATGAAAAAGGCCCCCCTCGCCACTCGACAATGTGGAAGATCACCTCCATATAACGCAGGCTACATGTCTGTCTGCTCTGATCTGGCAACAGTATCCCACAAATCAGTCCACACAAGAATAATGGTAAGGCTGGCACCCCCACTGAAAAACACTCAACCAAATCCAACTGCCCCTTCACCAGGGGAAGCTCCACATGACCAAACAATACTCTCATGGTCTCCTATAACTCTGCCCCTGTGGACACCACCTCGCTCACTAATCAGCTGGCAATCGGTAGCCTCAAGATGCGCCATACATCCTCCAACGTCACGGTCATCTCTCCTGTAGGGAGATGAAATGTCGATGTCTTTGAGCTCCATCTCTCTATCAACGCTGTCAGCATCGCCGGATGCACTCTGACCATGGGAAACTAAATACAGTGACCTAATCCCGCGTGATCCAATGCCGCCTGATCCTCCCTATTCATCGCTGCTATCGACGCGGCCATCACCTCAGACCATCGCTCATGCACTCGTATCTGCTCAAAACTCTGCATGCACAAAAATTTTCTCATTATTTATCTTTTCTCTATATTTCCTTTCTTCTCTATCTTCGCCCTTTATTTTTTATTCTTTTCTTCCCCCCCTCGCCGCAGCCGAGTGGATCCGCCCCCTGTCGGGGTGGAACCGCCCCTTGGCGGGGCGGAACTGCCCGGCCGCAGCCGGGTGGAACCACCCTGCCACAGCCGGGCTGAACCGCCCCTGGCCGGGGTGGAATTGTCCCCGGCTAGGGCGGGACCGCCTGGCCGGGGCGACCGTGCCCGACTGCAGCCGGGCGGAACCGCCCCAAGCTGGGGCGGAACTGCCCCCAGCCTGGGCGGCCGCTTAAGTGAGCCCCGGAACCGCCCCTGGGTGGTGGTGCATCGCCGGGCAAGCATCTCTGATGAGCCGCGCGCCCGGCCGCGTTGTGGAACCGCCCCCGCGGTGACTCATCTCAGTAGTGTTCAGGTGAGAAGCGGCTACGCCCGCCCTACTTCTCTTCCCCCCCTGTTTTTTCCGCTATTTTGACTTTTTTTAAACAATTTAAACTCAACCCATTTTTTAATTTTTCCTAACAAACAAAACCCATGTGATCAAAATTTCAAAACCTATCAACATATATGATAAAAATGCAAAAATTAAACAGGTTTTGTTCTCACTCACATGCTGCCCGCCCGCGCCCCCGCTGTATAATGCACGCACCTTGTCCGCCCGGTGCACAATCGCCGTGTCATTGTCCGTTGGCATCGTTCCTCCTCGTCCACTTTCACTCCTCTACTCTCCTCCTCTCAACTGCTACAGTGAAAATGACTAAGGTAATTTTTAAAATTACCTTTTTAACCCCTTCCTCCAAAAATGTATTTTTTACCTTTTATTTAACTTTTTCTTCCTCCAACTAATCCCTAACTTCCCGAGGCTGCCATTTACAAACCGTGAGTTGGATCACCTCCGTTCAAAAACCAAAATTGCTTGATTTTTTGAGCTCTATCCAATGGCGTCCTTCTTTTCTTCCTATCGAGATGTCATCTGGGGACCCCCTGTTTCATCCCCCAACCGCCCTCTCGAGGGGGCATACCCTCTTACCATTTTTCCATTCCTTCAGCCTAGTCATTGGGGCATCATTAACCTTCTCCATGCTAGGGGCATCACCACCTGTCATTTCCTCCCTCATTTGCATTTTATTTTTCTTCGAAACATTGTTATCTTAACAATATTTCAAAGAGGGGCAAAATGTAGACATCTAAATTTAATCACTCCCATATGATTAAATTTACTCCTTTTTCGTATATCATATTAAATATTAATCTACTAAATTAATATTGCACCTTTTGTCTCATATCTATAAAGTATTTAATTTAATCATTAAATGCTTTATCTTTCACTTTCTTCCTCTCTAAATTAAATAAATACACCAATTTATTTAATTTAGTCATTTTTCCCCTTTTGATTTAAAATCAATTTAAAATTCTTCATTTTCTCTCTCCTTGTCACATCCTCCATGATCTTGCCCTAATCTGAATTAATTTAATCAATTCATGATTATGATGTGCATCCTTTTAATCAAAAATTATGTCACATCCTCCTACATTTGCCACTTGCCTCTAATCTTCCATTAATTAGTCTAATCCAATATTTGCACAACCTTAACCAAGGTCATTAGCCATTTTTAGCACCACTTTTTGGTCAATTCTTCCATTTTTCCTTTTTGGACATTGACCCTCCTTCCCATGAGAATTTTTAATTCTCATTTATTTATCCCATGTCTCTCTCCTCCCCATGTGAATTTTTAATTCACATTTTGTCTTTCCAAGGCTTCTAGAACCTTGGACTTGTCACAATCTCCACATGTGACCAAGTCCCACCTTTTTGGAGCCCACCTTTTATCTTTTAGACTCTCCTAAGAATGTGAATTTTTAATTCACACTTATTTCTCCAACCACCTCTCTTTTTCCCATGTAAATTTGAGGAATTCCAAAATTCCTCAAATGTCCCTTTCACTCCCACTTGGGAACAAGGAATCCCTTTTTGAGGAAATTTTCTCACTCCCCAAGGTGCTTGGAAGGTACTTGTCCTTCCTCCACCTCATGTACCTTTTTGACACCTCACTCACACCTCATCTACTCTTAGCCACTTCACCATCCACATGCCAAGATGTGAGGGCTTGTGAGTTCTCAACTCACCATAGCCCTTCATCTTGACCTTGTTGGATGAATCTCAACCGTTGAATTATCTAGAGAATTCAAATTCTCCTATAAATACCCCCTCCTCAAGGGCATTTTCAACACTTAGCCATTTTATAACTACATGCTGCCAATTTGCATTCTCACTCATTCACTATCATCTAGCCATCCATTCTAATCATTTTACATAAGTTGATCTTGCATTTAGTCACTCAAGAAGTCATCTAAGGAGCACACAAAATCATCTCAATCAAGGGCCAACCAAGGAGTCTTCAACAACAAGGAAGGTATAACCATTTGCATCTTGTTTTATCTATTTTCCTTCTTGTTTTATCACTCTTTAGGCTAATCTTGAAGTGTCCTTAGTCTTTTATCATTCATATTTTTAGTTAGTTTGCACATTAGAGTAGGGTAAAATTCCAAGGTACACATGATCAATCTTCAATCCTTCTTCACGTACAAATCTACACATATGAAGAGAGGGAGAAATTGTTTTTTTTTGGTGAATGGGGGTCTACCTTGGTCAAACCCTGTTTTGGTAATTAAACCTTGAAATGAAATGAAACATGAATGGAATAAATAATGAATGAACAATTGTATGTTGCAACTCACCAAACCCTTGAATTGAGATCCTTAGAGGACTGAAGTCTAACACATCTCTCGAAGGCCTTGATATTGCATGAAATGGCTTGATTGGATGTTGATCTTGATGCTTGAACTTTGACTTGAATGCTTGAAACCTACATCACAATGTTACCTCCAAAAACACACATAGATGCAAATAACTTTGACATGATGTTTGAGATCTTGAATGTTGATGTAGATGATTGAAAAATATGCTTCTCTTGAATGCTCTTGACAATAATATTTGCTCTTATGAAATTTGAATTATGCAACTTCTTGATTCTAGGTTTGAATTGATAAAAAGACCTTATATATATAGGCAATTTTCTAATTTTCGATAATTAAAATCAAAGGCCGACAATTACAATTTGAATTTGAATCATAAAAATACCGCCAAAAACATATTAAAAATTAAGATCCTCAACTTAAGGGGGACCTATTCACCCTTGGGAAAATGGGTCCTAGGACCTAAATCTAGGACACTCAACTTTTAAGGCAATTTAATTAATGTTCGCAATTCTTTAATACAAGTTTCCCTTTCAAAAAAACTGGATTAATTAGGCTTTTAAATGCATAATTGGGCCAAGTAGAGGCTTAATTAAGTCTAATTTAATTAGGGGACCCAAACATAGTGTGAAAATTTAAAGGTGTACATTTTTCTATACTACACCATTGTAAAAAAATTAAAAAATACCTTTGCACTAGGTATTGATGTCCTTGTTTCACCAAAAACAAATTGAATTTCAATATATACACAACAAGTTATGCTTGACGACATAGAATTATATCCAAATTATAGTTACAATGACTTCAAAAATTAATTTAAAAAATATGTAACAAAAAATTACGAAAAATATCCATGCACTAGATATTTATGTTAAAAATCTATATTTTAAAAATTAGAATTTTATCCTTTCTAGAAAAAAGTTATGTTGGACAACATAAAGGTTACTTTATGAAAATGTTGTTTAAAATTAAAAACTAGTTATTAAAGGAGATGTTGAAAGATTTACAATTTATTTTAAAACAAAAATAAAAATATCTATTTGGAATCTACACATTAATCACCACAAATCACTAGTTTGCATTATCTTCAAATTCTTAACAATTTTGTTGCTATAAGTCTTATAAAGTGAAGATTAAATTAAAAATGTTAATATAAATGTCCATCTTGGCCAAAAAGTGGGACTCATTATTGTGGGATTACCCTATGGTGTGGAAAAAATTGTGAGGAAATCCTACTTGACCGTTTCCCAATCTTTATTATGGTTCGAGTAGTTCTTTTGATACAGTTACAATGTTTCTCCACAAATGGATCCAACAAAGTCAAATAATTTTATATCATCTTTTGTTAGGTGTTGTCTCTGCCATAGAGACTCCAAAATGAATACATGTTAAGTTGCTTCAGCTATGTCTTGTCCAAACATGAGCAATTTCATGGTAGTATTCATGACCAGTTATTCTTTTGAATCACTATCTATGTATCTAATATCAAATTCTTGTTCATTCAATGTATCTATATTGTCTTCTTATTTTTGTTCACCTATGCTTTGTTGTTCTAGATTTTGTTCTACTTCCTCTATTGAAATCCTTCTTTCTTTTATTGGTATTAGGGGTGAATCCTAGTCCAGGGGTTGCATATGTTCAAAGTTCATCTTCATTCTTGGAGGTGTCCATTTGTTTGTTTGTCATTTGGTTATTGGATGGTGTCATTTTTTTAAAGGGTGTTAACTTCATATAATTTTCCTTATTGTTTATTGCATCTTCGCTTGAAATTATCTTCAATACACTTTTTGTTTATACTAATTCATCCAAGTAATTGTTGTCAAATATTGTATTGCATAATTTTTGTATCAAAGTTTATAGTGATGCCCACTCCTGATTTACTGTTTCTTAGTTGTTTTTCCATTTTGGTTGTACAACTAATGTCTTGTTTTAAGGATGTGTCATAATTCTTATTACTGCTTGTTCCATTTCTTTTTTGGAATTCCTGTATTCTTCAATTTTTCCTTTTATATTTTAAATAATTTGCCTCATCTTAGTTATGCTATAATCCAAGTGTGGGATCTCTTCTCTATCCTCTCTAGCAGCACCCACAATGGCACACTCTTCATCTTCTCCTTTGGAAATTCCCACATTGGTGTGCTCACTCTCTTTGTTATGGTTTCCTTTCACAACTTTTGAGTCTTGTTCCTTAGTCCTCTTTCTACTTCCATTCTTTTGCGATATCTTTCTTGTATTTCCTAAATTTATTTTAACCTCCTTTCTTCTGCATTCATTTCCATTCCCAACTTAATTATCTTGGTTATCTATTTTATCCTCTTGTTATCTCATGTTCCTATATGTTTTCCAAGATCAGACTTCCATTAGTCCTTGTAGATATATCTCGTGGGTTAAAAAATGTTTGAACAATTGCATCTTCTCAAGGGTCTTTTCAAATCCCCTCCCCATTTCCATTTGTCATCCCCTAGTGGCCTACCCCCCTCTCACAAAGGTGGCCATTAGGGTTTGACACAAATAAGTCTCCTACCTAATTTCTTTCATTCTTATGCTTTATACTTTCTTTACTGTTCTCTCTAGAGTCCCAACAATGGAACCAATGTTGGCAAGAAGGATGGGGAAGTACAATTCAGAGATTTGTACCCCAGGACCTCTTATGTAGTCAATTTATACCCCAAATGATACAATAAGAGAAATAAGCATATGTGTTAAGCTATTAAGGTGAACAGAGCATGTGAACTATACTAATCATAAGAAAAAATTCATTCATTCATAACACATGTATGGGTAATTCCTTATCTCCTTATACTATATTATATTATCTATCCTTATTATTATCTCTATCTATATCACTATCTCTATATCTATATATATCTCCACATATTCTTTATATTACATATATATGTGCATCCCCATGAAGGTACATGTCTCCTAGTTACAACTAATGTCTCTTTTATCCTTCGTGGACCCTTTGTGGTAACCTGTAGTAGGATTCATTTTAGCCTTTGACCTACTAGCAATTATCAACATTGAATTTATTTTCATGGTAATTCACTTAGTAGAATGAATAACTAGGAAAGAGAAAAAATTCTACACTCTTAATAACACTTGTGACCATCTAATCAAGAAAGAAAATTCAAAACTAGACATTTACATGGGTAAAGAAAGGACAACTGATTACATAGAAAGACATCATTCATATAATAATGGTATTAATAAAGAATGTGAAAACCTTTCTTGTTTTACCTTTTCTTTCTCTCCCAATCAAAAATTTCCTGTCATATGAAGATAAAGAAATGGCTGCATTATATTTAGAATATGTGTTAGAACTAAAAGAGGTAATTAGTGGATACACAACTCTAGGCTTTAGCCATCATTTAATGCATCTTGTTGAGGCTATGCAAAAGACATTTAGAGAACTAAACCTACTAAAATAGGAACAAATAAATAATGACAAGTTAAATGAAGCTCAAAAATATTTTTAATCTCACAAATTATTTAGTTCAAGTTGGTTCCTTAAACCTTTAGATGATGAATTCCTTTGTGGTTAAAATTTCATTCCTACTCCTATATTGGTTATAGAAGAAAATATCTCTATTGATCAGTCCAAGGGTACATATGTGTTATCCTTTTCTCCTCCAACATCATTGGACAAATAATTTCCTCACAGTGAAGAAAAAAATAAATATTTTAATTAATGGTGACTCGATGCTCTTTGAAATTACTATTCATGAAATGAATTTATAGCCTAAATTGTTAAAAACTTACTCGCTTCACAGTTTATGCAAAGAATATTCAACTCATGGGTTGTCCTTATCAAATTCAAGTGGTCAATAATATATCCAAGCATCAGACATCAATATGCCTCATATGATACAAATAAATATGATTAATGGTATACATGATGATGTTGAAGTGGCTCAAGAGACTTCTAAGTCCTATAATGAAGAGTGGTTGTTCATGTATGATGCATTATTCATAAAACTTATGCATTTAAAAAGCTTCAAATCCCTCATCGTGAATGGGAAATAGAAATTTGGTTCATGGGTGTTTTATAGATATATTTCATAGTTTTGCACAGGTGTATATTTTTGAGCTTATTATGGGTTCACATAATCTTAGTGAAGCAATTGAGGTAGGAGTCTCCTATATTGTACATAGGTTACCTAAGATTTTTTGTCATGTTTGTTTCTATTTTAGTGTGTCTTTTCCCTTCTATTTAGTTTTATTTATGTCAAAGCCCTCCCATGGATAGTTCTTGTTACATTATGTTAACTATAGATACTATACCCACTCAATAAGATAGTGGTATTTTGCTAGAGATTCTAGGTTTATACTATGTCTACAAGGTCCTTGTCCCTAGTTATAGATCTAATTGTTAGCTATATTTTTGACCTTGTAAAATTTCAAAATTTTGTGTTCATTAAATTGAAAAGTCCTTTATTTGTCGTCCCATCTATATCATTTTCAAATCCTAGTTCACATGTGGAGTCCCTTTCGTGCCTTAGTTTAATTAAATCAAAAACATTAGTATACACATCAAGAAGTCTTGTTTATAAGTGTTCCATGTTGTTTTGAAATATCAAGTTTCCTATCAAGTCAAAGTTATCAAAGTTAATCACAGTTGCAAGTGCTTGTTACCAAGTTCAATCTCCATGTAAATCTAGTGTTCTATTGTGCATGGTGTTGATGTGTTTTAGTTATTGTTATTTTCTTTCATGCTAAATCATTCTAACGGATTAAGGGTTAATTAAGTTGATGTGCATCTGAATGTTTATGAGGGTTTTGTGAGGTTTTAATGTACAACTATTTCCCCTGCCCCCCTCAGTAGCCTTGTGTGCATTCAACATGGTTTAGTTTGAGTCACAACTTCCCCATTAATTTGATTCACATGAAGATGATTAAACAATTAAACAATCCTAGTGGCATAAACATGGGTTTTCAGCATAGTTTGTAGTTTCATAAAATCACATAATAACTCAAAAGGTTGATTACAGGTTCTAACTAACCCTCCTCAAGTTTGGGTATGTCAATTTTAGAATATGTTAGTTAAGTTAATTGATCCATTGGCGTGAATTTATGGTTTTGACATGTAGAGGTGACTTATTATATAGTGTACAAAGCTCTTTAAAAGTTAAACAATTGATTAGCGGGCAATACTTTAATTCAATTATGTTATTAACTAAATCATTCAATTGACAAGAGTATGAAGTCATAATTCTTAATTACATTTGTAACAAAGTGATTAGTGAATATCAAGAAATCAGTTTATGAATTCATAATATCACGGATAGAATGCCTTTAAATTAGGCACATTTTATAATTCTCAAATTTTCACAATTTTATTTTTTATTTTTTTAAAAGTTCAAAATTTGGAAATAAAAATTAATCACTGATCTTATTTAAATCCATGGAAATTAAAAAATTGTAGCAAAATGTAGGAAAAATATGCGGAAAAAGAATTCCAAGGGACTTGCAGAAATCCAAAGTGTATTGAATTTCTCTATCCTTGCTACTCGTTAGATACAGAATGAAAATAACGGAAGAAAACTCGTGTGCTTCATGGTTTGTTCAAGGGTTTTGAAACTATTACAAAAGATATTGCACCCTATTTCTAGGTTAAATAACAATGTTGAAGGGCCTAAATTTGAAGGTTCTTTAGACTTTAATGGACTACCAGTTTCCAGAAATGTTCATCTTCCATAAGCATATCTTGCAGAGAATGCTAATAAGTTTCCACTGAATGTTTTTTTTGTCTATGGATGTATGTGATTGTCATGATACCCTTTCCATGCAAAAAAATATCTTCCTAATGTCTCTTCTTGAGCTAAAGGTGTTTAAACTCAACGGACCTATCCCATGGTATCTTGGGAAGTCAAGTCGAATGTTAGCAATAAATTATTAGATTCAAAGATGTGAAGAAAGTGTGGAACTGAAGAAATCAAGATTGAGTGTGATTACACCTCCTCTTTCAGTCTATCCAAAGAAGGTTCTCAAAGGGAATTTAGTACCTTCTTTTAGAACAAGTAAAGAAGGTGACCAAAAAGGAAAGTTAGTGTGATCAATGAAATTAGATAGTTTAAAATCAATCAGAACTTCTTAGAAAGATGAGATCCTATAACTCTTATACAAATTGTAGATGATTCTACTTCACAAAGTTCAGAGATCTCTTCAAATTATAGAAATATAGTTATTTTAGGATTACAACTTCTTAGGAAATTAAAGTTTACATTTAATAAATTAGTTAATAGTTAGTTGTTAGTTTTAGGGAGTTATTCTTGTAATAGAATTTGGAGTGATTACTCACTGGAGTGCAATGTTTTTTAAGCATTTGCAATAAACATTGTATATTGACTAGAACAAATCAATATCTTATTATTATGTTTTTATTATTATGTGCAATGGTTTAAAAGTCCATATTTGAAGTTTGAGTGATTAGCAAGTCAAGAGTTCCATTATTACAACATTTATGTTTTTCTCACTCTTTATTATAGAAGTGGAGTAATAAGGGTTTTGGTAGGAAGTAAGTTGTTTTATTAAATGTATTCTATAAATTACAAGGGAGATATAAGGATTTATTTATTAAAGTTGAAGTTGCATATTTTGGAGAGATAAAGTTAATGTATTTTGTAAATGGGAAATAAGGTCACATTGTAAAAGGTGAATTTTGGTTGAATCGAACACCTTATTATTTTTTTATCATGGCCATACATATGTCAAATATTGCTTGTGTTTTTGGGACCATCTTTGTTACACATGACGATACTTTCAAAGACTCACATGTGAAATCAGATGAATAAAGTGTAACAATATCATATTGGAGGCTAGAGGAAATGGAGGCAAGAGGACATCTATCATCCCAAGCTAGCTTCTTGGTTAGGGATGATCTCTTGCATGAGAAGCATTTGTTTCATCTCTAGTCCTTTTAGGAGAAATATGGGGCATGCAATGTTTTGTTGGTATGTGGATAACTGAATCCACAAACTTGGTGAGTTGTTGTTGGTATGTGGATAGTTGAATCCAAAAACTATCTATGGATAATTGAGTGTGTCTCGATCCATAGTTTTGCAGATGTGTATTTGTGGATAGTTGAGTAAGGATTTATCCACAAATAGAGGAGTGTTACTGTGGATAATGAGTGAGTCTCGATTCACATTTGGTTGGTGATTTTCTTGTGAATAGTGGAATGTGTCTCGATTCATAGGTAAACGTTGGACAATCAAAACATTTATCCAAACATGAGGAGTTTGGATTGATGTTGATGCAAAGTTGGATAATCATAACATTTTCCCAAACATGAGTAGTTTGGGTTGATGCTCAAGACATTTTCCTAGACAAAGGATTTTGGGTTGATGTTGATACAGGGTTGGCTAATTACACCATTTGCCTAGACCAAGAAGTTTAGATTGATGTTGATACAATATTTTGATTTTCTTTTTTTGCAATATAAACCTTAAGGGGGGATGTTAGGAATTTAAGGTTTACACTTTTAATTTTTTTTTGTTTTTCTTTTATGTAAACTTTAAGGGGGGGTTGTTAGGAAATTAAAGTTTACATTTAATAAACTAGTTAATAGTTAGTTGTTAGTTTTAGAGAGTTATTCATGTAAGGGAGTTTGGAGTGGTTACTCACAGGAGTGCAATTCTTTTTAAGCATTTGCAATAAACAGAATGGAACAAATCAATCTCTTATTATTTGTGTGTAATGGTTTGATCTAGGTTTCTATATTTTCTCTACTATTTTAACACAACTATGGCACACATTGTGCAAACGGGTGACTCATCTCCATCACCTAAGGAAAATAAGATAAATGTGGCTAGCTTAGTGAGGGATGGTGAACATGGTCAATATCAACATGATATTGAAAGAGTAGAATTACCAAAGATACTAGGTCACTATAAACAAGCACAAGAAATGTCGACAATTAAATTAGATGGTGTCCATAATACTTCATGGAAAATATAGAAAGGTTAAGAAATTTAAATAAATCCCTTATTGGAATCCTTTCTCAAGAATGTAAAGGAAAGGAATTTCCTTTTTTTCAGTGTAGAAGCCACACTAAACTATATTTTGCAATACACCGGTTGGTTCTATTAGAAAACCATCTTGTTGCTAGCTCAAATACTAAATAGACTTTGACAACATAAATATATGTCCAAATTAAGATTTTAGGAAAAGATCTTGGACACGAACGAACTTGATGGAGATTCCCAAAGATGTAGATTGGATTGATAAGGAATCATATTTGAGAATGATGAGTTATATAAGGCAAATGTATGCATAGTGTGGATGTACAGGAAAATCATGCAAGAAAAATATGAAATAGAGACAAGGGTAGCAGGTTGTATAGTTTGCTACCTAAAATAAGTGTGTTCTTACATATATATATACAAGTTATGGTGAATATACACATGATAAAATTGGTATAGAAGCAAATGCAATTACCTTTACCAACATCCTTTATACCTTGAAAATATAATGCCAATAAAAATAAAAATAATTATTTAAGGTATAAATGCATAGCTATTGGATGAACCATTGATTAAGAATTAAAAGAAAGTATTGTTATGAGTGATGAAACTCTTAAATTTGGGAAGATGACTTCAAAAATTAGTATCTATGATTTTTTTGGTACCTGCTAACAAGCAGGAACTATCATTTTCCAAATCTCTTAACGAGGCGAATAGTCAGTGTACCTTTCAACGAATGATGTTGGCAAATTATTTTGTGCAAGTGAAATTTGGGGGTTTGGTTATTTCTTGAGGGGAAAAGATGCAATTTTTTTAACAAAATGTATTTTAAAGGGTATTTATCGAGGATGTGATTGGTTGTGAAGGTTTGAGTCATTTTTGCAACCTTCACATAGTCCAAGAGAGGCATGTACTTTTGAACAATTAAAAATGTGTTTTTACTTGTGTTGTGCAATATTAAGAGGTTTTTTAGTAATAATTTATTCGAGCCTTTGTTGTTTTTTGTACTACATGGGGGTTGTTTAGTACATTTTATAGTAATTTTTAAGTATGTGTAATGATTACAAGGTGTTAATGTAAAGTGCTTAAAAAGAGTGTTTTTAGGTGTTGTTTCAACCAATGGTATGTTATAATTTTTGAGTGGTAGGAATTATTTATTTGGTTTGGATTATTAAGATGAGAGGTATTTAAGGGCGTAGTAGGTTTGAGCTTCTCGAGGTGGTGGTAGATTGAGAGCTTTCAATGTAAACAAGGTTATTTTGGTGCATTTTTTTGTACATTTTTAGTATTTTGATTGGCACCCCAAGCCCGCATATATTAAAATATTGTCTAAAATGTTAGTGCGGGGAATCACGAAGTTTCTGCATGTGTTTTGGAGTGGGTGGTTCTTTGTAAAGGTGGACAAGTGTCATTATGTAGACAGGTTTCGATGTGTCACTGACTTGCGGAGGGAGGAAAGAAAAAAAATATACACTCGGTGATAGAAGAATTGCCAGCACTTGTCACCATCTTGCTATTTCGTAGGAGCAAAAGATCAGTCCCACCATAGTGTCGTGAAGGCCTGAGCTCTTGCGATAGGATTTAGCATATGCTAAATTAACAACTTAATGTTCACTAAATTAACAACTTAATGTTCACTAAATTAACAAAAAGGCTCAGCGACATACAAAATAAAACATTTTACAAATGACTTTAGCCTTCTAAAATATTTTGACATGTGTCACCATTTTTTTTATGATAGTAGGTGGATCCTTTTTGCTATGTGTCTGCATAGTGTAAGATTCTAGGAACAATAGTTTTGTTAGGTTTTGTGCATTGTGCAATTGGCGAAGAGACGGTTGATGAGAATAATTTTAAAATTCATCAATGAATATTATATAATGATAGAGTTGATGATTATTATTATTTATGATATTTTCATCACAATTAATAATAGTGTTGTTATTATGTAAATGTAGGTGATATATATATATATATATATATATGTATGTATATGTATATGTATATACTAGATAAAATTTATGGTTATATTAATTTAATCAATTTACTATGCTATTTATTTAATGTTGGAGTGTGTGAAATTAGATTATATGTCTTTTCTATTTATTTGTTTGTTGTTATGCATATGGTTAATAAATACGATTTGAGGGGGGATATAATGATGCCTATAAACAGAGATGGTACTTTGTTTTGGGTCAGAATACATTTGTAATGAACGTTTTCTGATTTGAATGTTTCACATGTAGAGGAACCATGACGGAAATTTGCAATATTGTTTTGGGTTGGAGGGTTTCAAAGGTTAGTTTTGGAAAAAGTGTTTTTTTGTTTAAATTTTACCTAATTATACTTTTAAAATTGATAATATATGGAACATAGTTTTAGACTAGAAATGTTTTTAGTGGAATGAAGCCTTTTGTTGGTTTTTTATTTTTAGTTATCTTGTATAGTGGAGACATATGATAGTGGATTGTATGGTTTGTTGTAAGTTTTTTGTTGTATAGGGGAAGCTAAGGGATGGTATTTAAATGTTTTTAGTAGGTTGTGGTAATTACTTAGGCTTTGATTAAATATAAAACTTACAAATGATTATTTTGATTAGTTGTTTTCTATTATGGATTTGCATAGAAATCCATAGCAATTGGACGTATGTATAACTGATATTTTGTTTTATTTCATGTGGGTGGGCATGTAGAAGCATGGAAGCTAGTATGTAAAGGTTGAACATTGTTGCTAGGGTTATTTGATAATTTGGTATTGAAAAACTAGATGCAGTTCAATAGACGATGATGTCATGGATGCACTTATGAGTTGAAACAAGATTTGTTGTAGATTTCATATCATTTTAGTGGGTTTCTTGTTAGCTTGAGGCATAGTCTGCATGTAGCCAGGGGGTGGGTTGGTTGTTGGCTTGAGGTACAGTTTGCATGTAGGCAGGCATCATTCAATATAAGATGTGTTGTAGATTTCATATTGTTTCAATGGGTTGCTTGTTAGCTTGTGGTACGATCTACATGTAGATAGGGAGTGGGTTGGTTATTGGCTTGAGGTAGGGCCTACATGTGGCCAGACGTCGTTCAAAATAAATATTGTACATCCTAGTCTCTTTGGCGTGATTAAAGTTGGTTTCTTGGTTAGCACGAAAAAGGGATAGTGGAAGGCATTGATATTTAGTACAATTTTTAGAGTGGGTGTGATCAAGATAAGTGCTTTGACAGAGAGTGCGGTTACATAAGTATTGTAATCTTCCTCTTGCAGTGAGCCTTTCCTTTTGCATAATTGTAGTTCGTAAGGAGGATGGGTACAGTTTGTATGTTCTCAGCTCCTGTTTCCCCAAGATTGCAAGCAAGGTCTATGGATTTTGAAAGTATTTTGGGTTGTTGTGGTGTGTTAGATTGAGCATATTATGTAATATATTTAGTGTTAAATGTGTTAACACTTGGCTTGTGCTCTAGAATAGTGGAGCAATCATTTGTGAGTTTTTTATTCATTTCTACAAAAAAAATTAATTTAGTTTCATTAGATGCATTGATGGATTTAGTGTCTGTAAAGTTTAGGTTTTTAATACTTTTGACTGTCCTTTTTCACTTTTTGTCCGTACGGATGATAGCACACCATGTTGTCATTCCTTTTCTGAGTTGTCCTCTAGTAGAGAGATATTTGAGGTACAGTGTGAGTTCCAGAAACCTGCTCACTTAGTCCAAACTTAACTCTCGGGTTAGTAGCTTGTGACAGAAGCACTAAGAGTGCTCTTCATTCTCTATCCTCCAATTCCCTAAACACCTGCACAATTGATGTAGATTAGGGCAACCTTCAACTCTCAGCTCTCTATGACCTGGAGTCGTTGAGTGGTCGATCCCCCTCCTCTACATACATTAAATAATATTATATGTCACAACCAAATGTTCATAATATTAAATACGAAAAAATGTACACTTTATTGCTTTTTAATTGTTTTATTGATGTGGACCTTTATCTATGTTCTCTAGTAACTATATCTCTATTTTTGTATATCTTTATTTATGATTTTCAAGAACTTCTATATTTTATTTTAATAACAACATTCCATATTGTTTTTTTTTTGTAAACAAAAGTGGCAAGCCACTCTAATATTATATATATATATATGATTATACAAAATCCCGGTTCAGAAGAGCATACCAGTAGGAAAGAACTAGGAAGAAAACCTCTGGTTATAGCTCAAAAAGATGCAATTCTTACAAAAAATATCTCGATGATGAGGATCCATATCATATGTTTACAAAATTGACAGCTTGATATTGTTGAAATGCTACCCATCAAAATCTATAATGCTAAAGTGCATTTTGTATTTCCCTGGCTAGCTTTTACGACCCATGCTTTAATAATTACAAACCCAAAATGCTTACAACAAGTTCCATACATCAAAATACATTAACAGTGGATTGAACCCTTACAAAATTTATCAACAACAACAAAATTTTTGAGAACCAGATTCAATCAACAATAGAGAACTGATCAAAACACCAAAGTGACACTAATA